>CM040178.1:13957500-14557500 GCA_022606695.1 Vaccinium macrocarpon
TCGTCTAGCAGCAGTCTTTCTTTCCATATAGGACTCATTCCTATATGGGGTCTATTCCCATCCACATTAGGAATGCTCATGTCAATCCCTTATTTTACGGGATCGCTCCTCATCTCGTAGGTACGACATAGAATATTTACGGAATGTCTCACGCCCTTCTAGTGGCGGTGCGAGCTACGTAGCTTCGGGTAACTTCGTACATAGTTCAATTCATTACGCTGAGCTAGGCTATATATTCCAGAATGCTTGCCAAATTATATCCGTAGCTCCCTCAGCTTGGCCATATCAGGGGCATCCCCTTGTGCCTTACGCCGAGCTAGTGCATTCTGATGCATTTACTTCAATTCGATTCCTGACCCTATTCATGGTCAATCCAGATCGGCATAAGGATTAACGAACTCCCTATGTGGTGCCGAGCTAATCGCCCTCTCGTGGCGGTCATTTTAGACACGTGCCATGCCTTATAATAGGGTAATTAGATTTTACCCTCTCCACTTCTTACAATCTATTTTCCGCGAAACCTTTATTTCATTCATCTTTCCTTAGAGAGCAAACACCTGCGACTACAACTAATACTCCTTCCTTGGCTTTTCTGTAACAACTACATCTAGCTGTTAAGAGACGGTTTTCGAAGGCGATTCGATTAGGCATCCATGAAAGAACTACATCAACAACACAGACGCCATTGGATAAGTCCTATTTCAAAGCTAGAGGAATTGTTTCATAACCCCTTCATAAGGGAGGAACAAAATTTAATGAACCAGGAACCAAACCGGTTCCTAAATTTTAGAAATTCTTAAAACCGAACCGAACCGAACCAGAAAAGTTTAAAAACCAAAAATAAAAATCGGTACAATCCGGTTCACCGGTTCTGTTCTTTTTTTTTTTTTTTTTTTTACAGCTGTTTGGTTCTTTTTACTTCTTTGCAATGGAAAATAATTGTGTGCGAGCGTGCCAGAGAGAGTTTCAATCTCCTCCCTCAGATTAACTTTGGAAAAACCAAACCTAATCAGGCGATTGTGTTTTGTTGGTTCAATTACCTCAATTAAGAGGATTTTTCTTAATAAGTGAAGAAATGCAAACCAATAAACTTAGGAAATCAAAGAACAATAAAGAAACAAGACACTTCGATTGATGAATCAAAGATAAACTTACTTCGAAATTGTCTCCAACTTCAAATATAGAACTTCAAACAGGTGATTGTTGCAAGAACAACCGAGATAGGGGTGATTGTTACAATAACAATCGAGATAAATCCTAATCTAATTCCTAATCTACTACGAACTGAGTTCGAGATCCTAAACTACTTCAAACTGAGTTCGAAATCCCAAAACTATTTTGCCAATGAACAAACCAAGCATCAGTTTTTTGATAGCTGTTTGTTGAAGATTTGTCCGGGGGTTTTTTCACTCTTCAATTTCTTCTATTTATAGACGTTGCTTGTGGTTTGAACTTCCCGCTCCATGAATTTGAATCTAGCTTGCTTCGAACTCTAACTTCCACTCTGAGAGTTGGCAGTTATTCTTCCTCCACGTCTGAATTTGAATTCTATCTTCTTCCAGAAGTTTTAATTCTGCACGTTTGTTCAACAAACTAAAATGATAACACGTTAAGGAAATAACTGCCTTCCAGAAGTATTCCACGTGTTCTAACTGTCTCACGAATTTACACGTGGAGTTTGTATGTTTGGTAGTTGATATTATGGCTTCGAAGCCAATCTTCATTTTAGCAATGGCTCGTAACTGCCAATAACTGTCTTTCTAAACTGAGAAGTGATACGACATCGTATTTAACTAACTTTATCTTATTAATCCAATGTATTTTCATTGACAAGTAATTACCAACGTTTGGCACTTTCAATTACGTGTCAATTAATTATTGGATTGGTTAAATTTATATGTAAACAACAGCCCTAGTGTCATCATTACCACATTATAAACTTTATTTCATGCTCATTAGTATTTTTACTGTGTCCATATGTCTCATCGTCTTAATTATTCGTTCATCTCAATTCACATAAGTGTCGTTGCATAACTCACACCCACAACTCTCTTTTCAAAGATTTCATGTGTCTGTACATGTCCCACAAGTGCTTTCGACCATTGTGTCCCAAAAAATTCTCGAACAAACAACGAAATAGCATAAAATTCATCTACCAAGCCTTGGATAAGTTTATCTAAAAGAAATGACAAGTTTCTAGGCTTTAGAGGAGGATTCGGGACTTACCTAAGGTTAAAGGAACAAGAGAACGAAGTATTAAAGAACAATGGATAAGTGTATTGATACACCATTTCGGGTGTATCAATACGCAGGTTACTAAGTTCCAGACAACAAGTATATTGATACACTTTTTCTGATGCATCAATACACAACTTGCAGAATCCAGAGAACAATTGTATTGATACACCATTTCGGGTGTAACATTACCTAAGCTGTACACGAAAATTTTATGGCAAAGGCCAGGTTTTGGACAGGGTCTCCACCAAACTTAATGAGATAAGGCTCCAAACACAAAATTCATGGTACTAACAACTTATATGCATTAGAGAGCAAGAAATCATCAATAACCTTTCAACAACTTCATGGGAACAAGGATCAATACAAAAGATCAAGCCAAACATGGCTAAAATGAGTTTTCTCAAGGAAGACAACAAATTGTACACAAAATTGATTAAGGAGAAGCTATACACACACCCAGACTACATTAGCACTTTTTTAAAAAGTAGAATTTTTCCTACCTCAAGGTGAGACAGCTCCAAATCAAAGAGTGAGCAAAACCCTAGCTTTTTCCAAAGAGCTCCAATTGAAATACAACCTTCCGGAGCAAAACCAACGCACTCCAAGCTCAAGAACATGTGTAGTTGACGAATCTTGGTGTGGATCTTGGAGGAATTTGAGTGTGAGAGAGTATTTTGGAGTGGCGGTTGAAGAAAATGGAGGAGAGGAGAGAGAGAGAGAGAGAGAGAGAGAGAGAGAGAGAGAGAGGTCAGCGATTAGAGGGGGAGAGATTATGTTTTCTCTCTCCTCTCACACACCACATATACACACATCTCAAATAATTACACCCCAGGTTCCTTAATTGACTTTGTGTAATGTAAAAACGTCCAAACTCACTTATATCACAAAATAATCCAAGAATTAAACATTTTAAATAATTCCTCACATTTCTCTAACTTTATTTCCGAAAGAATATTTTATTTATTTATTTATTATTTTTTTAAAATTATGGGTCTTTACATTCCACCCTCAAAAAAAATTTGTCGTCAAAATTTATTCAACTAAGCCACCCGAGCAATCACAAACAATCATGCATGAAATGCAACGTGTATTCGACACCATGACTAATAAAATGTAATATCTAAACCGTGTACTCACATTGATCAAACCGCAGACAACTCTAGATATTTCTTTCTCATCTCATCCTCTTTTGTTCATGTCAACTCTTCAATAGCACAGTCATTTCACAATAACCGTACTAACCGTATAGGCTTCTAACTTAGTTTTGAATCAATCTAAAGTACAGAACAACTATGCTTAAACTATCTCCAAGTGTAAAACCATAACTCTAAAGTTCGATCTCTTTCTAGTCATAGATCTTATAGGCTCACTATGTAGATTAGTTACCTACTCTATGTCTCCGTTATCAGCTTCTAATAAAAAACTCAATCAATCCATAATTTCCCAAACATTTTATCCCATGACCATACCATAATCTTAAGCTCTTAAAGTGTTGAAATTTACTTACAAAAGCCAAACTCTCAACTAGTCCCCATCAACACTAACCAGGATAATCAACATTGCGCACTTAAACCAACCAGATTCATCAACTATAGCCACTCTAATGATACTGAGATAAATCAATCTCAAAGATTACAGTAAGGTTAAGCTCCCATAAATTTTGATACCAAGCACACTCTATTTGCATCCAAACGATCTAATACATCCAATTTTACTAGTAAGTTTCATCTTATCATACTACATCATCATTCTCCAATCATTCAAAAATTTGATTACCAAACATTTGAGTGCTCTTTCCACTTGGTTATGACATTAACAATTCTCCTTGATCACATAAGCTACTTGTGCTTCCACGACCACCTCCATGTAACTTCTTCTCGTCACTAGAAAAGAAATTCAAACTCCTTAAAACGCGTAATCCTCCCATCGAGTAACTTACTTTCCTAATTTCTTAAAGTATATCTCCAAGGGCAAGCTAAATGACAGTGTACCCAACTTGACTCCTCTTATCTCAACAAATATTCATGAATATTACCCTGAAAGTTTGGATATCCCTAGCGATCCCATTAATCTTTATTCCTTGCAATTTTCAATCCACTTATCTCCTATCTGAACAACAGCAGGTACTCATAAGTTTTACCACACATGTCCTTCAATTTCTTTCACCAAATTCTCATGTATCATCATGACCAACTCAAGTTGAATAATTTATCTATACCTCACAACGTTCTTCAAAATTCAACACTCAACTTACTCATAATTTAGGTCTATTTAGGCTCATAAGCTCATTAAACTCTAAAAGAAACTTAGAAACCCATCTATAGTAGCTACAAGTTAAGGAACTTCGATAACCACATACATCCTAACCTCAAAGGCTTTCTAAGTCGGTTCGTCTAAATCTTCGTAACCCATGCTTTTGACTTCACCCTAACCTAACCTCCAGAATTAGACTCACACCTTTAGTTAACCTCATACATCTTTTACTCTAAGTGTCACATTTACTCTTCTATCTTATCAAATTCAAACGAACCGGATCTCAAATCTATTAATATCGTGTAGTCTCACATACGCCTCCTAACATTATCGCGCCTCCTAACATTATCACCAATCTAACCGCACATAACCACTTTCCGTTTAACGCCCCATCATACTATATTAACACAAAAGGAAATGGCTCATCTCAACTTTCTAACAAAAACCGCATAAGTACGACTTCATTTCATCCTTCCTTCCCTTGTTCGAATCCAAAAATTCACCTAGGCATGTATCTCGTTATAACCGATTAAATGATCTTAAACTGCACACATACTCTCAAAAATTAGTAATATTATCACTCCCAATCACCTCAAAGGAAGGACAAATAAACCTTGAAGGGTACACACCCATTCTAGCTATTGTCTCACACCACTGTATATTGGGCACCCACACAATCTAATTTATGCACTGTTCTAATCTCATTTGTGCCTCACACTAAGAATAATCAAACTCCAACTTGGCTAAGCTCGCAACCTACCCTCGGTTATTTCACCGGAGTCTACAAATCCACTTCATAGTCATGGAATTCTCTTTCTCTCATCAAATTCTACCACTGTCAAATTATTCGAAAGTGCACATAATTTATCCAACATAAATTCGAACCATCGTCCTAGACACCAACCATCAACAATTTGCAAAAGTACACACATTAGAACTAAAACCCATGTCCCTCAAGAATTACTTCTTCAATACACCCCCATCAAAATTAATCTTCTTTCCAAACAGAGCGTAAGACAAACATCAAGTTTACCACCAAATAAAAAGACAAACATCAAGTTTACCAAAAAAAAGAAAGACAAACATCAACCGATTTAAAGTTCAACAAAAATAGTTCCACTCAAGTCATTTAGAAGGATACCCTGGATTCTGGTGTATTCACCTATAATGTTTACCAAACACCACAACCTCAATCTACGTTGTCCCTACTACAATATCCAACCTATTAGTTCTTAGTTGTCACTCTCCATTAACGCACAATTTACACCATAGTCTTTAGTTCACTGATTTGTTTCACAGTCGATAGACTAATTCTGTACAACATTCTCACTTCTGACAATATCCATCCATCGCAATATCGACATCACCCCTCAATCCAATTTTCCCCAAATAAGTGCACTAATCACTGTAACTTATAAATTTAGAGTTTTAAACTACCAAGGACCCAAATGAGCAACAACTCAAATGCCCCTACACAACATCTAGTAAATCTCATGCCCCTACACAACATCTAGTAAATCTCATCTCGTCGGTAGCTCAACTAACATTCACAAGGAAGTATTACGAATTAACACTAAAATCTCACTACGACATCTTATGCTTCCAATTACTGTCATATAAATGAAACACGACCAAAAATTAAATAACCCATCTCTATGAATCAAGGGCAACCCAAACGCTCATGTCCTAACAGATCAAGACTATTGCCAATGCACTGGTCCAAAACTACCAACAGCACATAAAACTCATTTGCTCATAGTCAAACTATCAACACCCAATAAACTACACAACAAACTAATCTGGCAAACCAAATAGTGAAAACACCCCTGTTAGCCTAGTTGCTCAAACACGTGAATCCCAACAAATCTTCTAATAAAACTCTTCCTATATAGTTTCCCCTTTAATTTAAGAAATGATAGTCCATTCCAATACAAAAAGTCATAAGCTCTTATTACAATACCGCACATGTGGATATTCCATCATAAATGAAAAGATTTAACACCCTCAAATAGTTACAGAAAAGCCGAAGCTCCAAAGCCAACAGATACATTATGCATGCCAAAGTCTAGCAAATCTAACCTCAATAAATGAATAAAAATATCTTTCCTAGACCCATACAAGAGTGAAATTTCAAATTTTACCTCACACTGCGAAAAAGTACCCTTGTATTAACAATGTCCTCACCCAACCAAGTCTAAAACCAAGGTACTCGTAAACACATGTACCAATGTCCAATGCATTATAATTTTTTTTTTTTTTTTTTGTAGTCAGAAGCTTACAATCACCACATCCAAAGATTTAAACCCCAACAATCAAGTCAACCTCAAACAAGAAATACCTAGTCAACTAGGACCCCAAACCACCACAAATTATGACAAATAAGTCCACCGACTCCAAGTAATGACAACTCTCCACAAATCATAGTGATACCAAAGAAAAATGTGACATCTTCAAACAGAGAAACAATACTAAATTTACTAAGCAGGTATTCCAATTTACATGTCCTCATTTCTGATCACATGAAGCACTTTGCACATCGATCAAATGCAGAACCATACGCTTTCATAGTAAAGGCACAACACACTCATTAATATTGACACTTGCTTTACCGCATGTACTCCTTTACACACCTTCACTCACCCAAAGGTGGTAATAGAGTGACATCAGAGGTTTGTTTTGAAGTGTGGTGGCCAGTCACTCTTCAAATCAATCCTCCAGGTCATTCTTAAACCACCACGACAAAATTGAGAAAATATTCACCCACTTTTACTATTAGAGACATAATTTCGATAAACATCACATTCACTTTCTTACGAGGTTAAACCTTCTTCCCACTACACAAGTTAAAACAATAGAATGATGAGGTCAAAGCCTCTAGTCTTCCAACGCTATCTTAGCACAGATGTTCAACTCAACCTTATGATTGTTTCTTGCCAACACGACACTATGTGATGCATCCATGTTCCATGAATGTCAGACAAGCACACACAATGAATGATAAAATATGTTTTCAAAAAAAAAATTAGGCAATAGTTTAAGCCCCAAGACTCAGTCTCCCCACTATCCGTAAGTTTTCAAAACCTAAGCTCTGATACCAAGTTGTAACGCCCTCAAATTTTAAGGGTAAAAATAATATAAATCCGCATGAAAAAAAAAACAATGAGATCCAAAGTCCAGGTCAAAGTCCAAGCTTGACCCACATGGTCAAAGTCATAAACAAGATAATTCAATGGATTCCCATGCCCAAAATAAGTGCATTATTTACCAATGTTATTACAAACCAACTCAATGATGAAAACTCAATTAAATTAAAAATCATCTTTTCAAAATTATAAGTTTCAAAAAGATAAAGTAACTCCTCCGTTAAGCTTTCAAAAGGGATGCATGCATACACTCCAAGCAATCCATAACATGCTCCATGCTGGGTACCTAAAATTATTAGGGTGAGCTCACTAGCCCAATAAAGAAAAGTCTACCAATCCTAAATGTAATAAAATGCAAATGAGTGATAAAGAAAGAAGGCACAAGTCACGCAACAAGTTTTAAGAAACTTTAATGATTAAAGGATTGAAAACCAACCCATAAGTCACTAGATTCCCTTTTCTATCATCCATCGTACTTGATACATACATGACACACCATATATCTCCTAAACAATTAGCATATACATCTCATTCCATTAAAACATTAGGTTATACTCCGGGCATGCCATATAGGCCCCTTGTCACTTTGGGCAGACCATAAAGGCCCCGTGTCACTCCAGGCATATCCTATTGGGCCCCACGTCACTCCAGTCATACCCTATCAGACCCCGTCTCAATATTACCACATTATAAACTTCATTTCATGTTCATTAGTATTGTTACAGTGTCCACTTAATCATTCATCTCAATTCACGTAAGTGTTGTCACATAACACACACCCACAACTCTCTTTTCAAAGATTTCATGTGTTCGTACGTGTCCCACAAGTTCTTTCGACCATTGTGTCCTAAAAACATCCTAAACAAACAACAAAACAGCATAAAGTTCTAAACTTTAGAGGAGGATTTGGGACTTACCCCAAGTCTTGGACAAGTTTATCTAAAAGAAATCACAAGTTTCTAAACTTTAGAGGAGGATTCGGGACTTACCAAGGTTAAAAAGGACAAGAGAATGAAGTATTAAAGAACAATGGATAAGTGTATGGATACACCATTTCAGGTGAATCAATACCCAGTTTACTAAGTTCCACATAGCAAGTGTATTAATACACTTTTTCTGGTGCATCAATACACAAACTGCAGAATCTAGAGAACAAGTGTATTGATACACCATTTCGGGTGTATCAATGCACAAGTTGTACACAAAAAATTTTATGGCAAAGGCCAGGTTTTGGATAGGGTCTCCACCAAACTTAACGAGATACGGTTCCCAACACAAAATTCATGGTACTAACAACTTTTATGCATTAGAGAGCAAGAAATCATCAATAACCTTTCAACAACTTCATGGGAGCAAGGATCAAGCCAAACCTGACTAAAATGAGTTTTCACAAGGAAGACAACAAATTGTACACAAAATTGATTAATGAGAATCTATAGACACACCCACACTATATTAGCACTTAGAAAAAAGTAGAATTTTCCCTACCTCAAGGTGAGAGAGCTCCAAATCAAAGAGTGAGCAAAACCCTAGTTTTTTTCCAAAAAGCTCCAACTGAAATACAACCTTCTGGATAAAAACCAATGCACTCCAAGCTCAAGAACATGTTGATGAATCTTGGTGTGGATCTTGGAGGAATTTGAGTGTGAGAGAGTATTTTGGAGTGGAGGTTGAAGAAAATAGAGAAGATGAGTGAGAGAGAGATGGTCAGATGATGAGAGGTGGAGAGATTATGTTTTCTCTCTCCTCTCACACACCACATATACACACATCTCAAATAATTACACCCCAAGTGTACAGATCCAAAAATTCACATATTATTATTATTTATTTATTTATTTTCCGATTTGAAATTGGGGAATTGTAGGGAAATGTTTAAAGGTTAAGTTATGGGTTAATGGGAGAAAGTGGGAGAAACTTGAACTTGTTGGTAACACACTAGTAAATAGAAGGAGTGGTGGTATAAATAAGTGATTTGGTGGCATACAATAATACAAATGATGAGAGAGAAATTGTGTTTAACTCCTCCCTCCTCATCAATCGATTGTCTCTCTCTCTCTCTCTCTTCCCTCTCTCTCTCTCTCTCTCTCTCTCTCTCTCTCTCTCTCTCTCTCTCTCTCTCCACGAAATCAACATCTAACCCATAAATCTAACACAAACCCACCTTAAAACCCTTAAATATTCCACTTTTGGAGCTTGGAATTTTCGTATGGAAGCATGAAGGAGTAGATTTTGGTTGGGGTCACAAGAGGGAAAGCTAGGGTTTGGTTCAACACTTGATTTGGAGCTCACACACCTCGAGGTAGGGGATATTCTACTATTTCTAATTGATCTATGAATGATTTGTTGTGTTAAATCTTGTATTGATACTACCTCTTGATGTTTTGTTGAAAAACCCACTTGGAAAACCCATTTTTTGGTCAGTTGGGATGGATACTTGCTTAATCTATTCTTCTAATTGCTTTTCCCCTTGATTAGGTTGATAAAACTACTCCATTGCACATTTGTTAGTTAATTTTAGACCTTAGTTTGGGTGTTTGATGTCCGATTGAGCATTCTCTTTGATATCTGTACAAAAAATTAGACCATTACTGTTGCTGATTTGCTGACTGTTGCTAGCTCTCATCTGGACGGGGCCATGACCGTCTGGATGGATTTTCCAGATTCATCCCATTATTTTGCCTTCGTTTGTTTTGCTCGATTGGCGTTTGCTTGACTCTCCGCTACGCGTTTTCATTGACAGAATTGTAAATACGCTTGAGGAACTGCCATAGATTTAATTAACTTTAGAAATACATCTAGTTATGTTATTTTAGAAATGGGTAGTTAGGATATTATGAATACTTGGTTATGAGTGCTAGTTTGATGCATATGGGCATTTTACTTGGCTTTATGGACGTGTGGGGAAATGAGATACATGATTGAGCAAGCTAAATGATTTGATTAAAGGTCTTCGTTAGTCAAATGGGACACTAGGCACGACACTAACCATGGATAAGTTCTTATGACGGGTAATGGACACGTAAAACCGTTTGAATCGTAATATGAGGCGTGAGTTATACGATGACGCTTAAGTGGATTTTTGTGAACAGTTGAATGAGCATGAAATGAAGTTTAGAGTAATGAGACACAGGGCCCAATAGGGTAAGCCTAGAGTGACATGAGGCCCGATAGGGTATGCCCGGTATGGTGATGATGACACAGGGCTCGAAAGGGTATGCCTGGAGCAACACGGGGCCTATATGGCATGCCTGAAATGATACTAGGGCCACCGCTTGGTGTGTCGCTAAAAATTTCTCTAAGCATAACTCGTTTAAAGCAAACTTGAGACATGTAGTAATGAATTCGGTTACGGGCAATAAACAAATGAATGTCTATGGGTCTCCGCACGTCAGGAAGTTAATTACGACTATTGAGGTAGAACCTGTGATTGGGATGATGATAAAACTCTTCATTACCATCTCATAAATTAGCAATGCCTAGTTCTATATCCTTACTTATGGTCTCTTGCTTGCGCATATCATCTCTTATTCATTTAGAAATTGTAGAATGTTTCATCGTTCAATTTCTCTTGCATTGTGTTTCGATTTGCTAGGAAACCCCAATTTTATTTTATTTTTGAAAAACGTGAATTTAGGGTTTCAATCCTTCAAGTTTGTTGTCCTCACTATTTCTACGTATGTTGAATCTGTTGAACGGAGCACTGTTGATGAGTTTGAGGAGTCTGAGTCATAAATCAAGGTGTTATCAGTTAATTTTGTAGCTTTATTGAAGGCAAAGAGGTATTTAACTGTTTTGTGGCTTAACCTCCTTTGTTGCTTTGATTTTTCTTCAAATAGCTAGGTTGTCAAAGGTTTCCCTTTTGGCATTTCAATCCTCTACATATGACTCAAAATCGATTGTAACATTTTTTCTTGGCACAAGTTTGTAGGCTATATCTGAGACCACTACATATGTCTCATGGATATGGTTCCATGGTTTCAATGGAGTATTGTCAAATTAGGCAACACTGAGATGATCTCACCCATCTAGTAGCATTGAATTGATAGAACTATTGAAGCTTTGTCTCTTGTAGTAGAATTAATTAATGTTCAAGCTTTGTCCATATCAAAATGGGGTAGTGACTACCAATTCACCTCTTTTTGGTACAAAGAAATTACAGAACAAAGAGAGTGATCAATGAGGTTAACAATGTATCAGTGATCAATGAGGTTAGCTATCCCTTGCAATGTAGAAATACTAGATTTTCAGATTATTAGTTTTGTTCGGCAAAGTATTGGTTTCTTAATACTCCATTTCCTATGATCCGACAAGCCAAATAGAACTTGCGGTCTGATGCAGAAAATGACTCAACAAAAAATGCAAAATTTTGTATTGCTTTTAGATACCTTAGATGTGAAAAACATCCCGGATCCATACATGTTTCTGTTGAGTTTATTAACTTCTTTGCATACTGGCGTGTCTCTATATATTTTCGCTAGCAGGAACTTAGCCTAAGCCCCTCAGTTCCAGTTCATGATGTTCTCCATGACTGGATAAGGAAAACTGATGGGAAGCTCTGTTTCCTTGGGTTCATCAAATTGTTACATGGTGTATTCAGTAGAACCCTTGCAAAGGCACAACAAAAATGAGTGAGAAGGCATACACAGAGCCGAGAGCTTTGATTCATTTTCAAGGGCTTGACTCGCTGGGAAGTTTGGACCCCTGCAATTTGATTTTACTGAAGTATTGGCTCATCATTCGTTGCTAACAAGGAACTTGGAAAAAGATGTTTTAGGTAGATTTTTTTTTCTTTGAAATGTCAGAGAGATGAATTTTGTAACTTGTACTCAGATGATGTAATTACATTATACGATCAATAAAAATTCAGTTACGTGGATCTGATCTTAGAAAGAAGGTCAAGTGTATCCGTATCAAATTGTGTTGGTGGTTAAATTGGGAGTTCTCCCCCTTTTTTTTTGTGTTTGGTGTATCCATATTCTATGTATTATGTCTTATGCCAAACTCATATTCAATCAGTCCCAGGAGTTGACTCTCCCATGTATCCTTGTATTCCTGGTGTAATACAATTGGGTGATGTTGAAAAACATTGAGGATTGACATCCTCTGAGCTGTGCATCAAGTGTTGTTGCACTTTATCATATATTGTTGTTGCACTTTATCATATATTGTTGTTGCTGAAACAGTCTTGCTACTGCTGGGAAATTATGGAATCAAGTTAAGGTTCTGCCAGTGAATCAAATTATGGTGTTGTTGGAAAGTTATGTTGAAATCATGGAATCTAATTAAATGTTGATGTCAGAAGGGTTAAATTCAATGGAAGGCAGATGCAGAAGCAGAAGATTGGAAGCATGGAGGGTAAGCTGGACTAATTGGATTGGAAGCTGTCTATATATGACAACTGAAGTAGAGCCAAAATATGGCTTTAACAAGGAATTTGTTAGACTGTAATAAGGGCATCAAGGGCAGTTCCTTTCTTCTTTTCCTTTGGTGGGTAAATTCAAGCACCCCAAGGGTACAAAAATCATCAGCATCTACCCAAGGTACACCAAAGCAGAAATTTTGAGAATGCTTTTCTATGTATGCACATGGAGGGTACCACTACCAAAATTATAACAAATAGAATGCAACAAAAAGCTTCAGTGCCAAACTCTCCAAACTCTATACGGCGGTGGCTTAAGTTATTTGTTTGATCCAAGTACTTAGTTCTTACTCTAAAATTTCCAATCTAAGGACAAATGAAAAGCATTCAAATATAGTGTTCATTGGAGCCACTCCTCTTCCAAACAGAAATCATAAAGAAAACAATACAGGGACCAAATGGTTACTTCACTCCAATTCCAAACAAATAGTATAAATCCTGCTTGTACTGGATTGCCAATCAAATGGCCAACAAACTATACTACTCAAACGGAGACAAAAAAAAAAAAAAAGAAGAAACCTGAGCAAGTCTTGTTATTTAACCAAACCAGTACAAAAGTGTTATCACACTCTGATTTCTAGGTTGACAAAAACAAGAAAATGTAGCAAGCCCTTCAATACTAATCAGATATAGTCTATAAGTGACTCCAAAACCAGCAAGCAAAGTGAACGTTTAGAGATTCCAGTGAGCAAGTCCGTCCCCTGTTTCCGCGCGTTTCCATCCTGAAACACGAATAGGATTTAGAAACACTTACAACTAGAATTAAGATTCAAATTTATTCATTGTCCAAACTAGAAAAGGCAAAAAATTAAGCAAAGAACATAGTCAGAAGCCTCCAAATAAAACATAAATAGAACATGCGAGAGAATTTGTACACTATCACTTTCATAAACACAACTAGCTCAAGGAATCAGACGGTTATTAACTAGGGTTTCGTAAACGAACAAACACAAGTAAGATGCAGTTTCAAAAATTCGCAATCAGGAAACCCTAGTAACTCATCCAAATCAAAACTCCTAACCCTGGTGTCAACAGATACAACAAATGGGTAAGTAAAGCACTGAAAAGAGCTTGGCTATTTTTCAAAATTTGAAACCATAATTTTCCAAAAAATTCGAAACCCCACGCACAGAGAGAAAGAGAGAGAGAGAGAGAGAGATCTAAGGGGAAAAGGTAGTAAATGAAGGAGAATGCAAAAAATACAGATCTAGGGTTTTTGAAATCCCAATCACAAACGGAAAATGAGAGAGAGGGAGAGAGAGACATACAAATTCCATTTGATAAGGTTGCTGAATCGACGTCGTCTTCATCTTCTTCATCAAATCGCCTTACCCTTTCTCTCTTTTCTCTGGAACCAAGAAACGTGAAAATGAGAGGGGGAGGGGTGACCCGGTTGTCTAATATGACCCGGGTTGTAACCCGCGAACATGTTTTACCCGGAAGTAGACCCGTATACTCAATTTTCTTTCACAGCCATTGGATTAGATCCAACAGCAAAGAGCATTTCGTCTGGATTTTCCTCTGGTCGGGGCACCTGGAGACAACCATGTGTCTCACTTTCTCAAAGTTTTCTAGAGAGCTCCATATGTGCGGCGCACCCCCCTCTCTCTCTCTCTCTCCCCATCAGAGAGAAACCCAGGCAACACTGCCACCACCAAGATCTGTTCGTCGGTGTTGATCCGTCCGCCTTCAACTCCTTGCATCATCGTCATCACCTCATTGCCGTCTTAAAATCGTACATCCATCATCGTCATCACATCGAGATCGACTCCGCTATCATCATACATCATCATAAGTCAGATCTATTCTTTTTTTTCAAAACTTTATTCATTTGATCTTCATTTCTGTGTATGCATAGGTATATGTTCATTTGCTGCTCAGATCTGAACAAAGCTTCTGCGTATGTATAGCAAGTCAGATCTATTCATTTTTATTTTTATTTTTGGGTAGTTAGATCTGTTTGTTGGTTGTGTATGATTTCCATTTTAGGTCTCCTCTCTCTCTCTCTCTCCCCCGGCGAACCGAACCGACTTGCGAACCAGGACGAACCGAACCGGTCTCTTAAAACTTGGTTTCGGTTCTGTAGTTCTTCTGAACCGGTTTTGCTCGGTTCACTAAAAACACCCTCCGAACCAGACCAAACCGAACTGATTACACCCCTAGATGACATGGGGCTCGATAGGGTATGTGTGGAGTGACAAGGGGCCTATATGACATGCCCAGAGTATAACATAATGTTTTAAAAGAATGAGATGTATATGCTAAATGTTTAGGAGACATATGGCGTGCCGACTATGTATCGGGTACAATGGATGATAGAAAAGGTAATCTAGTGACTTATGGATTGGTTTTCAATCCTTTAATCATTGAAGTTTATTACAATTTGTTGCGTGACTTGCGCTTTCTTTGTCTATCTCTCACTTGCATTTCATTACATTTAGGATTGGTAGACTTTTCTCTATTGGGCTAGTGAGTTCACCCTAATAATTTTAGGTACCCAGCACGAAGCATGATATGGATTGCTTGGAATGTATGCATGCATCCCTTTTGAAAGCGTAACAGAAGAGTTACTTTATCTTTTTTAAACTAATATTTCTGAAAAAGATGATTTGCAATTTAATTGAGTTTTCATCATTGACTTGGTTTGTACTAACATTGGTAACTCATGTACTTATTTTGGGTCATGGGAATCCCGTGAATTATCTTGTGTATGACTTTGACCTTGTGGGTCAAGCTTGGATTTTGACCTGGACTTTAGATCTCATTGTTTTTTTCTACATGAATTTATATTACTTTTACCCTTAAAATTCGAGGGTGTTACAATATACATCCACAAACACATAAAAAATCTGTAAGAAACCCTTACCTCAATTGATTGAACTCCTAATCAAGGCCTACTCCAAAGCCCTAACCTCCTCCAAGCTCAAAACCTGCCAAAATGCATTTCCCAAGCTTCCACACGCAAATCCTAAGCCTCAATAGTGTGGATACGAAGTATTGAGTGTGGATCTACAAGATTTGTGTGGATTTTGAGTGTTTAGGGTGAATTTTGGTGGAGAGGATTGAAGAAAACAACAGGGAGGGGAGAAAGAGAGAGAGAGAGAGAGAGAGAGAGAGAGTTGGCCATAGAGGGGGAGGGGAAGAAAGTAATTTTCTCCCTTTACCCCATCCTATATATAGCTGTGTTATGAATCTCGTCCCGTACTAGTCCATATCAGTCGGTACGTACCGTACCAAACATAAAACAATACACATACCTTGGTGTTCTATACCGGAAAAAATACTAGCCAATATTGGGCGTACCGACTTGTCCCGCCTGTACTGGCCTTGTCTAGGGATCTCGGCTGGTACACAAAAACTAATGTATCTTTTTATTTTGATAAAAAGACATCAATTTTAAGGTATTTTAACCAAATTTGGAGTTTATTTTATATTAATCATGTTAATTTGTTATTGAACTAATATTAAGGTGTATCAAAATGGTAAAATTTATTTTATTTCTCCATTTTAAGTTTTACAATTATACATAAGTACATTAAATATATTTAAATATGTGTATTACAATAAATTTGAAACGATACTGAGATACGATCCGGTACTGATACGTACCGTCCCAATAGAGAAAACGATACAATGATCTGTACAAGATGATAACTATGATATATAGTGTCAACACACACACACACCCCTCCAACTTCCAATGTGTTGCAATTTAACCCAAAGCCAAACTATCTCTCACGTCAACCCACTTTCCGATTCTTAAATGTAATTTCATAAAATCCCTAATTAAATTCAAAAAAAATTCCATGAAATTCCGGGTCTTTACAGTCTAAATCCAACTTTTTATTTTAGAAAAAATAATCATTGCTCCTTAAATAAAACAATGTTGCATCTCGAGTGAATTATTTTGACAGCATTTGAGAATAGCATTGCCCCAAATGAAGAAGAGTGAGAAGTGTGGTGTCTAAATTCAACTTTTTGTTTTTGAAAAAATAACATTGCTTGTTAAATGAAACAACATTCCAACTTGAGTGAATTATTTTGGCGCCATTTGAGCCATTTGTTAGAAGGAAGTGAAGCTTGATTGGAGAATAGAATTGCACACGAATGAGGAAGACTGAGTTGCGAGTGTAACGTTTTAATCCGGCTATTTTGATTTAGAAAAATAACTATTGTTCCTTTGATTAAGCAATATTGCAGATTGAGTGAATTAGCATAGTCCATTTGAGAATTGAGAATAATATTGCACCCAATGAGGACAAATGAGTTGTCATTGTGTTGTCTTAATCCAACTTTTTTTATGAGAAAAAAAAAAAAAACATTGCTCCTTTGATCAAACAATATTGCATATTTAGTTATTATTTTGGAACCGTTTGAGAACAATATAGCACTTGAAAAGAAAATGATTTACCAATCCGTAACGTGAGAGAGAGAGAGAGAGAGAGAGAGAGAGAGAGAGAGAGAGAGAGAGAGAGAGAGAGAGAGAGGGGTGAAAGAGAGCACTTGATTTGGGAGTGTTTTTCCAAGAATGTTCATTTGCCAAGAATGTTACACAAGAAAATTAATTCTGAGAAAAGTGAAATGAAGTGAAGTAAAGGAAAGGAAAATTTACTTTCCCAGGAGTGTTCACTTAATAAAGGATTTTCCAAGAAAACATAATTGGCAAGAGCAAACTTTCCCATTACAAATAATTTCTTCCTTTTTGCAGGATGCATTTTGAGGAAAAATGAGTCCTAGTGGGAAAATTATTTTTGTGGGTTTCATTATTTTCTTGGTAACTGAACATGCCAAAAGTTATGGAAAAGTTGATTTTTCTATCATTTCTCATATTTTCTTGACAACTGAACGAGGCCGAGTATGTTTAGAAGTTAGGAAAAGAAAGAGAAAATAAATAAGATGGAAAGTATAGGGAAAATTGAAGAGAAAATTGGGGAAAGTTAAATAGGGAATTGATTATTTTCCTTCCTCTTTCGTAGAACCAAACAAATGAAGTGAATTTTTTTAAATTTTCTCTCCGTTTCTCTTCTTTTCCCAAAGAACCAATGTACCAAACAGAGCTTAAAGTTTCAAGTCAGGGATACTTTTGTCCAGTTAAAATAAGGATACCGTGATACTAGTATATTACACTCTCTTTGTCATGAGCTTATGATTCCACGAGTGCACCATTAAGCTGGAAATACTGGCCGCATTTCCCTCTGATTCGTAATTTCCCCCCCAAAAATGATTGCTGACACTGAATTTCCACAAGTGCACCATTAAGCCATCCATCAGGTATCAACGCAACATCACCCCATAGATTCAGATCAAAAAGAAAAAGAAAAAAGCCCACTGGTTTCTGACACTGAATTTTTGTCTCTGATCTGGAATCTAGAGCCAAAAGATCTGAAACCTAAAACCAACAAACGAGAAGAAAACGGAAGGATGGGTTTGACAATGGGGCTCAACATGCTCCTCCTTATGGCAATGGTGGCGACAAACATTCTCTCTCTTTACTATCTCTCCTCGTCGTCCACCTTCCTCCAATCCCGGCCCTCAACTCCCTCTCCTCCCGTCCCCGACCATCTCCTCCAGCAGCTCCACACCATACGCGCCACCATCAACCACCTCACGCGCCTACAACCCACCACCACCACCACCACAGCAACAAAACCCACCAAATCAACAATTATCCCCTCCGACCTCCTAATCTATACCCACATCTCCCCCATCGCCTCCGCCTGCCGCGACCACCCAGAGCTCCTCCACCGCTACATGAACTACTCTCCTTTCTCTCTCTGCCCATCGGACCCCACAAACAGTCTCGCTGAAACCCTGATCCTCAACGGCTGCCACCCACTCCCCCGCCGCCGCTGTTTCTCTCACTCTCCCACCCCATCACCTTCTCTCTCCTCCTCACACCCGTTCTCTCCCCTACCTAGCATCTGGTCCAGCAAATACTCTAATTTGGGGTTCGACATGAAATCCGAAAGGGACAGGTTCCTGGTCTACAAGACAGATCTGGACCTTCCCATTTCCCAACTGGTTCAACTCTCGAAATCGTCGAAATCCCCGATTCGACTAGGGTTAGATATAGGCGGGGGGACTGGAACGTTCGCCGCCCAAATGAAGCTCCTGTTGAACGCGACTGTGATCACGACCACGATGAATCTGGGAGCGCCGTATAACGAGGCGGCAGCCGTGAGGGGGTTGGTGCCATTGCACGTGCCGCTTCAGCAGCGGCTGCCGGTGTTTGACGGGGTTTTGGACCTGGTGCGTTGTGGGCGGGCTATGAACCGGTGGATTCCTACGGCGGCGATGGAGTTCTTGTTGTATGACGTGGATAGGGTTTTGAGGGGTGGTGGTTATTTGTGGTTGGATAGGTTTTTCAGCAAAGGTGTGGATCTGGATAAAGTTTATGGGCCGTTGATTGGGAAGCTGGGGTATAAGAAGGTGAAGTGGGCAGTGGCGAATAAGAGTGATCCCAGTGGCGTGAAGCATGGGGAGGTTTACTTGACTGCTCTTTTGCAGAAGCCTTTGTCAAAATGAGGCGTCTCAATCTGATCTAGGTAATTCATATATTAGTATTTCCCTATTAAGAATTCTATGATATTTTGTATGGTTAGAGTAACTATCTTTTCAAAACACTAGGACTCTGTGATTTAGTGTCGTTGTCACATATGAAAAGTGGGTGGATCTGCAATCTATTAGTAGAGTTGAACTTTGTTTATAGACTTTGTAAATGACATTCTTCTATTGTATGAATCCAATTGTTGGCACATGAATATAATGTTGCAGAGCTGATATTCAATTTCTATTGCCCCAAAGGCATATGATTCTAATTGTTCACTTCACATTTCCAAAAAAATTCTTTCCCCATCTCTCATCTCTCTAATTATTAATCATATTTCTCTCTCTACTCATTCCCCATTATTCAATCATTATTATCATTTCTCTCTCTATCTCTCTTCAATTATTACACCTCTCTCTAATTATTACTTTTTCCAAAAACTCATCCAAACACTATTTCAAAAATATTTCTCAAAATATTCTTCTCAAAACCCTCAACCAAACAAAGTGTTTGGTGTTTGTCTGTAAATTTTATTTTTCTCCCTGGGTCCCTAGAGTACAAATTTTGTTTCTGGTTACATCCATAGATTCCTTCAATTGCACTCGGTGCTATGTAGCCCCGACACTTCTAGAGGTCGTTGTGTTCCTGTATGGGACACGGGGACACTTGGGGACACGTATAGGACACGCCATGTGGCGTGTCCCTTACATTAAATTATTTTTTGGAGGGAGACACTCGGGGGACACGGCATGGACACACGTGTCCCATATCTATGCTCTTTGACTCTCACAATCTCACTCTCTCTCCCTCCCTCTCTCTCGATGTGTATGTCACCGTAGCTGTGTATATATCTTACATGTATATATATGCGTATATACCAACACATAACAATGTAAATATCTTACATATCAAAGAGAAGTATATATATTTAAGTATATAAACTGTTACTGCATACATATGTAACATATTGGTAGATATAATTTTTTTTTCCGTGTCCCCCGCCGTGTCCATGTCCATTTTTTTAGAATTCCCATGTCTATGTCCATGGACATGTCCATATCCGTGTCTGTGTTTGTGTCCATATCGGTGTCAGTGTCCGTGCTACATTGACCTAGTGTTTTGAGTTTGAGTTTGGGCGAATAGAATAGATGCTGATACAAATTGGGGCAAAAGTGGCAGCCGTAGCCTGTATTTTAGTTAAGAATAGAGGTCTTTAATTGAGATATAAAAGGTAAATTTGGCATGCTCTAATTGATGGCTGTTTAGAAAATCTCCATATTTGAAGTTGCTACAATAATTTTGAGACGTTCCTCCTCTACTTCAACCTTGCATATTACCAAATTTTTGAAAAGCGCTTTGGGACTTGAGAGCTTAACCATTTAGGATGAAGCCTCTCTTGACAGATCTAAGACAAAAATCTTCATTGTAGAATGATGAATTATTCTTACTCCGCCCCAGGAACGGTAAGTGTATCCTGAATCTCAGATTTAATAGAAAACAACAACATAAAACAAAGAGAATAGAAACTATAATCTATTTTTCAAGACTTGTGAGATTCTTTGATTGATGTAGTGTTAAGAGCTTCCTAAATTTGCTTTTTTCCTTGTTTCTTTATCAATGCACTTCAGTTTTAAGGAAAAAGATAAGTCCTAGTATGGAGCAGTGTCTAAAAGTCACCTATGCACTTCACTTTTAAGGAAAAAGATAAGTCCTAGTATGGAGCAGTGTTCTAAAAGTTGCCTAGGCAGCCAATTAGTAGGCACTTGGCAGTAATCCGCTGCCCCAACTAGGGCCTAGGTGCTTAATTAGGTGACAAGATGATCAACGGGTCCCTAGGCGGGACTAATCGAGGACTTATTGGCTAGGGAGCTGGGCGGGATTTGGGGGGATTAGGTGGTTAGGCAGGATTAATCGGAGAATTAGGCGGCTAGATATGATCAATTGTGGGTTAAATATGTAATTTTTCAAAATCTAAGGGGTTAAATGTTGTGGTAATGTACTCTAAAGGTTTAGTGAGGTTGTAATATAATATATACATCTACACTACACAGTATAAATGATGTATCTGATGTATATCTAAACCTAACTTGATATAAAAATAATTTATACATCTGCACTATACAAAATAAAGCAAAATTACATGTATATAGGCTCTGTTTCTTATGAAACTATGTTTATATATGCTATATTTCCTCTGTTTGGATGTTATTTGATGTTTTGTTCTACTTACTCAAAAGTTGGGGAGGCGAGAAGAATATTCCTAAAAAAAAAAAATTAAAAGAAAACCTGACTCGTATCTAGGCGCCGACACCGACTAATCCCTAATTAAATGGCCTAGGCGCTAGGCGGTGCCTGGCCGCCCGACTAGCAACTAGCGACTTTTAGAATATTGGTAATTTTGGTGATTGAAGGAACAATGGAATATGCAAAATATTGAACAAATGAAAGGAAGATGAAGGGGAGTGAAGGACACTACAGCTAAGATGAGAGATAGAGAGTGCTTTACCATTACCAACCCAAATGTTATAAGAACCGCGATATGCAACATGGTGAGTGAAATTTGCTAGGTCCGGTGTAACACGATGAGTGTCACCAGTGTCGGGAAACCAATTAGTGATCGGAGAGGGTGAAGTGTACGTAGTAAAGTGAGCAGATGGGGGGTGGTGTCATGTCATTGCTGTATGGTTGGTCCCATCACAAACTTGACAATGTGACCAATCGGAGGGTGATTGGTAACCATTGGAGAAGTTTTTCGGAATGGTTGTCTTGATTAATCCATGTCTGTGCTGTGGCATTCGGAATGGTCGTGTCATTCTTAGTGATGGTTTTTTGGCAGACAAGGGTAAGAGCCATCCACAAAACCAAGAACATTTGTCCACGAAGATAGGGGAGTGTTTGGGTCTTCCAGTAGAGGTAATTGACATTAGTGAGTTTGATAGAAAAGTAGTGGTGAGCATGAGCGCAATGGGAGGATGCAGGAGTAAATTGGCTAGCTGCATTTGTGGGGTTGACTGTAGTGGAAGAGGAGGATGAATTAACAGGAGCCCTGGGGGCAAGTATTGCTCTGATACTGACTTGAACAAGATAGTAAATGAGATAATGGAAAAGTCTATCTATTTCCACGAGAGTATTGTACATTTTATAACATCAAGTGATAACATGACCAGATCAAGATGATCTCCTGTGTCAAGATAACAAGCGGTGGTTACAAAATGATAAAGCCACATTACAAGTCTATCCAAAACTACTTAATACTAATCTATCTAATACAATAGGAGAACTTCCTAAAAATCATGTTTGTCTCGAATACTTTACAAATTTTGAGATCTACGAAAGGCGGGCAACTATTGGCTTCTAACTCGCTTTCCTCCTTACCATGAGACATGCATTTTCTTTGTCAATACAATTGGACCTTGAACGCATAGATATGCATTTACCAAAACATGAGGTGGATAATCTAGGGTGAGTAGGTTCGTTTGGTCTTTATGGGATTTTAGAAAGGAAGATTCTATTTACAACCCATTTTCCCTCAATACAACCCATGCAAAATAAATACCAAAACTTTCCTCACGAAAAGACCATTTAGCCCATCAAATTACTTCATACCAACCCACCCCACTTTTTCCCAATTGCTAATACCAACCCAGTACATCTTCTTCTTCCTTCAGCTCCATCGTTTTCTCACTCTTCTCCCTCCCACATCGAAAAAATCCCTCCTCCTCCAGCTATTAACCCCCATTGTCCTCTCCTACCCCTCATCTCTCTCAATGGAGGGATCTTCTCCCTCATTAGATTTGGGAGAAGAGCTCCAAAGAGTATTGGAGCAATTTACAACTCCAAATCCACCAATGGATGCACAAATACAGACCACAGAGGAGTTAGAGGAAAACATGGAGGTGAAGACTTTCAAGCAAAAAACGACCCAAGAGTAACCCATTGTTTTTGTCGATTTCTCAATTGTTGTTCGTTCGAAACAGTACCACAGTCCCGAAAATCGCAATACATTTCAGTAGTTAATACCCGAAATTTACCTATAAAACCGGGAGTTTATATCCGAAATTGGTGATGGTAGTTAATATCTGTAATATTGGCCATAATTTAGTAGTTTGTATTTGAATTATGTACTTAGTTTCGGGAGTAAATATCCGAAATGTGCCAAAACCAGACGAGTAAAATAGCGGCAATTTCTTCTACTAGTTCGATGGAGGGGGCGATGGCCGAGGTCAGACGGAGGGAGGAGGGAAGAGAAAAGGGTTTTGAGAGTTGAAATTTGGGAGAAAAATAACAAGGGGTAATTTGGGAAATGTGCCAGGTTATATGAAGCAAAAACAAAGATTTGCCACATCAGCAGGGTTGTATATAGCAAAAGGGCTGTATGAAGCCAAAAAAGGGTTGTAAATAGAATCATCCTTGTAGAAATTGATTGTGTGGGGGTAGCTTCACTGGAGTTGCCTCTTTGAGCTCTGGTTCTATATGGATGAGAGGTGACGTGACTCAACTTTGCCTAAACCCTAGGAGTTGGTCTGAGAAGGTGACCTGCACACTAAGCACCTGCATTAGTGCCAAGCCCAGACCGTGGTGAGTTCGGGAAGGCATTCCGACGGTCTAGTAAGTGATTGGAGAAGATGAGAGAGAGAGAAAGAGAGCGTTTCAGCATATGGAGAGAGGAATGTGTCGAGATCCATGCAGAGAGGTTGGTGAGGGCACCTTGTATAGGCAAAGGCTTACTTGTTCTCCAAGCTCCTCGTGTCGTTCATGCATGTTGTCTGTACCTGACACTGCACATGGTCAGGTGATGTCATACCTGACATACCTGATAAGTCAACGAGCCTGGGGGACTCCCCTATCCATCACGTGGTTCATGCAACACCATTTGCGTGCCGCCTAATGTAACAATTGACATGCCAGGCATGCATGACGCTCCTTGGAACCCACCGGTTCGGTAGACTCATCCTTGTGACCAGAAGTAGTGCCAAGCAGAATGCCTTAGAACCCACCGATTCGGCGACTTCTGCTCGGCAAGCTCCAGTGCTGATCTCCAGATTACTCTAGTCCTCAGCCAGGCTGCTCCCGCCAATGCTATGAGCTCCGAACCCATCGGTTCGGAGCATTAGTCTCGGCATTGGTGATTTAGACACCTCCAGCTCATTTTGCCTACCACCAAGGCGGTTCATCCGATGTGACACTATCCGATCGTATCAGGTCAGCAACTCGCATGGCTTGATTGTCTATGCCTTGACCTTCCATATTTACAGGTCAATTCGTTGACAACTTGACACTGAGTTCGGCTGGAGGGCAAAGGTGGACCTTCAGGTCCTTGGAATATTCTCGCCACAACACCTTGCACACATAATCGATGTTCTTTGAGGTATGGTCTTTTCAACTAGGTTGTTAATGGGTTTAACTGCACCAAGTCATTTCGTTTGATGAGTAGAGTAGGATGAATTCCTTTGTGGGTTCTGCCCTGCATCCAGTTCTCCTAACCAAACTGAGCCTTATATCCCAATCAATTGGGCTTATGTCCCAATCAAATGGGGTTATGCTCTTCATCCAGGTCTTCCGTTTGTTGAAAATGGTGTCAATAATGAAAATTATTTACTCCTAGTCTATGTAGCACTGGCACGAACATATGACACGCCACTGGCACTTTGACACGCAAATTTAAAAAATTGGAGGACACCTCGTTGGGGATATGTTCTATTAAATATTTATTTATTCTGTTGTGTGAATAAAAAAAGGCTCTAATTACAAATATGTAATAGCATATATACGTTTAATCTTGTGTATCATTACATCCTTCACGGAAGTATTAAAGAAAATGGGTTTCACCATCTATTTGTCCCTGTAATTAATAAACTATCACATGTCACAAAAAAGGGAAAGACTTTTCCAAGTTTTAACAAATGCCTAATATATTGTTTAACACCCCGGACATATATTGTGAGAGTCCTGAGAGTGTCCCGAGAGTGTCTAAAGCATTTTTTAGAGTGCCTCTGGAGTGTCTGAACTAATGGTGTTTCGAAAAAATACGACATTTTGGATTTGAGTGTCCTGAGTGTCGGTGGTTGACAAGTGTTTGACAACGGTTCGTGGCCTCTGACAAACTGTCCGTGCTACATGGCTACCAGTTTTAAGCTTGTGAGCGCTATACAACATGAGAAATACTGTTCCTACAGCCTATGTACCACCAACTTGGACATGGGAGCAGATTCAGACACTCCGATCATTCACCTAAGTGTTTCAACAAAAAGCATTTCGTAACGCACGTGTCTTTATAATCAGTAAACTATGATCAGTCACACAAAATAGAGGACTTGCTTTTGATTCGAGTGTTGAACATGTGTCTAGATATTGTCGGTGAACTACAAGTCTACAAGTGTCTGAAACTGGTTTTTGACCTCCGGCTAAGTGTGCGTGTGTACCAGCTTTCTCAAATTATCATCTTGCCTACTTGACACAAGCAATGGGTAATTTAGACCCTACTACAGTAAACAGTTTGGCTACAATTTTTTATCAAAAACACAATATTTGGAATTAATTCCCTATATTCTGTGCACTTCACTCCTGCCAATATATCATTTATCCAACTTTACGGTATAAGAGGTCATCCTCAACCCAGATGTTCATTCAAGTAATTGAAGGTCTTCCAACTCCAAAATTTGAAGTTTTTGCCGCGTTAAAGAAATGACATGCGAGGTCCAAAATAAATGTGTCATCCTTGTATTTTATTGAACACTATCTCATGCTATTTTTACTGCACTCACTAGATTTGCTACTGTTTTTAGCAGGTGGTTGTGTTGAATCTTCTCAGCCGCGATGATAAAGGTACCAACTCTTCTGTCCAGAACTAAATTCGCAGCCGTTTCATACTGCCCATGGTCTATGGACATGGGTTGAGGTTTCTGCTGGTTCTAAATGATGTGGTTTATGACGGTGGAGAAAACTATAGGAAGTTTGAAAGGAAGAGCAAAACAAGAGCTCGCGTTGCAAAAGAATGTACTCTCAAAATGAAGCCCATTTGTTTGAATGTAATTTTGTTAGTTGAATGTTGTCGCATATTAAAATCTAGAAATGTAAGTCTTTTCTTTTGTTTTTTCCCCTTCCGAGGATTGTGAGTAGTAAAGTCTTTCTAGAATTGAATTCGATGATAGGGATGGGTTTCTGTTCAGGTGGCCTGCGCTATCCATGTCTTTCCACTTTTACTTGTAAGTAGGGGTGAAAATAAGAACCGATGAACTGAACCGAAAGTTTTTTTTGGTTTTTTTCTTTATCCGGTTCGGTTCGGTTCCTAATAATTGAAAATTCTGAAAACCGGTTCAGTTCTCGGTTCGGAGAAATTTTAAAGCGAACCGAACCGGTATATATACTAACCTTAAAAGATAATGTAGGCAAGGATCGAACCCCTGACCTCATGTGAGGGAAGCCAAGGACTCTACCACTTGGCTGTCAGGCGCTTCACGTACCAAATGGGAACAAAATATATTTTTTACTATGTACAATTTATTGTTATATATATATGTACACTTCCTTTATTCTACTCAACAGCACACATTTCCCAAACCTTTCTTTACCAAACAGAGGCGGCGGTAGAGAGAGAAACCCATGGTCGTCCATCATCATCTCCTTCCATCGTTGTCCATCATCGTCTCCGTTCATCCATCGTCGTCGTCGATCATCATCTCTCGTCCATCGTCGGTGGCGGCTCCACCATCATCCATGTTCGTTTCAATCTCTCTCTCTCTCTGGTATATATATATATATAGATCTGGAAAGTGGAAAGCGTTCTAGATCTCCCTCCGGCGTCGTCGTTTTGGATCTCCGCCATCATCGTCCATAATGAAGACGGTCATGTTCGTGTATGCTCGTCTCTCTTCTTTTCTGTATGTGTTCACATGGGAAAATTTGTAGATCTAATATGTATATATGTTTCTGTTTGTTTATGTTTGATGCTACAAGAGATACATGTTTTTGTATGATAAACTCTGTAGATCTGGTATGTTTTTTATTTTTTTGGAACTGATGTATATATATATATATGTGTGTGTGTGTATATATATATATATATATATGTGTATATATATATATATATCGCGATCTCTTCTCTCTCTCTCTCCAGGAACCGAACTGACCTATGAACCGATGTGAACCAGCCGAACCGAAACACGAACCGAACCGACCTTAAAAACTCTTCTCTATTAGTCCCGAACCGGGTTTCACCGGTTCTCTCAAAAATGGTCAAGAACCGGACCGAACCGGACCGGTTTCACCCCTACTTGTAAGGCTGTAACTGTCTATATTTATTTTTTTCCCCAGATAATGACGACTGTGTAATTGTGGTTGGGTCCTAGGTTTAGCAAGGGAAGTGGAAATTTACGCAGACATTCATCTTAAAATGACTTTTAAAAAAAATTATAATCTAATCATTTGTTTTTGTGTAATATGTTTACTGTATTTTCTTCTATTGTCAACCCAGTGGGCTAACACTAAGTCAACAAGAAAACTAAAAAAAAAAAGTAATGTACTTTTATCCCTTTTCTATGCACTTTTACACATTATTATACATTTTCAAACATTTTAATACACTTTTTAAACCTTAATGTCGGCCCATTGGGCTGATTTTAGAATTTTTCTTATTATTTGCCCTTTTGAAAAGTCAATGGTAGAATTAATGGGTAAAAGTGGATGATAATTTTAGAATGTAGAGGTCAAAGTTGGTATAACATGTGTGAAGTGGTGGTAAAATTTGATGTGAAAGGTATAATGACAATATCTCGAACTAATTTCCATGTACTTCACATCCTCTCTGTTCTCCCCTCTTGCCCGATGCCTTCCCTTCCTTCCCCCTATCTCCATCTCCCTCTTCTTTTATCTCTCTATACATCCTCTCCCCTAGCCCCTCCTTTTTTGATCTCATTGATTCTTCCTATTTCAAAACTGGATCGACAAGATGCTCAGAGGTCAGTGGTTCTGCACGGTCGTAACAGATGCCATGGTTCTCGACAAATAGGTTCTGCTAATCATCTTTGCGTGTTGTTTTCAGCCAGCAATCGTCTTGCAGCTCCCATACAGTGACCAGGGCGATACTAATGAGATTTTTAGACTCTCTCTCTCTCTCTAGCCCCCCACCCTTGTTTGACTTTGTCATTTTGTTCTTCGATGTGCGTTCTGTCGCCTCGACTCTCACGGCATGTTTCCATCTCCGATGAAACATTGGATCTCTTTTGGGTTTTCTAACATTTGCCTAACGGTGTGAGTGCAAGCAAGCCAGCATCGGTCTCCCACTGGGTTTCACTCTTGGGTGTCTCCGGTTTCACCTAACAGCTATGGTTGAGCTCCCATGGCAATGGTTAGTGGTTCCCAGTGTCATTTTTCCATTAGTGGTGGTACCAGTCTGATGATCCATCTTTGGTGGTATTTTTCAATTGGTAGGGGTTTGTGGCAGAAGAACGGCAAAGAATTGAAGTTGCTCTACATATTCAGGCTAGGTTTTGGATATTCTGATACCATTGGGTGTAATTAAGCATTAATCTGGCTAGTTCTGTAAGGTTTATTGGCAATTTCCAAATTCTGAAAAACTATTAGAGTCTGTACTTTGTTCATAGCTTAGTTGATTAAGTCTAGACACTCCATCAGGTGTTTGAAGAATTAGAGAAATGGAGTTGCTCGTGCCAAAGTTCTTAATCCGATCAAAGGAGGTACAATCGTGCATTTCATCATTGCATTTTGCCTACCATGTTTTTCATGAATTCAAGAGTATTATCTTAAAGGGTTTAGAGCCTTTCTCTCTTTGGTCTCTTTCTCTCTCTAAAATAATGTCTTAACCCTATTGCTCCTAAGAGTAGGGGCCATGTGAGAACAGCCATTCTTGGCCAGTTCCAGCTCCATTCTCATCGGACATCATGGGATCAGCCTCCCGTTTGTTTCCTTTGTTATTTGTTTTTCCTCTAGTTTGAATAAGCATCTTGAAGCAAGGTGTTAGCTTTGTGTCACTGCTCTAGCGTCTCCGATGCACAGCCATTGTTTAGGACAGCACCGGTCCACCTGAGCAGGAGATTTTCTACCCTTCTTTTGTGTTCTTCTATCTTGACTGCTAGTTTGTGCTCCAACCGATCTATTTCCCAGGTGCTTTGTTGCTCTGTTAACCTCTACAACTTTCGACGTCCTTGCATGCATTTACTCCTTCCTTGCACGTATTTTCTTAAAGTGGCTGTCGCTTCTCAGTTTCTCCTTCCCAGACGATCAAACTTCCCACTCCGTCAATCCTCTCCCCGTCTGATCGGGTTTTCTCTCCTCTTTCGATTGGATCAGTTTCCCTTTTTGTTTTACCATTTCCCATCCGATCCAATCTGTCTCCTCCTTCTCGGGTTTCTACATGCACAATTTGGTAGCTTTGGATTTGGTTTCTGCTGTAGAAGTTCATTGGTGTTGAATGCATATTGTGTGTCTATGTCTAAGGTTGTTGTTTGGGTGGAGGATTCTGTTCATGGGCTTAGCTTTCTCAATGTTGACTTATTTAGGTGGTGGATTGATGTCTTGCTTGAATCGGATGATTTTAGATTGGCAGAGTTTTTGGTGTCAGAGGAGTCACTCAACGGTTACAAATCTTCTTTGTTGATGCATGTAGTTTTATTTTAGTTTGGTTGTGATTGTTGTTTAGGTTTTGCCACTCACACATTGTTGCACTATGCTCTGTTCCTTAGGTCTTGTTCTGGCCTTCGCTCATCATCAAGGCCGGCCTAGGCCCAAGGGCATCCAAAAATGTTAAAAAAAAAAATTGGGGCACTACCATAAATTTTAGTGCCAAACTTGAGTAGGAATCTTTTTCTAGGCCAACCCAAGAAAATATATATATACAACCCATCTCTTGGGTAGCCCAGGATTAAAAAAAATGTACTATAAGGGAGCTAGGGGAAACCCAAGTCAGTTTTAAAAGAGTAGGCCCGAAAGGCCGAATACCATTAAACAGTAGGGTCCATTTTTGGGAAAGACATAATAAAGGGGGTTTTACTTCAATAAAGACATCAACTTTTTCTTTAATGCCAAAAGGACAAATCACCTACACATTCAAAAAATGTCCCCACTAGCCAATGAAAGTGTCTAAACCTCAAAACCTAATGAAAGTGCCTAAACCTAAACCCAAGGGTACCCTATGAAAGTGCCTAAATTACTAAAACCATATAATTGAAAAGTGCACCCTAAACCTAAACCCTAGGGTAGCCTATGAAAGTGCCTAAAATACTAAGGTACCCTATGAAAGTGCCTAAACAGCTAAAACTCTATAATTGGGAAGTGCACCCTAAGTGCCTAAATCCTAGGGTACCCTATGAAAGAACCTAAAATACTAGGGTACCCTATAAAAGTGTCTAAACTAAAAAACCCTATAGTTGGAAAGTGCACCCTAAGTGTCTAAATCTAAAATGCTTAAATCCATTATATCCTACCCCAAAGAGCCGAAACCCCTAAAATTGAACCCACCCCAAAAATTAAAGAAGAGATTAATTTTGTCCCACATGAGAGAGAGAGAGAGAGAAGGAGGCAGCGTGGGGCATGTCACAATGACAGTACTAGGGTAGCATCACAATCTGACAGTGGGCTGGGGTATCCGTCGCTTTCAATGGCACTATAATTATTGACTCATTGTCACTGACCCTATAGTTGTTTACCCGTCGCTTTCACTACCCTATAGTTGTTGACCCATGGTTCCACATATTCAATGGGTTTAGCCGGTCAAGAGAGTCAGGAAAGTGACATGGTGTGAGCGTGAGTGTTGCCCACGGGAAATTCCTCCGTGCGTGTATAGTGTGGTTCTTTAAGGATATTTTTGTCCAGGGTTGTCCTTCAGACATGAAAAATTTCGTATCAATGTATTGGATACCTTAAAATAAGTGAAGTTGTACTAAACACCATTTAAAGCTCCAAATTTGTCATTTTGACCAATTTTCTGTAAACAGTAAACACTCAAATCTTTCTTTGTTAATCAAATTCCCAATCACAACCTCACTGTTCATCCACTTCTCCCGCGATTCTCCGACTCAGCCAGGTTCTCTCCCGATTCTCTTGCCCTAAATTAAAAAATAATCTCCCATCCCACTCTCACTCTCTTCCTCAACTCCATAAAATATAATCAGATCACCCTTTCCCAAGATTAAAAAATGCCCATCTATGTCCCTTCCTTTTCGCCATTAATCTAAACTAATAGACCAACCCAAAAAGGAGTGCTTGAAAATTTAGAATTGCTTGAAACTTGGCGTCTTGGAGTTGGAAAGGTAATACCGTATTATATTATACATTTTACTCTTTTCTAACTTGGGTTTAGTAGCTTACTTTTTACGTACATATAGATATATATATATATATATATATATATATATATATATATATATATATATATATATTTTTTTTTTTTTTTTTGGCCACTGCAATGTCCAGCCCTTATAGTTGATAATGAAGATTATTCATAGGTCAGCATCTAATGAATTACCCCACAAACAAATTCCCAAATTCAAATCACTTCATAAAGCGCTTTGGATTTGTGGTGATCAAACTTTGAATCTGTATTGCGTGATTGTACTATTTGGGATGGTAATCTTTTTAGTTAAGCTTGTAATTTTAAAATAAGCTTGAAATTAAAGCAAATTGTAAAAGATAGAAGTTGCTTAAATACCCTAGAAAAATAATACTTTTAACTAGCAGATTGATTCACGCAAAGTTAGAAACTTTGGAGATTGTTCATTTGCTCACTATTGTTGGTCACTGCGGACTACAGTAATACTCAAGGCTCTGAATACCGTATCGGCACAAGTACCGGTTTTTCCATTGGTATGGTATGGTACTTTGATGCGGTACCAATCTGCGGCCAATCACCGAATGCAGATCGATTTGCCGCAAATATATATATATATTGAGAGAGAGGGTTCAAGAGACACAAAATTTGTCACAGAATACGACATTTTCAATCCCATTTTCTTAAAAACCAAGGTACCTCCCTTAAACCCACTTAATCTATGTATATTTAGTACATACTTTGTAACGCCCCCAAGATTTGGGCACGTTAATAATGTTATTACAATCATCATTAAGTTAAATCTCTAAACTTAAATCCAAATTACAATATCCAAAATCATAATATAAATAGTAACTGGGGTGGTCTTAGGGCAACATCTATCCCTACGCCGGGTCGTTCCCCATGCCAACAGAAATCCCCACTCCAACGGACCGGTCTCCACAATAGTGTTCATGTTCATCTAGATAATCTGTCATAATACGTTCGAGTCGCACAGACAACATCATGGTATATTATGCCAGGGTCACACGAATGCAACACCGTGAGCAAAAGCCCAGAAGTTCACTACACTAAATTTCTAAGTAGCAATTCTAGAACAATATGTTATGAAAGCAATGCATATAACTTATGTACGGTAAACCATGCAATGCCTCATGCTATCAATACAGATCAGAGTAAACGTGCGCAGAAAACAGTATCTCGTCTCAATATCTCAAAGTTAGGCACGTGTCGTTTCTCGCAACAGTCTTAATCGTTTTTCTCGTTTCGTCTCATTTATCGTTAATTTCTCAAAAATCCATTTTCTCAAATCAGTGCCTCTCTCAGCATTCTTCTTCAAATTTCATATATCTCACATCACTCGAAAGTTATTGGTCCGTTTACGCCTCCTTTCAACTGACGGCACCAACCTTTCCGCTCGAGGTCCCAGCCGTCGTGCATCACCGATCTTAACAGCCTGTTTGCACAGTCTATCCACCCCGCGACTCACACGACACAATCTCGGCCATCTCATATCATTGAACTTAACCAGTCTGTTTATGAGGTCCGTTCATCGTGTGTTGTGCACGCTTAGCCCAAACATCCAAGTTCTCTCCGCGAATTGGAAGTGGCGCTCTCGCTGCACAACCGCATCACAATCATTCCTCCAAGTTCTCTCCGCGAACTTGAGGTGATAACAATTCATCTCATCACATATCATTTCATTTTATTTTATTTCCCAAAAATCTCATTTCTTGTTTCAAAAATCCATATTCATTCGCATCTCTAATTTCCCGCAAAACGTTATTCGAAATTTTCAAGTTCAGTTTCGTAATCGTATCGCGTACGCTCTCAACGTCACATGCAAGGTCATGCTCATGCAATATACGGTAATTTCTTCCAAATTTCATATCTTTCCACTTAGACATTTTTCTACATAAAATCATACAATTAATTTCACCCTTTCTCTAAAATACAATATTTTCTCACATAAAATCACACATTTATTTCACCAACTTTCCTTAAAATAACATTTATAAATCTCTCAATCTCTTTTCTCATCAACCTCATTTTCCATCTTTTCTTTTTATCCTTTCCAAGAAAATCATTTAATCTCATACTTCTTTTCTAAAAATTCCTTATCAAAATTTAACTCCATAAATTTTGAGTTTTCAAGAATATTCCATTTCTTCCAAAATTTTATTCTTTAATTTCTAAGAAACTTTTCTTCTAAAAATCTCATTTCAATACATCTCTTTCTTTATTTAGTAAAAATTTTCTTTCTAGAAAATTTCACCAACTCTCTTTCTATTTATTTCTTTACTCTTATCAAGTCCTTTATGTTCACAATAATCTAGTAGTAACATCTTTTTTTTTGTAAACTTTTTATAAAACTGTCTCTCTTCACATTTATTCTTTTAAGTTATCATTCTTCTCATAAAATTCTCATAGTGTATTTATTTACTCTTTCTAACAATTTTATCACATACTTTATTTTATGAAAAACCATTTTAACAATAACCATTTATTGAATAAAGAATGAACATTTAATTTTTCTATGAAAGGTTAACACAATCATGCTAGAAACTTGTCTAGAAAATTGTACAACTTCTAATCACTTCTAATAATCTTCTAATCACTTTAATCTCACTAATTTCATGAAGAACTACTCTAATTAGAGTCTCCTTATCATTCTTGTTGATTTTTCAACATGAAATCCTCTTTCTTAAACACCAAGTAACATGTTTATTCACTTATTGTGTGTGTAAATAAACTCAATCAAACTCTAAATCATGCTTGGAAAACTAATTAGAACGTCATAATTACTCTAGAAATAACTCAATAGAAGGTTAGTTTAGTAAACTACCTTAGTTTCCAGGTGTAAATCGGAAGCCGAAAAGCTAATCCTTGGTTGAGAGACTCCTAACTTGCTTACTTAATTAGCTCAACAAGAAGCTAATTAGGACTCAAAGAGGTTGGCTAGAGAGTAGTAGTAGTCGGTGGTTTGTTGGGAGATAGAAAGACAACACAAAAGGAGAAAGTGCAAAGGTGATACAAGGCACAATAGATGGGCTATTTATAGCAAGTGAGAGACCTCTCTCTCCCTCTAAAATTTTCGGTACACACACACACACATAGGGCCGAAAGTTTTGGGTGTGAGGGGGAGAAAGTTATGCTTGCCATGCACATGGCAAGTACCCTAGGAGATTCTCTAGGTTTAGGGCTAGTTTAGGTGGTTTCTTGCAAGGAAGAATCTTGGGTGAGTACATTGATGTGAGGGTGACAAAGTATAGTGGGGGAATATAAGCTCCTAGTTGTGTAGGTTTTGCATGGTAACCTTAGTTATAGGATGTTTGTAGTGTTAGATATACACAAAATGCTTGTATGGTGAGGTTATGTATAGGTTATTACCAAAACAACAAGGCTTATTCTAACTAGTTGGGTACAAAATGTAGGCTAGGTGGGAATCTTTCAAATCCCCTAACTTGCTCGTGCAAGTAACCAACCAAAGAATCTTGCATATGCAAGTGTACTTATGCACACTCCACCTCTCTCTCTCTCTCTCTCTCTCTCTCTCTCTCTCTCTCTCTCTCTCTCTCTCTCTCTCTCTCTCTCTCTCTCTAACCCTAACTAATTCTAACTTGGTTAGTATAAAGATCCTAGGGTTGAGAGATAAAGGAACTAGATGGTATCAAGGCGGTTGGTTAGAGTAAGAACTGCGGTTGGGTAGGCTTCGGGTATTAAACTCGGTCCCTGGGTGTGACGGTAGTGTATCGGATGTGTTACTCGGCCTCGCACGCGTGTTTACATGGCTAGGTTATTGTTTATTCAAATAAAGGAATTAAATAATATTTAATAGGAAAATATTTCAATTAATCCGAAATTTAAATTAATAAATTAAATTTTTAAACGAAATTTTTATTTACGAAAATTAGGGTCGTTACATACTTGTTGTATTTGATGTTTGGTAGTGATAGAAGTTGAACCTATCATCACAAACCCTTTTTAAAAAATATACTCTGGTTTTTTTTATAACCTCTATGTTCAGAAATCATAGTTTTTGGGTCACACCAATACCAAATTAGAAAAAATGTGTATCTACAATGTTGTAGATCTTGAAATTCTCTTAAATTTTGACACATAACTTGCCTTGATTGGAGTTAAGAGTAAAAAGTTATGGCCAAAATACGGTGGCAGTTTTGTTCTGTCTAGTTTTGTTCTGTCTGGTATTTGCCCGGTATTTTCTGGTACCAGCCGGTATTCCCGGTATTTTCCAATACGGTCGGTATCTAGCCGGTACCGTCCAGTATTGAACACGGTACAGTATTGAGGGTCCTTGATACCGTTTCTATACAAAATCGGTACGTACCAGCCGGTACGGCACGGTATTCATAACCTTTGTAATACTCATTTTTTTAACAGATTATTCTCGTATTGTGACTGTTGCTAGAAAAATTATCTAAGTGTTGTACTCTTAAGGGCACAATTTTTAGATTAGGCCTTGGGCACTCCAAACCCTTGGGCCGGCCCTACTCATCATCGGCGCCTTCTTATCTTCTAGCGATCGCATGATGTTTTTGTTTTGCGATGTGTTTTAGTTGTTTTTTTAACAGGAAGACAATTCCATTAATAAAGCCCAAGGCACATACAAGAGACTCCGTCTAAAATACACTAAGAGAAAACTAGTAACAACAACCCAAATAACAAAGCAGAAGAGTAAAAAGCCATTTCAAACGGCCTGACGCGAGCCTTGCTCTCTAACACATACTGAAAACGCATCACAAATCGAGTGCGAAATCAAACCGAAACAAAGTCGGGATTAGTGTGAGTCGAGGGAGAAAGAGAGTAACATCTCACGGGTTGTATAGTTCTCAAACAGATTAACAATAGTCAAGCATTGACGGAGCCAAACCAAGCTACGCGGCCATGACAGGGCCGAAGTCTCCCGGAAGACCAAACGCAACGAGAACCAAACCACCAGATCTAGAAAAAACCCAGATCGGAAACAACAAAAAACTACCAACTAAACATGAAAACTAAAAATAAAAACGACTGATCAAAGCCCAGAAAAACTAAATAAAATGATATACTCATCATTGAGTTACCGAGTTTGTTCGAGTTCCATTGAGTCAAAGCCGAGTCGCTTCCCCGGAAGAGATCCGAGTCCATAGCCACCGCCTAATGGAATCTGCAGACTATTATTCGCAGGGGGGGCAGAGTCACCCTACATCATCACATTGTCCGAAAACCACGGGCGGCAGAAGAAGCGAAGAGAAGAGAAGATGTGGTGGGCAATGGTGTCGAAAAGGAGAGGCGAAAGGGATGAAGGTGGAAGTTCTAGCACAAAGGGTTAAGGAGGTGGGGGATGAAGGACAGGGGTTGATCTGATTTGGGGCGAAGAGGTGAAGAGGGGTGACCGGCAAAGGAGGAGAAGGGGGGAGATGGGTAAGGAGGCGGTTGGAGGAGAGAACCTAACTGGAAGAAGTAGGGTAGAAAGGCGGTTGGAGGAGAGAACCTAACTGGAAGAAATAGGGTAGAGGGAGGATTTAAAATCCTAGAGAGAGAGAAACCGATACACAGTCTTGTTGTGAATTTTGTTGTGAATGATAGATGGATCTTGATGTGTTTTAGATGTTAGGTAGGTCTTCCGCGCACAGTTGTTCACACTATGTTCTATTCCTTAGGCATGTTGTTGGCCTTCGCTCGTCGTCAGCACTGCTTTATCTTTTGGCAAAACATAGTTAGTGTGTAGCAGTTCTGTAACATTGTGCTCTGTTCCATAAGCAAGAAGATAATTAGTGACAGATAATTTTTTATTTTTGTCTTCTCTTGTTGCTGGCGTTTTTTAATTTATGTAATGGTGATAGCACAATTGTAATGCCCATTATTATTAATGGATTTTTTGTCTCTTCCTAAAAATTAAAAAAAAAAAAAAGGTACTCCCTCCGTTCCTATTTGTTTGTCCCACACTCTCTCTCTTGCCTTTTTTCAAATAAAAAAATTAATTACTTCTGTGTATCATTTTTCAAATTTTTTTGCACCGAATTAGAGTACACGATGACTAATTTAATTTGGTGTAAAAAAATTTGAAAAATGATACACAAAAATATTTTTTTTTATTTAAAAAGTGGCACGACTTTTCGTAAAGGACAAACAAATAGGAACGGAGGGAGTATTATCTTAATCTTGTAGGGTAATGCATATTTTAGGTGTCTTAGTTTAGCCTTATTTTCTTTTGCCTTGGTTTTCTTCTAAAGGGTTTTTTCATGAAAGTCTTTGATCCAGAGATCGAGGGGTGTTGGATTCTGGAGGTTATAGAATCAAGAAGGGATTACGGAACTAAACCAAGGTTTGATTTAACCTTTTGATTTATAGCACTTAGTAGATTACGCCATGGTTTTATGCTTAGGGTGTTTAGACCCTAAGCAGTGGCGGCTCCTAAAATTTTGAACAGCGTATTCAAAAATTACTTGAACTCCACTAGCTCTATAAACTAACCATATATACACAAAAGTTTATATATTAATGTGAATAATGGAAACAAATAATATGAAAATGCATAGGATGTCACAATTGCATTTCTAGGCGAATTACATATTCTAAGCCAAACAAAATTAAATGGGCACATAGACATTAGTTTTTTTGAATAAAAATGTGGCAAATAGGTTTACACTTAATTTTTTTTTTTTTTTTTTACACATGCTCTTATTTTGTATATATAGAGTTGATTGTTGTCCCGAGAAAAGTCAGAGCACGAAATCGATTAGACATTTTTTTCTCTATCTGTTTTTTAATTTTTTTATCACCAAGAGTGTATTTTTTTTTTTTTTTGAGCTAATATAATAGTCTTCGATTATGAATTTCACGGATTCATGATGGTGACAGTAAATGATTAAGTGCTCAAATAAACTCGAGATAATTAGATTACTACCTGTATTAGAAAATACAAAACAGTTTAGGTTGTTCAATTGATCATATGGAGCCTATGGCTTTTTATTGAGTTGTTTACATTCAATTGGTTTGTGGGCTAAATTTTTGGGGCTAGTTCAAACTTTTTTGGGTTAGGTGTTCAAATATTTATGCGTAGGGTATATATTTTTAGGTTGAGTATTCAAGAAAGGGATAAACTAAAATAAAAACCAAAATATTACATGTATTCTAAAAATATTTTTTCTTTTTAAAGATGTTCAAGTGACCACCCATATCCCTAAGTAGAGCTGCCTTTGACCCAAGTATAGGGATGGAGGTAGGAAGAGGCCAGTAGAGGCGGTCGCCTTTGCTAGAAAAAAAAAAGAAAAAGAAAAACCCCTCTAGTATTATATAGAGGGAAAAAAAATTCCATATGAATTATATAGGCTTGCCTCAGCAAAATACTTTGAAAAAAAAATTTGCACCTGTGTAACGAAATTCTCGGCTCCATCCCTACCTAAGTAGTTTCCACATATATATTTGTGTTCGCATTCTTTTTATTTATTGCTATAATTGCTTATATTGTAATTTTAATTGTTTCATCATGAAAAATGGTTAATTGAATTAAATTCGAAATAGTTAATTTTTATCTAGGACTCTTTACTGCACTAGATTGTTTCCGTTTCGAATACATACGGATGGAACGCAGTACTTGTTAGGAATTGTTTTCTATTATTATGAAATATTTGGGTCATGTTTGGTAAAACTTCTGTTTTCCGTTTTCTGTTTTCTAATTTACGTTTTTCGTAAAAAGAAAGTGAAAACAAAAAATATGTTTGCGTGAAATTATTTTCAAAAAAAAAAAAGTAAAAACATAATTATGTGTCGGTTGGAGGCGTGCCGGCGGAAGGTGGAGGTGGTGGGTGGTGGTTGGGGGTGGTCGGTGGTGGTGGGTGGTGGCGGTGATAGTGGGAAGTGTGTGTGGTGGGTCGGGGGTGGGTGGTGGGGTGGTGGCGGTGATGGTGAGTGGTTGATGGAGGAGGTGGTGGGTGGTGGGGTGGGTGGTGGTGTCGGTGATGGTGCGTGGTGGGCGGAGGAGGTGGTGGTGGTGGGGGGGTGGGTGATGGGGGTGGTGGTGCGTGGTGGCTGGAGGTGGTGGTGGTGGGGTGGAGGTGGAGGTGGTCTTTGGGGGTGGGGTGGTGGGTGGTGGTTGGAGGTGGTCTTTGGGGTGGTGGGTGGTGATGGTGGGTGGAGGTGGTCTTTGGGGTGGTGGGGGGTGGGGGTGGGGGTGGTCGCGTGGTGGTTGGAGGTGGTGGGCTGGAGGTGGTGGTGGGTGGTGGTGGCGGTGGTGCAATGGTGGGGTGGTGGGTGGTGGTGGTGGTTGGGGTGGTGGTGGGTGGGTGGTGGGTGTTAGTTCGAATGGTGGTTGGTGGCTGGAGGTAATGGTTGGGAGTTGGAAAACAAAAACAAAAAAAGTTGAAATTTTCAACTTTCCCAAATTTCATAAATAGTGGAAGTAAGAAGTAGAATTTGAAAATGAAAGTGTAAAGACAAAACAATATTTACGTTTTAAATTGTGAAAATTAAAAACGCGAACAGAAAAACGTAAGTCTTGTACCAAAATAAAGGCCTTGGCGTGGTCACAAATTATTTTGGTTAGTTATTAAAATGTCGGCCAAAGTGTGCCACAATGACTTTGCCCTTTTCGTTTCCCATCATTATACAGGGGGCCAATATTGATTTTTAACTTTATTGGCACTTTTTTTAACCTTTATTAGGTAAAATTACCCTCGCACTATATTTAATGAATACCAAAAAAAAAGTCTTGGAAAAAAAAAATAGAGTGTCAATATCAATTCCTTAATATATAGTGTTTAATAGATAATATTGCAATTAAAAATAAATATTTGTCGAACTTATTTCACAAAAACATGTGCATAGAGTAGGTAGAGATATATGATATTATTAATGTTGTTACTATAGATGGGGAGAATTACTCAACAGTGGTGGGGACAAGGAAAAATTACCACCATCATGATCTCAAATTCTAAAATCCCTAAAACATGGATTTGATGTAAATCTGAACAGGCCTCGTATCCACTTTTTGACTTGCCCTTTGTCTTTGATGGACTTGATCTCATAAGTCATAAGTTCACTGACTTAGCTTCTTGATTTTGTTCGACTTGCACCCAAAATAGGATCAAAATGGTCCGGACTTAACATGTATTGGTCATTAATTATAGGGAATTCCATGTTTTGGGTAATTTTTAACCTGGAGACCATTAAAGTGATAAATATTCTTAGTCAATGCCTCTATTTGGTAATTTTCCCAATTGGATACTCCACAGTCTATTCCATCCAAAAAAACTGATCCACAAAACAAGAACTTAAAAAAGGACAATGCTAGGCGTACAACGCCTATGTACAGAAAATGCACAGAGTCGTTGGGAGATTCACTTTTGAGTTTCACACAAAAGATCCGAACCGTTCATTCATCTTAGAATAATTTTTTAAAGGGCCTCGCAAGAAATCATCTTGATCCAACATTTGTAACTGGTTGATCCAAAATCCCCCTCATTTCCTTCATAAATTTTGAATGAAACAAGGAGATTTCAGATCAACCGCTTGCAAACGTCGGATCAAGATGATTTCCTCGCGAGGCCCCTTCAAAAATTATTTTAAGATGAATGAACAGTTCAAATCTTTCGTGTGAGACCCAAAAGTGGGTCCCCCAAAAGCTCTTTACATTTTCTATACAAAATGCTTCTGTACCCTTAGGTTTTTCGCTTAAAAAATGCATTTCTGTCAAGAAAAATATGAACTTTTTTTTGGTAAATTAAAAGAACTCATTGCTACTATTTATTTTACAGCCCCTTTCTAACGTAGAGAAAGAGTATCCCGATCCGGCGGCTCCATCACCGCTTCTTCCTTTCTCCTCTCCTCCTCTCCTTCCTCCATGGGTCAGATGCTCGAGACTGTCTCCTTAGGGAGAGAAGATCTCCCAATCTTCCCATCGTTTTTGGACTTCAGGAGCCAGACCATGGGGACCACATTTGAGTTTTGGCTTTTGAATCTTGATCAATCTTGTTTTTGTTTTTGTTTTAATATAACTAGAATGATTTATACCGTTAAAAAAATATATCTCGAGGCAAACAGTTTGAAGTTTTATCAACGAAAATGAATTAATCTTCTAATTTATATAAGAAAAATTAAGTAAGAGATTTTTTTCAACAAAAATGAATTATTCTTTTATTTTATATTATAAGAAATAAATTTTTCATGAAAAAGGGAATTTTTGTAAAGTCTTCGTTGCGAACTAAACAATCTTTTTAGGACGGAGGTAGTATTACTATATTAATAGTCGGTTAATGTCTTGTGAATCACCAACTGTTTTCTATCCATGTGAACATTTTTTTGGTTCAACTAAACAAACGTAGAGAGATTTTCAACCACAGGATGTCCACATCCATTTTCACAAGTTTGGCTGGGATGGAATAAACTGTGAATTTACTTATTTTCTCTGTGAGATCTGGTCATATTCAGTATCTTGTTGATTTGGTTAGTAGGGATGCATTATGTAAGAAGTCCTCAATGAAAAGTTGAAGCTAATAGTTTTTTTTTTAACGGTAGAAATTATAGTTGAAGGTAATACTGAATACAAAATTGCTGCTCCTGGATTAGAGCACGGAATAATTGAGCTTGGGATAAAGAATGTCGGCAGGCATATCTGGCTTGCAAAAAGACTATAAATCACACTGTACTCACATTGACATTCATGAGGGGATCCCACAACACAAAGCCTAAGTGTCCATAAAGGGCATCCAGAATTTACCTCGAATTTGAAAATCGATGGCCCAAATTCACTCTAATAGTCCAGTGAAATCTGAGCCATTGATTTTTAAATTTGGGATAAATTCTTAGTGTATTTTCTAGATATGTAGTAGTGTTGATCCCACAAACTTAGATGTGTGGGATCCACAAACGCATGTGTGCGCGTGAAGTGTTTGCAAAGTGTGGAATTATAGACGAGTTAACTTGAAACAGCTGAAAATAATTTGCCAGAGTGTACGAGAGATTCTTTGCAAAGTCAATATTCAAAGAAGAATATGTGAGCTGGTGAGGTAAAAATAGCCAATAGCAAAAGAAGTGTGAGAGGAGAATGAAGTGATCTAAAAGAAGCATGAAGAATAAAGCAAGTGTGTACAGAAAAGACTAAGGCAGAAGATTACTTTTAGATTCATCCATGGTGTACCCAAGTAACGTAGAGAATAGGATGATCTCACTAAGAAGAATGTGCTCCTTCCAAATCAATGATTACCCATTTTCTCTCTCTAGAATGACACTCTGTCCAGAATCATCTCTGGGAATTGTGAAGGAAATGTCTCAAATTTATAGGCACATTGGACCAATGATAAGGTGTCATGCTATCATCCTATAATATGAGGACATGTGTCCTTTTTGTACAACCTAGCCGCGTGCATGACGTCACCCACTACAGAGCTGACCTCCGCGGCTTTCTCAGGCATGTTACTCCACCCCTCGCTCGGAGAATCCTCTTATTCTTTTTTAGCTATCAAACCGCTAGATCTCCCCTCTTTTCCATTTGAGTAAGGTCGTGACCTATTTGGTCGCGCCTGTACTGCAACCAAACCTCAAAGGGCCCCTCGGATCCTAACTTCAAACCAGAGCAAGAATAATTATTTGGGCCAAAATAGACTAGCTCCTTGCATTCTCATCCATTTATATGGGCCACACTAATCATATGACTCATCCATTCTCATCCATTTGGGCTTTTCTCTATGTATGGATGGCCCATGGTCAGATAAATATTCCCTCCACTGGGCCTTGGAGGTGCGCAAATGAAAGTACCCGCAGAGGATAGCGCCGCGCCAATGGATCCTGAGCAGTGAATACCGCGTGACCTAGCCATGTGTCGCGCAACCATGCGTCCTAATTACGTGACACTTGTCTTTATTGGATGGTCGACATTGATCTTGGTCAACTTAGGTCAAAGCACTGACCTTTCCTATACAAAGCAAAACCATTTGGTCGATTTTCATGTAGAAGACTTCAGATAGGAAGTCGACAATTTGTTATACCAAATTCTCATTAATGCTTTCTCGAGGTACTGGGTTTATGCGGCTGATCTTACACTTGAAAAAATTGCAATGAATGCAGTTCCATGACCTTTCCAACAACCTAAGATCTAGGCTTGAATCAAAGATCAAGTGCTAGGAGCTTGAGGGAAGAAGCTAAACAGCTGCAGTTCTTCTTGGATTTTACTCTCGTAGGCATGTAAAATTTATAGCCTATCACAAATCGCCATGTGTTGCTAGGGCACGCAAATTGGACAATTAAATGTTGTCAAGTGTCACAAGTCAAAGTCAAAATTTATGGACGAGCCAATTAAATGCTGCCAAGTGTCCGCAGGTTGAAAGACCAAGCACGATAACTGGCTAATCAAATAATGCCACGTGTTTTCAAGTCAAAAGTCAAAGACTTATGAAAGGACCAATCAGAGGGCGCCACATGTCAAAATGACACAATAATTTATTTATCAAGTTTGGCCAAATAAATTATGCCACTTGGTGAAATAAATTATATATCCTATCATACATAATTATCTTTCCCAAAATAAATAAAAGAAAGATATTTATTATATTTTAATTATTTTCCTTTAAATCAAACAAGGAAATAATTAAAGAGAAAGATATGGAAAGAATTGTAATCTTGCCATAACTCTTCATCTCCCCATCTCTATAAATAGAGCTGCTCTCCCTCACATTGACACATTGAAGCTTCCATCAACAAGCTGAGCTCTGAAGATTCAAGCATCCAAAAGCCCTTCAGAACTCCTTGAAGTGATCAAGACATTAGAGTCAGACACAAACGCCCAAGCTCGAGAACTCTGAAGATCAAGCCTTAAAGCCCTTCAGAATTCCTTGAAGTCAAAAATCTAGACATTGAAGCTTCAACAATTCTAAAGATCAAGCTTCAAAGCCCTTCAAAATTTCTTCAAGTCTTCAAGCATTCAAGCTCCAGAACTCTGAAGATCAAGCCTCTAAAGCCCTTCAGAATTCTTCAAATCCACATCAAGCAAGGCGCCTCTTCAGATCAAAGCTTTAAAGCTCAGAAGATCGCTCAAGCCAAATCCACAAGCCGTCAATCTCCTTCAACCAAATTAGAGAAGATCTCAAAGGCTGATTTGAGAGGAAGCTCTACAGCCTTCAAGTCAACGGTCACAAATTCGTCATCTTTTCCCAACAAAATTGAAGAAGATCAAGCAAATCAACTTGAGAAGAAGCTTCAAAGCCCTCAAGTCAAAATCCGTCAAATTCGTCGTCATCTTTGCAAAGACCAACGAAGATCTCGCCACTCAATTCAAGAACAAGCATCAAGCTCTCGAATCAAGCTCTTGAAGAGAAGAATCAGAGGATTATTTTCTTTCATTAGAAATTGTTACAGAGATTGTAAACCCCCTAAATTCTCAAATCAATAAAATTGATTATTTGGTCAGCATATTTCCGTCTTTTTCACAGACTCGAAATTTGTGTGATACAACTCTCAACAGGTGGTATTATTGGTCAGGTCAAGCAAGCTTCTGTTGCACAGTGAAAGAGGCAAAATGTATGCTGTCAAAAAAGCCTTAAACAAAGCCTGTTTAAACAATAAAAGGGACACGCAACGAATAGCTGCAGGTCACGAGCCAGAAAAATGTAAACTCAATTACTCTGTCACTATGTACCAGAACAAAATGTTACCAACCATAGCGCATAGCCACTCATATTAGGCTTGAAATGTGTCATGTTTGATCCCGAAAATTCTCTATTCTGATACCCTTCTTGACTTATTTCCATAAAATAGCATAAGTTGCCCAAGAAAACTGCTACATGAAACCACCCTATCAACAGATCTTCAGGCACGATAATGAGGAAATGAAATTATTTCGAACTGCATATCAGATGAAAACTGATACATGAAATGACCCTATCAACAGATCTTCAGGCACAATCATGAGGAAATGAAATTGTATCGAACTGCATATCAGATATTCTGTCTATACAGAATTATTGAAATTAACTGAGAGACTGCCATAACAGACTGTAGTTTCACAGAGGTGTGGTACTTGATGAAATTTGTGCACCCGGATACTTGACTCCATTAGTCATTTGGAAGCTTTTCTACCCATGAGATGATGCAGGTTGAGCCCATTGATCTTCGCAGCAAGAATGAAATCGTTTTCCGTCAGTCCACCTGCACAACAAGTCAAATAATATTCACTATGCATTCTCGTGCACACAGATCAAATGAAACGATGAGTCTGCCACAAAGGCAACTCGAGGAACAATGATCTCAAATATATGAAACAATGTAGAAATAAATATGTTGACAAATTTCCAGAAGCTTTATTTCTTTTTATTGATTTGTTTTTATTGCAAGTTTCTCAGTAATAATTAATTTTTTCATATCAGATCGGTGAGACTTGAGAGCATCTCTACTGGTATAGTATTTTATTCTATTCTATCACAACAAAGGAACACTGTATACCGATTTGTTGTGTCCAACTCCACCTTTATTATTGCTGATAAAAAAATAAAAAATAAACTCCACCTTCATTATTTATTTCCAAAGCCTAATAATAAAACAGAACATGCTCTTTTCTACACTGAATATGGCATGCAAAATAGCACTATCTTAGCACGAGAAACAGTACTCTACTGGAGTGAGTGTTTTCTGCCGCACATCTATTTACCACTGCTAAACCTAAATACTATGACAATGGAGATGCTCTAACAAGTCAGGTTATGACAGGTCCACCCCATTACCTCAACCGTGGTAGTCCATCACACCAGCATATCAAATCCTTTTACGCGTCCAGAGCTTACAAACTCTAGTCCAGCAATTTAAATCTCCCCACTGGACTTGTTATGATCCAATTGCTGTGCGGATTGTTCTGCGTCAAGTGACACGCCTAACTGGTCACCATATCCACATTAGACATGCCAGGACACTTGATTAACTGTTCCAAATTTCGACTGTTCTTTAACTAGTTGCCGAGTGATTTCTTCCTTGGACAAATTTCATGCGAAGTTCTTTCATTACTCGGACGCTCTTCATGTCGAGTAACCCATTACTTGCACACTCTTCATGCTCAGTGCCCATGGTGGCCATCCATTGGCAACACCACCAGCAACATCCTTTCTCGGTAATAACTCTTATCAATGCTTGTTCTGCGGTTGCCACGTGTCTCATGCATTCATTAGCTTAGCCATTTACATCTTATTGATGTTGGCTTTTTGTGCATCATTGCTGATAAAAACTTCACCTCTCACAGCTGCAATTAACAAATTTCGACCTAATAACACCATCGTTCTAAAAATAACATCCAAATCGTAAAGTTAAAGGTAATAGTTGCAAACTATGATATTCTATTTGGTTGTGTTTTCGGATACATCAATATCAATGACAACAAAAATATACAGAATTGCATGTCCCATGTCTGTATCCGTGTCTATGGTTCTTATGTCATAATTCTCCAGTAGCTAAGCTGGTAGGCTTTTAGAATGGCAGTACTGCCCAGGATTGTACACACTATGATGCCAATCTTTTCAATGATAATGTAGTCCGAGTTAATATCAAAGCACTATTTTCACCTATTAATATAGCCCAGTGAAAGAAATAGAAACATCACAAACACAAAATAAAAGATGAAGGATGGATTGCAAAGGTTAGCATGATAGTTAGAGAGGACAAATGATTCTTACCAACAGCATGTGTCCATATCTCAATTTTGACATTGTTCCACTCAACAAGATGAAGATCTGGATGATGACCTACGATGAAAACTTGATTTCGTTAGTGTTATGATTTACCATAATGGATTACTTTGTATGAAGCCAAATGAATAGCACTGACGTGCTTCTGTGTTGGTGCGAAGCGCTTTTCGGATGCGTCAAAAAGTGGACCAAGTTAGGAAAGTAAGCCTACATAGCGGCATCTTATCAAATCTGAGCCAAAAATCTTGGAAGGATCATACGCATTGCTCATTGTTCAATGAACAAAAACATGGAAAAACCATAAACTGATGCACATAGATTTGCCATTGCATAAACATTACAAGTAATATCATGTTTCATCTCGGTTGATCCATGGAAAATGACGGCCACAGTAGCAACAGTCATTCAGGTGGTTTATAGTATCGTCAATGCCTATGAAGTGACCACAAAATTGAAGAATGCCTATAAGATCATCATTTCAAGGTGTAAGGGGTACAAGAAAGTAATGACTCATTATATACATGCCAGAGAAGATAAAAGAACGTCTCCCTCCAAAGAATGTGATTGAGAGTTATCCAACACTTACAAGAAATGAGATTAGTAGATGGATTACCCCATAGTATCAAGAAGATTACAGAGGGCAATAGGGGATTCCAAAACAAAGGTAGAAAGATTTGGATCCAGAAGAATCAGACAAAGAAATACGAAAGCCAGAGGCATAAGCCTCAAACTCTTGTTGTATATGTTCCATAAAAAAAATTCCATTGTTTTACTTTCTTCATTTGCAGATCATTGGGCATAACCTGACAAACACCACTACAGTCCCACCCAGCAAGTGGATATTTCCATATTCTAGCAGAATTGTGTAGGGGAAATTACGTTTCAGTTCCTAAGGGGCAAGAACTCCTTGATCCATGGTAAAACTTTGGGAAGGGAAACTTCCAAACTATCCCCCAAAAACACACATGCCAAAAACACACACACCAGCCCCACCCCAAATTAAGCCTAATTACCATATTTTCCACCCCAAATTTCTTTCTATTCCCCTCAGATCTCTCTCTCTCTCTCTCTCTCTCTCTCTCTCTCTCTCTCTCTCTCTCTCTCTCTCTCTCTCTCTCTCTCTCTCTCTCTCTCTCTCTCTCTCTCTCTCTCTCTCTCTCTCTCACACACACACACACACACACACACACACACACACACCCCCCACCACCACTGAATTAAGCCTAATTACCGTATTTTCCACCCGAAATTTCTTTCTATTCCCCTCAGATATCAATATTTCTATATATGCACATATATACATATATGTATAAATATGTGTACACATGAACATCATGGGGAACGAAGGGGAGGCTAAGATCTGTACACAATGAGGCCGAGAACAGAGACTCTGCCATGGCTGCAACCACAATCCCATTTCTCTGATAGACCAGAGACTCCGTCATGGCTACAACCACAATCCCATTTCTCTGATAGACGCCAAAAAACAGGCGGGGTTTTCGAAGCCTAACAACACAGCTTCTTATGGAAAAGATAAATCATTCAGTGGCTCCTGAGGCTATAAAGGATTATACATTACTCAGTCATGAAACATAGCTTAGGGTTAGTTTGGTTTTCTGGATTTGTGGAGTAATAATGGAGAATCATAATTTACCAGAAATCAGACGCACAAAAAAGCGAAAAAAGAAGAAGATTGATTAGCTTCATCAGATTACCATCACCACCACCACCCACACACACGTACTAGATGTAGATATATGCAGAGAGAGAGGACTGTTGATTTGGGAGGGAGAAATCAGGGGCGATTTGCAGAGAGAGGATGAAGATGAAGACAGATGATGAAGAGGAATTTGGGTGGTGGTTGTGTGGGTGGTGCGGCGGTAGGGGGAGAGAGGGAGAATGAGCACCAAACCAACATTTAACGGAAAAAATTACCCTGCTAACAATTTCCGTTATCTATTTGACGGATATAGACGGTAGGAGTCTATTTGAATAATTGAAGAAAAGTTTAGGAATAAAATTCAATTTTTTATAGTTTGGGGGGTTATCAGACATTTAGGTCAAAGTTGGGGGTATTTTGAAATTTTTCATTTTTAGAAAAATTTATTCGCACATACACGGATCCAAAATTGTGCTGGACTCATATACCCCCAAGTCCGACATTACTTGCCCCTGATATTACAAATTTTTGCATCTATAAATAAAATAACTTGCTCTCTATATGGCCAAACCTAAGTCACACAGAGCGTGTGCGATGCCCAATCGAGGTGGAAGTGCGAGAGCGCGAGAGCGTCAATATTTAGAACTGAAACCAGTCTCATAGCGTCTTTATTATATATTTTAATTTTTCATATTCATATATTTGTTTCCAAATTTTCATAATCTGCCATTAAAAAAAAAACTCCCTCCCTCCAGATTTGTTAGTCCATTTTTTAAATCTCTGTCATTTTTTATTTTGATTGCTTATATCTCTCAATTTATTATGGTTTTGACGATTTTGCAAAATTTGTATTATAGAACTATCAAACAAGATCCATATTACATATTTTTTGAGATACATATTGCAAGATATAAGCAATCAAAAATGACTCGAATTTCAAAAATGGACTAACAAATCTGAACTGAGGGAGTAACAAATTGTAGAGATAATTAAAAAAGTGAACTCATTTACATGATTTTAAAAGTGTTCCTGCAATAAATTTGTTCACAAAATAGTCACAAGCCCAAATTTAAACAGTTTTGTTTTCGACTTTTGTGTTAAATCTATCACTATACAAAAGGAGCACTAGATATTATACTCCGTCCCAAATGGATGTCCAAAACTAATACACACCTCTCAAAAAATCAGCTACTATATTTTTTAAGTTCTAATGTATTATATATGTAATATGAATCTTGTTGGATGGATCTCACTTAGTTTTATTAAACAAAGTTTTTAATATCATAAAAAGTATTATATTGCAAAATATATACTCCTCCATTCCTAATTAATAGTCCATTTTGTGAATTTCTACTTTTTAACGGGACATGCAATGATTGCACCTAAATTTAACTTTTGGTGACATCATTTCATTCAATTGCCCTCGTACCCTACCTACATTGCAACACTTGTATTCTCTTATGAGGGATACTTTTGTAAAATCATCAAATTTGTACTTCCACTTTTCGAAAAGGACTAACATTTTGGAACATCCCAAATGGAATAATGGACTATTAATTAGGAACAAAGTATGATTTTTTGAGAGGTGTGAATAGTAAGTTTTGAACATCCATTTTGGGATGAGGAGAGTATATATAATATTCGATAGAGGCCTAATGGGGCATAATACGAACAACTGCATGTGCAAGTGGTTGCTTGTTAGTTGGCTGACCTAGAATATTGTGCAAGTTTAGAACTTTTCGAACGCTTAATGAGAGATATCACCAATAAAACAACAAATCCGCACGTCGATGCTCGAACTCAGAAATTCAATACACGAAATATGGGCACATCCGCACTGGATTCAGCAGTCCGCGCACTAGTCCGCGGTGCAGCACCCAAGATAGGTGAATTGTGTCACAGAGGGCTAAACTACCACCAGAATGATAACGAATGGGTGACAGTGTTATGTCCCTATAAAACTCTTTCCTGCGGGAAATATAATGCTTGCTCCATATATTACCAATTGTTGCACCTATAACAAATCACCAGCTCCCTCTTTGACCAAACTAGCACCGTAATGGTAACTAATGGGTGATAAACTGACAGTGATGTGTCCTACCAACTTTTTCTTGTTGCAAAACATTCTAGCTCCTTCTATTACCAATTGTAGCCCCAATTAATAAAATGACTTGCTCCCTATATGACCAACTTAGCACCTTATATTACAAATTATTACAACTATAAATAAAATCACTTGCTCGTAGTTTGCAAACCAAACGGATAGAAGACCGTAATGATGATGAATGGGTGACAGTGATATGTCTTATAAACTGTTGTTGAAACCATATTACTTGTTCCTTCTATTATTGATTCTTGCACCTGGAAATAAAATGACTTGCTCCCTATATGACCAAACTAGCACCAGAACAAGTAACGAATTGGTGCGGGAAATGGGGGATGGGTTTGAGTAAAAATTATTATTGAACGTGAGTGTATTTTTGTCTGCTTAAAATAAGAATGCCATGATATGGTCATTACTTCTTCTCATATCAGGATTTCCAAAAAGTGAACCACTAATCTGGGAATTCTTGCCCCTCTAGCCACTGAAATGTAATTTCTCCACAAAAGAACAACTGAAATATCTGTAAGATCCAAAAATTAAATGATCATCGCATCACGCAAAAGCATTTCTAAATCTTAAAATCATCAAACCAGATCCACGTAAGCATTCTTTAAGAGCTACCGCCCACAATTTGAGGAACAGACTATTTATCTCTATTTGGCTGGGAAGTAATGTCTTCACTAAAGCTTCTCTAGCAATGAACTTGTGTAAAAACCAGCAGAATCAAATTCAACCCATGGTCCATTTAAAAATTGACAACTTCCCAATATGACAATGCTATTGATACTCTAACCTGGTTGCCCTCTCCAAAAGAGCAAGTCCACAGTGCCGGCACATTCACTGATGAGTAACGACATAAACATAACCCATTTAGTCCCCAATAATTGGGGGTATGAGCGGGGAATGGATAGGAGACAGACCTAACATTTGGCAATAAATACACAAAATGGCTGCTCCCAGAATACCACTGAAACTTATGGATTGGAGACAGACCTAACCTTTGGCAATAAATGCACAAAGTGGCAGCTCCCAGAATCTATGTTACACGGACACGGGTGCGTGTATCGGATTCGGGTGTATATCCGAGGGTCGGACACCTCAAATCTAAAAAATGAGGATTCGCGGATATGGATCCTAATTGGGATACGGGTGCGGGGATACGTTAAAAAAATAAAATAAAATATATATATATATATATATATATATATATATATATATATATATATATATATATGTAGAAGTATATGTATCATATATAGAATAATGTCTGTGGAACTTAATTTTTTGTGAGAATAATCTTACTTGTTTAGTTTAATGGCAAGATACAATGGTACCATTTTAATATAATGCAAAGTACGGTACAGCTGGACTGATCAAAAAAAAAAAAAGTACGGTACAGCTGTATATTTTACAACATGCATCATTATTATAATGTATTCCAAGACCAAATGAGAGAGCCAGTCAACACAGGGGCTGCAGTTCGGTCTCCCAGATTGGAGTATTGGACAGCTGGTCCACAGCTCCATTTTCTCTATTATAATATGCCTTGAAAAAGTAAACCCTCCAGAGCTCCATTTACTCTATTACTATTATAATATGCATTGGAAAAGTAAACCCATCGTGGAGTGTTGGACAGCTGTGGTGCAAGTATTCACATTTATTTCTTTTCGCAAATCAGAAAAAATATACCAATAGTCTTCCTCCTCGTTCTTCTTCCTATTCAAACCAGAAGCTGCCATGCCATCTCTCCGATGAGCGCGATCCTGTCTCAGGTTAGATCTCTCTCTCTCTCTCTCTCTCTCTCTCTCTCTCTCTCTCTCTCTCTCTCTCTCTCTCTCTCCCTTCTTCTTCTTCTTCTTCACTAGCCCTAAAAGCAGCAGCTGACAACCACTGTCAACCGTCACCCACCATTCACCGGAGCACGACGTGTCCGATTATTTTCCGCCACACCCGCACCCATATCGTGTCGTATCGACACGGGTGCTTTGCCTAAAAACAAGGATCCGTGTATCACAGCCCAGAATACCACTGAAACAGTGGTCCCCCTATACCATCGCGTTTGTTATGGAATCATGCCCTCAAATCAAAGCCAAAAGGCATCAGAGAGGGCAAACCCAAGAATCATTTTGATTTATGTGCATATTACCATGCTTCTTTCATTCAGCATCCAGAGCATTGGCATTGCACTAATCACTGATGAGTAACTCCACACTCAAAAATCTAACAAATTGGCAAAGACTTTGCATAAAAATGCAACCAAAGTAGCGCAACAAAGAAAAAAATAAACATGAAACGAGATATTTGTTAGAACATACAGGCAGCATAAATTAGAAACAATGATAGGAAAAGTTGACTAAGATCTTGTGAGTCTTATTGTTGAGTAGAACTACAGAATCCACTTATATAGAGGGGCTTTTATCCAAATGGAGGCATAGCAGGGAAGACTGAAGTTGACACAGGCAACAGTCTATACAAGTACCCAAACGGATACTGCCTCAGGTAGAGTTGATTGAGTAAAGAAGTACTGAATCCAGTTTACGTAAATATTATATTCTATAGTATGCCGGCAATGTACGGAGTGTGTGCACAGAGATTAATGAGTTATTAAGCAGATCATGCGACAAGTTTGTATGATACCTGTTAGCTCTTTCCTCTAGATGGAATGATGACTATAGCATTAGAAGCAGTAATACTAATCGGTTAATGAAAGCATACATGTAAGAAACAAGGGTAGGCAAGGACAAAGGTTGTTCAGCTTCCTCCTAAGCATTCTTGTCTTCAAATTAGTGATCGGTGCATAACAAATTTGGAAGAATCCATTCTCAATACTTAACCTCATGATCAACCATTAACATCGACGTAGGCATAGCATGAAGTTTTGATGCACTTTTCTTAAGATCAATATGCTGGAACACAGCTTCAGATTATGTCTTCCTCAAGCTCTTGAAAAGAGTATCAGCAATTTAGATTAATTTTGACCTGAGATTAGGGAGATACCTTCTGCTTCAGCAACATTAGCAACAGCCTGGAAGAACTCCAAACCTTTCAAGAAAGTCTTGACTTTCCATGACCTACTTAACCTCAATCTACCACCTTCATTTACCAATTCCCATTCAGGAACCTAGTCAAAAAAACAGTTTAGTAAATACCTAAAAAGAAGGAAGTGAGGGGGTAGGGGGTAGGGGGTGACACTTTATGTAGCGAACTAAATATATCAAACTCGGATCTAAAACGAAAACCTGTGAGATTAGCTCATGGGCTGCTTGTTCTGTCATGGGCCTCATCTCCTTTGTGCTGCATGGCACACACTTCTTGGCTGACAAATCTGAAAAATAAATAATCTAATCACCAACGAGCAGTGGCGGAGGCAATAAGGGCCCCGCAGTGTCTACTGCCTTGAATAAATGTTTTGGGAACCACATTTTGACCTACATACTTCAGAAACTAGTACAATTTATCCGTTCTAAAGTTCTATATATGCCCCACACTAACTTCATTTTGGCCCCAACTCCCAAGTGTTAACAAAACTATCATGCAGACCTTTTAAAACATGAAAACTCGCTGAAGGACTGTCAAAATGAATAATAGATAATTCAGTAAATTCCTGTTCATTGTTGACTTGAGGTTACATTTAATAGTTGCCCCACTGGTGGTGAAAACTCCCGACTCCATCACTGCTGACAAGGACGGACCAATTACAGTTAACCAAGTTGTCAACTTTTGCAGATTCTCTCTCATCTTTTCCTCTTCCTTGTTTAGTTCCACAACTGATAGGTGCTTAATTGTACCCAATTAGGCACCCGAATCAATAGTTGTGTGTCCATTTACGTTATTACTTGGTGCGGATTAATGAGGGTAATGTTTTTTTTGGCTTTAGAGATCAATGAGTGCAATAAAGTGCAATTTGGAAGGAAAAATCAAGAGTTGCATTGAATTCTGAATTCAGAGTTTCTCAGCACAGGCTTCAGTAATTCGACCATCACTTTCTGATTGGTTGTCAGAATGAGGTGATTCAGATTGGGTTGGAAAGCTAGTTTAAAGGGCTACAACGCTGTCTGACATAGTATTTTTCCAATTCGGACATTTACTAGTTCAAAATGAACCCGCAAGCAGAGACAAAAGCACCAAAAGAAGACCTGAAGCTCTGTAAGCTTCGTTCAGACAGTCGGGGAACCGACTTCATTATTTTTGCACGTTTTTGCTGATTCTCTGTAGCATAGGGTATATATAGGACTTCTGAACAATGTTTTAGTGATCTGAATATTGGAGAAGCAACCCTAGAGAGAGAACGAGAAGAGAACCCATGGAGATTACATTGATTTCTTCCATTCCAATGTTCAAGAACTCACCCCTGGCCTGCTAAACAACGATACTGGGTGGAAGATGAGGCCCCGGTCCAAGTAACTTCGTTTATGTATAGATTTAGGTATTGTATAACTAGAACCCCCTCTCATCTCAATTGGATGGAAATATGGAATGATTTTTAATGTTTTCAATCTATTGAATATTTGTTTTCATGATTTCAAATACGATTATACGATGGTTTTCCATGTTTGTGCATGGTGATTGAGATGGATTATATTCATAAGACAGACAATGCTATTGGACGGTTCATGTCTAAAGACGAATTGTACTAGGAAGATGATCCGTGCTATGGAATAGTCCATGCCAGTTGACAACTCAAAATATTTCTTAACGATTATGGAAAGGGATTGCAAGCCTAGAAGCCCTAGCAATAATACTTCATGATTTGAATGCTAAGCCTAGTCTATGCATGACGTAGTAATGTAGTCGGGTGGATTCAAAACCCAAGATCTCTCTCTCTCATTGTTTCCAAATCAAATCAATTACTTGTTTTCTTAATTCAAAAATCACTCAAACCAACTTTCATTTTCTCAAATTAATTTAAAAATCAATCGGATTTGTAGCAATTCAGCCAATCTATCCTTGTTGATCAACGCTTGGACTTGACCATATTCTTCTAACTAAGGGTTAATTCTTAGTTTTTATAAATTTATTTTTGGTACGGTACCACACTATCAACAACTATCACGAAAGTTGTGGAAGCTACGCATCTAAATTCAACCAGATATTACCTAATTTCCCAAAAGATGGTTTCCAACACAGTTTAAGTTCTAAAGCCTATCAGCTTGGCAAGTAGCTAAGCAGAACTTGTTTTTCTGCAAACGACACTCATACATTCCAGTTTATGGAACATTGTCCATGAGGAACTTCAAGGTACAGATGAAATTCTGAAGACTTCTCCAGTTCTTCACAAATAGAAGAATAACAGATCTGTACGTAGCACACTCTGTCCTTGTCCATCTCACCTACATTGACTCAACCGTCATATGTTCTCCTTTCCTCCTTTGTAAGCAACTCATATTTACCATAAAAATAGCACCTTACTATCACCAATGAAAACAAATAAGTTTCCTAGATACTCTCTTAGTTTTTATAGGTTCACGGAATGCCTTATCCTTCTTCCATTTGTTTAACATTCAATTTGACATAGCAAAAACTTAATTAGTTATTAACAGTAAAGCCGGTTACTGGGCACAAGGAAGCCTGTGGAGTAAGTCTCCTTGTTACATACAATCAGTAGCAATAGAACGTTCTTTATGAAAGAAAAAAAGCACCCAGGAATGAAAGAAATAACTCGTACAAGCCAGAGATCTATCTCTATGAAGCTGCAGATACGTAGGAGCTTCTACTATTCCCGAGTTTTTAAAAATTGCCCAGAAAGTTTTCCAAATCTGTTTTACGATAAATATGAACCCCCATGCACTATCATATAACACAACTTCATCTTGGAATGTTCTGGAAAATGAAATGGGAAGAAAAATGTGCCAACAAAACAAAGCCATATGCTAGAGGGTGGTATGCGGTATAATAGGTCTACATTTACATGTTAATACAACTAGCCTGACACGGTTCTCAGTTGTAAATATTGATGGAACTATCCTTTCCATGCAATCTAAAGCTTGTAAGAAAACTCATTACGTAGGAGCATTGAACTGGAGGAGTCTTTTATAGGTTGAGTTGATGATGTGCTATCAACAATTGCCCTTACCTTTTATTCTCTTTCTAAACTGTAACTGTTCGACAAGAGTTTATTTATTCTTCAAAGGTACAGCCATACAAGGCAAAAAAAAAAAAGCACTTCTCACTGAAAGAAAGACCCTGATCAAGCGAACAAGAAGCACTTTTCTGGATACCTAAAGTTGGTAAGCTACATTACAACTGAGAGAGGATAAAGAAAACAACTAGAAGTCCAACTAGTAACTTGTCCTTTGGGACTGCCGACTGGTATAAGACGACCATGAATACTTAGATGCCATTATCAGTTCAAAGGATATAGGACCAATGGGAGATGCTGCTTCGACTGCGCCATATAAGCTTGCCTCTACAAAGTCTATGTTTTTCCTTGCCATTGTAATAATGGGTTTGTGCCACATCAATACAGAAGCTTGTCTTGTGAGTCAGGTCAATGCTATTATCCATGTAAAAGCCAGGCCCTTTTGGAGGCGGTGGCGAGGTGCTATGAATGTGCCATACTACTCTTGGATTCATCTTGTCAGTTTAGGGCCAGGGAGTATGAAGGAAAACTTGTGCCCATATTGGAAGGCAGATATTGTTGTCCACTTCAAGCTCTATACCAAGTTAGTTTGAATCCTTAATGTGTCCAATGTGTAATTTCTGAAAATCTAACAATCTTCTTTATTGTGCTCTAATTTGAAATCCTTGCAAACATTAGTTAGACATGACAGCCCAAAACCACTGCACTTTGCAGTTAAACTAGGAACGGTCTATCCAAGGCTAAATAACCTATTTATCTGCTGGACACAACTTGATTACATCTCTTCAAATCAGTGTTCTAAAAGTCGGGACTAGTCGGCAACTAGTCGGCGATTAAGTTGGGGTCGGGGGCTCTCCGAGTCGACTAGGGCCTAGTTGATTGATTTAGTCTCCGGCCGACTTAGTCGGGCTCAAGTCGGCGACTAATCGGAAAAATTGGGGTAAAAAAACAGAATTTGCTAAATTTTTGGGGCTGCAGTGTAATTGTTTTGAATGTTTTTAACTTTTTACCCTAAACTCAAAACTGTGGATGATGTAAGTACATTAAAAAACAGTTTTAATAATTTAATTGTCTCTTTATCTATGATTACGAGAGGCTAAGGTTTGTGGTTTCCATATATAGATTGTAGAATATACAGTAAAAAACAGTAAACATTAAAAAACAGTTTTCATGTACCATAGATTGTAGAATAAATCAATCAATTAGCACACTGTATATTGTTGTTGTGATTTGCCACTAAGGATTAATTATTCTTGTTGTGGTTTTTGTTGCCACTATGTTTTTATTTGATGATTTGCTACTTATGTTATTCTACTTACTCAAAACTTATGAAGGATGAAGGAGAATATATATTTAAAGAAAAAAAAATCTAACCGACTAGTCCCCTAGTCGCTAGTCAGCAGCCATCCGACCTGGGAGCGACTAGCGACTTTTAGAACACTGCTTCAAATCAAGGGGACCATATTCGCTTTGGTTTTTCAAAACCGGCCCCTCTCTCTTAGCAGGGTCCCCAATAAGCTCCCTCCCTCTCTCTCCCAAAAACCTTTCTCAAAAACTAAACCAAACCAAGCCAAGGTGTTCAGAAAAATCATACTGCTCAAAAACAGGAATCTCAAATCTAATTGATTGAGAAAGTTCGCTTTTTGATTGGTAACAGGTAGTTTAATGCCGGCATTGAGGTTCAATTCTTAAGCGAACTTTTTTTTGCAAGGCAACTCTTAAGCAAACTACTGCACGTTGTCTTCCCAAACTCATTTTAAGGAACATTTACACTAATTTTAAAATCCAAAACAAACAGTTTGAGATCCACACGCACCTTTGACAGCACAAAAGGCTCTATATGCATTAAGTGTTTTCACATGTGAAGACACTTCCACGTGGTCCTGAAGTATCTGTGTTACCCAAGTACTTCTGTAATAAAAGGACTTATAATAGAATCACTTCTTAAGCTCATGAAAAAACACCACATAAACAGGACCGTATTAAGATTTAAAAGAACAGAAGAAACACACAACTTGAGTAGACCAGATGTTCAATACCGCCACAAAGGACATAACACTGGCCAATTCATACAACCTTCTATATACAAAGGCATTGCAGTGGAGGTGAAGCGTATTTGTATGCAATTCTTGCAGTGAATGAGGATAAGTGTGATACTAGATGTAATAGTTACAAAATCCACAGGGCAAATCTGGCATCCCAGGGACACGTAATTATTTAATCATATATTTTGGGTTTCTAACAATTCTCCTGCACAAATACGTCTCAAACAACAACAATACAAGAACAAGTTGCTGGTGGGCTCAAGGTTTCAAGCAACTGATCAAAAGCAAATTAAATTGAAAAAGTAAAATAAATTCTACTTCAAATTTAATGCAATGTAAATAGATGACATAAACAACTTCTTTCATTACCCCCCACCCCCCACCATCCCCCAACCAAATAGATAGAGCCTCCTGCCCAACAATCAAAATTTCAGTATAAAACAGAACTTAATAACTTAATAAACAAATAAACACGAGTCACTGGGACACACTGAAGACCATGTACGCACATCTCTACGCAGAAAAAGGAAGTGACTTTCAGAACAACTCAATAGATAGAAGATCGTATGAAAACTACAGAAGACACAACTATTTGTCTCAAATAGTCATGCAACTTCAGAATGACCACTAAAAGGGCCTATGGAACTTTCCTTCCAATTTTTAATTCCTGAATCCCACAGATGTCAATGCACCTCCTAACAACCTACATTCAGACATCATGTGATGACAGTAACTTTTGAAGCTATTTCTCATTTTTCTAATTCCAAAAATGTCCAACTATTCCTTCAATCACGATTTACTAACTCCAAGGGAAAACATAGAAACTCAATAAGCTTTCTTCACATGCCATAAAATTAGTAACTGCATCAGAAGAAAAAAAAACTGCTTCAGTGTAAAAAAATTCAGTCACCCACTCTTCTTCCAACTGTTGCAACAGTGTGAATTTCAACTTAAAAAATCAGTGACCTCCCATGTAAAAATGAGGAACGTGGTTGCAGTATCTGTAGAATATACCAGAACTACCTTTGCACAGCTTTACATAAAGTAAGACAAGGTACCTGCACAGTCAACCACCAGCATTCTCCCTTCTTTCTAGCATTTAATTTCTTCATTCATCATATCCATTACCATTTAAGGAAAAAGTTCCTAATAGTTTGTATGAGTATATATTTACTCTCTATACGTTTTCCTAATTTGACCAATAACCCTCCCAAATTCTAGATTTTACATAACAAAACAAAATTTCGTTTTTGAAGATCCACAACTGTCTGACTCAGAATGGAGATCTGTGCAAGCCAGACATTGTAAATCACATGGTTCACTAATTCAATTGACTCGTCAGTTGATAGAGACTGGAATAAGCAATCGTAAATCATCATAAATCGAGCACGGAATCAAATCTTTATGATAGTGAATAGTTGAAAAATGGATCTTGGGTCAGGTTTAAGACTTGTTATCTAAAAAATTGAATGTTAGCTTATAGGGATGCGTAAGAGCCTCAAGGGATTTTTGTAGACACCCTAATGAGTCTTCGTAAATGTTTAAGCCCTGCCTTGGGTGGATCCCAATGATGAAACGATTTCTCGCATGCTTTGATTTGAGGTACAGATGGTTTGATTGAACTTTGTCGAGCCTTCAAAAGTTTTGGAGTATCCCTTAGAAATGTCTAGGAAGCTTGTGAGTACCTTTGAAGGGTCTATCCCCCATCAGGAGTGCCGGACGCTACTTCTTGAGTACCGGCCACTAGTCGTTTTGCAATCCACCATTTGGCCTCTAGTCCAGAACCACACCCTATATTTCGAACCCTGGTCTGCCAGATGTCCTAGCCACCGTTTTCTTGTTTTTCCGCCAAGTTTCTAGAAGCACAACAAGAGTTTGGATCATTTCCAATCTCTTTTGACCTGACCTTTCCCTGTCATTTGGCTATCTGAGACTCTTTAGGATAGAGTCAAGCCCGAATTAACACCTCTCTTTCCCAGATTAATTAATTCATGAAAATTCTCTCTTAAACTCAATAATAAGAGGCCCTCTCCATCATTTTCGATACACTTCCATACAATTCAACACTCTCATACATTTCGATCACTCTCGTGCTGTCAAACCTCTTCCAGAATAAAAAAACCATTCGTAACTTTGTTGAGTAAAATACCCAGAAAAATCAAACCCTACGGTGGTTCTTAGTTCGTTCGAAGTTCGATCAACCTTCTGTGCTTTTAATCCATAAAAGCCACAAGGTCAAGCTCAATACTCAATACCGAGCACGGAGGGATCAATGTGGGATGAGCCCATAACTCCCACGGGTTTGCTCTTAGTGTATATTACGTTTTCCCTTCTGTTTTAAGCAACTCCTTTGTTTCTATTGTTTCTGGTGTAACTAGGAACAGCGGTCGCAAGCATTGTGATGGCCGCTGGATATTGTTATATGTATGTGGCGGCCACGAGACCGTCAGTGGCGGCCGCCAAAATAGATGTGTTGGCCAATAGATCTTCTTCTGTCAACCAACAGATGGTTTGTTTATTTTTCATGTTATCATTGTATAATCCCCATTCCCGGATCCCCTTTAATTTCCTATCGTCACTTTAACTGTTATGGCCAATTAATCAGTATTTGCGAAATAAGAATTAAGTGAAATGTTTTCTACTTTTATGTCAAACAACTAGAGGCCAGCCTTTTGGTTAGGCAAAGAGAGGTGTCTAACATCTTCCTCTCATCATTCCCTTTGGCTCCCGAATGTGGGATCTCAATATGGTTTCTTGGTTCCTAAAACCAAGTGGGGACTCTAAACAAGCAAAGTTAGCCGCAACGGGCACTTTCGATGTAGACATGCCACAATGGGCACCTAAAGTTTCGCTTTAGTGGCCAGCCTGTGTAAGAATCAGTGCTGTAACGGGCGAGTATCCACAATGCTATTTTCATTACTCTTTGATCATCCACCCCTAGTTGTTGTTCACGAGGGAAACTGTCAGCGGATTTGAAGCACAGAAAAAGGGGATCCTAAAGGCATTGACCCTTCATTTGTTCTTCAAGGCTATCAACTACTCTTTCTTTCTTCTTTTGGTCATCAACTACATGGATGTTGGGTTTCGACAGTTTATTCAATTTTATTTAGCACTCAACGGTATTGCTTATTGCTAACTCTAGTGAAGCCTTCCAAGTTTTGAGCTCCTAACAGAATTCTTAGTGCAAGTGTCTATCCTATAAGAGCACACAGTCATTAATTCATAGTTGAGAGTTGAGACAATCCTTTTATTGATCAGAACCTAAAATATGCATTTTCATTATATATCTTTATTATCTACATGCTAAAAAGACTTTTCAAAGATAATTCAAAATCATGAATGAATCAAAGTGATTCATGATTCGATTTGATTCACAATTTGCGAAAGGACATTCTCGATTGAATTCAGGATTTGATAACTATTACTTTAATCATCACTTCCTATGCTAAAAATCCAGGAGATCTCTTTTTTTTCTTTTAGCCACCTAAAAATCCAGAATTATAGCCCAGAAATTATACAAGAAGTAGAGTCCCTGGACCGACCATATTCATTCAAGGTATCTCCCAGACCATACTACTAACTCAAATCTCCACCATACAACTCACTTCCTGAGATGATTATTAACACAAGTTTAGAGTTACATAGGATTTCTGCAGAGATGTAAAAACTGCACCTGATAGGACAAAAAAACTGAAGAAGAAGAAGAAGTGTACTAATGGAATCGTTGACAAGGGAATAAAAGAAAAGAAAGAATCACTGATCCCAAGAGCTATCTTGAGAGTAATATCACATAATAAAAAAATAAAAATAAAAACTTTATCAACCAGAAAGCATTTTTTTATAAAAAAAAAAAAACACAAGGAAGAAAACATTTTCAAAAATTACCCGGGCCCTATAAAGAAATCTAAAAATTTAGAAATATTGTTGAATTCTCGAAATATACAACATATGAAGGTGCGCGAAATCGATATTTACAGTTAAATTGACACATATCCCATCTAGCAGGCCAGTGTTTCCTCCAAACAAAATGATGAATAACTTTCTCATCGAAAACTATTAAAAGAATAAGGAAATGAGAATTGGAGTTGGGGGAAATACCGTCCATGAGCTCGAAGCAGAGTTTGAGACGATGAAACCAACGGGACCTACAGAAATCGATGCAAAGCTAATTAAACTACCCCTCACTACGATTGCATGTGAGCGTAAGTGCGCGTGTGAGTATAGGGAGGGGAGAGAGAGAGAGAGAGAGAGAGAGGGGGTTACTGCAACGCGAGAAAGTAGCATCTGAATCATCGAAGATACAGGCCCCGGTGGGTTTTCCCAGTGAATCAAAGCTGAAGACAGCGTAGCACTTTGTTTGCATTTTTTGAAGTTCTCCTTAAATACTCGCTCAGTTCTTATTTGTTTGACCCTCTCTCTTGCATTTTTTCAAATCAAAAAATTAAGTATTTTTTTGCATTATTTTTTAAATTTTTTTTGCATCGAATTAAAGTACACGATGAATACTTTAATTTGGTGTAAAAAAAATTTTAAAATGATATTATTTTTTTATTTGAAAAGTGGCACGACTTTTCATAGAGGACAAACAAATAGGAACAGAGGACTATCCCTGGGAAAAAGTTATTCCTCTTTTGGTAATTTTTTCAGTCTTTTTAAAAAAAAGAATTAGATTCATGTCATTTTTTTTAAAATTAATTATTTGTATGACAAGAGGAGTAAAAAAAATTATAACCACAAATTTAAAAAATAATCTTTAAAGACGAAAAAATGACCATAGAGATGGTATTTTTGGTTTTTCAAATTCTGTCAATGTTTTTATACTAGCAAATGCCGGTGTCTAAAGACACGATTCGAATAATAGGCGCGCAATCAAATAATCAGCACACCCATATTAATATTCACACACATGCAATATTTCAACCCCCTCTTAAACAATTCACCTATGTGAAAACCAATGGCTAAAGTATATGAGTAATTGATAGTCTTGCTTCAACTTTTATGGACAATCTAACAATTTTGCGCAACTAGCCGCCTTTGGATCCTAAGGATAAAAGAAAGCCCATGGTAAGTAAAACGAAGGCGTGCGGTAAAGCGCCTGATCCGCCTTGAATTGAAATTTATGCTGACTTTCTTTGTGTAATTATACAACTCGTACCTTAAACCCGATTCAATGATCATTAGATTAGTCAACTTTTGTCTCTCTCGCTATAACAACGACAATGAAAAGAAGATCTTATTTGTAAAAAGTAGTCTGGCTGGTGCATGGCCGCTAGTGCTTGAAGGTACATCTCAAACACTTTGCTACACAATTTCAAGTGTTCTAAGCAAGGGGTGAGTACAAAAACAAAAATAAAATATGCATATGGAAAGTATGTTACACGTACGGCTAATAACTGAAAAATATGCCCAGCCTTTCTCTTATTGGGTAATGGTTTTACATGAGAAGTAGTCCAACTTAAAATATGCACAAAAATTAATCAGTCAACTTTATTTTGTTGCTCATCATGCCTCAATGTTGGGGCCAGGAGGGGTTCAAGATGGGGTAAGAGCTCACATAATTCTTGAGTAAGGTCTTTCATTCGGTACTCAAAAAATTATACAGTTTTGAAGCAAATTTCATTTTCTGAAAAATGTTGAGATTTGATGCGAAAGGCCTCTCCTTTCTTATCTCAGCATCGCGCATGTCGTGCGTAAAGACACTGCTCGGAAACTTGAGTGTCCATTAAGGCTTCAAGTCTCCTTGGCAAAATATGAGTACAAAATAAAATATAAAAAATTATTTTGGGGCAAAAACACATGCTCAAAATCAAAGAGACGAAAGAAATGTACTTGATTTTCACAGTTTATTCTTGAAGTGTACTAAAAAAAATGCATGTTTAAGCTGTTTGCATCAAAAAAAATTCTTCAGCCATTAGAAGACGGTTTTACTCATGATTTCATACCGTTATCCATGAGTGACTTATATCCATAGGATTTTTTCATAAATTTGACAACAGAAAACTCTGAAAATGAAACGCCACACTGCCATATTAAATAGAGCAACATCCAGTTGATAAATTCAAATAAAGAAACAAAGGAAGATAAACATTACCGGTTTAGTAATTGATACTAAGTTATTTCCGCCGGCGGTGAAAATAAATGTTTCCTCCAAATCAATCACAGCGATCCGTGCGATTGTGTGCTACACAATCACATTGACTACACAATCACACGGACCGCTGTAATTTATTTGGAGCAAACATTTATTTTCACCATAGGATTTCAATTTCTTCAGCCATTAGAAGACGGTGGAAATAATGTTTTACCCAAAAAAAACATTACTGGTTTAGTGATCATCATATCAGAGCACCCTGAAGATCAAAACAAAGGAAAAGATAATTCAAAATGAGAGTGTCTTATGCCGAATGTTTGGCGATGGGAAAAAAAACACCGTCTACCATTTACTCAAAAGAGCCGTCTATCATTAACCCAAAAATCACTAACCGCTCATTACCCACCATCGATGAGCATATTCTAGCCGATCTTTCTCAGAAGGTCTATAAGTTATAGAAGTTGGGGATTTTGCAGTGGAAGAATTGGAGATTTCCGGCTTCTGGCATTTCCGCCGGCAGTGGGGAACACGTTGCTACAATTCGGATGGTGATTATGAAGAAGGGATATGTAGTTGGGGTGGACGGTTTGTTCTTTTACAGTGATTAGATACACCCCTCCCTCCTTCCTTCCCACACTCTCTCTCCTTCTCTCTCAGCTGTCAATTTTATGTTTGTTGGAAGATAGCTATGGAAGTTCATTTGTCGTTTCAAGTTCCTCGTGGAGAGAAATAATCCGACTAATAAGGAGAAGTGGGACCGTGGGGTTAAGGTTCTTGAGCGGGAACAGCCGGAGTAGATAAAGGAATCTTGGCTCTTGTTTTAAAGATAAGCTTGATATGAACCCTTAGGGCATCTTCAACCCACCCTCCATAACTTCAAATTTGTCTCCATTCCTCCATTTTGGAGGAAAACCTCTCCCCTACCCATCCTCCATTTTCTCCTCCATTTTGGAGTATTGTTTTTCACCCTCCAAATATGGAGGGTCAAAAAATTTATGGAAGATCACCTCCATTTTACTATTTATACTTGTTAAATTCCTCTCATGTCCTCACCTCCACTTATACTAACTATGTTTGAGTTTACATCAGTAACTCACCCACGTTAGGTGCAAATTCAATGCAAACTAATAACTTTCCTCTACAAATATCTGTTCCTCTTCCAAATGAAGTAATCTTCTTTTTTTTTCATTCATCAAAACTTGTATTCCTTCTCCTGCTATTTGCTATTTGAGGTCATACAGATGGAAAAATTTGGAGGGAATTGAGAGTTACTTTTGGAGGGAAATAGTTGGAGGGAATTGTCTGGTGGTGATAAATTGGAGGTTAATTTTGGGGGGAAATTTTTAGAGATAAAATAGAAGTGTGTGGGTTGAAACTCACATGAATAGTGAAGTCCTCCAAATTCACTTTTTTTTATATAAAACTATATTTTGATCCTCCAAAATGGAGGAATGGAGTTGTATGGGTTGAAGATGCCCTTAGATCTTGAGTAAAAGCAAGTAAAACCAATCTCAATCGTTATTTCGGCCAAAATTAAATCCAATGGCTCAAAAATTTAAAATATACCAAATTCAAATACTGAGCTTCCTTATTATATGAACTAGCGTATGCCCATGCCTGAAGGCACGACACGTCGCGTTTTGAACATGACTAATACGAGTTATCGTTATAATGAAGCCAACTTTTCCGAGAAGGACAAATAAGACTATCCCGAATGATCTTAGAATGATTATGTCACGACAAAGGGGAAAAACGAATATCTACTTGCAAGTGTAGACCTTCCATCACGATGCAAGAGAGAAATTGGTAATTCTACAAAATTCATTCGCTTGCTTTCTGAGCAAGAGAACACCAACATTGGAAAAGCCACAACTGCAATCAGCAACATCTGGTTTTTCATAACAAAAAGTAGACAGAGGCAAGTTGAATCTCTTTCTCATCTAAATCCTCCAAAACCCAACATAAAGCAAACCAAATGCAAAGAAAGATTCCAGTAACACCCAATGCCTCCCTAACACCCTCGTTATTGATATAGTAAATAGCTCTAAGCACGGTTAAAATTTCAAGTATAAGTAACCAATGGAAGTCACTAAAAGCAGTAGCAATCAAAAGAATTCACCAACCCAAAAAGATGGTGATCCTCATAACCCTCGGCATAATCCAAAAACAACAACAGCAGATAAAACATAAAATTCTCAATCTTCAAAAGAAGAATAAAGCAGAGATTCTTGCAAAGAACTCAAGTAGCCAAGGATGAGATGAATCATTGTGCCATTTCACTATCAACAATTGTAGACACGCAAATTTTCCATACCTGTTTCACCTGAACCCACCATAATGAGCTAAATAGATGTCCACACCTATTTCGCATCTCCCAAGTAGTCTCCAATTTGACCCCACCTGCATCAAAGAATGAGCTAAAAGGATTCAACCTCATCTAATGCAAGCATGTTCTTACAATTGGAAAAGAACACTCATATGAAAAACAAAGCAAATGGGAAAGGCTTTATGTATTCTCCATCAAATTCAAAACTACATGTAAATGCCATAAGCAGAAGAACATACCCATCTTGTAGACCTTGCAAGCTACTTGACAGTGCATTACTCTGCCCTTGGGGTGGAGAGAGAGAGAGAGAGCTTGGGAACATTGGGCCTTCCCATAGAGACTATTGCAGTAGCAATAGAGACTATCTCTATTGTACAAAACATGGAAGCATAAAAAACAAACTCACAAAACCTCATAAGTTCAGAGTTAACAAAAATCATTACCCATCCAAAACACCAACAAAATAAGAAATGTTATGTACAAAGAATATGTACAAAAGTTAACAAACATAGGAAAGCATGTCATGTTCATGAAAAGAAAAAAAGAAAAGAAGACACTAAAAGTCGCCCCTAAAAAAGTCAATTCCCAGAGCCTACTAACGAAGAAAGTCTTCAAACCTCCTCATCATAACCGTATGCGAACGCCCTTGTATCAACTTTTATGAACCAATTACCAGCATGCACTACAACCTAATTACGTAAGAGAACAACGAATTAGAATATAAGTATGAGAATAAAAACTTATCAAAATGATCAAGAATAAAGCACTACCTTATTAATCCGCCACTGTCTTAATGTAGTTGTATTGATCCTTTCGAATTCCAAGGCTACTTGATCCCAATCCTATAAAAAAACCCAATTAGTCTGCCAAGTTATTTAATTAAGAAATGGCGTGGTAATAGAAGTGAACAATATTTTACCTGGTTACAATAAAACTTCGTGGTAAACAATATTAGTTGTGGAATCTGTTTTGTTCGGGAGAATGACAAAGATACGGCCAAAAAGATGTGCACCTCGATAATGACACATATAGATGCCCATGACTAAATACAGGTGTACGCAAATCGACCCCAACAAATTTCACAGATTGTCCTTGCAATTTGTTTATAGTCATAGCATATGCCAAGCGAACTGGAAATTGACGCCTTGTCATTTGAAAAGGAAAATTCGAAGTTGATGGCGATAAGGACATTCGTGGGATGAAGGCCAGTTTGCCGGATTTCTCGCCTGTTAAAATCTTAACTTCGATAATACGGGAGGCACACCTCACAACCATCATCCTTGTGCCATTGCATAGTCCATCCTTGGGTGCAATATTTCTTAACAATATTATGGTACAACTCACTTTCAAATCCAACTTAAAAGGCGATAGCCCAGCAGGATCCAATGAGTTTAAATACTCATTGGGATAACGGTTAGTGATGTTGCTATCAATTCCGTCCTCTTCAGACATCTTGTCTGCAGCAAGATAGGTATATACATCTCTCGGAAAAATATCTAGTGCAATACCATTTATAGCGTTCACATCCTCATTCCGAGCAGAGAGAATTGTGCGTTCAGTTAAAAATGTCGGGGTTGATGTACATGCCACATCCAGTTTGGGATAAATAGACGATAATAATTCATTGAGATCTCGACATTTACCTATCGTTGACAGAAGATGCACCACATCTTGAGGGTTGGTTCCAACCTAAAATTTGACATTAAAATTAATACTCAAAAATAAGTTTTAACGCGTGTTGACTACTCAAAATAACTGTTCATAAAAAAAATTCTATAAAATCAGCACTGTTACCTCCATTAAGAAATTTGCAAAATCAGCATTTCGAGGATCGCTTGTATTCAATCGCATGTTTAAATTCAATGTTAAGACCTGTATTTCATCCCACAGATAAGAACGTCTGAGTGATGCACTAACAATTTCCTCACGAACTTCCTTGGGTACAATTGGTAAGATTTGTCGAAAATCACCACCAAGAACTACGGTGATACCCCCAAATGGATTAGGATTGTCACGAATATCACGTAATGTCCGATCAACGGCTTCAACACAATGTTTATGCTGCATTGGAACTTCATCTCATATGATCAGCTTTGTTTCTCTAAGTAACTATGCCTGTAAAGATTGCTTGGTAAACCCACAAACAGAATTTTCTAACACATCCAACGGGAGGCAAAAAGTTGAATGTGCAGTGTGGCCTCCTTCCAATAAAAGCGATGCAATTCCAGATGAAGCCACGGTAATCACTACATGTCCAAGACTACGACATTTTTGTGCCACTGTGTTGTAAAAAAATGTCTTTCCAGTGCCCGCACCCCCATTCAAAAAGAAGGTAGTTCCTTTATTTTCAAGGACAGAGCAAATAACAGCATCATAAGCATTGCGTTGTCCATCATTCAATCGGCAAATATTGGCCTCTGTATCCACTTGTTGTGCTTGGATCTGAAGTTGTCGATGTTCTAAAATCAATCTGTTACCAACAACTGCGTTCCAATTTTCGGTAGGTTACGGCATAGGTGGGTAGTCAAGTAAACTCTTACCAGATTCTTCAAGCATCTGATTGAGGAGATACAGACCATAATCTTCAATTTGCACCTCTGTTGGGTTAGAAATGGCAAAGAAAGTGCGAATTTTGTGTGGGAGATCATCACATATGTTCATAAAAAACCGCTTCCACAATTCCAACGGTTGCAGCGGACGACATTGTGTGAGAATAACACAAAATAATCTCCTTAACTGATACCCAGTCTTCATTATTGCCGCCTCCTCGAGACATTGAACCCACTCATCATCATCTTCCAAAAGCCCTCTAGCAACACATGCCAACTTAAATGTATCGTGTAAACATTGCCTACCGTGTGTAAGCTTTCAAAAGATTTTGGTCCTTTTACAACAATTAGTAGCAAACGTAGATAAAATCTCTCACCACAATTAGGGCTGGCAAAGTACATCCTCCCGATTGCATGCCCACTTTTTCTTGGCATCCACAAATGATTTGTCTTGTCTCAAACAAAGAATTGCGGAAATTATTGGTAAGTGTAGGGCGTAGAATTCAGGTTGGAAGCGTACCACGAAAAAAACCTAGTTAGAGTTGACCTCTCTAGTGCAGCTCTAGCAACAATATCTTCCAATGACTCCGTGGGATTGAAATTAACGCGATGCATTCCAGGTAAATGGAGAGCAAGTCGTGTAATTGTTGGTATCTCTTCATGCATATGATGACCAAATATTCGCCAAGCTGCTTCTGCCGGTCCAATATACCTTCCATCAAGATACTACTTAATTTCATTTACCGATCCCAACACCATTGTTGCCCGCTCATAACCCTTGTAAATATACTTGTGAATCTACTTGACACATCTCATTCCAGCACAAACTTCTACATTAATATGACAGTTGAACAGTTTAGATAGATGAGGATTGTATGGCACAACATCCCTGTTATCAACTTCTTGCCCCCTAACATCATACACTTTCCCATCATTACGGCGGCGATAGACAGGATATCCATCTTCATCCATAGTGGTTGATTCTGCAAAGTCTCGAGGATACCTTTTGGTGCACTTTTTGTTTTCCATGCAAGGTGCATGCGGATCCCGAGCACCGCATGGTCCATGTACCATACAACGCTTGACCGTTTCAAACAGTTCAGGATCATCTTCTTGGTTTGGAAATTCAAAGACAAACTAATCTCAGAAACTTGAGCATATGTAATTTTTTATCCCGGCCTTTAAGAAAGAAAAGTGCATGCATATGTGGCAAACCACGTTTTTGAAATTCAATGGTGTATACATGAGCCACTTTCTCACCAAACACTCTGTTTGTTTCTATTTCTTTCATCAAAGCCTTTCTCTTTAACTCGAAAACACGGGCAACCAAATCAAGACGGTCAACAACTGTTTGATGCGGCAACAAAGCTGAAGTAATTTCCGGCCATTTGGGATTTGTAGTCATGGTGAGGAAAATATCTGGGTGATGGTTATATCTCGTGATAGCCATTGAATCTTGAAATATCTCAAACATATGTCTTGGGCTACCAGTGAACGAAGATGGCAAAATACACCTTTGACCGATTTGATTAGGGTTTAGTTCATCAGGACCATCAGTCAAATCTTGGTATAGCGAAGAACGAAGTTTCCGTTGATTCAGCTTATGGTATGTCAATCGATTTTGCTCTGTTGCTGCCCAAGCATCTACCAAGAACTCTTGAAATAATTTTCCTCCCCTCAAAATGGTTGAATACTCTGTTGGACGTTCAAATAAGTGGTAGCTATAAAATTGTAACTGAGTTAGTCGCTCAACCGCAGGTCGTTTAATAAGTTTCTTTTGCACCTTGAAGAAGGTGTTAGCAACATTGTCCGTCAATACCAGAAACTTCGTCCCGAGCAAGTAAACCCGCCAAGTTATCAAGCAATGAATCACTGCCGTCATTTCCTTCTCATGAGCAGAATACTTCCGCTCTACATCATTAAGCTTCCGACTTTCAAAAGCCACTGGATGGCCCTCCTGAACCAACACCCCCCCGATAGCTTTGTCGGATGCATCAGTGTGAGCTTCAAAGGGTAGCTCAAAGTTGGGCAGGCGCAGCACCGACTCACTTGCCACCGCAACTTTCAGCTTTTCAAATGCCTCTTGGCAGCCTGCATCCCACTGCCAATTATGTTCCTTCTTGAGCAATTCCGTCAAAGGCGCTGCTTTCTTGGAATAGTTGTGAATGAACTTCCTGTAATAGTTAGCCAAACCCAAGAAAGAACGTAATGCGGACACTTTGGTAGGCGGTGTCCAATCCAGAATGGCTTGGACTTTCCGTCTATCCATTTTACAATGACCCTTACTGATTACATGCCCCAAAAATCTAATTTCCTGCTGGGCAAATTCACACTTTTCCATCTTTACATACAATTTGTGCTTCCTCAATCTAGACAGCACGTCTCTAAGGTGAGACAAGTGATCTACCAAAGACTCACTATAGATTACAATATCATCCAAGTACACGACTACAAATCGATCCACACAGTCATAAAAGACATCATTCATGAGATTACAAAATGTAGCAGGGGCATTAGTAAGACCGAAAGACATGACTAAAAACTCAAATGAACCATACCGAGTAACGCACGTGGTCTTTGCCTCATCGCCCTCCGCAACTTGGACTTGCCAATAACTTGAGCGGAGGTCCAACTTTGTGAAGTAGGATGCTTTGCAAAGCCGATCAAAGAGATCAGTCACCAACGGAACCGGATACTTGTTCTTCACTGTAACTTTGTTCAGCGCCCGATAGTCTACACACATTCGCAAAGATCCATCCTGCTTCTTTTGGAACAATACCGGGGCACCATAAGGAGCTTTAGAGGGCTGCACCAAGCCAGCATCAAGCAATTCCGTCAACCGCTTCCTCAATTCAGCAAGTTCCAAAGGAGACATCCGATAAGGGGCTTTCGTCGGAGGCTTAGCACCTGGTACCAACTCAATCTTATGATCCGTAGCATGCCTTGGAGGAAGGAACTTAGGCAATTCTGGAGGCATCACATCTGCATACTCCTTCAACAAATCAGCCACTTCGTCCGGGACTTTGACTTGCACATCTGGCTTGATCTCAACCAGTGCAGCAAGGTAAGTCGCCTCCCCCTTCTTTAGCCCTTTCTGTACTTGAATTGCCGATATCCAACCACCCGCCCCTTCTCTGATCTGCTTGTCTTTCACATGTCGTGGCACAAAGCAGGGCTGTTTCTCATCAGCAATTAGAATCCCACCGAGATATGGCATCACAGCCACTTTCGCAGCCAAAAAGAACTCGTTCCCCAATATGAGTTCAAAGTCATCAAGCGGATACACCATCAAATCAATCCGTCCATTCCACTTACCAACTTTCAAAGAGATGTAACTCGTTGTTCCATGCACCGCTCATGCAATGGAATTCACCGTCTTGATTCTACTGGAACTTTCGACAACTTTTAAACCGAGCGGCTGCGCTAATCCTTCTGAAACAAAACTGTGTGTAGCCCCTGTGTCCATTATAGTCAACACATCAGTATTACAAAGCATCACTTTAACGTACATCAAACCTGATCGCTGCGAGGGTGTTGCCTTGTCTGCATGAATCACATTCAGCAATTGCAAAGGGTTGACACAGACATGACTATCCAAGTCTGAATTCCCACTGCCCCCTTCATCCAAGAAAATAGCATTAAGCTTCTCGCGTTTCAGACAATCTTTAGCCCAATGGGGTCCTTGGCAAATGAAACACCCCTTGCTGAAGTTCCCTTTGTCTTGCCGTTTGTCTTCCTCCACGGACTTGCCTTTCTGACTCTTGTCCCACTTCTTCAAACCAGCCTTCTTCTCATCTTTCTTCTTGTTCTTGTCTTTCAATTTCGAACTGCTGGATTCAGAAGAGTTAGACTTATTAGTCAGTTTGAAATCTGCCAAACCATCAGCGGCAGCAATAGCAGACGGCAAGTCTTTAATTCCCAGACTTCGTAATTCCAACTAAGCCCAGTTCTGCAGACCCGACATAAAGTTAAACAACTTATCTTCTTCCGACATGTTCTTGATGTCCAACATCAGAGAACTGAATTCCTTCACGTAATCTCGCACTGTACCAGTGTGCTTCAATCGTTTCAGCGATTCCCTTGCAAGCCATGAAGGAACTGCTCCTTTAGTTCCTTCTTCAGCGATTCCCACGTCTCAATCTTTAGACGTATCTCGTCCTCCGACCGGGTTCTCCACCAGAGTTTCGCATCCCTAGTGAGATACATCGTTGTGATTGTTGCTCGTTCTCCCTCTGGAACACGAGCAACAAGGAAATACTGCTCCATATCCCAAAGGAAGTTTTCCAACTCTTTGGCATTCCGGGCACCACCGACAGACTACATTGTAATGACAAAAAATGAAAGTAACCTATATATTCTTTGGGAGTAGTACAAAGTAATGACGAAAAAAGTAGTAACATGACCCAAAAAAAATTTACTGAGTAATGACAATAAAAGAAGTAACATGACTTAAAAAAAAATTCCTTGAACAAAAAGTTTTTTTTTTACAAAGTAACAAAAGAAGTAGTAACATGACCAAAAAATTAAATAATTAAGTATGGTGGAAAATTGAACTTAGAAGAATTGTCATGGGAAACCTTTGACGTGAATACATGAAATGTGAACAAATTAGGCAGCAGATAATACAATATGCAATGGAGTAGCAATATACAGCCGCATGGAGTGAAAAAGCAGGCACATGTAATTTTTTTCTTATTTTTTGGCCGATCAGGGAAAACACAAAGAGAAGAGGTACAATAAAGTAGCACAGGAGAAGTGCATTACCTTTGGGACTATTGTCCTATGCCCTTTAGAGTCTGCAAAAATAGATAATAGAGAGAGAGTAAGCGTTGATCATTGTACCAAACAACACACACACACACACACACACACACACACACACACAGAAGAGGGAGAGTAAGTCGTTTTTCCATACCTACCCTAACAATGAAACAGGAACTGCAATGTGGCAGTTCGTTTAACCTTTGAAAGGAAATTGGTGGAAGACGTGCAGGGTAATTGCAGTTCTTTTAACCTTTAAATGTCAACAAATGCTGAAGTACTCAGGTTTTCAATCCTCAACCATTCAAATTTTGGTATTTTTTTTACTAGGTGTATCAATTAGCTAGCATTCAAGGAAAATTGAAGTCAACATGACTCAAAATTAAGCCCCCCTTTCAACCAACTTCAATTTTGAAGGTAAGCTTGACTCTCCAATTACCTTCATTAGTACTCATGATCCCATAATAACTCAAAACCTTATTAAACTAACACCTCCCAATGACATATACCCATGCTTTTTTAGAAATGAAACCAAAAGACTTTTGGACAGGTGAAGAAAGATAGAGTATTGTAAGAAATAGAAAGCTAGGACAAATGTAAGGGCCTACAAATAGAAATGTTTCAGTCGCTTTGAGTGCAGAAAAAGATCAGTAAATAGCCAACACACTAAGTAAAAAGGGAAAAGTGAATGTGTCTCCCGATGAAGCCTAAAACATGAGGTGTCAAAACCATGTCTCTTACGCCCATATAAGTTAAATGAAAACAATATTAGTGAAATGAAAACACCAAGCACAGTAATTAAGAGGCCAAGAAGAAAATGTAAGACTACTTAAGGTGATCAGTGTTGATGGGAAGTAATTGTGGGAGAGAGAAATTTTTTTGCAGAGAGAGTATCCATGGGTTTTGTTCACGGCAGTGGAGGAAAGTGGAGAACGTGGGTGAGTGAAAGAGAGGGAAAGAAATCCAAGTGTGGCTGCATTAAGAACTTCTCTCGACATTTCATCAAGCATGTAAGATGCAGGTAGAAATGTGAGATGTCAAATTGGTTATTTTTTCCTACCTAAATGTGTGTTCAAATAAGCTTCAGATATCCAAATGGTCAATTCATTCTGCAATATGAGTAGCAACATAAAGGATACAAATGCTACCCATTTTGCTCTATTTTTTTCATACGCAAAAGTCAATGAATGTTGCAAATTTTCTTTAACAGATCAGACAACAATTGAATTGATCAAAACTTAACCACGAAAACTAATGAAGAACACGCAAAATGAAGATTCTTACTGGTAATGATGGTTCGGTGAGAAGCGCTAGCGCTAGCAGGGTTTCAATGTTTCCTGTAACAAATCCATTGCACCTGACACTGGTTGTGAGAAATAAAGGGGGAGAAGTAGGAGAGAGAGAAAGAGAGAGGTGGGTTTTGTTCAAGAAAGAGAGGGAGAGAATGGCAGCAGTTTCAGAGGACGTGAGAGCCAGTTTCAGAGCAGTTTCATACCAGATTTCGGAAAGAGGGAGGGAGGGAGAGTGGTGCAGTTACAGCCTACAGGAAGGAGTCGTGGGCAACCAATTCCAGTGTTTGTGTGAAAACAAATCTCAGCCACTCGTTTAAGGCATGTTAAGTCTGGACCCTTAGATTTATGTAGGGATTCAAAACCTGAGCTCCCTTATTATATAGATTTTTCTAATTTTTCTTGTTGAGATAAATAATCAATCCAAAGATTGCGATAAATAATCTATCCAAAAATTGCAATGAAAACTTAGCAAAAAAAGATTGCAATGAAAAATTAAATAAAATGTTATAAAAATAATAATACCAGAACAATATGAGATAAAAAATTTAGGAGAACGAAATAATTACTTGATGGCTCCTATATTTTTGCAAAATTTAAACTACCGTGTACTACTATATTATTTTTTTAATAATATTTCTGTGGTATCTTATATTTTGTGTCGGTAAAGTTTCTTTCAATTATTGATTACTCTAAAAAATATTTGTAAATTGAATAATTATAACCAAAAAATAAAAAACTCTCGCTGGAACACAAAATTATTTCTTCTTTTTTTATGAACATAATAGGAAACAGGAAATGGTCTCAACTTTCTAACAAAAATCATATAAATGTGACATTAAGCTATCATACATTCCTTCACTTGAGTCTTAAAATTGATTTAGTCATTACCCATCGCTATTAACAACAAAATAATCAATCCCGCACTTAAGCTGAATCAAAATAATTCAAATATTGTTGGAGATGGAATTTGAAACCTTGAGACTACACACACCATCAAACTACCAACAACAATATCACTATAAGCAACTAGGAAAGAGAATAAGTAAACATTGAGGTGCACACACCTACTCTAGCTATAGTCATTTATAGTTGTACGCTAGACAATTAAATAATCTATCTTCAACATAACTCTAGTTCCATTCGTACAAGTAAATCAGACCTCAACTTGACAAAATTTATGACTTTCCCTCAATTCTTCAACCAAAGCATAAACATCCATTTTTTAGCTATGAGATTCTCTTTTTCACATCAAACATTGTAACAATCAAATTCCCTAAAAGTATAAATGAGCCCGTCGACGTAAATCCATCCACAATGCTAACCATTAGCAAATTGACAAAATATAATCAAACTATACCCAACTTCACCTAAGAAGCACTACTTCAAACTAGAAGATGCGACAGTTATTCAAATCATTGACCAGATTTAAATCAACGTAGTCATGGGAAAAATAAAATATAAACTTTGTCTAGTCAAAACTATGTAAACCAAGCTCTTTCAATATTTACGATTAATCATCTCTAACTCTACAGCCTCAAAATCCCAATCTCATTCATTTAACTCCTTAATCCTCAAAGATATTAAGATTTATCATCAGTCCTACAACCTAATAGATCATCTATTTTTTCTTTTCTTTTTTTGATAGCCCAAACAAATTATTAATAAGACCAGAATAAAACATTAGCTAACAACCAAGCCTTCATATCTTCCTAGTATAGTCTACATATCTAACAATAGTGGCAAAGCCCAATTCCCCCAATAAACACCATCAAATTTGATTGCTTCAAACAGAGTTTAAGACCAGCACCAATAGATTGGTAAAGGCTAAACAAAACATCACTCCACTAAGTCATCAAAAGGACACGTCAAGAGTCCTAGTGCACTCATCTACAACTTTTACCATATACCAAAACTTTTATACTATCCTCAAAAGCAATAACTAAACTAGATAGTCCCTAGTCTCAATCCTAAAATAACACATAATGCGCATCACACCCTTAAATTCAAATTCATGTTGCATCCTGAAGAATTAATCCGTGCAACAATTCAAAGTTTGACAGCATGGAATCTTACCTTAGAACTTCCTTTGTAATTTTCAAAACCACTTGCCTAAATGTATCCCTAGAAATAAGAGTTTTGTAAGGAAATGAGGGTTGTTGTTAAAGGGGTTATTTTGGAAGATAAAATAAATTTTGTTTTGACTTTTGAAAAAGGACTAACAATTTGGAATACCCCAAAATAGTATAAGGGAGAAGCAATTAGAACGAAGAAAGTACCTCACAAAAGAAATTCTCCTTCCTAAAATCCCATGGTTCTACGATAGTTATATAACAATGCATTAAGCGCTCAAATCACTAATGCGCACTTCATAACTTCACTGTCTTATAACCAGACAAACTGCAACGATGCTCTCCATTTGCTCCAACCCACTCAATCACTCACACACACCACATTGTTTTACTCCAAATCACATCTACACGCCCACACACAAGTATTTCAAAGATCCTAATTTTCATCGGACGTATTTGCATTAAATATCATTTTTATCATGAATACACCATATTTATCATGAAAGCACCATAAGTGATCAATGCCTGTGCATATGGGATATTATCATCCCTTGCCGAGCGACGCACCTGAAGGTGGACGTCGTACCTTTCTTTCATTTAGATAATTCATTGAGCTCAATTTCTTAACACCATTATTCATTTTCATTTCATCAATTAAACTCGTCATTAAAACCAATTTCCCCACATCACAATACATACATGTATCAATCACACGTATCAACTCAACTCCGTGAGCATAGCACTAAAGAGGAAAAATTGCAAAATTCTCTAAGTTGTATTAGTAAAAAGAAAGCATCACGCTTCCAAAGTGGGAATATGACATAATCACCGCTATGTCAACTATGAGAGTTTATGCGCAAAGAAGATTTGTATGGACAAGGTCAAGTGCAATGGGGACTAAGTAGGGCATTTCATTTGAAGTTGCACCGGCCGAACACACTTCAAATCAAACATCCAAACTTATTAACCTAACAAAGCTCATGCGCACAAAGGTGTATTATATGGTCGTCAACCATTAGGATGAACAGGTTATGGTTTCCAATTTCAAAGCACAAGTGAAGAATACAAAAATAAGTAAATGTAATGTTCTAGAAGTAAAAGAACTTTGGTGCGTGACTCATATCCTCCTCTAGAAGTCATTGCCATATTCCTAAATTTTACTACAAAACCAATTCAAACCCAAACAAACAATACCTAGTCAACTAGGACCCCAAGTTTCAACAAATCACAAGCAAGTATATAACAATCCCAAACATTGACAACCCACAACAAATCGGAGGAAACTTCAAGAAAGAAAATGAACCTAAAATTAACAACACTACACCCACTTCATGTAAATTTAAGTGAAATACCACAAAGTTGGATTTATGTCATTCACACAAGCACACGTACAATTCATGGTGAAAAATGCAATGGTTTTAGCCCCGAGACTACATGTCTAACCTATAACTTTAATACCAAATTGTCATGTCCTCAATTTTTAACATATCAATAATACTGTTTTTCATAATCAAAACTCCATAACTTGATATGTGATGTCATCTCACGTCATTCTCCCAAAATAAGGCTAGTCTTCCCAATGAAAATCTTTAAATTACAACCAGAAGTGTCGTGCACAATAAAGTGATACCTAGAGTTAATATTTTTAAATCCACTGATAAGTCAAAAGTAATGAATTTAGTTACAAAAAATAAAGTTCACAAAGATGACAAATAACTTTAATGAAGCTCTCAAAATAATGTCATGTCACGTGCGCTGATTTTCAACATATCAATCTTTTGTTTAGCACCGCATATCATCCTAAAACAAATGGGCAATCAAAGAGAACAATTCAAATTTTAGAGGTCATGCTCCGGGCTTGTGTGGTGAATTTTCAAGGTAGTTAGGAAGATCACTTACTGCTTTTCGAATTTGCGTACAAAAATAGTTACCAGTCGAGTATCAAGATGGCACCATACAAAGTGTTAGATGGTAGGCTGTTGTGGACATCGGGGAGAAGATCTTGAGTTTCGAAAATGTTTTGAATTTGGAGTCACCACCCAGGTTTAGGGACTGTATTCGAGAAACCGGTTTGAAAATGACTTTTTTGCCCTTGATTTGAAAAATGTTTTTACCAGTCTATCGTTACCATGATTTCTCAGGTTCAGGAGCTAGATTACAACAGGAGAAGGTTTTTAAGGCACCCCTCTTGCCCGACACAAATTTCATTCTCTACTAAATGTTTAAGGGAATGTGAAAACATTGATTTCATAAACTTTATCCAAGTAATGGGAGGTGAACAAGTAAACACAAAATAAAAGTCATAATGTGTACGGTGGATGTTTGTGATACGAATACAAGATACTAAATGATAATGATGAACAGTGCAAAAGGTACTAGTAAAGACATCAGAACAATAATGGAAGACAAAACATGGTTTGAGAATGTTTAATTATGAAAAATAATGTCATGCCTCATTGGCCCTTTGGGCGCCCGAAGCAGCTGGTTTGGGTGCCTGAAGCAATTGCTTTGGGCTCATGTTTTACACCCTCTGTTGACGTTTGTTTCATCTTTGGTTTTGCATAAAATGACTTACAAGCTTCTATTCCTCAAGTGCTTTCCCCAAAAAACATGTCTATGAAGAAGATTAAACTTGCAAAGTGTTATTTTGACTTATTTGAAGGTCAAACAGAAAGTTCAAGACACATTTCAAACAAGTAATGAAGCTTTTCAAGATTATGAATACCCAATGAACTTATCTTGAATAAAAAAGGAAGATAAAAGAAGCTTTGCAAAGTGAGCCCAAAAGGGGACTCTTTGGGCACCCAAAGAGACTGGTTTTGGTGGCCTAGCTAACCCTTCTTTTATTCTCTGGTTTGCTTCATTCCTTGCACAATATGACTAAAATCCATGGTTTCATTGACAATGAACTCAAAAATACCCATTTAAAAAGGTGATCAAACTTTCAAGTATACTTTAAGCTCCATTTTGAAAGGTACAGAGGCTACACAAAACTATTTTCTAATCCCCAAAATATTTTGATAATGATTTTGAACCTCAAGTGAACTGATTAGAAGAAAAAACAAGTATTGAGAGAAAGAGTTTGGGCGCCCAAACGGGCTCTTTAGGTGCTGAGCTTTAAGCTCTTTTGTTGCACACTTAACCCTTCCAAACCATCCACTGGTATCAAAAACCAGCAAGAGCTTGGGGGTTTCCCTGAGGGGGACCTTTTTCAACACCTTTTGGTGGGGTTTCCACGTTGGAAGCTTGGTTTAATGCTTGGATGATTAATTCAAGGTGAAGTAGAGGGATTGAGGAGCTTTGGTATGGCTTTCTAAGGTTAGTGGGACTAGAATTTGGTGTTTGATTGGATTTCTATCAATGAACACATGGTTTCTTGAGTTTGATGGAGGTTGAAAAGTAGATTTATGATGCTTGAAGGTTATGGTGTGGGTTATAGAAGTTGAAGATGGTTGTTTTCTGGAGGAATTTGGACAGAGTTTTGGCTTCTCTTGAGAGTTAGTCGATCATCCCCAAAATGAAGGGTGAGGGAGGGTATTTATAGAGAGGAAAAGGGTATATTAGGGTGAGTGAGAGAAGGAGAATACATTTTGAACTCAAATTTTGGAGTGATACTATGATGGAGGGAGTTTTGAGTGGAAAAACATGGGCTAGGGCAAAGGTGGAGCCCACGATTTTGTTAGAAAACCAGCTGAAATTGCTCACTGGAAGTCCCTTTGGGCGCCCAAAGTATTGCCTGAAGAGGGCTTTGGGCGCCCAAACTGGGAGACTGCACAGCATACCAAACCTCGCGAGGCCTCTCCGAGTGCTACCAAACTCTGTTTTGCACGTGGTTTGAAGCATTGGAAAGGTGGTTGAGTCTAATTTCTAACCCAAGATGATTTGTACCTCAAAATTCATGACCATTTTACCCTCAAGAGATTGGGAAAATAAGTTATTTTAGTAAAACACTCAAATCTCCCTCATTTCAAAATGGATTGAGACATATTATATATCGATAAATAGGGTTTTGAATGTACTATAAGGTAGTCAAAGCTAGGGTTTATTTTGAAGAGGTTTTTTTGGGGGGATTCCAAGCACTTACTCAAGCGCCAATGTGTTTGTTGGTCCATTTTCATCATCGAGAATGCCAAGGATTTTTACAGGTTCAAATTGGAGTGTCTACAATTGTGTAAATCACCCATGTGTTGGACTAAGCTGGGAGAGGCTATGGGCTCGAGTTAGTGAAAGAAACTGCCGTGACAATGAGAGTACTTCGCAAAAGGCTTAAGGCTGCTTAAGAAACAACAATCGACAAGATCAAAGTAATCCGCCAAATATTGTTAACCGCGCAAAGCTGACAAAGAGTTATACCGATCGTTGTAGACATTCATTATCATTTGAAGTGGGAGATCATGTGTTTATCAAAATATCACTATGTCAGGGTTTGACCCGTTTTGGGGGAGGGGTAAAGCTTTTTTGCCATGTTTCATTGGGCCGGTTGATATTATTGAGAGGATTGGGGAAGTCGCATATCATTTAGCATTACTGCCAAGATTATCAGGTGTGCATGATGTGTTTCACATGTCGACATTGAAGAAGTATGAGCCGGATCCGTCACATCTTTTAGAATGGTCCAAACTTGAGCTAAAAGCCAATGCATCTTAGAGAGAGAAACTAATACGTATCTTAGCCTTGCGTGAGCAAGTATTAAGGGGTAAGATGATACAATTAGTGTGGGTATTGTGGAACAATTTTGGTAGCGAAGAGTCTACATGGGAAAGAGGATGAGATGAAAACGAAGTATCCAGAGTTATTTATCGCGTAATTGCATGAGTTTCTTGACATGGAACCTTGTAGTCGTTAATTTGTGATAATTGTATCGTATATATGTCCCTTACTTGTGTTTGTTGATGCATTGACTTGTGTATTATGGCATATGAAATTTCGAGGATGAAATTTTTGTAAGGAAGGTAGAATGTAAACACCTGTAATTTCATAAGATATATTTTTTAATTTAAAATGAGGGAATTTATTTAATTGCATTTAAGTGTTGAAATGTGGGTTAATGTGAGAAATGGTTTGGTTTTGGACTTGTTTGAAGCATGTTGGTAGTTAAGAGGTATGAGGTTTAATTGACACTAAATAAGGTTTTATAGAGAGAAAAAAAAAATCATTTCTCTCCCTCCCCTCATTGAATCGGCTCCTTCCTCCCTCCTCTCTAATTTTTCTCAAACCCTCACCCAAATTCACCCCCTACACTCAAAACCCACATAGATTGTAAGGACCCATATTTTTACACAAATTTTCCGGAATAATGTTGGGTAAATGTGAGGAATTAAATTTTGACTTTAGGGGTCGAAGAGAGAGCATTTAAATGCATTTGGGTCTTTTTAAAGTACATTTGGAAGTTTTGGGGTGAAAGTGTAATGGGGTGAAACTATACAACACATTATGCTTTCATTTTTTTTCAAAAAAAAATCAGCCCCTCTCTCTCTCTTCTCTGCCGACACTCTCTCTCTCTCTTCTCCTCCACTCTTTGTTGCTCCAAGCTCAAATCTCCCAAAAACCCTGAAGTTTCCTTCATAAACCCCACCTAAAAACACCTCCTCTACGCATTTTGAAGCTTGGGTTGCTCTCATTTCGCACCAAGAGACCCCATTTCGGGTTGGAGCACATTGGGAGCTAGGGTTTTCATTTACCCACTTGTTCAAGCTCAAACCTTGAGGTAGGAAGACAAATTCTACTCCCTCTAGTTGTATTTATGTGATATGAAGCATATAACTTGCCTTTGTTTCTAAATTCCTTTAAATTCTTGTTTTGCTCCCATGGTTGGCTTGTTTGAGCATAATTTTGTGATCTATGAATTAAGCTTGTGTTTGTTGCAATTGATGGTTGTTTGACACTCTCTTGAGGTCCATTAGTCACTCTACATTTCCAATTTTTGGCCTTGAACCTTACATTTAAGTTTGGGTTGAAATTCCACACCAATAGGGTGAAAATCTGTGCACTGCCCCTGTTTTAGGGCTGCTGCCCCTGTTTTCCAGAGAACATCCCCTGTTTTGGGGTGATTTTAGGCCACCCTTTGATGCCTGTTTGGTCCCCGATCGTCCATTTCATTGTATCTTTGAACTACACTATCATTTTGAACAGCGAATCCACATCGAACTCATAAAATTGACCCTTCGACACATGAATTAACAAAATTTATGTTTGACGTATCGGACACGCGCCGGTTGACACATTTTGGCGAAAATGGTGAACCTTTGAAAGAGATGGGATTTTTGGGACTTTATGAAAGACAAAGATTTTTAATATGAAATTGTTGGATAAAATGAACACTAGGGATCACCCGTTTGGTGTCCCTGGCCATGGGTGCACGGAGCCCACGAAATCCGGCAGGGGTGCACGGAGCCCATGAAATCTGGCAGGGGTGTACGGAGCCCATGAAATCCGGCAGAGGGATATTTTCCCTATTAAAGTAGAAGATTGTTTTTCTTATGAAATATCGGTTGTGGTGAGATTGTATCGTGTTGATCTGGACTATCTTAAGAAAATTGTGAGACTTTGACTGATTCCATGTGAATCTTATTTATCTTTGAGTTATTAAATTTGAGGGCGTGACATAGATCCACTCCTAATCCATCATCCTCGTGTGATTGTAGCTCATTTTTCACATGAATTTGCTTAGGAAAGCCATTTTCGATTGGGTTCAAGTTTGGAGAGGTTAAAGTTTTGATCAAGTCTTTGATTTGAAGCTCAAACCCTTTTAGGTAGGATTTCTTCTACTTTTTTTACGTGTTTATGGATGATTGTAGCACATTTTCGCCTCTCTCTCACACACACACACACACACACATGTTTGGATTCAAAATTTGAGTTATTGGTTTGTAGGTTTGAATTGATCCTTGAACTTGTTGATACTCATTGATAATTCCTCATTCCCTACTAATATTTTGGTTATTGGTAGCAAGAATTTCTAGTTTTGAACATTGTTTTGTTGAGTTTGGTGAAAACCATCAAAATCTGCATTTGTTGTGCGTGTCCTCTGCTTGCTGGTTTTTCCATCCACATAGGGAGGCCGACCATCTGGATGGTTCTGAAAAATTGTTCCCAGGCCTTTGTTTTTCAATCCTAATCCTCCATTGACAACAAAGTAAGGTTCTAAATACAATACTGGTTTTCTTTTAAATTGAATCTAACTCCATGTTTACAAAAGAAAAAGGAAAAAAAGTTTAAATGTGATAAATAAAAAAAGAGGGAAGAACAGCTATACAGGTTAAAAAGTTTAAATGTGAAAATTAAAGGGTTAATCTAGTAATTGTCATGTGTTATGATATATAGAGTCTTTTCAATCTGTAACTCCATTGTTCATCTCTTCTTTGTTGCGTTTGATCCACCTCCCTCTACCCCTCTCAATTTATCATGCGGTAAAGGTATAGCCACCTCTCTCACTCCAATTTGCGTTTGAATCTTTCTCGCGCTCTCTCTCTCTCTCCGGTCTGCCCTACATTTGAAGGAAACCAGCCGTCGTTGGTGCAAAAAACTTTACCAGGTGAAATCAATGTTACCGGTATCTTATCCGAAATCCTCCGGAATAGCCACTACTTGCTGATAACCACTGGTATTTGAACTGGGACGGTATATCAGGTGAAAGGTACATTTTCATCCAAATCTGTTAAGTATCAGCCAGTACGGAATGGGATTCATAATCTTGGTGGCTTATCCATGCAACAAACGGGCCATTAGTGCTTATTTTGACCAAGATACTTTCTTTAAAGTTTGGGGGCTGATTGCGGAATATTTCAATATCTTGGGCCAAAGTGTAGTTTAGCAATCCTATATTTTCGGGGTTATTTCTTTCTACGCTCTCATTTCTCGGCTATTGTTTCTCCTGCTGGTCGATTGCTCGAACCGATCTCCTCACGGTCTTCGAAGATTCTCACAATGGTCAATCCTGCACCCAAAAATTTTCTTTTTTCTCTCCTAAGATTAGTTCTTCCATTTGAAGTCCACACTTGAATATCTCGATCTATTTCACAGCTTGATTGCTAATGGCACATTGATATTTGATTTTATCGGGGTGAAATGAGAAATTATAGGATATTAATTTTTGATATGCTAATAGCATAGTGAATTGTAAAGTTTTAGGTTTACTTGCTTTTGTGTGTGACTGTTTTTGAATAGATGTCATTGATGGAAGACATTGTATCTTTGTGCTTAGATGACATCTGTAAGGCAGATCTGTACCTTTCACGTGGTAATTGTATCCATTTTGCAGTTTGCAGGCTACTCTCACTGATGTTCATTAGTACATTGCTTTTTTCAGATTCTAAATGTGTTTGATCTAATTATAGCTTTATGATTGCAAATTTCTGGGGTGTATTTGATCCTTTTGGTTTTAATATGGGACTAAAAAAAGTCATTTCCGTGATTGAAGAAATGATATCGGTCATGTTTAGGTGATGTCTATTGTGCGGATCTATATTTTTGACGTGGTGATTCGATCCATTTCAATGTTTGTGATGAAACTGCGTGAGTTGCCTTATTAGAAGCATGGGCAATGTCTTTGGCATCCTATTTTATTTTCAACTTTCACGCAAGATATTATATGTTCTTTGAATCTGAAAAAATCAATGTCGACAAGGAATTCAAGACATATCAATACCCACTGTCTTTTTAGTTACCATTTTTTGGTTCTCTGGTAGGTTTAATTGTTTGAGTCTACGTTATCCAAAACACAGACTGCATTGGTACGAGGAACAAGTATGGGCATCTGGTGCCCAGCTAGCCCTAAATTGCAGTATGTGTGCGGTTTATAGATTACAACATTAGGTCATGCTTCTTTCAAGTGATGCACGTCCTATAAAAGAAACTAGTATTTTCAAATTATTCATCCATAACACATTTCCATGAACATTTTATTTAATGTTTTGTCTTTCTCACTATCTCTTGATTTGTCATTTACATTTGAGTTTTGGGAAATCAGGAGGCATCACTTTTGATTGCTAAATTCACAGTTTTGGAACAAAGGTGTACCATTTTTCAGGATGTGACCTAGATAACTAGGATATTAGCATCTCCAGGTACCATCGTTTTGAGTTTCTAGTTTTGATATATAGAACACTGTTGGATAAATGAGAAAAGTATATGACTGAATTTCGAATAGCTAGAGGACCCGTCATATGATTTTTGCAAGTTATAGGATCTGTAACAATACTAAGTGATTTCCCCTTATTCTTGTCAAATTTTGTTATGGGAAAAAAGTGACTGGATTCTGTTTCATGCAATTGCAACCTCATTCTTTTTTCTTTTTGGTAGTAAACTTTTAAATTTTGTTTTTATAATATACATTTCCTCCTTGTTTATAGGAAACATGCCCTAAAGTGAAAAACATTCTTCTTCTGGATTCCGAAGGGAAACGTGTCGCTGTAAAGTATTATTCCAATGACTGGCCGACAAACAATGCAAAGGAGGCTTTTGAGAAAACTGTATTTACCAAGACACAAAAGACAAATGCGCGGGCAGAGGGTACTCTCTTGCTCTGAAACCCAGTTTTTGATCTTTTGATCTTCTGTTTGTGTTTTCAGTACTCGTTAGATGTTTGCTACAGTTTTCCATGTACTTTTCTCTTTTGTCGAGGTTGCTTTACACTAGTTCTATCTCTTCTTTTACCAGTTTTACATGAACTAGGAATGTGTGCATGAGTACTTGGCATGAGTGAGTGATGTTAAGTTGTTTGTTAGATAAGTTTGAGTCTATTTATGGCAGCTAAAGTTTCTCCTTCTATCATACGGGCTTATGATTTACTCCAGGATATGGGACTTGATATAATTACTGTTGTCAATTAACATGTGGGTAAACCCAATTATGCGTGAGACGATCAGTGTATTCTTGATATTTGTATACGTATAATTATAAAACTTTCGATGCGGTTGAGAAGGAAATGTGAGCTGTATGGATGAATTCAGTGACAGAAAGATGCGACAACTAACATGTGCCTAAAACCAAGTACTTTTGTTATGGAAAAATTTCTACTTTGTGGGTAATCTACAATGAATCATCTGATTGTCCCACTTAGTTTTGATAAAGCCCTTTGCTCCCAACTATTTCACATTGTAGATAGTAACTTCAGTTTCGTACGAAAATCATGTCATCTAACAGAATCGACTTTAAATTGATGGCCTAATTAATTAGGTAATAAGAAATCACTCCCTTATTGACATTTTCGTTCTGTGTATGTGTTGAAAACTCTGCTAGACTATTCATTCATACAAAACTAGATGACCCCCTCCCAACCCCACCAGGAAAAAAAACGTAAAAAAACAAAAATGTGTGGTTCTGTCCCTTTTGTATTGTAATCCTGTTTGGTGCTTCATGTATTTGGTTCATGCAATCTATGTATAGGCTGGCTGTTAGAAGTTGAGCAATTAGGTAACAGATAGAACTGCTATGAAGGCATCTCATTCCTAATTCTCTGCTGCTTAAATTGCCCTACCACTACTTTGTTCTTTAAAGTTGAGAAAACATGGGCCAATGATCAGCATGGATTTAATCTTAATAGAATTGTGCGGATATTTCATCTGCAGCTGAGATAGCTATGTTTGAGAACAACATTGTTGTTTACAAGTTCATACAAGACCTCCATTTTTTTGTTACTGGGGGTGAAGAAGAAAATGAGGTTATCTTAGCTACTGTCCTTCAGGCATTTTTTGATGCAGTTGGTCTTCTCCTGAGGTATCTTGTGATCACATGCTGTTTTTTCTTTTTTTAAATGCAGTTCTGATGGGTTTTTTTTTTTTCAAACTTTGGCAATGTCATATTAATATATAGGGGCACTGTTGACAAGAAGGAGGCACTTGAGAACTTAGATGTCATTCTTCTGTGCATTGACGAAGTTGTGGATGGCGGGTATGCAGCATTCTTTTGTGTAGTTTACATATGAGTTATCACTTCATCCATTTTACTGGTAGCATTGTTTGTTGATTATTTTGCTTGTACCAATCTAATAATGCGTCCCCCTATGGTCTAGTATTTATTTATTTCTGACTCGAGGGTACAAGTAAAAGAAAATTTACATGAAGCCACAATGGTGTTTATAGACTACGCCTTTTCACCTGTCAAAACCCTTATCTGGGGTGGAAATATAGTTTTACCTTGTCATCTATTGAACTTGTTAAAGCATCCAGCTCAAAACCAATTGGCAATGAGTGGAGAGGCTGCCCAGGCTCATATACTTGACTCAAAGGTTATAATTAACCAATGTGGGACAAGCTCTAATACTCCCGCGCACGTGCCACCCTTGACCTGCATGTGGAGAGTTAAACAACGGATTCCCAACATTGGGATCACAACGAAACATGGTACACTTATGGCACAAACAACGGGGCAATAATCAAGAGAGTGTTGTCCAAAATTCTCCGAAGGCCTAGCTTTGATACTATGTTAAAGCATCCAACTCAAAACCAATTGGTAATGAGTGGAGAGGCTGCCCAAGCTCATATACTAGACTCAGAGGTTATAATTAACCAATGTGGAACAAGCTCTAACAGACAAATATCTAGGCAATTTATGGCTTACGTAGATTTGGAATGGTGGTAACTTATTACATCAATCTGTGGCTGTCTTCAGTTTTAGGCGGGTCCTCTGATAGTATTATGCAGCTCTGCTATCCTTTTTCTTGCTTGTGACACTACTTAGTCCCAGAAGAGACCATATGTTCTACTTAGAGCTGGCAATTTTCAACCCGACCTATGAACCAGCCCGAATCCGCCCACTTATAAACTGCCCCAATCCACCCATATTGTATTATGGGTTATAGGTGGGTTAAACCACATTAATCTATCTATGTACTGGTTTTAATGGGAGCTAGATAAATAATGCGTAAGTACCAAAAATAAATAAAGCAAGTCATAAAATAAACAGAAAGCGTACGTGACGATGATGAACATGGGGACGCCCAGGGACTACAAGTTCTATGTGGCGACATGTGTCATGCTCAGATCTCTGGCCGGATTGTATCTAGTCGATGCCGATCTGTATCTAGTCGTGATTGCCCCCGTCGATGTCGTTGGGTCCATACTCTCTCTCTCTCTCTCTCCTGTGCCGCCATGTCTATCGGCATTCATTTTTCTTCACCACTGAAGTGCACTTTTTGAGCTCAAGCCCTTGCGTACTTAAGGAAGATTATAGTTCAAATACTTCCAAGTTCCAATAGTACATCTCTGTCTAATTGTGTACATTGGAATTTGATTTCCTTTGGTTTTGTTGTGCTTCAGTTTCGGAAACAAATTGCAAAGGAGTATTATAGAAATTGACCCATATTTGGGAAACTAAGGAGAAAAAACAGTGGGGGAAACGGTTTGGGTTGGGTTGGGTTGGGTCGGGTTTTATGGGTACAACTTGACTCATATTTGACCTGTCCATATCCAAGCCGTCTAGTATTGACACATATTCTACCCATAACCCATTTTAACCGGTCCAAACTCACACATTTGCCACCCCTAGTTCTACTGCCTGCATTTATTTATCTTGCCACTAACATCTAAGTATCTAACTCCTTAATGTCCTATGCAGAATTCTTCTTGAAACTGATCCAAATCAGATTGCGGAGAAGGTTGCAAGCCACAGTATGGATTCTGGTGCTCCTTTGTCTGAGCAGGTATTTGATTCTACCGCTTTTTAACACTACCAAACAATGCCTTAAAAAAATGGAGGGAAGACAAAAAAAAAGGACAATTATCATTTTTCTGGGTTAAGAACCAATTATCTCTATTGTTTAAAATTATGAATTTTGTGTCGACAGACTATAACACAGGCGCTGGCTACAGCACGTGAACATCTTGCGAGATCCCTGCTCAAGTGAGATGCCCAAACTTAACACTTAGAGGTGGAAGCAACTCAAATGTTACCTTTTCATTCTACGGGTTACAGTTTTACAGGCATATCGGTCTTGTGCAAGAGCTTTTGCATGTTTTAGATGATTTTGTTATGTAGGACTCATAGATATGGACATGGAATTGAGATATACAATGCTAATCGGTGGAGGAAATGGAAATAGGTGGCAAGGTTTTCAATATATATATGCAAAATTTGAATTCCGTTTGAATTAAGTGCTTATTGACCACCATCCTTGATTCCCACCATAGGGAACGTGGTATGCATCTCTCTCTCTCTCTCTGTGCACGGGTTGGTCTGGGTGGGATTTGGAGCCTACCCGTCACCCAATCCAACTATAGTTTGGGTTGAGAAGCAGGTCAACTGATTTCAAACAGGTTACGAGCCGAAAAAAATCAGGTTTTTCCGCTTCAGTCAGAGGTTGTATACGGTTGAGTAATCTGGAGGCTTTTTGTTTTTTCCAAACCACACCAAACACGTGTAGTTATGATAAAAGAATCATCAGAGTTTTAGATTTAATTTAGATTTAGATTTATTTTTACCGGTAAAAAATTAGAACACATCCAGGCCATCCAAAACACGATCGGACGGCCGAGGGGTGTAGAGCATGGCCGTGCACAGCATCCCCCAATTTGGGTTTTGGGGGAGGAAGATTGGAGATGAAAGAAATATGATCGTGAGAAATAGGATGATGCACCCTGCTTTTTTTTTGGTACACAGGAAATAGAAAAAAAAAAAAATGAACTACACCCTTTCAAAGGCCACCCCCCTCATGTCGGCTTCGAGCAAGGGGATGGTGTCTATAGGAGGAGCTATGTGGGAGACCCATTTGTGTTCCTGCTCCACTCCCAGGTTGGCAAGTTTGTTCGCAACTTGGTTGCCTTCCCTCTAAATATGATTCAAGGTGCATCCTGTGGCTTTAAAAAGAGCTCAGCTTTCCTGAATGAGAACCAAGTGAGGAGAGTTGACAGGTCCATCTCCTTTGATGAGGGCTATGGCTGAAGCCGAATCAGAATCGATCTCGAGAGCTTCCATGTTTTGGCTTTTGACCATCTCCAATCCTCTGAATAGTTGCCACAGCTATGCTTCTGGACTAGTGCAATCCGCCAGCCGTCCGTAGAATCCAATCACCCAATGTCCTCTTTCCTCTCTAAAGACACCCCCAAACCCAGCAAGACCTGGGTTTCCTTTGCTACTGCCATCAGTATTTAGCTTCAATTTACATGTACCTAAAAATTTCCAAGATATGTGCTTAATTTGTCGAATAGAAGCTGGAAACTTATCAATAAAAGCAGATACTATATCAGATTTAAACATTAGGCATTGTCTATAGATAGTTTCAGGATCAACATTAACATCATCAAAAACTTTTTTATTTCACGCAATCCATATTTTCCACAAAGTAACTAATACAAGGACAGAGTTCGGATAACTCCCTTTATCTGCATTGGTACGCTTGATATTCGTCTGCAGCCACAATCTCTATTCATTAAAATCACCCGTGAGGGGTACCTGAATATTAGAAAACTTGGACCAAATATTAGCACTTGAAGGGCAGGTAAAGAAAAGATGGAACAAATCCTCACATGTGTCATTGCATCTTGGGCAGGTATCACAATTTGTTAGGCCCCTTGTAGTTCTTTGTTGATTAGTCAAAAGCTTGCCATGCATACAAGTCCAAAGGAAACCTTTAAGCTTTGAGGGCACCTTGAGTTTCCAAATCCAAGTCCAGTTACCATCAGAATCATAATTATCAAACAAGAAATCATATGAAGATTTAATAGAGAAACAACCCTTTTGATTCAAGGTCCAGAGAGGGGTATCTTCAACCATAGCATTCCTAGGGATCAAAAGATTAGTAATTCTGTTTGTATCTTCTATATTCAAAGTCTGATTGAGAGAAGGGACATCCCAATCCTTAGTATCATTGATAAAATCAGACACTTTAGCATTATTATTGATACTCACATGGTCGTTAGAGTCCAGAGTTTTCTCTCCACACCACCAATCATGCCAGAAGGAAATGTTCTCACCATTCCCCACAATCCATTTAATATTCTTGATCACAAAATCTTTAATTATACTCCTCCAGGTGAGTGAAGCTTTTTTATTTCCAGGCCACTCCTTAAAACTATGATGTTTCAAATACTTGTTATGAAGAACTTGGATCCATAAAGGCTTCTTTTCAGTGGAAATTCTCCAACCAAGTTTAGATATAAGGGCCAAGTTGGAAATTCCAGCATGTCTTATACCCAGACCCCCAAGCTTTTTAGACTTGCACACACTTTTCCAATTAACAAGATGGATTCTCTTTTTCTTTGCTCTATCACCCCAGAGGAAATTTCTATTAATTCTATCAATATGATTGGTGACAAAAGTAGGCAAAACAGAAGTTTGCATGGTGTAATATGGGATAGTGGAGGTGACAGATTGAATTAGAGTGGTTCTTCCAATAAGATTCAGAGACTTAGCTTTCCAACCAGCAAGTTTCATGTTAAGCCTCTCAATGACATATTGATAGCTCCTCTTGGACACTTTAGAGTGAAGTAACGGAACACCAAGATACATACCCAGGTCCTTAGTAAGACTAAAACCACACAAGTTACTGAGAGTATTAGCCAATCTAGAGTTAATGTTAGGAGAAACAAAAACTTTGGATTTCTGACCGCTAACAAGTTGTCCAAATTGATCACAAAACATATCAAGAGTTTCCTTCATGACGTTGCATTGGCTAATAGTAGCAAAACCAAATAACATGATGTCATCAGAAAAAAAACAAATGAGAAAAACAGGGTCCATCAGTAGAAACTTTAATACCATCCCATTGGTTGTTAGCCACTCTTTGGTTAATAAAGACAGATAACCTTTCCATGCAAATGACAAAGAGATAGGGAGATAGAGGGTCACCTTGTCGTAGTCCTCTTTCAGGCCTAAAAGGGAGAAGGAGTTGTCCATTCCACATGATAGAAGACTCAATATTGGTCACGCAACTCATAATAAGGGCAATCAACTCTTCATTAAATTGGAAAAATCTAAGCAAATCAAGAAAGAAATCCCAAGATATTCTATCGTAAGCTTTATCAAAGTCAATTTTTCATATCATCCCTCCATTGCTAGCTTTTCTATTCTTAAGAGTATGAATCATCTCTTGACAAATGATAATATTATTAGAGGTTTGACGCCCAGGAATGAAGCTAGCTTGAAAGGGGCTGATAGTGTTATCCAAAAGAGGTCTAATATGGTTAATAATGATTTTAGAGACCACTTTATAGGACACATTACTCAAACCAATAGGACGAAACTAATTAATCTTTTCAGGATTAGTAACTTTAGGAATCAGGATGATATAGTCTTATTCATCTCTCTAGGAATAGCTTTGTTGGAAAAACAGGATTGGATAAGTTTACAAAAGGATTCTCCAATAATATCCCAATATTTATGGTAGAAAAGAGCCTAATAACCATCAGGGTCAGGAGCCTTAAAAGCTCCAATGTTCTTAATAGCATTAAAAATCTCTTCACGGCTAAGAACCACATCTAGATTAGCATTATCCTCAAGGAAACCACATTATGAGCCCAGGTACGCCAATGAATGGCAATATTAACATCGATAACACAAAATAGGGCCATAAAATGGTTATTAATAAGGGATTTAATATCCTCCCCATTGTCAATCCACATACCACTATTGTCTTTAAGAGCCAAATTTTATTTCTTCTTCTTCTAATGATAGTCGAAAGATGACAAAAACCTAGTATTTCGATCTCCCTCAATTATCCATTTAGATCTGGATTTCTGAAACCAGTGTAATTCCTCTTGTTTTAAGATGTCTTGGTATGAACGAGAGATATCTTTTTCAAGAAGGAAAAGGTTATGGGAGTACGAAATGCTTTGACTCTTCTGAATGCCTTCAAGTCTAGCAACAGTAGGGTACGAAATGCACCCTACTGTCTCTCTAGCAACGGTAATAAACATTTATTCGTTAAAAGCTCATTCGAGACCAATTTGTTATATAAAACAAACCAAGCTTGTGCATCTTCTTTAAGTTCGTTACGCTTTCGAACCTAGTTCAAAAAAACTATTGTTTGGGTTGTTCGACTTATGATGTTTGAAAATTTTGAATTACTTGAGATAGGTCCATGATCGGCCTGATTAGAGTAGTTTGAGATCTGTTAGTTTCTTAAACAAAGCTAGCTTGAACAATCAATTGTTCAGCTCCTAAACTTCTGGGAAAAGAGAAGGATAAAGAAGAGAGAAGGTTCAGCGGAGTAAAATAAGGGACAAAAGCAGTTTTTGGGTAGCGTGCATATTGGATTTGAAGCGAGAAGAGAGAACTACTCCGAAGAAATTCTGAACTCACGTTTAAGAGTTTCGGCTCAGGTATAGAAAACTATGGCTGGGAAGGTCATTACAGCATGTGCAAGTGACTCTGAACTCGATATGTAGTTATTTTACCAAGCGATAAGTCGTAAAACATGCTGCAGAATACTAGGCAAAATGCCCAGCAATAAGACTTTGGCTACAGCACCTGACTAGATCAGGCTCGAGGCACTGCTCACCCATGGTAACATTTTTGCATACTGTACTCTTCTTCGTTTCTCTCCCATGTCTCCCCTCTCACCCCCTTCTCCATTCTTTTCTGCTTTGTAGTGTATGAGTACATAGGTATACGTATAATGTGTATAACTGAATATAAAAAGCATATAATGCTTTGTCACTCTTAACATAGAGAAGAGTGAAATTGAATAACATAGAGAAATGTTAACATTCCAAATTAGCACACATCAATCCTACGTCACACTAACCAGTGATAAATGCACAAAATACAACCTCTAGGCACAGGGCAGCCACCGCTCAAGTTCCGCTATCAAACATTACAAATCAATGTTCATCCAACGGGATGAACACCTTGATTGGCTGCTGTCAAACTCAATACAAGAACCAACTACAAAAACCAGAGAAGATGAGATTAGTAGATGTTTTGCCACATCTGCTGGGACTGCTTCGAAGGTTGGCCCTGGGAGCCGCCAAGGAGCCCGTCTCTAGGGTTTTGCTGCTGGTGGTCCAGCGAGATTCCAGAGTGGGAATAGTATAAATTGGGATAACTATGAGCTCCATAATTCTGTGAAGGCTGCTGCTGAGTTTGCCTATATCCAGAAGGTTGCTGATTCTGTCCCTGCAAGCTGTAATATCCGCTGACTGGAACAGCTGATACTGTTCTGGAACCAGATCCATGAACCCACATACCAGAGTTATCATTCTGCCCGAAACAGAGGACAAGGATAAAACTTTAGATAACTGTGAGTTCCAAAAAAGGAAACAAAGGGAAATTATAGGGTTGATGCAAAAACATTGTTGAAAGCACAAAATAATCTTTGCTTTTTTTACTTGATTCTAAAAGAATCCCCAGAACACAGCATCATTAAAGCCAAAAAAGGGTAATAAACACGCGCGCGCGCGCGCGAGAGAGAGAGAGAGAGAGAGAGAGAGAGAGAGAGAGAAAGAGAGAAAGAGAGAGAGAGCAAAAACAATATAAAACATCAGAAAATAATTATCTACATGAATCCATCCACGAGCGTGTGCTAATCCAAAAGCTGGATGGAGAGGACTATAACACCAAAGCATGTAATCAAAAACTGAAAGACAAAAAAAAAACACACACACACACACACACACTAATAAAGGGGCGATTTTGGCTAAGGAATTCACATTGCATAGCTTCAAAGAGAGCCGAATGTCAGTGTTCTCTTTGCTATTAGTATATTAGTAGGACTGTAGGAAGTAGAAAATAGAGACTACCTTTTGTACCCATGAACTATCCATTCAAGCTGGCGCAACTGTAGAGATGTATGGTGGTTGAAAAATCAGATGCGCCTAAAATTTTGTGTGTTTTTCAATTTTCTAAAGTAATGTACTTATATGAAGACCACCGAGGTACCTGCTGAAGAGAGATCAAATGATTGTTGTCCTTGTACTGAGAGCGCATATTATCATCATATCCAATGCTTGTGGCCCCAGGGGCAGCAGGCAGGTTCATGGAAAAGTTCCCTGAAATGCTGGTTGAATTTCCAGCGCCGCCATACCCAGAAGCAATAGCAGTCTGAGGAAGGCTGCTACCAGAAATACTATTTCTATATTGTGGAAGCGCTGCTGCCAAAGACTGATGGTATGTATTGTTTTCAGCAAATGCTTGTTGGAAAGCAGGTGGCACATATGTATAGTTCTGAGGCAAGAAAGGATAACCAATCATGTTAGCAAATGGCCCCACAGGAAGAGTAGGTTGGGAATAAGGGTGTGCAGCAAGATGTTGAGGAAGAGCAGGGCCCTGTGCCTGTGTTGTTTGCGGAGTTGAAGAAAAGCCAACAGTTTTCAAAGCCTGCATGTGTACAAAAGGCTACATAAGTAGTGCATAAATTAACCATAAAATAAACAACTATGATAAGGAAAAAAGGCTGGAAACTTGGCATGAAAGGGAATATGTCCAAGATTTCATACTACAATCAAAGTTTGTAAAATATTGCCAAGTCACATAACTTCATAAAATATAGATAAATTAGCTATAACCCGTGCCTAAGCCACTGTCAATGTAATTTGTTCAAACAAACCAACCCAGTAGCACTATGACGATAGTATTGGTATGTCAAATATTCTCTGCCCTTGCAATTCCCCCCAAAAAAAAAAAAATTAATAATAATAATAATAATAATAATTTAGGCAATATTTTTTGTCAAGGTAATAAAAAATAAGAACAGTGATCGACTGGTAGAACATACAGGTGTATATAAATAGCATTGAGTTCTTCATTCTTGTTTTTTGTAGACTGGTTTCTAGAGAATACTATGAGGGGGACTCGGAATGTCTTGTTTGGTGCTAATTTATGATTGTGAGGCTCTTTCATAATTTTGTTTTCGGGTTTTCAACCCCAAGCATGACCTTATATACATCTGTTTAAAAAGTATGTATATGTATATACAAAGATGTGTGCACATCCAAATCGAGTGTTTGGAAGCAACACAACCATCCTCATTTCAAACCTTGGTGGAGACCCCCTCCCAAATCTAACCAACCAAAAAATCTCTTCATATATTGACCATCAATTTGGAAGCAGTCACATTAAGCGAGGGTGCAAGGAAAATACAAATGGGTGAGAACTGTTCTAGTGAGACTGAGGAGGAACGAACATGGCAGTGAGATAAAAAGGGAGGAGAAAAAAGAGGGGAGTGAGAGAGAACTGTGTCAATTGTGAGAGAGAGAGTTTAGGAAGTGTGGGTCCAATCACCCATGCCATGTAGGATAGTTCACAAAACCGTTATCTACAAATAATAGATCAAGCCAGGGTTCTCTTCATCTTCTTTTACCCAAAAAAAATAGACGAAGAGGAAATAATTAGAAAAAGAAAATAAAAGGATTTGCCAAGTTGACTGGTCTATGAAGAATGCTCCAGTGTCTGTGTCCAGTCCGCATTTTTCTTCAGTTTCACAATAAGAGCAAAGGTGAGAACCCTCTTTAAAATCCCTAGGAATTACACAAGGAACTCAAACTGAATCCACTAAGGAGGATTGTTTATCAAACCAAATAAACAAAACAAAAACTCACTTGGGTGTTGGTTCTATTATCTGGCCATACAAAGTCGCTCTTCAGCTAGCCTTGAAGAGATCCAATATTTTACGTTGCACTAAGGAAAACATCCACAAGGGTTGGGGCACAAGGCAGAGGCAATCCTGTTTTCATAGCATGTGAGTTGCAATGTTGCATGCATCACTAAAGGGTGGGGATGGTGTCATGTTTGAATCATGTCATCAGATTCGTGTTGAAACACTTGTTAACTTTTAAGCGTGAATATATCTTGTCATTGACCCAACTACTTCAAATTGGGTTGTGTTCGGGTTGACACTCTTAACCACTACAGTCAAAATCTTTAAAAATACGTACATAATCACATTAAATAATATTATACATAACAACCTTTTAAATCCATAAAAAAAATGAGAACATTTTAATATCCACCATAATCACAAATTTATTAAACCAACAAAAAAAAATCCTAAAATAGCCAAATCATGGCATATAGTTAGCATCGCCGCATCTTGCAGTGTCTGTGTTAATTCGTGTCATTTCGGTTTAACCGCTGACATGGGAAATTTAACAGTTATCCGTATCAGCATGTCCTTATCGAGTTATGTGGGTCAAACCCATATTCATCCCGGTTAATTAGCGTCGTCGTGCCATATTCACATTAGTGTCAAAAAGTATTCAACCAATCCTTGTAACTTCATTTCATATCTGAAATTCCCACCCGATACATGGATTGTATGTGCAAGTCTTAATTTTCAAAATTCCAATTTTTCCTAATACTCTAAAATTGATCAGACCCTATAAAAATTGGTCTACTGCCCAAGCACCCTAGAGAAATCATAAAAAGCCCCTCCCATAAATGAAAATAAGGACATAAATGCTTCACACAAGTGAATGCCTCCTCCCAAGCAACCCAAAGTCCTTTTGAAAACTTTGGTCTCATTACACTCAAAACTATAACTTTCTTTTTCCCCCTTTTCATTACATTGCTTGACTATGTATAGAAAAATACATCTTTACTATTATTCCAATGGATAGGCATCATTTTACAAATACGAAGTTCCTTGAGGGTCTTTTATAAGTCAAATTCACATCTATTTAGCACCTTTAATATTTCCTATGTTCAAGAAATATATTTCTTATTTTATAGTTTACAACCCATGGACTCAAAATCCCACTCCTCCCTGGTTTCATCCTGCAGGTTACCAGGTCCCTATGGTGGACATAGTCCATTAGTTAAAACTTCTACTAGAGATCCTTGAAAAGGGATGTTGCTAGGATAAATGGGTAATAAAAATGACAGAGCTAAAAATAAAGAACATCAGTTTGTCCACACTCTTGCATTGGTTTTATCCTGGGCCATATCATATTAGTAGGTGATAGGATAGATTTCCCAGGACACCTTATCCCTTGTAAAAACGACTTGTGTTTCATATAGCAAAGCAGTTCTCTAAGGAGGTTATTAGACTAGAAAGATTACCTACTCACATTGTTGTATAGGGATGTTTAATCTGTACTTAATTTTGTAAGATGCTAAGGAGATTGTTCAATGTCAATTAGCAATCTTAATTTTGTAAGATGCTAACAGAGGTTGGTAATCATATTTTGGCTGATTTACCAACATGTATTGTAGGAGACAAACCAATTGATATCTAGTGTAGCCAATCAAAGTATCGGACTATGGTATGCTCATCCGCATTCCATTGACCTTATTCACTTCCCTCATTGAGTTTCCCATGTCTTTTTCCTGTCTTCCATAGTGACACTAATCCAAAAGCTACCATAAAGACGAAAACAATAAACTTGCTTGCTTGCTGCTATGCCCAGATCGTAATCGGTAATCCTAAGTACAGAAAATTTCATGCTGGAGCAACTAGAGACCATTTTGTATCATTCGGAATCTTGGATCTCATGCATTTGCTCCACTTACCTTCAGATGGAAACATCTCATGTTTTCTAAGTTGAGAATTTGTTTCCCTGTTGAGTCAACTTTACCTTCAGATGAAAAATGCGAAGTTTATCAAAGTTGAGAACTTGTTTCCCATTGAGTCACCTTTACAGCCTCCTACTTGCCTACACGTCCCTGCTACACCACTTCCAGTTCTTATTCAACGTCTCTGCCACTTCCACCATCTCCTAGTCATAGCACTAGATAGTGAATGTTCTGAAACTCAGCATATCTTTTTTTTCCCTCAGTGGTTATCAACAATAGATGAGTCCTCAAATAATATTAATGATGCTACGTGGAACACGAATGATGAGATTTACGGTCGTATTCCCTCATTTGTGGAGCAGTTGTCATAAATCTTCCAACGAGAGCTACTTCTCAGTCTCAGGGAATTGAAAAGAATTCAGTTTTTCAAAGAATTTAAATTTTGCTCTCTTTTTTTCACCAATGGATAATATAGCAGATCAGAATTACACACATGGGATAGAGTGTTAGCAGGAGCGAGAGCATGAAAGTGCCTTTCAGAAACATCACAAACTAAAAATTTGTGATAGCGATATTTGAGAGCGGGAGCAGAGTCCTACTTGAGGATAATGTGACCTACTATATCCTCAATATTATTGCTGTCTTTTTGGCAATAACTATTAATAGAAAAATTTAGGTACTGCAATTTCCTCCCTCTCCAAATTTTCCTCTCTTCTCCTCCTCCATCCTTTTATCTTCTTCTTCTTCCTCCACCCCCCAATGATGTTTGCCCTTTGATTTGTCCCAGCATCGGCCAATCCTCTTGGCTCCTTCTCTTTTCTTTCTTCCTTTTTTTTTTTTCTTGTTTTTGTCTTGCATAGCATTCATGCATGTTGTGTATCCAAACAACCTTGCACACTTCTTTTTATTTTGCTTTCACATAAATAATCCATTTCATGCAATAAGATGCATGAGAATGGGGAAAAATAGGGGAGAATAACAAAGAAAGAGCAATGTGTGTATGTATTTCTAAAGCACGTGGAATCAAGAAGTCAGGAAAAAGTCACCAACTGTCACATCATATAATTCACACATGCACAAGAAAATATGATGAATGCATCAACGTGAAGAATTGATTTGATTTGGTTCCAGTTAAATGTGCCAAGGGGACACTATAGGAAAAGCCAAAATGAAAATTGACAGGACACAGATAAAAATGATGAAAATTATTCAAGATGATATGACCTCAGTGGACTTAATGGTGGACCAACTCTGTAAACCAAATCCAGTTAGATGAGGTATAGTGTTTAATAAGTTGCACTTCCCCCCTTAGGAGCTTAATGGGGGACCATTTTGTTAAACCGCATCCATTTAGTTCAGTTGTAGCTTTTAATAAGTTGCACTTGCCTCCTTAAAAATCATTTTAAAATAGCATCAATGATATCCACTAATTCCATTTAGTTTTTTTTTTTGTCTTAATGGTACTTCTTTAGTCTGAAGTAGGAAAGTCAGAAATTTAACAAACTTTATCCATGAGCTAAACATTAACAATCCACAGAGAGCTGAAATTCTAGGATAGGTACCTCTTCCATGGAAATGGTTGAACCGCTGATGGAAGATTGTGTGTTGCCGTACTTTCCATTCAATGATTGTGCCATGGGAAAGGGGGAGTACGAAAGATCCAAATCTCTTACAGGCTGAACACTTGCAGCCAATAAAGAGCTTGGTAATGAATTTGAGTACGCCTGCCATAGCACCCAAAAAAAAAACCCATGAAGATGGAATCAACAAGAACAATACAACTTACGAGAACCTCCAACAAAAGCTATTTGTAGTTCTTGAAATTTAGTAAGATCGTTAAAAAGTGAGCAGGGAGAGCTTAGAACAACAAAATAGAAACTGTCAAACAATTCAGAACAGAAAGAAAACTCCACTAACTCTCGATTAGATAACATCAATGACTGTTAACTGTAACGGTGACGAAAACCGTCAAACCACTATCAAGTATCAAGATAAAAGAATTTGTCAAGGAATTAAAAATGGGTCATAAAACTTAACAAAACCTTATAGAATTCAATGATATCAGTGACAGTTGCCTGATCTTATCGGCATCATTGCTACATCACTTAATTTTAGATGTGTTTTATCTAACATTTCAATTCACATTAAGTTTACATGCAAAGTTTCAATCTGTCCACAATGTCAGGAAAAGATTATGGATGCATACATAGAAGGCAAGAAAAAGTGCAAGCTCAGTGTAGCCAACCAACACATGCCATGTTTCATTGGGGATGAATGTAGTCGGAGTGCAAAAGCCAGATGACATTAATTCTTGAACAAGGTCCAACAACAAAAAAAACTCACCACACCTAGCACAAATTTAAAATCTTACTCACAATCACAAAATAAAGTTAGCAGACAAGAATATTACTGAAGTTTCAAGAATTAAAACACGAGAAAAATCATCTAAATGCAGCTTGAAATGAATTAAACAATCTACATTGCCTCAAGGTTCAAACATCAAAGTATTCCAGTACTAAATCTGCCTAGAACTTAACCATCGAGTTGAATGAGTGGCAATATTGCTTGGCTTGACGATGCTCGCAACAATAAAAGTGTGATGCTTGAAGAAAACAAAGAAAAAGCAGCTTCTTATCCACACTCCTGGAAATAAGAAAAAAAATGGGTTTTTTTTGTGTTGCAAATTTTTTTTGGAAAATCCGATCCGTCCAATGTGTTCAAAAGGTGTTTTCAAGGGTCCATGCGGACAATCTTCAAAAAAAAATACCGAGAAGGGCTTGATCCATGTAGTTTTCGCAAAAACTGTATTTATATATTTTTACAAAAACTGCTTGGATCAAAGCCCTTCCCGGTATTTTTTTTTTTTTGAAGATTTTCCGCGAGGACCCTTGAAACACCTTCTGAACACATTGGACGGATCGGATCGTCAAAAAAAAAATTGGATAAAAAGTCCGGATGTGAAGCTTAACCATATAGGGAAATTTTCTTATCCACACCATAAAAACTGAACTCAGTAGACAAAACATTATGACCTTTCATTTACAAAAACGCAAGGGAACGAAAAATTTATGTTGTACAGGCCATTACACTGGAGAAGGAAGCAAGATTCTGCATCTGAGGTCTAGTTTGAGGCTGAGCAAAAGGAGAATTCAACTTCTCGCCATTTTCAAAGTCATATGAAGACGAAGAGGGGAAGGAGAATTGAATTTCCCGTGGTGCCTCAGTGTTTTCTGGTTTCAATAAGTCAGATTGTGAAGTGGACGGTGAATCGTAACTCCCTAAGTTGGCTCCAGTTCTATGAACTAAGTTTCCATCCGAGCCAGTTTTGAGGGAGTCATCGCCATAGTACTCAGGAGTTCTGCAATGAAGTAGCTTTAATTAGATAATCACCAAACAAGAAACAAGTAAAATGGCGGTACTATCGAAGGGTATACCTCGTGTCTAAGTGCTCAACTGCTGGAGTATCTACATCTCCAGATGCCTCATCCCTGTTACTCTTCAGCCTAGATGAAAATGGACCAGGGCAAGCACCACTTATACCGGATCCAAAGCTACCAAAGCTCAAGTGTGAACAATCTGCATTTTGGATTTGAAGGTGACTCGGAATTATTACTGAGGGCTGGTCTTCTTCAGACAGCGCCCGTACATCCTCCTTTAAACTTAGTTGCTGCATGTTTGATCTCACTGATGATACTGAGACACCTTGATCAACTGAAAAAAAGTGAGAATGGATAGGAATAAGCAAACACAAGTTACTAGCAATTACATCGAAATGTAAATAAAAGAAGAAAATTGGGTATTCAGTAAAAGAAGACAAAAGAAAAATACTAACTGATTCCATATGACCAATAAGATAAATTCAGAGTGAACTAGACCAGTGGTTTAAAACTGCTTACAAGCATATCACCAAGATTGAGCCAATTGAAGGCACAATGAACTCCCAGTTCCCAAAAAAAAAAGGAACAACAAACTCCCGGCTATCAGAGGAAGCAAACGAGAAATTAACACGAAGCTGCCACACTCTGGGAGTAAAAAAGCACGAGGTCTTCACAGAAAGGGTTTGATTACCAAGTCTCCTAGGAACTTCTGAACTCCCTTTCACTTGAAATACACCAAACTCAGATAATTACCATCCCAACAAAACAAGCACCCTCACATAACATAATACTGCCTTTGGACCGTCGCCAGATTCAGAATTTTTGTTCCAAGGGCCCAAAATAGACCTATTACATAAATTTTCAACCATATGCCTACAATACACACACTCAGATCTTATGTATTGGGGGCAAACCATTATAACATAACATGCTTGTATTTGAACTCCCTCAAAAAAAAAAAAAATACATGAATGTAAGCCTCTTATGTTTCTAAGTACAGCTTTCAAAAGCCATAGCTACAAATGGCATATTCATAACTGTTTTTGCAACTATCAATGTCTGATAAGTTTAAATTTTTATAAACAAAATGTTTGTAAGGTGTTAAAAACAACAACTGAAAACACATACTTCAAAGATATACCAGATTTCAGTGATCCAACTAACTAGATCAGGTTTCAACAGTATAACAAAAAACAGGAATTAGATCTTTGAAATGATTGAAAACCATTCTCTACATGCTATGGTGCCCTGGTGGGTAGGAGCAGGTCGAGTCCATAGCGTTCTCTACAACATATTATTGAACAGGCTACACAGAGAACCCCAGAAACTCAGTATTTTGCAACTTGCTACAATTCGCAACTCTGCATGCAAAGTAAAAATTATGTCCATAAAATACCAGCTTTACATGAAATATGGATGGCTATCAACTTTTTTGAAATACTTTATTTGAAGTGCAATGGTCTGTAAGGTTAAACTAAATAATAAAGTGCGTCCATTCAATACATTGAACAGTGTCTGCAAGGGATAGATTGGGTATAAATAATCCTCGGCATTAAATGCACAAATGGGCTTCCCTCAGACTTAAAACCACAACAAGAGGTTAATAGGCTGAGTTTTTGTTACAACCAAACCCATGTCATCCCTGCTGCGTTGGTCTGTAACTACATATTCCAAAAACAAATATCCAGGTCATAGACTGAGAAATAGAGCATCTTACCTTCCTGCTGTTCAGAACCACTTGTGTGAGGCTGGTAAGAACCAATGTTTTCGTATATGTCCCTATTGAAAAGGGAAGCACCTCCAGAGTTGTCCTCCTCTATCTTCCTACTGATTGCACTAGTATTTTCAAAATCACCATCTTCTACTTCCTCAAACTCATCTCTGTCAGGCTCTGACTGCTGATCATTTCTATCGGACAACAAATAAGTTGCATGTGCATGCATATCGGAAGCCACAGGTGCCCTTGAGGCAGGAGGCACACTAGCAGTAGGTGCCCTTGAGGCAGGAGCCACACTAGCAGTAGGTGGCTGCTCAACCAAGGGCCACTCGTCAGTAGGAGAAACATGCTGTCCATTACCAAGTCCTGTCTGCGAGAGATAATACTCCGAGGGAAGCAAATTGCAATGGGAGCCATCCGGTTGAAGTTCATTGAACCCATAATGTGAAGTGTTAGCAGTGCTGGAAGCCTTGCCATGTGGCCTACCCATTTTCACAATGTCAGCCATGGATACTTGACCTGAGACTCCTGACCAGGAAGTTTGATACCCCGAAGCCTGTAACGATGACATACCATCAACTGCGCCTATTGTTGCTGCTTTATACTCTGTCGTTACAGTATCACTGCAAGAGAAAACATAAGTGCAGAGAACTGAATAAGCATTGCAGTCAAAGATTGCAATCAGATTGGACCCAACGCTTCAGATACAAGCCTTAAAAGTTTGAAAATAATAGTGCATCAAACTCCTCCACAGAGAATGAAATCATGTTATACTAATATGCTGAAAACCTGCTTATTTAGAAAAGAAAAGACAAACAAGCTGTCGTAAGTCGTCTGCACATCTACTATAACATGGAAAATGTTCACTTTACAGACTCTGTTGCTCTACCAATCAATTCTATAAATGCATAAGGCAGCACCATTGTATCAGTTTTTCATTTTTGGGCTCCTGTGCAAGATGAATCTAGAAGAATTAGATGCAAGAAGATGTCAAAACTATCCCGTAGTACTACAAAAGTCCCACTACGCAGGCCCCCTTTTTCCATTATAACATGACATGAAGGATAATTTTGCCAGCTTCAAATTCTTCAACTATTGGTATCAGAATAAGAGGGATGATAAAGAAAAAAAATTAGTTGAGAAGGTAACTTCATTTTTATAATACTACAAAATGCATTCATGAGCAGAATGTTAGGGAAATTACAGGAAGAAATTGCAAAAGTCGTTGACAGAACAAGATAACAAGCTGTACCCTGTATGATGCAGCCATGCAGGCGTTCCAAGAGTAACAGGTAACAATATATGCAAACAGGAACTAAGAACAACTGGTGCACTTCAACACAACCTATTACTGTAAGTTCATTATCCTTCACAATAAAAGATAACATTGCTATTAATGGAAGCCTCATGGATGCCAACAATTGATAAGACTGCCAGTGTTTTAAATGGCTCATGGCGCACCAAGGCACAATGGTCCCCTGGAGCAATAGCGCATGGCGCGGCGCGCGCCATAGCAAACCGTGGCGTACTTTATTATAACGAGTAGAATTCTAAAATAGGCATAACTTTCAACACAAGCAAATGCTTTTAAGACGTTCAAATGTCATAAAACATAAACATCTCAACGTTTAAACTACCAAATGCTAAGCAAAACATAAAATCCATAAAAAGCTAACATATAGACGTTTAGCTTTGGAGACAACAAAATTAAGGATACAGTAATTACAGAGGAGAATCAGTAGATGATAGAGCAGCGGTAGTTGCCAATAAAAACAGAGCAGGAATACTTGTAAAAAAAAAAACAAAAAAAACAGAGGTAACTTTGTCAAGAAAATGTGCTGAAAAAAAAAAAGACAAAAAAAAAAAGAATGCAAAAACGGAGAGAAGAAGGAGAGGAAGAAAACAGGGCAGAAGAAGAAAAATGGACACAGACAGAAGAAGAAGATAATACGCTGCTGCTGCTGCTAATGAATACAATAGATAGGGTTAGAGTTAAGGAATTTATCCAGTACATTGCTCACCTTTTGTGCATCATAAATCAATGGCTGAAATTGATTTGTGGCATAATATGATAATAAAAAAAAAAGGCTAAAACATTTTATGGCGCCACAGAGCCTTGTCTTGTGGCGCGCGCCAGAGCGCCATTTGTGCACTTTTGTGTCGTGTGCCTTGCCATGACCCCCTAGAGCGCAAAGGGTGCGCCTCGCTATGCACTATAGCGCAATAGCGCGCGTATTTAAAACACTTTAGGCTGTGTCAAATATAGTAAACTCAGCCTACACTGTGAAGGTGAAAGTCTTAAGATGAAAAGCCAAGAAGGCCAAGGAGGTAGATGAAACTATTTAAGCAATAACCACAGACACTACTGCCGAATATCCTTGTCAAAATAACTTTTAAGGCAAGTCAATGAGACTTTCTATGTCAGTCTACTTGGGGATTGCAAAAACTAAGCTAAGCTATTGGGTGTCCCATCCAGGACTATCCTTACCTGCTATATATCAAAAAACATAAATCATCAACCCAAAAACAACATAAACTTTCAAACAGTTTACACTTTATATGTCACAAAGAGATGGCATACTTTAAATTAAAAACTGAAATCTGATACATCATACATCACATTGCAATAAGAATAAGGCACCTAAGCCATGTTCTAGAAGTTTTCTAATTGGTCACAGATTGCTACAGGTTCAATTTTACTCCAACACTACTAAGAGTTGCTATGTTACATGGATCCTTCATTTTTGGCTGAAGTATCCGTGTCGATGTGTTGGACACGCGTATCCATTTCGGACACCCGGATCCTCTAATTGTGTAATATTGCCACGATATTTACAGAAACAGAATAGAAAATTTGCTAGAAAAGCGATATTTCTAGTCTCACATGGACACAAAATAGCAAAATCATTTCTTAATCCCTCCTTGTTTCAATACATTTTTAAATACATTTATGATATATAATGTGAAAAAAAATATGCAATATGTACTACAGTCTACAGACAAGAGTTCACGACGTGTCCCCGTACCCACACCCAATTAAGGGACACATATGCCAATATCCTAAGATTTAAGTTTAGAAAGGTCCAACACTTGGACTGGCACCCGAGTCCATGCAACATAGGTCGATACTAGCTAGATACCCTCGACTCATAGGCTTCCACAACCTCTGTCAAAGCTACGTGTGGGCTGCATCATTTTAACAACAGGATGTGGCATTGACCGCCAAATATAAGTACATCCCTCCCATGATTCGGTGAAATTACAGCTGCAACTAAGCATGGAACTGCCTGATACAATTCGAAGACTAATGACCTTATAGCATTTATTTACCCAAAAAACCTTATAGCATTTAGCCGAATACAACTACAAAGTGGAGCCACAAATTTGAGACTAGCCTGTGGGTTGGAGGTTGCCGACTCATATTATTTCCTGCCACTCCAGATGCTACAAATGAAGGGCTTGCATAACTATTGGTTCCATTTTCCTTCTTGTATGGAGGTCTGCTATGCAAAGCACTAGACTCTGAAACAAGGATACCAATGTCAATATCAAAAAAGATCTTCCACCAAACCACAGAATGAACCCAAGTTCAATTTGCAATTTCTCCACATACCAGAATAACCGTATTGGGTTGAACCAGCACGTCCATCATAACGATCAGTGCCAACCTTACCCCAACGACTTGAAGTATTATTGACACCGCGAGACCTTGATTCTGTTGTATCCTTATTCTGAATAAATAGACAGACAAAAGAAGACATAGATAATAAGTGAATTTTCAATCACATTGTCACATTGAATCTATAGCTCAACCAAGCTGTAATAAGCTTTTGCAAGATCCTTCAAAAGAAGAAAAAAGGAACCCAGCCGGTTTAGTCTCCAACTCCCCATGCATGGGTCTGCTAGGAGCATAAACCTAACATTTGGCATTAGCTGCAAAAAGTGGCTGTCTTCATCCTTGACCCCTGTAAGTTAGCATGTCCAGTGTAACCACTGAACCAGTGTTCCCCATGCATAGCGACAAATCTAAACATGCTATATCATACGATGACAACAGAAAAAATAGCAGGAAGCAATACAATAAACAAACAAAACTCTGTCTACACCAGCAAACAGAACATTCAAAGAACTTAATCTCACTTCAATACGTCATAATTTCACAGCCTCCACCCAACCATAAGTATCTCCCACTAACAACAGATAATCATCATTCATATGGTTTTTACAAATGGAGAAACGACTATCAGACAACTAAGGTCAGAGATTATATGCAGTTTTCAAATCCACGCACCTCTTTTTTCTTTTCTCGTTTGCTCTTCACCTCATGAAAAGGATCTATACAGGTGATAAACTTCAAATTAGAAAGGTACTAAAAATCGAAAAAATCATTTAGGAGATCATTCCAGTACTTTCTTTCATATGAAAATAAGTCACAAGGAAAAAAATCACACAACCAGCAACAGATAAACGGAAAAATAACATGTGCGGGCAATCATGTGAATGAACAATGAGGTAGGAAAGGAAGGAGCAAAAACCAAAGAATGTTTAGAACAGTAAGGTCACTGTGGATTGCTACCATTGTAGTTCAAGCAAGCTGGTCAAGGACCAATAATGATGCAAATATGATAAAACAGAGAATAAACATCACATGGACTACTTCACACTCACAAGTCACATGAAGTCATGAGAGTATGCCATGAATCATTCCCGGTATTTTTATCTTGTCTCCTTACTTTATTCCGAGATAAACATGCTATAATGTGCAAGCACTGCAATCTATTGAAAACGGACAACTTTCAAGTCTGCATATTTCTTATCCCAGCTTAACCACTTGGAAAATAAAAGCCTTCCTTTGTTTGTTTATTTTCAATAGTAAATAATTAAAAAAAAAAAACAACTATTTTCTTGAAAAATTGTCAATCTAATAAAAAACACAACAATGCCATGGCATACAAACGAGTTCAAAATATCAAATTTATCGTTTTTTGTCACTGAAGCAAACAAGTAAAACCCAAATCAACGGAAAAAGAATTCTTTTACGATAACTCAAGCTAAGAAAACACAAAAATCTAGTCCCCGTAAGAAAAAAACAACAAAAAACTCCAACTTTTCCCTGTTAGTCATCTGAAACAGCATGAAGGAAAGACACGATTGTTATTTTAAAGTTGGGCAGTTTAATATGAACAGAGCAAGACCTTGAGAGAGAAGGCGGCTAACAGTCTCGTTAGGGTCCATATTGCATTCTTTGAGCATGGTGTAGATCTCCTGCTCGGGACAGTTTACAATCTCCTTCAAGCTCTGGACTATCTTCCTCGACGGCGCTGGGATTGCTTCTATCCCAACGCCGCCATTGCTGCCGCCTCTGCTACTCATACTCTCTCTCTCTCTCTCTCTCTCTCTCTCTCCCTCGCGTTCTGTGTATCTGTCGGCTATAAAGTCCGCCGCGACGATAACATATGTAATTTCCCTCTCCGTCTCTCTGCCCAACTTTCCCAACCAAAACCCTCGACTCACCCTTTTCTCTCCTCTTTTCAGCCCCGGTGTCCAGTATTTACTCAAAATGTCTTTATTCAAATTTACTACTACTACATAAATCAGGTAATTATTATTTGCACCCCTTGTATTTGACCGTATTTACCTTAGACCCCTTGTGCTTCGTTGTTGAATAGTTACACCCTCTGAACTTCGAATCAAACTGAAAATGTTGACTTTTTCAATTAAACCAGTTAAATGGCCAAAAACCCATTCAAAACCACCACCAAGCCAATTCCATATGATCCACACTAACTTATACTTTGACAAAAGGTGGTACTCCCGTACCAACAATTAGAACATTACTACAAAGATACTATAACCCAATTCAGCGTTCAATTCAACAAACTTGTAAATTATGACCTTACATGGCCAATTCCGACCATTTCAATATGTAAGTATTTAAGTATAGATATCCATACAAAGGAAGTAAAAGATAATTGGCCAACTCTGGGTGTGGGTTGCCCTTTAACCTAGAGTGCAAAAAATACCATTGGTTATGGCGTTGGTCTTTGGGCGTAGTCGAGGGGTAATTATGTAATTCACTACTTTCATAGTTTTGCATGTTTGTTTCTTTTGTCCATTGCATAATCCGGGATTTTTTTCACTTTTCACTTTTCGCCCCATTGCATTAGGTGGACTTTCTGCTTGTTCGATTTGATGGGTTACTGTTTTTAGCTGCGAGTCATTGATATAGTTGTTGAAGTAAATTTAAGTGTGGTTTCGGTTTCTCATTTTGTGTTATACCTTTTGTTATGAGAGGTTAGTTCATGACCTTATGCTTATGATTGTAATTTTTGTATTCTTTCATGTCCATTTCTGATCGAATATGCAACATGCCTTACCTTGTGAATCATGGCTTGGTTTTTAGTAATATGGTCGTGGTTTTGTTTCCATTTATGTAGGCATCGTGAGCTAAAGAGTTACACGTATTGGAGTTTTATTAGGGTATGTCTCAAACTTTTTTCCTCCCATAAGTAGGCTTATGAGCTTCTACTATGTCTTTTCTTTGAAAAACTACTAAGAAGAAGTAAATGGTGAGATTAACTTATTAAGATGAAATAAATGGGTGTGTAAATCTTATGAAAATTTCGTTCTGTAGAATGTGTTGAATGGATTTAGAAAAAATTTGAATTTTATTTAGTTGTTAACTCATCTTCAGCATATAGAAACCAAGATTCAAAAATCTTTTTTCATTTGGAGTTTAGGACTGCAAACTTTATTTATTTAACAAAATATATAGAGTCGATGAAGAAAATTGAATATGCCTTTTGTAGCATATGTTTTGTGGCAGCTAGTTTTGTTGTTCTTTGTTTTTGCTACCTTTACATACGAGGTTTTGAGTTTGTTAATTGTGTTTGATGGCTATATTTAGTCATTTCTAATAAGCGTATACTTTGTGAACCGAGTGTGCTGCGATTTATTGTTGAAATGTAGAGCTTAGGACCTTTTTTAAATGAATTTGTCAACTTGGTGCCAGTTTAAATTTTTGCTTTTCTTTGAGTTTTTTTATAGACTTTTCAATAAATGAAGGTGCATTTCATTGCCTCATTCATGAGGTGAGGTTCCCTAAAAACATAAACTTCGCCTATAGACCTTAGCTCTAAAATCTAAGTCACAGGTGATGGAGCCTATGAGGGGATTATGGATAGACTATGAGGTTGTTGAGAGGTAATTTGGTTTCCTTTGGGCATTGCATCGATTTAGGGGTGATTGTTTTTGTTGTGTACACATAGTGTAAAGCTATTATTATTTTAAACTTTATGATGTGTTACTAAAAGAAGATAGGTGACTTTTGGAATTTTTTTTTTTGGAAATATTATTTATTTATTTACTAAAAGAAGATAGACTATGAGGTTGTTGAGAAGATAAATGATGTAAAGTTGAAGTGAGCTTTGGATTTGTTTGAGTGTATTTTCCTCTGCTCTTTTATTCTCATGCTTTCAATACATCATCTATAAGGTCCAATATGCTAATATTATAACTAGATATTCAAAGAAGTGCTTGAAACCAAGGTTGTGAATATCGTGTTGTACCGACCGGTACGTACCGGTTTTGTATAAAAACGGTACCAAGGACCCTCAATACCGTACCGTGTTCAATAGTGGGCGGTACCGAGCGGATACCGGCCGTACCAGACAAAAAATACCTGGAATACCAGCCGGTACCGAAAAATACCTGGTAAATACCGGACAGAACAAAACTGCCACTGTATTTCGGCCATAACTTTTTACTCCGAACTCCGATCAAGGCAAGTTATATATCAAAATTTAAGAGAATTTCAAGATCTACAACATTGTAGTTACACATTTTTTCTAATTTGGTATCGGTGTGACCCAAAAACTATGATTTCTGAATAGGGAGATTATAAAAAAATAGGGTATGTTTTTTAAAAAAGGTTTGTGATGCATGGGTTCAACTTCTATCACTGTCAAACATCAAATACAACAAGTATGTACTAAATATACATAGATTAAGTGGGTTTAAGGGGGGGTACCTTGGTTTTTAAGAAAATGAGATTGAAAATGTCATATTTTGTGACAAATTTTGTGTCTCTTGAATCCTCTCTCTCTCAATATATATATATATATATATATATATATATATATATATATATATATATATATATATAGTTGCGGCAAATCCGATACGGTAATTTATTGACCGATCTTGATGCACTCGCATCGCACCAATAGGAAAACCGATACTGCGTTTATATACGTATATTCGTAACCTTGCCCTCAAACATCTATGAAGCCTAAAACGTGGTTATCAAAGAGTTGGGCTCTACTAAGGTAGAATATTTTTCATGGGAAAAAAACGTAAACGGTTAATAACGCTTTAGATATAAGCCATGCGCTAGTTATGCATACGTTACATCTACTAGGTTGGTATTTATTTAATACACTTTTAAAGATTAAGGCTTTCTCCCCTCATCTACCAACATTAAACTTCTCTCTCTCTCTCTCTCTCTCTCTCTCTCTCTCTCTCTCTCTCTCTCTCTCTCTCTCTCTCTCTCTCTCTCTCTCTCTCTCTCTCTCTCTCTCTCCAAAGGCTCTCACCTCTTTCACAACATCTTTAGAAGGATCTTGCCTTTTTCACAACGTCTTTAGATAATGGGCTCTCTTCACTATAAGATATATTCTAAGCATCGTGGATAATGATAGATTCCATTGAAGACCTCACACCAGAGAATATTTTGGGTTCAAGTGACTATTTTGTTCTCCATCTTCCATCTTTGTCTCTCTTTCTATCTTTCATTTCTTAACTGTTTGTTGAACTTATGATGTATATGAAATGTATTTTGAGTATAATATGTTCATGAGAGTTGTACATTCTTTGTGATTTTCAGATTTGCGTTTTGGGGGTACTTGGTAAAGCTCATTGAACCCAATCAGCATCTAGCAAACAGATATATATGGTTTCTTTTAGCAACGTGTAGACACCCCGATTCTGAACCCAGGTGTAGACACCCCGATTTTGAACCCAGGATATGCTCGAGCATTCCCGATGATGAGAACGAACCAATCATAATTGCCCGAAACTTGTGAAGATAGCTTGAACATGATCAAAATCAACCAAACACCTCTAAATAACCTGAACCAGCCCAAGCCTTGTTAAACCAAGCCAAACCAGCAATCTGCCACCAAGAGCCTTGAGCGCTTAACCCATGAGAAGCACCTTGAGCGCTCAAGCCCACGGCTTTGAGCCAACTCAACCACCAGAATCTGCAGAGTATCTCATCATGAGATTTCATGCAGAGTGGAGCGTCTAACAAACTCTATACACGTATAATACCCTCCACTACACCTAAAACTACACCTAAACTACCCCTAAGCTACACCTAAACTACAAACCCACTTTCTCTCTCTCTACTGCCTTCCCTCCACCCACTATATATGTATCCTCCACTACCTCTTAGAGGAGGTGACCAGTTCAGCTCTATTCCCCTCCCCAATTTCGTCCAATCCCTCTCTCTCTACAAACCCATCTTTCTCCCCATGTAAAATCATCCGAAAACCATCTCAGAAACACCAAATTCAACCTCTGCTCAACAATCAACCTCATACTTTTACACAATACAGGTCAAAAAAATCCACCAAAATCCCAAAAAATCTTTCACTTCCAAACCCAGCATCCAGTTCAAGCTTTCAATCAAGTGTAAAAAGGTAGTTAAACAAGCTATTTTTGCTGTTTTGGTTCATCTGAGGGTGACCAGTGAATTCAATCAAGTTCTTTATACTTGAATTGAACTCACAAAGGTCTAAAAGTTGTTTTGAAATACTGTCAAAAATTTACAAGAAAGGGTTGAAAGGCCAAGCCTCGTGCCTTGAAGCCAAACCCAATTCCGGGCGCTTTACTTTATCAACTTTAAGCTCTATTTGGGATTTTGATCATCATCTAATAGTTAATTTATGCTCACATAATCTTTAAATAGTTTCCTTTTTACTTTAAAGCCTCTTGCATGAGCTCAAATTAACCATTTTATGACAATAAAGTTCTAAAAGTCTCTAAAAATCTCATGTTCAAGTATGAAACAGTGTCTGTGGTACTTCTTGAATTTTATACCATGCATTTGTGATCCTGAGAGTTATTCGGAATCCTTCTTATTAGTGAAAACCAGAAAATCACTTGATGGCTTGAGCGCTCAAAGCCAACCATTTGAGCGCTCAAGCCGTTCTTGAGCAGATTGTTGATTTTCGGATATTTCGATGATGGATCATGGTTTATTCAAGTTTGGGTGTGTGTATAGTTTTATTATCGTGGATCATGTTCGGACTCCTCCTTCTCAAAGTACTTTCTTCGTTAAAATATTGTGATTTTCTTCTTTCTATCATTATTTGTAAGATCAATTGCATTTTTTATCGATCTTCCATGAAAAACACCATTTTAATGTTTGATCTTATGTATAGTGATTAAAGAAGTGATGGATGGATTAAAAATCACAAGATTCAGAATGGGTTTTGAGCGCCAATCTATGGTCTTTGAAAGCTCAAATCGATTCGAGAGATTGGCCTTCAAGTCGCAAAACCATTGGCGCCAACCCTTGTTTGGAATCCAGATTATAAGCCAGTTTAATAAGTATCATGTTCATGATTTCTGGAGTTGTGGTACAATTTCTGTTCTGTTTAGTTTCTGTAAACATTTGTTGTAATTTTTCTTCATTATTATTCCCCTTTTTCATGTAAATCATGTGCATAAACATCCATATTGAATTTGCATTATTCACTATGTTTTTATTGTTTATATGGTTCCCATCCCTAATTCCCCATTTTCGTGATCAAATTGAGTTTCAAACATTTTTAAGAATCCCACGAAATATTGAGTAGAGACCGGTTCACGGACCGGGCGAGAGGGGTGCCGTAAAACCCTTCCCCTCTCGTAACCAAACCCCCGAATCCGAAAAATTTCTGGTTTCGCAGTGATCAGTAAAATCTTTTTAATGGGCGAACGAGTCATATTTTTATCGGTTTCTCGGATTCAAACCTCAAATCTGGGTGGCGACTCTAACAATCAATCTCTTTTCAAACACAAACTTAAACGCAACCTCCGTGGGCCGTCCACACAACGTCTACTAGAATGTTGTCCCATCTTGTCACGCTGATGCATGCCCAATTATTTCTGGACTTGACTTCGACAAAATAGAGTACTTCAATTTCTGGTTAGTTAGAGTCTTGTCCAAGAGCTTAACTAAAGACACTCTATGAACCATATTTTATCTTTTTCCTCCTCTTTTTGCTCCTAGTCTGGTAACCAGCCATCTTCATTGGGGACCCTTATAGGGTCGTACTAAATGATTTTAGCTTCATGATGATAGTAGTCCTAATGATCTCTTCCATTTGCTTAAGCCATTTTTCTCCCTCCAAATATTGTGGATTGGTTGACAAAACCCCATGATCTTTTGTAACAAATGCAGAGACAATGTATATAGAGGGATCAAAAGCGGGAAGCTATGGAGATTTTTTGTGTGTCAAACAATGAGAGGTACCAATTTATAGGCAGACATGGGAGACCTTTCAACTACACCATATTAAACCCAACCAGTTGTGGTTTAGTTATGCCTTTAAAGTCATTGAATTGAAAATTTTCTATGTACTGGAGTCAATTTACCATTGAAGTCCGAAAATTGAGTTGGAATCTATAGATTCTGAGAATCTCTAATTACCAAACTAATCTGGAAGCCTAACTATGCAAGGCCCAAAAGCCCAAGTTCAAGCCCAAACCACCAATGGTTTTTGGAGCAAAAAGGCTAATGCAAGTGGCCTAATGCCTAATTGTAGACACTCAAATTTGGCTTTGTTTATGTCTAAGCCCTCGCCTCGGGCAAATTCCAAATATGAGGTATGCTCTTGTATGCTTGGTTCGAAAGATGTAAAACTCGATAAACTTGGTGAAATTTTGGAACAAATTAGAGTGTGTACACCAATAGAGCCCCGATCCTTAAGTTAGAGCTCAAACCTAGTAGGATGTTATGGCCGCTAGATTGATTTCCAGGCCGCCAAATCATCCTGCTCAAAACCTTCCATTGAGATTGATTTTCTTGTCGGCACTTTGTTCCGTCGACTGAGACTTAGATTTGTCTGAAATTCTAGAATCTTCTGCAGGTGTTTCAAACTAGTTTAGGATTCTTTGATTTGGTCACCCCAGCTTGGTGTACACCTATAGAACTCTTAGACATAGAGTTTGTAGAGACCCTAATTTGGACCTCCAAATACCCTTAAGTCGTTGCCTGTAGGCTCCCCAATTAGGACATGGACCAAAACATGCCTTGAAAGCTTCGAACAATGCTCTTTGTGCTCAAAACTAAAACCAAAACCTCTTCAAAACAAAACCAAGCCTACACCATTTTTTAGTACATTCAAAACCATCTTTTTTGATATATATAATATGTCCCAAACCATTTCAAAATGAGGGAGATGCGCACATTTTAGTAAAATAAATGATTTATTTTCCCAACCTTTTGGGGGTAAAATGGTCATAGATTTCAATGTACAAATTATTTTAGGTCCAAACCAATTGGGTTAGAAAGTAGACTCAACAAGCTTTCAAACGTTTCAAACCATGCTCAAAACAGAGTTTGGTAACACCCGGGGAGCCCTGCGAAGTTTTGTCTATTGTGCAATCGAACCTAGGCGCCCCAAGTTCAATTTAGGCGACCAAATTCAACTTGGGCACCCAAGTTCTCAGGACATCCACCAAGTTCTTCAGGCATTTTGCAGATAAATTTCATTATATTTATTCTATTCTTTACAGTCCCAGACGCTCCTCCCTTGTCCCCTTGTCCTATTTCACTACCCTACATCTATATAAACCTCCCTCCCTCTCCATTTATAAACCTAGCCATCCATAGACCTCTCTCTCTCTCTCTCTCTCTCTCTCTACACCACCAAATTACACACTCTCATACTCTCCTCTCCTCCCTCTAAGCTACTGCCCACTCACTCACTTATTCATTCTCCACCAAAAATCCTCCAAAAGACTACCAAAAATTAAAAAAATAATCCTAAACATATTTGAGTCCTATCAACCCTAAGGACATTAACCTTCAATCAACTGTCACCTTTATTAGTGCCTTGGAAGCTCATCATTTTGCAAATTCAAGTCCAATGGAACATTTTTTCAAATGTAAAAATGGTCTTCAAAGCCATTAATTTGGTCCTATGAGGTGATCCCCAGAAAGCCATCCCAGTCCTATGAGGTTATACAGGTGATGCAATCAACTGAGGTATAAATTTTTTAAAAAATCAAACTTTTCAAAATTTTAGAGTCTGAAAAGAACTAGGGTGCCCAAGTTCAACTTGGGCGCCCAAGTTCCATCAAGGTCATTTTTGCCAAAAATCTTATTCATGGTTTAAATAATGTTTTCTTCAATTATTATACATGGATCATTATTGTCTAATTCACTCGAGCAATTTCAGAAAGGAACCTTTTCAAAATTCAATTAAAAATAACATTTTTTGAATTTGGGTTGATTTGAAGTTGGGTGCCCAAGTTCAACTCGGGGGCCCAAGTTCATTTCTGGAATAGACAGTTTTGATCAATTTTAGGTCGCATCAAGTCCATTCATGTCACATTTTACATATTCAAATATCTTTATATGCTATTTCCTCCCATACATGACAAAGTTCCATAGTAAAATATTTTACAAAATTCCATGAGTATTAAAGTAGAGACTGATCCACATGTCAGGCGAGATGGGTGCCGTAAAACCCTTCCCCTCTCATAATCTGGATCCAAACCCAAAATCTTTTTGGGTTAAAATGATCAATAACAAAGCCTTTTCTAAACAATGGTACGGAAGTCACATTTTTCAAAAATGGTTTCTCGGGTGATTATCCGCAAACCTAGGTGAAAACAAATCGAATTTTCAAATCGGCAAAGTTGAGAGCCCCATGGCAATGTCCACAGAGTCATTGGCAGATAAAACTCTCAAATAGATCATCTTGCAACATATCTATTTTGCAACAAATAGATCTTGCATGGGCAATATTTCTTTTATGTTGCATTTTTATTCTATTTTGCATGCTTTTGCATCCTTTTCCTTGCCCAAATCACTGTATTCCTATTTAATGTCTAATTAATTAATTTTTGTTCAAAACAAACTAAAAAATTGAAAAGCAGGCTAACCATTTAGTTAGGCACTACTTAACACTTTCCCCTCTTCATATCCTTGGCTTCTAAGCACGGAATCTATGTCCGATTTCTTAGTTCTTAAAATGAAGTGGCAACTCTAAACTATTAAGTGTGCCACAATGGGCACTTATGACGTTGACATTCCATAACGATGTCAAGTATTTTACTTATTAGCTATCCTATGTGAGAATCTCCGCCGCAACGGGTATATCCACACTAAGCACAAGCCAAGTCCCCATGCTAAACTAACAATGGACCTCAAACCTACAGATTACATACCACGACCCTAGTCTGGGCAGGTTGCCAGGTTGCAGGGACAACATGCATATGTGGTTAATGGGTCAAATACAACTTTTTCCTTGCCCTCTTTCCCCCACAAAACATGGGTGTCCCAAAGATACAACCCTTTTGTGTCCAACATGGGTTAAATATACCCATCAAAGTTAGCATCTATGAGCAATGTGCAATGAGATGGAAAACATGATTTTTCACCTTCCAACCATACTCACTTTGAGAGAAAAATTTATCATTTATCTCTTAATGGAATTTGTTCATTCATCCAAAGGGAGGTCTAGGTTCAAGTTTTTAGAAGCCCTTTAGTTGTTATTCTACAACACTCCCATTGATGATGTACATTGTTTGGGGAAAAAACCCGTTTTCATCTCTACCCGATGCCTCAAATAAAACCTAGTGTTGTATGGAACTTCTGGGGAAAAAGGGAAAGAAAAAAAAGGCAGAGTTAATTAGGGGTCATGTTTGGAAAAAACTTACTTACGTTTCCATCCTAATTGGTTTGAAACATTATGTTTACATCCTTAAATTCAAATAAATTCCACAACACTATTTTCTCTCCTAATTTTTCTAATATTCTCTCTCTTAATCTTTCTTGAATTATCTAAATCTCTCTCTCTCTCTCTCTCTCTCTCTCTCTCTCTCTCTCTCCAAATATAATAATTCTCTCTCTACTAATTTTCTCATACCTAAATCTCAAAATAAAATTAAAAATAAATAATCATAACATTTTTGGAAGACAGAGAAACAAACCAATCACCAATAAACGATTTTTAAAAGACATGAGAACATGGTTTAGTTATTTGTTTTCTATTTTTACTGTACCGAATCCACCAATATAGTGAATCAATGAAGCATGTTCAAATAAAAAAAACACATGGGAACATGATTTATTGGATAACTATTTTTACGGTACCGAATCCACCAATACGATGAAGCAATGAACCATGTTTGGGAAAAAAAACATGGGAACTTGGTTGATTTATTTGTCATGAATATTATAATGATTTATTATCATGTTTATTTTGTGAAATCATTGATGTGGTAAAACAATAAATTATATTCCCTATGTGTAAACAACTCTTTTTTAAAGGACATATGAACATGATTGATTAATTTACCATTTTTTTACCAAAGTGGTAAAACGATAAACCATATTCACTATTATTTAACTTCCCTTTATGAATTTGGCCCACGTATCGGCTTCCTTAAACATTTTAACCATGATTGCTAGATCAATAATTTTTGGACGGAAACTGTTACAATAGTTTGTGTGTGTTAGTCCCATATCGCCTAATTATGTCATGTAACGTGTTGAGTAATAATATAAATAAATCTTTCTCGTGTTAAGGTTAATTAATAACCTATACATTTTTCTTCTCTCTCACAACATGGTATCAGAGCTTAACCCACTTTAGATATACCATACTCTAAACCTATACACCACCGTCAGCCATTGTTATCAACCTTGAAAACCCTAATCAACCTTCTTGTCTACAAACCATCAATCGACCTTCCTGAAAACCCTAATTAACCTTCCTGCTGCCCTACAAACCCTAAATCGATCCTTACCCAATCTTCCTAAACCCTATTCAACCACCATACAACCCGGGAAATCCCCAAACATCTGCTTTGAAGCCCTAAATGACTCTTATAGTGTTTGAAATCCATGTATACACCCTAATCGATCTAGACTCAATTGATTTCAACTGAAATCAGGCACTCAAAACCCTAAAACAAACCCAATTGATCTCTCTACAACCTTCAAAACTCTTAGACGACCTTCACCCAGTTGATTTCGAGTCCAATCATCCTCAAAATTGTTCTGTTGCTGCTTGAAATTAAGGTGTTGATGCTCTAAATTGTTGTTTGTTGCTTAACCAGTGATCGTCTGGCTTACCCAGTGTACGGACGTCTCGATTTGGCTGTTATTGATCTTTGAAGCTTTCTTTCTCAGGTTATTTGGGTCTCTTTCAGTCTACTGTTCTCATGTGGTAAGCTAAGATCCCAGTTTAAGTTATTTTTTTGTGTTGTTATTGCTCTTTTGTGGATAGTAGTTTGCATTTGGTTAATTGTTGTCGGGTCGATTGTTGTTGATGGCTGCTTCTAATGTCCAGATTATAGTACTATTATATTGCGTTGTTCGAGGTGCTTGTTTTGAGCAGTGACAAGTTCATAATTGTTTACATTGTTTAGTGATTCGTTGGTGGTTATTTGTTGGTGATGTCCTCTCTATTATTTGGTAATATGTCTAAGATAAGTCCTGTTTTCACTATTGCCTCTAGTTCTAATGTTATTGTTAGTATTTCCAATTCTTCTCGATATTGTGATAGGAGCCTTATTACTTCCATCATTTTGAATGATAATAATTATGCTATTTGGGCCAAGGCTATTGAAGTCTATTTTGAAGGTGAGTGAACCTCACTGATGATCCTCCTACGACAACTAGTTCAACATATGTTGCATGGAAATCTGAAGATGCTTGCATTTGCTCTGGCTTATGGAATGTTATGGAGCCCCAGATCAGTGGACCTTTGATGTTTTTACCCACTACTAAGCTTGTATGGAAACAGGCTTAGGAGATGTTTTCTGGGGTTAACAATTTTCACCAGACTTATGATCTTCATCAGGAATTTTTCTCTCTGTCCATGGCTGAGCAATCTTTGAAAATTCATTATGCTAAGTTTGTTTCTTATGAACATCTTTCTCCCTCCTTTCATGCTTTTGCTACTTCTGTGTCTTCTATTTTTGCCCCTAACATTGTTGAGGAAGCCTTTTTCGAGTGGCGGACAACTATGGAGGAGGAGATGTCTGCTCTTCATAGCAATAATACTTGGACGTTGGTCCCTCTTCCTCCTGGAAAGACAATTGTTGGGTGTCGCTGGGTGTTCATAGTGAAATATCATCCTGAAGGGACTGTTGATTGTTACAAAGCTCGTCTTGTAGCTAAGGGCTACACCTAGACTTATGGTGTTGATTATACAAAGACATTTTTCACCCATTGCCAAAATTGGCTCTGTTCGCCTTCTTATCTCTCTTGCTGCCAATCTTGGTTGAAACTTATTTTAGTTGGATGTCAAGAATGTTTTCTTGCATGGGGATCTTGTTGAGGAGGTTTATATGGAGTAATCACTAGGGTTTGTTGCGCAGGGGGAGTCCTCTCAAGTATTTCATCATCAGAAAGCTCTGTATGGGCTTAAACAACCCCCGAGGGCTTGGTTTAGGAAGTTTAGTGATGCTGTCTTGCGATTTGACATGAAGTGTTATCATTCTATTTTTTTCTCGCACATCTGTCCGAGGGAAAATACTATTGATTGTTTATGTCGATGATATCATTATTACTAGTGATGATAAGAAAGGTATTGATGAGTTGGAGCTTTTCCTACAACATCAGTTTCATACCAAAAACTTAGGCAAAATGAGATATTTCTTGGGTAGCAAGGTAGCATGGTCTAAAGATGGTGTTAATTTATTACAACGAAAATATGTGTTTGATATTTTAGATAAGACGGGTTTATTGGGGTCAAAAACTGTTGAGACTTCAATGGACCCTAATGTCAAACTGTGTGTTGATCAGGGGGAGTTGCTTTTTAGTCTTGATCAGTATCGTCGCCTGGTTGCGAAGTTGAATTATCTTACCGTTACTAGTCCAGATATCTCGTTTGCAGTTAGTTTGGTTAGACAATTTATGTTGGCTCGCCTTCCTACTAAGAGGACATTCTAAGAATTATGAAGTATCTCAAAGCCCATCCAGGACGTGGTCTGTTTTGTAGAGCTAGTGAACATTTGCGTGTTGAGGCCTTCACTGACTCTGATTGGGCAGAAGACCCATCTGACAAGAGATCCACTACATGATATTCTATCTTTCTTGGTGGAAACCTTATTAATTGGAAAAGTAAGAAGCAGACAGTAGTTGCGATGTCTAGTGCTGAAGTGGAGTGTAGGGCAATGGCTCATTTGACATGTGAGGTTGTGTGGATACGTTCATTTCTTCAAGAGATAGGATTTCCTATGCAGGTGCCTATGAATTTGTACTATGATAATCAAGCTGCAATCCACATAAAATCCAACCCGGTGTTTCATGGGAGGACTAAACACATTGAAGTAGATTGTCATCTTGTACGAGAAAGGTTGACTGGTGGAGTGATTGCTACTCCATTTGTGTCCACCAGTGCCCAGTTAGCCAATATGTTTAAAAAGCCGTTGTTTAAGCCACGATTGGAGTTACTCTGCGACAAGTTGAGACTTATTGATATTTACTTTCCAGCTTGAGGGGGAGTGTTAGAATAGTTTGTATGTGTTAGTCCCACATCGCCTAATTATGTCATGTAACGTGTTGAGTAATAATATAAATAAATCTTTCTCGTGTTAGGGTTAATTAATACCCTATAACTATGGCAAAAAATCATTTATGTTTTTATCCCCAAAATCTTTACCCTATAGGAAAAAAAAATTGGGGGTAAAGATTTTTCTTTATGTTTTCATCCAAAAAATCTTTACCCTATAAACAAAGATTTTTGGGATAAAAACATAAATGATGTTTACCGTAGTTCTTTATGTTTTTATTCAAAAATCCCTGATCCAACAGTCATGGTTAAATTTTTTAAGGGAGTCGCATGCACGAGCAAAATTCATAAAGAGAAGTGGAATAAAAAAAATTTCTATTCAATATTGGTAAGTTGCTCTTGTCCCTTTCATTCTTAGTATTTGTCTTTTTCTTCTTTTTTCATTTCCCAAGTTAGGAACTGGTGTTTTATATCTATGGTGTGAAAAATAAAGCTTGGATTTGATTGGGTGGTTTGAACAATAGATTTTATGAGGAAATGGAATGGTTTGATAATGTTGTGTTCCATGAGTAAGGGATAGGAACCGAATCCCATTTAAAAAGGAAACTAACACCACTCATTCAGGAATTTGTTGTGAAATTTTAATGTACTCACAAGCTCACGAATCGTACTGAAGTATAGTTATGCAAGAGCGAGGTTAAACCCACAGGGACTTGTGGTTTTTTTAATAGGAAACTAAATAAATTCAAAATTGATTATACCCTAACCTAGTTCCAAAAAGTGTGATTGGTTTGTAGACTAAAATTAAGGTAAAAATAACAAAAGAAAAAAATTAAACTTTAACGAAAATTTAAGTGAAGATTCCTTGTTGGGAAAAATAACTAGAGTTTCGGAATCCACACTCATGTATTCATAGTGTTTTTTAACAAACTCTTATTTATTTTTCTCTAATTCTCTTCACAGTAATTTGGTGGTTAAACTCTACTATTGCGGAAAATATCTTCGTTAAGCTCGTTTTAAAGAAAATCAATTTATGTACACTCTTCCTCGCCTCAATGTTCAAGACACGAAAAATTCGATGTATCCGTTAACAAACAAATCACAACAGATATCCAATACTTGAAATCAAAATTCAATAACCAAGTAAAATAACTATTCAATAGTTTCAAATCATGGAAAAAACATGATTGAATCCATATAAAAAACTACTAAATTAAATTAAAAAGAGGTAAGAATGATTATTTGATGAGATTATGTATTAAGAAAATTAAACAGAGAGTTTGTATTTAAACACTACTAGACATGGGGTTTCATCCTCTACCCTAGTTTAAATGACTAGCCACTCATGGAGGATGTGAACATATTCAAATAATAATAAAACTCCATTGTAACAAATTAAAAGTTTACAAAGAGGTAAAATATTAATGACCAAAGCTCTGCTCTAGCCGTGTCTATGTGAAAAGTTGTTATGCCGTCAACTACGTCCAAGCCATCCATTTCTTAGGTGATGCTACTGCTGTTGCATTTGTGATATACGTCCCCCCCATAAGCAAACCCATCTCATCCTTTTATAAGGCATTGCTAAGTGTAGGCTACCTTATAGAGGTCTTCATATTTCCTTTCTCAAAAGCTCAATACTTAATTAGATGCACCGAATCAACCCACGGAGGTGTTTACATATAAAATTAACCAATCCAATAATTAATTGACACGTAATCAAAAGTGCCAAACATTGGCAATTATTTGTCAATGAAAATACATTGGATTAATAAGGTAAAATAGATTAAATACGTTGTCGTATCATTTCTCAAACTGTACGAGCAGTTATTAACAGTTACAAGCCATTGCTAAAATATAGATTGGCTTCGAAGCCATAATACTAACTGCTGAGCATACAAGCTCCATGTGCAAACTTGCAAAACAAGGCAATCGACAGTTAAAACACGTGGAATACTTCTGGAAGGCAGTTGTTCCCTTAACATGTTATCATTTGAGTTGGTAAATAAACGTGCAGGTTTAAAGCTTCTGGGAGAAGAAAGAATTCAAATTCGTATGTGGAAGAGGAATAACTGCCAACTTTTAGAGTGGAAGTTAGAGTTCAAAGCAATCCAGATTCAAACTCATGGAGCAGGAAGATCAAACTGCAACCAACGTCTATAAATAGAAGAAATTGAAGAGTGAAAACCCCCAGACAAATCTTCAACAAACAACTATCAAAAAACTGGTGCTTGGTTTGTTCATTGGTAAAGTAGTTTAGGATTTTGAACCCAGTTCGAAGTAGTTCAGGATTTCGAACCCAGTTCGAAGTAGATTAGGAAGTAACTTAGGAATTAGATTAGGATTTATCTCGATTGTTCTGGTAACAATCACCCCTATCTCGGTTGTTCTTGTAACAATCACCTGTTCGAAGTTCTGTTACTCTGTATTTGAAGTTGAAGACAATTTCGAAGTAAATTTACCTTTGATTCATCAATCGAAGTGTCTTGTTTCTTTATTGTTCTTTGATTTCCTAAGTTTATTGGTTTGCATTTCTTCACTTATTAAGAAAAATCCTCTTAATTGAGGTAATTGAACCAACAAAACATAATCGCCTGATTAGGTTTGGTTTTGCCAAAGTTAATCTGAGGAAGGAGATTGAAACTCTCTCTGGCACGCTCGCACACAATCATTTTCCATTGCAAAGAAGTAAAAAGAACCAAACACATCTTTTTTGGCACGCCCAGTGGGACACCAGAAAGTGTTAGATGGCTCCAAAACTTAGGAAGCAAGTGGATGATTCTCAGGTTGGCCAAATGCCAGAAGATGAGAACAATGTTAATTCTAAAGAAAATGAACAAGTCGAAGGCCTTCAAATAGGACCAGAGACTCGTGCTGGTCAAGACTTAAATATGGGAACTGGCCAGACTTCTCGAATGAATACTAGGAATAATAAAATTGTGCAAGTTGATGACCCAAAGAATCCAGAAGTTAGAGGGAATATGTCATTCAACCAATTTATTGAAATGATTACTACATTTAAAGAACTGGCTCAGACCCAAAGGCTTATATTACAAAAATTGGAAGAGCAATCAGGGCTTAGAAGTAATCCTTTGCCTTTATTTGAGAAGGATAAAGGAGAGGCTAGTACAAGCAAATTCAGGTCAAGGCCTGGAAAAGAGCATATAAATGTAGAAGACATACCAGAATCTTGGTATGAGCCTGCAAAGAATCATGATCATCAAACCCCTAAACCTAAGAAAGTGTTCAAGCAAAACACTAATATCCCATTCGAACCAAACTTTGATGGTGTAAATGAGGAGAAAGGCTTTAGGAATTATGATTACGTATTTGATGAGTATATGTATACTCCTAGAAATCATTTTAATGAAAAAGACAGGACTAGTGCGATAAGGCCTAATCCAGAGATTGGGATTCCTAAGTATTCAGGAATACCAGAGATGGAAAGGGTACATTCGAACTACCTTTATGAACCTTTTGTAAAACAGGAGGGAGGTTTCAAGCAAACTAGGCCTTTTGATGATCCTTATCAGAGGATTCCAAAAGATCACATGTCTAGAAATGTCACTTGGGAACCACCTGTTAATTCAAAGGTACCTTTAGGGGAACATCCAACCCTTCGAGATGAAATATTAGGTCTTATGCAAGAAGTTTATGGACGCTTGAACCGGGGGGTACAAACTCAAATTTATAGAAAACCTTATCTGGAATGGATAGATAAACAGTTCGAAGTCCTTAGGGGGTTTAAAATTCCAGATTTCACTTTATTCCATGGAGATGGAAAACAATCCACAACTGAGCACATTGCTAGATTCAGTGCTCAGTGTAGGGAATTAGGCAATAATGGGTTCATTAAGTTGAAATTGTTTTCTAATTCTTTAACAGGGACGGCCTTCGAATGGTATTCGAACTTGACACCAGAGTTAGTTCCAAATTGGCAAAGGATGGAAGAGTCATTCCATGCAAAATTTTATCAAACTGAGCCTGAAGTTACTATGGTTGACTTAGTAAGATTAAAGCAGAAGCCTGATGAGAAGGCTGCTCAATTTATTGCTAGATTTAAAAAGGCCAGAAATAAGTGTAAACTTCAATTACCAGAGGTTGAATTTGTAAGAATAGCACAAGATGGTTTAAGTAGAGAACTTAGGAAGAAGTTCGATTCTACTGAGTTTAGGGATTTGGTTGATTTAACTTACAAAGCATCAAGATATGAGTCTTTGTTAGAAGAGGATGTTGATAGAAATAACTCTTCCTACTCAACCTATTATAAAGAACCCATTTATGAGATTGATGCTGCTGAAATTGTTCAACATGAGCCTTGTGTGTGTGAATGTTTAGTTCGAAAGGATTCCTCTATAACATCAACGAACAACAAGAAAGCAGTTAATAAAATATATTCATTTGATGTTTCAAAGGCAGATGAAATTTTTGGGCTGTGTTCGTTTGGGGGATTTGGGACAGTTTTGGCACTATTTCAGTTTTGATTACATCATCACTTTTTTCACTTTTCTCTATATCTCTCTCCACTTATTACACTTGCTTACATCATCGAAACTAAACAAAACAAAACTAAACTGTGCAACCGAACACAACCTTGATTATCTTCTGAAGAAAAAGTTCATCAAACTCCCTGAAAATATTAAACTTCCAACTTTGGAAGAAACAAAAGGGAAAAGTTATTGCAAATGGCATGCTTCATGGACTTGATAGGCACACAATATCATAGATCTAAGTGCCTAAAGAGGGTAGTTCTAGCACGGTTTTATCTTATTTATTCCCTATTTTCCACTTGATGCATTGCTTTGGTATGTTTTTGCGTTTTTGTTAATTTTCAGGAAAATAAGGTTGTTTTAGCTCCAAGATTGGATTGCAGAGCAAAGCCGTGGAGACTAAGGGTCGAAGTGGATTCTTAAGGAAAGCAATTTAGACCGTCGGGAGCGCTACAAGGTTTTTGATGGAGCGCTCAAAAGTGGCAAAACAGGGCTTAGGAAGTGAACAGAAGGTCTACGAGCGCTACACCAAAATGGGTGTAGCGCTACCGAGCAATTCAAGGGTCAACGGTCAAATACAAAGGTCAATGGTCAAAATGGCAGTAAAGGGTGCGGTAGCCTACACCACTTTTGGTGTAGCGCTACAGATGGCTTAACTTTGCCTTGGAACTGTGGCGTTTTGGTTTTCGTGCGACGCAATTCCGATTTGTTTTAGGATTCCAATCTGTTTTACTATAAATACCCTGTTATAACTCGAAATTAGGGTTCCACATTCATAACTTAGGTTTTATTTTCTTAACTTTTGGTGGCTGATTTCAGGGTTATTTCTGACTCAAGTTTAATTCAAGTTCTTCAGTTTTCCAGCGTGGAATTCCTGTTTTTCCCTTGGTGTTCAAATCTATTCCTTTCTGCGAATCTGTGGTATCGTGTTTATTTATATTTTTATTTCATCTTAATTAATTGAACCATGCTTAGATCTAGGGTTCTTAATCTTCTCGTTGCGTTCTTAAGCATAATGAGTGAGTAGTCGCGTAGGGTGCGGCCGTGGGACGATGGCATTCTGTGGTTAGTCTAATCGACGTTTCACCTCGGGACCGAATTAATTCAATTTTAAGCAGTTTTAGGAAACGAAACTTTTCTAACGAACAAAACCCAGGCATCGCCGGATTTCGAATGCGCACGAGAACCGGTGACAGGTGGTGCACATTTGTTAGGGAACATTTTCTAATTATAAAATCAATAGATTGAATCATTGTGGTCCGAGTAAACATTAGTTAGATTAGCTGCGAGTGCTAGGTTCCCACGATTGCTCCCTCTTCTTTATTTCATCGTAGTCAATTTCATTAATTTTTAGTCAGTTAATTAATCAATCTGAACAAGGGGTGGCTACCTGAGAGCCAATCTTAACTAAAACTCCACACTTTTGAGTCAAACACCGTCAGACCGTCTCTGTGGTTCGACTCCAGTACTTCCGAATTTATTGTGCTACACCGGTCAAGAGTCCTATGCTTAGGACGCGTCTTATTTTTAGTCACTTGGTCGGTCAAGCAGGACTCATTCCACTAAAAATTGTAATGTTTTCCATGATAGGATTCAAGAGCAGATCAAGAAAGGAAGAATCATGTTTCCAAAAAAGGCTATGGGAATTGATACTAATCCGTTTCCAAAAATTGAAGAAGTGACTGCCAACACTAATGTGCCAACATCTCTAGCTAAAACTGTAAAGGAAATGTGGCAAAACAAGCAGGTGCAAGTGGAAATGAATTCGGTGCAGTTTAGTAAAGGAAAGCCAAAAGTTGGCCAACTTCGAAATGATGATGGGAAGACCTACCGTCAAAACACTGCACTAGGAAGTTCTGTTACCAGAGGTTTTAAGCAGTCTCATCTTCCCATGCTCGAGGCATCCTTTTGGAATGTTTGTGCATGGAATGCAGGGCCAACTATTTGATCTTCAAGGATTTGGATAGACAGGGGGTTGATTTCTTTCCAAAGAGGATGGAAAGAAAAGCTTTGGATCAAGTAATGAAAGAAAGCCTTGGATCAATCCAAATCATGGAAGAAATGAAAGGCCTTGGTCTGTTTCAAAGAGAAATGTGCCTTCTAGTCCAGTCCCACCAGCTTCGAAGAGGGATTATACTTCTTCGAAGAAGGTTAACACTGGGAAGGCCCCAATAGGCCAAAGAAATGGAGGAGAAGAGGAAAAATTTACCTTGGTGAAAGTAGTTCCTAATTGGTTTCTTAAAAGAATTAAACCTGAACTTTTCCAAGAATGTAGAACTTCTTCTAAAATTGGGAACAAAATGGTTAAACCTCCAAGTGCTCCTACTGGTCAATGGGTAGTGGTCAGAGATCCAAAGACCAAAGCACCTCAAATGATTCCTATGTTGACAAGAACACAGAAAAGGAAATTGCAAAAGAGGTATACCAGTTTCCAAATGGAAGAATATGCTTCCAAGGAGAATCCTAACGGGGGTGATAAATTCAACCCAAGGTTTAATATATTTTGAAGAGAAGATTCTGAAGAATCTCTTCGAAAGGGGTTTTCTCAATCAGAAAGAGAAACTCTGGAGAACTTGGCCGCGAGAATGGACAGTGAAGTACCTCAAGATAATCCAACTTCTCCAAATTCCTTGGCAAGCTATCAATTTGGCTTGTTAGAAGCCATGATAGTGGAACATGAAGAAGGTGGGGGAACTAATTCATCTCCTATTGGAACATTCTCTCCTATGGAAACTTCTGTAGCAGAGTTTTCTGAGAAAATGAACACATCAGAAGTTGGATCAGAAATACCAATGCAAGAAAAAAGTACCATTCAGTTTGGGACTTTACCTGAAGTCCAAATTAACATGGTAACTCATTCATTTGTTAACTTTGGACCTTTTGGACCAGATTGTTCACCAGTTCGAAGAGCATTACAACCAGCAGCTATTACTATGGAGGTTATTAATGTCTCAAGTGATGAGGAATATAATCTCACATATGATAATGGTTGGAATGATAGTTGGGGAGCTTTAATTTCCAAGATTCAAAAGGAGGAAGAGGAGGAGGATTTCATGATCATGGTAAATACAGCAGAAGAACCAGAAGTAACCTCCAAAGAGAGTAATTTTCATTCCAGAAACAGAAAATGATTCTAAGTATCTTTTGATTGTTGATTTGGATTGTGCTGATCTTTCCTATCCTTTCAAATCACCTTCGAATGATATGAGGCACCATTTGAAACCATTATACATATCTGCATTGTTTGATGGAATTTTGTTAAACAGAATTCTGGTTGATAATGGTGCAACAGTGAACATTTTGCCTTCTAGGACTTTGAAGAAGTTGGGAAAAGAAAAGGTTCGATTAATCCCAACAAGCACATCCATCGCTGGTTTCACTGGTGAGAGTAAAAACCCCAAAGGAATTGTTTCTATACGCCTAAAAGTTGGCCAAGTAGAAATTGATACAACCTTCTTTGTGGTAGATACTTTTACAAGCAAGTATAATGCTTTACTTGGTAGGGATTGGATTCATGTCAATGGCTGCATTCCATCTTCAATGCATCAAGCCCTGATGAGACAGAAATGTATAAGCCTGAAATCATCCCTCTGAGTGAAATTGCACAAACTGCCACCCATCCATCCAATGTATTGGAAATGGCAGAATTGGCAGAGCTGAAATCTAAACTCAAACAAGCAGTTGATTATGAATCAAACAATCCACCAGACGAGGTTGCTTGGATATGAGTCCAAGATAGAGTTCGAAGAGGCCAACTCTTTGGCTTTAGTTAAATTTATGGCTCTAGAAATAGAGCAGAAATTACAAGAAATAAGTGATTGGGAGGAATTGTTGGCTGAGAAATCTGACTGGGGGTTGAAGCCAGATGAACTCGAAGAGGCCTTTATAGGTCATGTCAAATCCCAAGATCTCGTGGAAGAGGTGGAATTGGGAGAAGGAGTTGTTCCAAACACTATGCAAATCAACAAGGGGCTTGATGCTGCTTCGAAGGCCAAGTTGATCGCAATACTTAAAGAGAACAAAGAATGCTTTGCTTGGAGTTACAAAGAGTTAACAGGTTTGAGTAGAAATTTGGTTGAGCATAGATTACCTATCAAACCTAATTGTAAACCTTTCAAACAACTTCCAAGAAAAATGTCTCCTAAAACCATTTTATTGGTTAAAAACGAAGTTCAAAATCTTTTAAATGCTGGTTTTATTAGAACAGCAAGATATGTAGAATGGCTATCAAATATTGTCCCTGTTGTCAAGAAAAATGGAAAAATTAGGTTGTGCATTGATTTTAGAAACTTAAACACTGCAACCCCTAAAGATGAGTACCCAATGCCTATAGTAGACATGCTTGTGGATAGTTCTGCAGGTCACAAAATCATGTCTATTATGGATGGACATTCAGGATATAATCAAATTTGTATAGCTGAGGAAGATGTTCATAAGACTGTATTTAGAGCCCCTGGCAACCTTGGGACCTTTGAGTGGGTCAAGATGCCCTTTGGGCTTAAGAATGCTGGTGCTACTTATCAAAGAGCTATGAATGCAATCTTTCATGAAATAATAGGGGGTTTTCTATAATGCTACATAAATAACATAATTGTCAAATCAAAATCTATTGATGATCATGTGGAGCTTTTGAAAGTGGTTTTTTCCAAGATGAAGCATTATCAACTAAAGTTGAATCCTGCTAAATGTGTTGTTGGAGTGATGGCAGGGAATTTCTTGGGATATTTAGTCCATAGCAAAGGTATTCAAGTTGATAAAAATAAAGTTAAAGCTATTATTAAAGCAAAACCTCCCTCAAACAAGAAAGAACTATAAAAATTTCTTGGTCAATTGAATTTTCTTCGAAGATTTATATCTAATACTGCAGGGAAAACTAAAGTTTTTTCTTCTTTATTGAAATTGAAGGATGGAGAGGACTTTGAATGGACAAAGGAGCATGATGATACTTTCAAGGCCATCAAGAAGTACTTAATCAATCCACCAGTTCTTGTTCCACCTAGAAAGGGAGAGCCTATCAAACTGTATGTAGCAGCAAACCATGACTCAATAGGAGTTTTATTAGCTCAAGACAATGAAGAAGGGAAGGAACAAGCTATCTATTATCTAAGTAGGTTTCTTAATGATTGTGAAAGTAGGTATTCTCGCAAAGAGAAAAAATTATGTTTAACCTTGTTCTTTGCTTCAAGAAACTTCAGGTACTATATGATGCCTAGAGTAACCTATGTAATTTCTCAGACTGATGTTATGAGGTATATGTTGTCCCAACTTGTACTCAGTGGCAGAATTGGGAAATGGATTGTATCTTTAATTGAATTCAGTTTAGAGTACGTTCCTCAGAAATCAGTTAAAGGGCAAGCTTTGGCTAATTTTTTGGCTGATCATCCAAATGAAATTGAAACTCCTGAAATAGCAGATGTTAATACAGTAACAGTTAAACCATGAAAAATGTGGTTCGATGGTTCGAAAACATCTCAAATGGCTGGAATTGTAGTTATTTTGGAAACTCCTCAAAGTTTGAAAACCAAATTTGGTTTTCAAATAAATGAAGGGGAGTGTACCAATAATCAAGCAGAATATGAAGCCTTAATTATGGGTCTAGAACTCTTGCTTATTATGAAAGTTGATATAGCTGAGATCTTTGGAGATTCTCAGTTGGTTATAAACCAGGTGAATGGAGAATTTGGTTGTCATAATGTTGGTTTAAAACCTTATTATGAACATGTGAAGTCATTGATTAAGAATTTTCACATGATTTCTTTCATATATGTTCCAAGGTTCTTCAATGAAGAAGCTGATGCAGTGGCTCAAAAAGCATCAGGATTCAAATTCATTCCTGATGACAGTTGAGAATTTTGTCAATTAACTCTAAGAAAATCTTTGCCAATGCTTAAAGACAGGAACATAGATTTCGAAGTATGTGAAATCGCTACTTCTCCTAGTTCGAATGACTGGAGACAGCCATTAATTGATTATTTAACTAGACCTGACACCAAAATAGATAGAGCAACAAGGCTAAGATCTGTCAATTACATCATGTATAATGGAGAACTGTTTAAGAGAGGAGCAGATGGATTATTGCTTAAGTGCTTAAACAAGGTTGATGCTTTTAAGGTTATGGCAGAAGTTCATGAAGGTATTTGTGGAGCTCATCAAGCAAGAATCAAGATGAGATGGTTGATTCGAAGGTATGAATATTATTGGCCTACTATCATCAATGATTGTATTGATTATGCAAAAGGGTGCCAAGCTTGTCAAAAGACAGGATCTCTCAAAAGATTATCAGTTGCTGAACTACAGCATGTAATCAAACCTTGGCCATTTAGGGGTTGGGCAATGGATATGATTGGTATGATTTACCCTCCATCTAGGAGTGGGGATAAATTCATACTAGTTGCTACTAATTATTTCACCAAATGGGTCGAAGCTCAAGCCTTTGATAGTGTCTCTCAAGAGCAAGTGATTGAATTCATTAAGAATATCATCTATAGGTTTGGATCTCCAGAAACTATAACAGTAGAGAATGGATCCATTTTCGAAGGACGAGCAGTGAAAGCTTTTGCAGCCTCTCATGGAGTGTCTTTGATTAGCTCTACACCCTATTACGCTCAATCGAATGGCCAAGCTGAATCAACCAACAAGATTATCAAAAGAGGTATCCAAAGAATGGTTGATAGGAATCCAGAAGAATGGCCAAATTTACTATTAAATGTGTTATGGGCATATCGAACCACTAAAAGAACCAGTACTGGAACTACTTCTTTTGCTCTAACTTATGGGCATAATGTTGTTTTACCAATGGAGATTGTGGTAAAATCACAAAGAGTTGCTTCTCATAATGAATTAGATACTGGAGCATACCACCAAGCAATGTATATGGAGCTCGAAGAAATAGATGAAGAAAGAATTAAAGCTCTAAATCAGATTCTGCTGCAAAAATTAAGAGTAGCTAGAAGTTATAACAAGAAAGTGGATGTTCGAAGCTTTGATATAGGGGACTTAGTATGGAAAGTAGTGTTGTCTATCAAAGAAAGAAAGCAATGACTTAGAAAATGGGCTCCAAATTGGGAGGGACCTTTCCAAATTCATAGAGTCCTTAAAAGAGGGGCATATCATTTAAAGGATTTAAATGGTTATTTATGTCCGTAGAAGAAAGATTAATGGAAGATATCTAAAGGCCTGTGTTCCAACTATATGGGAGTCCTTTAAAAAAAGATAAAGCTGTAAAATAGTTCATCTCTCATTGCTTGTGTTGGTCAAGGTAAGCCATAAGAACAAACAGTTTTCTGTTGGTCAAAACTCATAATTCAAAAAATGAGATAAGCATCCTTAACCATAAGAACAGTTATGAGATTGGAGTAACAAAAATATTTCATTGATTAACTCAGAAACTGTACAATGGTGTTTACTAAGCTAACCAATACAGAAGCACCCTTATTACAAACAAATTCATAAAATTCTCCTTGATCAGTTGTTCTCTGCAGTTGATTCTTAAGTTCTCTGATAGTTTCAACTGTTGAAGAAGCCTTGCCCATATAAGTCTGCATGTGAGAAGTGGTTTGAGCAATCTCACCTCTAACTGCAAATAAGGCTTCTTCAAGACGAGCTTCTTCTTCTTTCAACTGATTTAGCTTGGTAGCATCTTGATCATAGGAGGAGATTACATTCTGTGCTTCATACTCTGCATTTGCCAAAGCTACTTTCCAACTCTGTCTTTAAAGATGTCTTTCTTGAACTTCACAGAGTTGAAGGGCCTTCATTTGGAATTCAGAAGCTTTAGCCAAAAGGTGTATATGTAGCTCTAAAAAAGCAGGCTTTAACACCCAAACAGCTTGACAACAGATGTCCAAGTGTACTTTTAGATCTCCTTCAGCTAAAGTTTCAAAATCCAATCTAGAGAATTGCTGGAGAGTCTCCCTCAACTCTCGAATCTCTTCCTGCGAGAAAGTAGGCTTGACCAACTCAGATGTAGATGCACTTTGTTGAACCTTGAGTTGAATGATAGGAGATTCTGGAGAAGGAGTTGGAGCCTTAGGATTGGTGGTTCTATTGCAAAAATCACTCACTTTCAGTTTGAATTGCTCCAATGAAAGGGGATCACCAACAATGGTGCCAACAGAAGCACCAGTTTCCTGTCAAAGGGAATATGTTAAGCATATTTAGGCTTAAATCTTATAAATAATACATGATAAATACATGCTCAAGTATAATGGACTACAATACCTCAAATGGATGGGTTTGTTCTGATAGACTCTGTCTAGTAAGGATATCAGTTCCTGGAGACTGATTGAGAAGAGTTTTCTCAGTTATTGCTTTAGCTTGCTCAATAGGAGTCCCTGCAATAGAGCTTGTCTCTGGTGCTATTTCGATAGATCCACTTTTAATACCTTCTGAAGCTAAAGCTCTTGCCACAATATTGATAACAGGAGGAATCATGCCTTCTACTGTGACTTGTGGTTGAGATTGTAGAGTTCGTGCCATCTCAGTGGATTTCTCAACAACATCGGAAGCAGCTTTCCTTGTGGCAGCTGTATCAAACTTCGAAGCTTTAGTGGCTTTAGTATTAGAAGGGTCAACTGGTCTTCGAATTTCAGCAGGAATGTGTCGAATGGAATCTGAAGAGGCCTTCGAAGTCTCAGCATGCTTTGTTTTTGCTGTTTTCTCTAAAACAAAAAGATATTACTCAGAGATGAGAAAGCATGAAGCCAAGATCAAGGGTCTTAATGAAGATAAATTCATGAAGTTTACCTTTCACAAATTGGCTTATAGTGATATCTCCTGTATTTTCTTCTTCTAGTTCCTCAATTAGTATTGTCCTTCTTCGTTTCGAAGCCTCATAAACTTTAGCAATTTTAACTCTTTCTGGGTTAGATCCTCCTTTGGATGCTAAGGTTTCTTGACTCTTATTTGCTTTTGAAAGGATAAAGGGAATTCTGATTAGTTTTGTGAAGAATCAGAAAGTCAACATGAATGGATGAGAGAGTTATTGGATTTTGAACCTGAAGAAGTAGGAGTTTGTGCAATTTGCGTTTCTTTCCTCATCCTTTTCTTGGGGACAAATTCTGTGTGTCGAATCACAAAGTAAGAAAACAGAAAGGATTTGAAGTTATAACTAATACTTAGATCATCAAAATTACCTGATGGAGAAGGAGGAGGAGTTTTGTGTTGTTGAGATCTAGTGACCCTTTTGTGGAACAGACTGGAGTGGTTTGACATGTAGAGCTACAGATACCAGAGCAGAAGAATGTACATCTGGTGTTGCTTCTCTTGGTTCTGATTGAGATTCACCTCTTCTCTCAAGGCCAAATCCATCGTCTGACACAGATAGTGAACTAGAATGTGCTTCACCCTCAACTGGAGCAGAACAACCAATATGGTGTGCAAAACCTTGAGCTATGTTGGTTTGGTTGTATAGGTCAAGAAGATTATGCCACCAACTGGCAAATTTAGTGAAGATTGGACTGTCCATAGTAAATTGGCAAGGCCTGAAGTTTGCCCTGGATTTTCTGAATTGCACATTAAGATGAGAGAGTACATTCTTATCAACTTTCTTTCTGGCATACAGAGGAACATTAACCTCTCCAGGGTAAGGGCATGGAATGGCTTGTACCATACCAAATTGTCTGGCAAATTGGGCAGGACAATAAATTTCGGCATGGGTTTGTTTATAGCCCCCAACAATCCCTCCTATGAATAGTTCTCTTGAAAGTAGAATACTTCCCCAAGCAGCAGCAAAGGCATTGGCGCCCCTGTTCTCCATCATATCTTTTATCCAGATAGGCCCAATGCTCCAGTCAACAAAAGGATAGAATTCTGATTCTTCCTTATCCTCCTTCATGTTGTAGAAATATTGCAGATATTCGACCAATGCTAAGGGTTTGGAAGTCATAATCCTGAACTTATCCCCATAAACATTAACAGGTTCTGATACAACAACTTTGAAGATGGGCAAATACGCTAAGATCCACAGTTGCAAGAACCAAAGAGGGCCTCCTATGTTGAACATGAGTGGTTTGGATTGACTATCAGACCCTATCTTATAGACATATCCTAAAAAGTATGAAGCTAAGTCAAACTTCTGACCTTGAGAAAGGCAATATGCTAAAGGGGCAAATTCAAGCATAATCTTCTTACCACCATGACAAAAGATCATTTTACAAAAGGTGTATAAAAGATATCCAAAGAACTCCCTATCAGACACTTCATCTTCGAATCTGGCTTCATTTCGAAGAAAGTTTCCGTATAATGCATTTGAACCTGAGGTTTTCATGTCTTTTAAAGGCGGGACATCAACAGATTTGGAAATGTCAAACATTGGACCAAATGGGGGAAGTCCAGTAAGAAACGACACGTCTAAAACTGTAGGGCCCATCATTCTGCAGTTAAATCGGAAATAGTTAAATGACGAATCCCAAAAAGCTAAAGCAGCGTGTATGAGTGCAGGGTTTTGTGGAATACCATTTCAAAGCAGTGAGATAATGTGCCAGACTCCAATCTCCTCTAAATCAGCCATTTTATATTTCAAAATATGTTCAGTCCATTTACCCCAATCATTATCTTGAACTGACCAGCATACGAAGTTTCTTGTAGGCCAATCTGCAAAGTTCAACTCCTGATCTTTTATAAGTTTACCTTCTTCTAAGATTGGATAACATGGCATAAACTTGAGAGGAAGATCAAAGAATGCAGGCCCTAGGATGTGGGTATCAATTCTATCAGGATTTGTTATAAAAACCTGGTTATGTAAATCACCTTCTGAGTTTGACATTTCTTCTTCAACATATCTTCTGAGAATGAGCGAAGAGGTGCCCATTTGAATATCACTTTCGGAAGCCATGGGTACAGAGGTAGGAGAGAAAGAGAGGGAGAACAAAATGTTTTGAAGTTGAAAGTGAAATGAACACTTTGCGAGCCCTAGATTTATACGTTATGAGGAAACGATACAGCGATTCGGGTTAACTATCTGTTTAAAAGTAATTGGGCCTATAATTATTTTGGCCCAAGTTTAGATTTTAAATTGTTGTTCGATGGTTATCTTAAAATATTTCATGCTTTTAAACCATTTTTGGTTTATTTTCATGTGATATACTTTATCAATTTATTCTTAAAGGTTCAAACTGGTTTAAAGCATAATTAAGTGCTTCGAAAAGCATTTACAAGTGCAAAACAAGCCATAGAAAAAACTAATACTTCATTAAAAACTTAAAATACAAGGAAGTTACATGCTCTAAAATCCTATTACACATAGGAGAAACTAAGCATCTACTGATGATGAAGCAATTGTTGGAGTAGGAATGATTTGGAAATAATGAGGAAAGCTCCAAGTCACTAAGACATGGAATCTTGCCCAAGTGAAACTGAAAAAATTCCTTTTCCATCATTCTAATTCTGTTTTCTTCATCAATTTGAAGTTTCTTCTCAATCAATGGCCTGATTTTCAGAACTAGGGTCTTGGCTTTGACTTCGAACTTGGCCAATTTTAGAGCATTTCTTTTCATACGGCTTCTAAATCTCCTTCGAAGTCTCTTAGAAGCACCAACGGGCATGTCGAAGGAATACCCTTTCAGGTTTTCCACCTTTTTATGAAGTTTGGAGATTTGATCATGAAGTACTTCGTAATCATGAAGATCTTGATTAAACCCAAATGAAGCAGTATTGTTCTTCATCCATATTCGAAGTAGAGGAAGCTGACTTAGAAAAGAATGAAGAAAAGGGCTAGCTTGGATGTTACATTGGAGAGTCTCACAAGCCCAGAGAAAGTTCTTATAAGGTACATCCTCTTCAAGAATACCTATATCCAGAAAAGCAAAAGCAGCTAATAGTTCTTTGGCTTTGATAGAATCAGAATGCGGATAAAGAGAATAAGAGAGGTTAGCATGAAAAGGAGTAGGGTTGAACTTGATATTCTTTAACTCTTGAAACCAATCCATGTTGTCAGGAAGGTCTCGAAGAGAAAGATTGGCAGGATCAACGAAATCTCCTTCGTAATGAGGCCTTCGAACCTCATTTAACCAATATATAAATTGAGAACTGGCCTTCTGCTTAAGTTCTCCATATCCAGCAAAGTCTAACCTTTCATCTTCATGGACTTTAAAGAAGCCAGGAGTAAGACAAGTGGCAATGAGGCTATCAAACAACATTATGTTAGGATCTTTTCTGATGAAAGGGGACAAATATCTGCTCATAGCTAATGAGCGATAGTGGCTCCAACCTTTGTAGCTGGCAGGATTATCCATTTTGACCACCACTATTTCAGATGGTAAACCCCATAGAAAGGGCTTATGAGTAGGGGAAGTTGGAGGATTCCATGGATCAATAGGCTCAGAAGTTTGCACTTGAGCCACTACGTAAGATCGATCCCTTCGAATTTCACCAACAATTGGCGTGGCAATGTTTCTAGTATCAGCAGAGATGGATCATTAAGAACCAAGTTTTCGAAGGCATTTTGGGTGCTAGAAATATCAGCCATGATTGAATAAAGATGAAATTCGGTTGTGCAAAGGAAATTGGTGATTGATTTTTACCAGTGATTAAGTCTTTTTATAAGCAGAATTCTTAGTTTGAAACGATTCAAATTCTAGCAAAATGGAGAACATGGGCGGTAACTGCCCACTATCCATGAATCTCTCACGAGAGCGAAGAGATTTAATGATAACTGCATCTTGGGAAGTGACTAGAACTGCCAATAACTTCTGCTTTGGAAGTTTACAGGAATTCGAAACAACCAAAAAGGCACATTAACACTTGTCCAAATCCCTTGAACAAAGATGTTAATGTGGGGGGTATGTTTACATATAAAATTAACCAATCTAATAATTAATTGACACGTAATCAAAAGTGCCAAACATTGACAATTATTTGTCAATGAAAATACATTGGATTAATAAGGTAAAATAGATTAAATACGTTGTCGTATCATTTCTCAAACTGTACGAGCAGTTATTAACAGTTACAAGCCATTGCTAAAATATAGATTGGCTTCGAAGCCATAATATTAACTGCTGAGCATACAAGCTCCATGTGCAAACTTGCAAAACAAGGCAATCGACAGTTAAAACACGTGGAATACTTCTGGAAGGCAGTTGTTCCCTTAACATGTTATCATTTGAGTTGGTAAATAAACGTGCAGGTTTAAAGCTTCTGGGAGAAGAAAGAATTCAAATTCGTATGTGGAAGAGGAATAACTGCCAACTTTTAGAGTGGAAGTTAGAGTTCAAAGCAATCCAGATTCAAACTCATGGAGCAGGAAGATCAAACTGCAACCAACGTCTATAAATAGAAGAAATTGAAGAGTGAAAACCCCCAGACAAATCTTCAACAAACAACTATCAAAAAACTGGTGCTTGGTTTGTTCATTGGTAAAGTAGTTTAGGATTTCGAACCCAGTTCGAAGTAGTTCAGGATTTCGAACCCAGTTCGAAGTAGATTAGGAAGTAACTTAGGAATTAGATTAGGATTTATCTCGATTGTTCTGGTAACAATCACCCCTATCTCGGTTGTTCTTGTAACAATCACCTGTTCGAAGTTCTGTTACTCTGTATTTGAAGTTGAAGACAATTTCGAAGTAAATTTACCTTTGATTCATCAATCGAAGTGTCTTGTTTCTTTATTGTTCTTTGATTTCCTAAGTTTATTGGTTTGCATTTCTTCACTTATTAAGAAAAATCCTCTTAATTGAGGTAATTGAACCAACAAAACATAATCGCCTGATTAGGTTTGGTTTTGCCAAAGTTAATCTGAGGGAGGAGATTGAAACTCTCTCTGGCACGCTTGCACACAATCATTTTCCATTGCAAAGAAGTAAAAAGAACCAAACAGGAGGAAAATATATAAGTTGTTGGTTTTGATTTTCAAGAAGCGTTTTTACCAATTATTATTTAATTATTATCCCTATTTGTAAATATTGTTTTTATTTTTCTCTCTATCTCTCTCTAATTATTAATACCTATTTTTTTAATTATTAACACTATTTCTCCCTCTAATCATTACAAAACCAAAACTCAAAACCCAAACTAAACACAACCTTAATTCTTTTTTCAATCAACACACTTCCCTTTTGGCAGTATATAACAACCCTTAAAATCCTCCTAATTTTGTTTCCTAATCCAAGTGAAACTCTTTCCCAATTGCATCTTGTATTGTACATGAATTGAGCCATCCATAAAACTTGCAATATTTCCTTGATTTACAATCTCAATCAAGCTTGATCTACTCGTGAATATACTCTCCAAGATTGACTGCGGATTTTGCTTCCACACCAAGTAAATTCAACTTTGTGCTTTTTGAATCTAACGGCTGAAATAAGAGAAATTATCATCTTTTTTTGAAAAGTAAATAATTAAATGGAAGTTATCGAAAAATATTAATAATCCTTATCAATTACGTGTAAGTATGGACTAACAACATATGATATGGAGCTCATATACGTCAATATTTCGTGCTCATCAGAATCAATGTGATAATCTTGGAAATATTGAGAACAATAAACAACTACATAGAAAACTAATAACGGAAAATATATTTGGTCAATCCTACAATATATATACTAATAACGTAAATAATGAAATAAATAACGGCATAAAGGTCCAAATATCCAACGTCGAGATGTAAAAACAAGTAGTCAAACCCATAGGATGTCTATATAAATAAAATTCTAAAACATGATGCTTGATTAAATTCCTCTGAGAAAAGAAAAATGTGAAAAAAGTAGATTATTTTCTTTTATTTGGTTATAGAAAGAAAATAAAAAGAAATTACAAAGAAAATGAATTTATTTTGTTTGACTTCAACGCAAAAATAGATCAACAATGATATATTTCCTTCGTCCCGAAATTGTTGTCAATTTATAGGCATGCGTGTCATTTTTCAATTGCTTATATCTTTTAATGTAAATGTTTTTTTACAATTTTGAAAACTTTGTTTAATAGAATCTATCGAGAGCTATCAACAAGATTCATTTTTTGAAGTGCTATGAATAGTGCAAGTGGTAAACAAATTTGAGACTAAGGGAATATGTACAAAAAGTCTTCACACACTCATGTGGTGTATGGAGCCTACACATACTTTGCACTCAAGTGTGTATGGGCTACACAGACAATGTGAGTGTAGTAGAGACTTATTGGAGTTGGTTGTTGTAGATTTATTATTTTATAAAATAGAAAGATTAGAGAAAGGTCTTCCCTTAGGCTCAGTTTGGATAACATCAATCCTGAGAGGAATGAGAATGTGATTCTTTTTTTTCATGATTCCAATGTTTGGAATAGACAGAAATAGAAATATGATTCCATGCTTTTTTGATTCCGGCGTTTGGAACAGTTATGAATAAGAATGTGATTCTTAATGACACATTCATTCATGAATCATATTTTTAAATTGAGTGGGAATTTAATTCTTCCTTTACCCCATGTGAATATTAGATTCCTGAGTTATTCAATAAGAAAAGGAAACGTTGATTTCAATAAATTTCTAAAATAATTATTTCCTACTTAAGATTACTCAATTGATCCAAACACCGTAATGAAATTAATTCATGTATCAAATTCAAGGAATTTAATTCCCAATAATTTAATTTCCGGTAATGACATTGCTATTCCTACTACAGATAGATTGTGGTCATTCAAACGCACCTAGAAAAACACCTGGAAAAAGAAGATTTTTTCTTTTCTTTTCTTTTCTTTTCCTCCATTTTGGCTAGGTTCCGAACAGGGTAGTTTGGTTTCGATTTTCCTAGAGGCTCCTACATCTCTGCCCGAATGGTTTGAAACAATGGAGATACAGGTGTATGATGCCGCAAAGGACTTTTCGGCTGGCGGAGAAGAGTGTCAAGGTGAACTCCGTAACCCTAATTCCCGACTCTCCCACTCTGAAGTGATTTTATGGCTCTTTTCATGGCATGTCAGAAATTTGAATGCTTGAAATCGGAATAAATACAAGAATCGAAATGGGTTTTCCTATGTTTGTCTATGGAGGTTTACTTCTATTGATAAGCATCGTTTACTTGCCCGTGATTGGCTTGATAAGAAATCAGAACTGGAACTCATAGTTGTATTTTTTACCGTATATTTAGGGACATATGAAAGACTATATCAATATATGTTCCAAAATTGGGTAGCCGCCCTTCGGTCCGTCACTGATACCCGAAGCAATAATGTGCTCTATTAATGCATGCAGCATCAATGCCGTGTGGCTTGCTCGCTTTCTACGTCTTTGGGTTGGCATGCCAACATGTTTGTGCTTGTGTGCATTCCCTGTATAAAAGCCTGGGCTTAAAATTGGACAGGGCCACTGAGTATACAATTTTTTTTTTTTTCTTTTTTAAATGAAAGCTGTTTTCGGAGAGCAGTAGCCCTACCCTCTAGTTCTTTTTATTTTTGTTTTTGCAAGGTGCCACCCTTTAGTTTTTTATCTTAAGATCTAATTCCCCAACTTTGAAAGGGAGCGGTGTGATTTTTGCTTTTGTTTATGGCTTATGTTTGTTCTGAATAATGCAACTTATGGAAACCTAAATCTATTTTGAAGAAGCAGTTGTGGTCTAATTGAATTTCATTTCTATAAAGACATGTCATAGCTTTTGGCATTCGTTTTGTATTTCATGTGTTATGCACTAGTGTTTTATTGGGATTGGGGGTGCACTGTAGTGCATCATCCGACTGGCCATTTCGACAATGCACGGTTTGGATTTAATTGGAGCAATGAATTTAATCTGATTTTCTATTGTTTGGATTATATCCGAGCTGTGCATTGTTGAAATGGATGGCTGTAGTGCATTTTGCACACTACACGTACAGGGTCCGCTTTCCCCACTTTACTGACTATTAAAGGAATTTGTTCTTTTTTTGTTACTTATCTTACTTTTTAACGAAGCAAGTTACTAACTTTCCTATGAAATTCAGTAGGATATAATCAGTTGGCACTTTCCGACAGTTTTGATGAACAATTCAAGGAACTGACTCATAGGGGGTCATTGGACTTCGATACTTGGACTTCGATTATCTCAAAGATTGAGAAAATATATCCAGTAAGTATTCAATTCCTTTTGACTTTAGTCTTATAACTTTCGTAATTACATTCTCCGACTTAGAATTACATTCTGTTAGTTGCACATATCTCATCCTTCTGGACATTTTGGTATCAAGCTTTGAAAATTTTGTTTTTTCTTTATCCTAAATCTCATCAACGATGAATTATCAGTTATGTACATGCAATTACTTCTCTGTAATATCACAAAAGGAAGGAGCTCAGCAAAACCAAAACGATTAGGGGACTAGAAGACGCAAGAGAAAATTAAGGATGTTGTCCCATAGAAGCAGAGCTTCTAAGTGTTTCAATCCTTGAATGTGGTAAAACCTGCTATATCATGATCATTTGAGTTTGCGAGCATTTTCAGGAAAGAGATGAATGATACAAACAGATCGGGGAGCTATTTTAAAAAAATAGAGAACCGTAGTGAAAAAACACAGGCCATTGGCTAATATTAGGAACTAGTATAGCTTTTCTTTTCCTAGTTGATCATCTGAATCGTGCGTTGGGTTCAATCCTCTTAGGAACACTGATGGATTCTCAGATTCTAAGGCTGAAGGCATCTTTGCACGCCTTTTGGATCCAATAAAAAAATTGTATGGTGTTCTTTCTTTTTTAAAAAGAAAAGGTAAAAAGATATAATTCTAGAAATTGTCCCCCCTACTTTGCATGAAATCTCAATTTCGTCCTTGTGGGAGTGGAAATTACAAATTCCATATATTCCATGTATTCCAAAATTCTGTGTTTTCCAATCACACCGTCAGCGAGAGGGACGGCATGAGATGGAATTTAAAGTGTAAGATTAAAATTGACACAATTAGTACTGGGGACGAAATTGGGATTTCATGCAAACTAGAGGGACTATTTCTTATTTTCCCTAAACTTTATGATGTTTGTTGTAGTTCGATTGCTGAAAAGTTGCAAAGTAAATTTTTTCTTGTTAGTATTGATGATGAACCCCGGAGGCATGTATGTTCCATTGAGTCTTGGTGTTACATTTGATAAGATGACAGTTGAAGCTTCCCTCCCCCTATTTTGCTGCAAACTTAAGAAAAATTCTTCTCTTTTCAGGTTAATTCCTTAATGACAAAAATGATATTTGTGTGGAGGAAGGTTTATTATTAATTAAAATCCATTGGAGTCTCTGTAGATCTCCTTGGTCTATGACATGTTATTATTCTATCAGAGGTGCGATAGATCTCTTCAAATGCATGTGATCACCCACATAGAACGTGCATCAAGGAAACATTAAGAGATATGAAACTGGATAGCCCTGGTTCTCGTGCCATTATTGTGGCCAAGCTCACCAACCTGAACTGGTGCAATGGTTGTATTGTTATGGTTAGAATTGATAGCAAGTACTATCTCTTTTAATATAAAAGGAGCAGTTGGACTTCATTTGAGTTCCAGTAACTATCTGCTGCATGATGGCTGAAACAAAGTCATTCATTTTCCCTTTTGAGTTCATTCTGCTCTCCGTCTCCAATCCAGCCACTCCTGGCCTTTATATTCTTTTGCTTAGTCTACGGCCTGGCAGCTGCAGAGTATTACCATTTAGCACTTAGTGGCTCCTTGGTCAACTGTCTGCAGGCTTTTTCTGTTCAGGTCTTGTTCTCCTATAAATTTTAGGTGCATTTTATGAAAATCTCATAAAATGAACATTTTATGGAGGGGTGATAAAATGAACATTTTATGGAGGGGCGATGAAATGGAGTTGTTTTCCCAAATGATAAAGTGTAGTGGTTTTCCAATAGATTTAGGAGGATTTTATGAAAATCTCATAAAATCACTTTTACATTTTATGTGTTGAGATTGGAGCGTGATAAAATGTGAGATTTTATTGGAAAAAATGTGTAGGAGAACAAGGCCTTATCCTTTTCTACGAAGTTAATAGTTTCTTAATGCTTTCAGGTTGATTGGGATACTTATTAACTCTTGTATGCAATTGGTGCAGGATAATATAGAGAAGATCTGTTCAGTATATGATTCCTTTTTGTCGGTGTTTCCTTTGTGCCATGGATACTGGAGGAAGTTTGCTGCTCACAAAGCACACTTATGCTCCGTTGAGGAGGTTGTTGAAACCTTTGAACGAGCTGTGCATTGTGCAACATACTGTGTTGGTGTTTGGGTTGAATATTGTAGCTTTAGTATGGTGGCTTATGAAGACCCATCTGATGTTCGTAGGTAATTTCGACACTCTAAACGTTTATGTTGTTTTCAATACTGAACTTATTGCCCAGCTTGTCTGCATAGTTAAGGTTGAGCAGGGCATGGCATATTTGTCTGGCATGTCTTGTTCGACCTATCCCTATTATGTTAGTAGCGGACCTTGTCAAGTTTGATATCTAACTCTTTAGAGTATCCACAATGGTGTATTCAAAATTGGATAGCCAAAAGTTGCACACCACCTTTTGGATATCCATGTAAGGGATTGCTAAAGTTAACATGTAGAAGTCCACAATGGCATAATCAAAATTGAAAACAATTTGAGAACAGTTTTTGAAAACGAAAACAAATTTTGAAAAAAAAAAAGGTTTGAAAACAGTTTTTGAAAAAGAAAGCAGTTTTTGAAAAAAAAAAAAGTCTTTGAAAAAGAAGTTATTGAAACTGTTTTAAAAATAATTTTTTGAAAACATTGTGTGTGTGTGTGTGTGTGTGTGTGTGTGTGAGAGTGAGAGAGAGAGAGAGAGAGAGAGAGAGAGAGAGAGAGAGAGAGAGAGAGAGAGAGAGAGAGAGAGAGAGAGAGAGAGAGAGAGAGAGAGAGAGAGAGAGAGAGAGAGAGAGAAGGTTTTTGTGTAATGATAGGTGTACTTGATTGAGGAAATTTGGTTATTGGTTAAGAAGTTGCTAAGTTTGGCTTCCAAAATGAGCACTCTTTTTTTTGCAAACATTGCTAACTTTAGCGACCTTTTAGTTTGGTTAGGCCATTGTGGATACTCTTAACAAAGAGTTGAGCGCTAAAATAGGCGAACAAATACATGACTGTTCAACCGGTATGAACTTAACAAAATAATTGATCTCCATATTGTTGCCTGAAACACGGAGGTCATACTTTGGTGCACCTTTTTTTTTCCGGTGTTGGCTTATTGTTTTGGTTTTTACAAGTAATCATACAGCATTTTGAGCGTTGACTTGTATCGCCGTTATGGTGAGCTCAAGTTACTAAACATGCTTGTTTGGTGAATGTCCAAGTCTAATTGTCACTCCTATTCATACTCTAGCCAAGTGTCCACCATCCAGTATTTTGATATGATACTTCATACTTTTGGAAGAGGCAAGGTAATGTAGTCTCATTTAGTTTAAGGTAATCATGTCTCTTTTCATCGCCTCACCCCTGGTTCTCCTTGACTTATCTCTAATTTTGCTTACCACCCTCCAATAGACCAAATTACTCATTCTTAGGAATACTTTTACTGGTCCGGGCACAAGGAGAACGACTAAGGTTCTTTTGTTCTCTTTGATCTTGTTCTTGATTGGCCTACATCATCATACTTCTCATTTCCTTGCTTTTCATCTTTGGTTGTATCATTTCTAACTGCCTATTTGATTCATGTTTAGCTACAATATTTTCTGAAGATATCATCTTGTAACTGGGTGCTCATTAGTGAGATGCTCTGGACCATGAATGAAGGAAGCATTGTAGGGCAACTTGTTCAAAAGTCCTAGGCAAATAATTTGTAATCCCATTAATCCACCAAACAAGTTTATAACCTATCCAGTCCTAACGTTGACATCTTTTTTTTTCTTTTTTTTTTTACCAAAAAAAGTTTGTACATCTATGAAAGTGCCAAAAAAGTTTGTACTCTATGAAAATGCCTAAAATTCTAGGATACCCTATGAAAGTGCCTAAAACCCTAGGGTACCCTATGAAAATGCCTAAACCACTAAAACCCTATAATAGGAAAGTGCACCGTAAAACCTAAACCCTAGGGTACCCTAGGAAAGTGCCAAAAAAGTTTGTACCCTATGAAAGTGCCTAAAATCCTAGAGTACCCTATGAAAGTGCCTAAAACACTAGGGTACCCTATGAAAGTGCCTAAATCACTAAAACCCTAAATAGGAAAGTGTATACTAAAATCTAAACCCTAGGGTACCCTTTGAAAGTACCTAAATTCTAAAAAAAAATAATTGGTGGACCTTAGACCTTGTAAAACTTTAACATGGACTAGATGACACAATAAGTCCACACTTCTAGACGCAAGAACAATTACCCCAGCATTGTAATGAGCACAAAAAATGATTTGGGTCTCTAGGCCTGCCCTCCTGATGCCTTTCGACTTTGATTTGGGGGCATGGTTCTGCAACAAGATGTCCTTGTAGCTCCTCGATTCTTGGAGTTTAGGGGGCCACTGTTTCAGTGGTATTCTTAAAGGAGCCACTTTGTGCATATTGTTGAAGGTTAGGTTTGTCTCCAACCACCCCCTGCCTATACTCCCAATGATTGGGGACTAGATGAGTTCTGTTATTGTTGTATCTTGTAACCACCCGAAGTTTTCTACGAATGAAATACATCGTAGTAGAAGGTTTTATGACACTCTTAAAATTTCAATTTATTCATAAGAGAATATTTCTTACAAACCACTCATGATGCACTCCTTTTTCATCGTGCTGACCCTGGTTATGGGTCCTTTTTCTAAATATACAAGATATAAAAATAGTCTCTCAAGTATTTCCCACGTATCAAGTTTTGTTATATTTTCATAGTTATTTATTACACTCCCAAAATTTTTCCTTTGCCCAACATAACCAAAGAAATTTAGTTTTGAAATATCTAATGTAGAAGGTAAAGCTCTTGGTGGCAATCCTTTATGTAAACCTATTATCATTGGAAATTCACTTGTTTCTCTCTGTCATTCTCCCTAGTCTTCTACACCATTGGAGTTAAAAAGTACCTTTATAGTTGGGATTCTTTGGATTAAAGCAAGTAATCACTTGTGCATCGTAACTACTCAAATACTCGAAAAGAACTCACATCTTGATTTTACTCTGAGCCGACACTATACAAGAACATACTGACTTAAACATAAATGTTGTGCGACTATGGAACTCACCTTATCTCTTCTTCGTGCTTGCCTGTAGCCTCATGCTGTAAGGTGTAAAACCTCCTTAGGTAACTAATCTTCCTCTTGGTGCCATGCTTTGACTTCAACATTCTTCACCAAAGTCTTACTGCTTAAATGTAGTATTACATGGACTCTTTGATTCCTCCTAGTGTACCCTTGTTCAGTGGAATTGATGACAATATGGATATGTTTATGGCACCTGTATCCAAATTAGGGATGGCAATTTCACCAAAAACAAATGGATACCGAACCAAACGACCCTATCAGGGCAGTTTTTTATATTTTTCCCTACCCATGGGGTGGGTTTGGTATTCAAAACATGATACCTAGCGGGTTTGGATTTGGTCTTAGCAAGTATTCGGCCAAACCCAAACCGATCCATATTAGGGGTGAAAGTATAAACCGGAGAACCAAACCGAATTGGAGAACCAGACCAAACCGGCCCGTTTCAATTCTTTTTTAGTTTACCCAGTTTGGTTCCGGTTCGATATATTGAAAGAACTGAGAGACCAGTTCGGTTTCTGGTTTAGAGGTGTCAAGAACCGAGGATAACTGAACCGAACCGAACCGATATATATTTTCTCCCCAAAAACGAAGGGATGGGGATTCGATCCCGCGTCCATAGGTAAGAAGTGCCCAACACTTATCCATCACGCTAGCCAAGCTTTTGCGTTAATAATATGAAACAATATATTTATTACTACTTCCTAGCCTTAATATGTACTCCACGTCTCCACTATATATACACTTTGACAGCTTTCTGACCCCAACCCTAAACACTTTTCTCTCGTTTCTTTTACCCGTGCCGCGGCTACCCCAACTCTCTCTCTCTCTCTCTCTCTCTCTCTCTCTCTCTCTAGCGTTAAACACCAGATCTCCTCTCTCTCTCTCTCTCTCTCTCTAGCCTTATCATCTCATCTCGTCATCGACTCATTCACAGACCTTCGTCGTCATCTCATTGCCGTCGTCGACTGTCCTTCGTCGTCATTTCATCGCCGTCGTTGATGGATGTATGTAATACTCAATCTATACATGTGTTTGATTGTTTGTAACACTCGATCTATACACTTCATCTAGACATGTTTGCTTTTCTGTAGATCTGTACACAGTACACTGTCTATTGAATAGATTTTTTGGGTTGATTTTTGTTGATTCTTGTTGATGATGATGTAGATCTATAAATCTGTACATGTGTTCTGACTTTTTGATGATTTTTTTATTAGCCCCAATTGTCTTCTCTTTCTCTCTCTCTCTCTCTCAGGGGCGAACCGAACCAACATCTGAACTGGGACAAACCGAATCCGAATCCGAACCGACCTCTAAAAAACCGGTTTCGGTTCTATGGTTCTCCTGAATCGAGTTTTCCCGGTTCACCCAAATATGCCGAGGAACCGGACCGAACTGAACCGGTTTCACCCCTAATCCATATAATATTACTTATATGATACATATATACATGGAATTTTTATTTTACAATTCATAACTTTCAATGACTTTTCATTTCATCTCCCTTCTTATTCCTCTCAAATTTCGTAAAAATCTCAAGAGTCTCTATAGGAACCTTTTAAGAAAAGTTTATTATTTAGTTTATTTATTTATTATTATGTTGGAATCGATCCATTTCCATCCCTAATCCAAATTGAATAATGGAATTTTTCAATTCAAATATGGATTCTTTAATTTTTAATTGTGTTTGCAAGAAAAGGAAATTTTGTAGTCTTTTTTTTTTCTTTCTCCGGCTTAATTATTTAATATGTAGAGAAACTCCACAAATGGTACATCAAGTAGAGGAATGGGAGGGGAATCCAACAATGAATTGAATGAAGAAAAGAAACAAAAGAAAAAACACCTACGTAGCAGCCATCTGACAGCCTTGGCCTCATTGCCGTCATTGGTTAGGTAGGGAACCACGCCATGCCACCGCCACAGCCCACCACGATCATCGATTAGTCAGAGATCGCGTCAAGCCACCACCGCAATCCTGCAAACAACGAGGCCGACGCCAAAACTGATAATTTTAAGTGAAGAGAATTGATGTCTTATTACTGAAAAAATGAAATGATACAACTCAATGCACTTCACAACAACAACAACAATAACATAACCCATTTAGTCCCCAATAATTGGGGGTATGGGCGGGGGATGGATATGAGACAAACCTAACCTTTGGCAATAAATGCACAAAGTGGCTGCTCCAAGAATAGAGAATTTACTCAATGCACTTAAATATAGAAAACCTAGACTAGAGAATTTACCTTAAGCAATCTCTACCTAAATTAGAAGATATAGAATTAAGCAAATCACTACCTAAATTAGAAGATACATAAAAGATATGATTGCAATATCATCGCATGCCTAAAATAAAAGATACAAAAGATACACAGTGTATTCAAACCCTCAAACTCAAAATGCGAGGGCAGAGAGTATCAAGAGTTTGTCAAGGAGAAAGCAAAAACGAGTAGCAGTGTGGGTCTTTCGTGAAGAAGTCTGCGAACTGCAGCGTAGAAGAGACGAACAGTAAAGCAATGGTGTCAGCCTGAAGATGCTGATGAATGAAGTGGAAATCAGTTTCAATTTGCTTGGTGTGCTCATGGAAGAACGAGTTGTGGCTATTTGAATTGCACTCTTGTTGTCACTATAAAGAGGCGTGGGTGAAATGACTGAAACACCCATATTCGAGATAAGCGAGTGAAGCCACAAAATTTCAGGTGTAGCATGAGCCATAGTACCATATTTAACTTTAGCGATGGAGCAAACAATAGCAGATGCTTTTTGCTTCACCATGAGATAAGAGAATCACCAAAAAAAAGACACAAAGGCCTGAGGTAGATTTGCGGTCACTAATATCCCTAGCCCAATCAGCATAAGCATAAGCATGAAGAGTCAAACTTGATGTACATAAGAGTAGAAGACACTGAGGGAGAGTACCACGAACCTAACAATAACAAAGAATACTTACAGAGCCGCCCAATGTGTAGTCCGAGTAGAGACAAATTGGCTACAAATGTGAACAACATAGGCAATATCTGGGCCAAGTAACAGTGAGATAAACTAAGCAACCAACCCATTCACGGTATTCCGTAGGATCCTCAAGAGGAACACCATCAAAAGCAGAAAACTTGGCATGAAGTTTAAGAGTATCAATAGTTTTGGTATCACTGAGACATGCACGGTGAAGGATATCAGTACCATCCTTTGACTGTCCAAGAAGATACCCACGAGGAGAGGCAACAACTTCAATTCCAAGAAAATATCAAAGAGGACCCAAGTCTTTCATTTCAAGCCCTTGAAAGAGATGACGTGCCACGTCACAAATAGCAGCAGAATCAGAACCAGTGGTGATTATATCATCAACATACTACAAGAGAAGAACCAAACCATGAGAGGTGTGACGAAGAAATAGGATAGAATCATGCATACTGGCTGGAAGCCAATCTGAAGTGCCACATCTTGAAATTGTGCATACAAAGCACGAGGCAACTGGTTCAAACCAGAGAGGTCACGATGCAAATGGCAAACAACACCAAAGGGGTGAGAGAAGACCGGAAGAGGCCGTATATAAACCTCTTCAGTAGGGCTGTAAATGAGCCGCATCTTATGAGGTTTGGGATCAGTTCGTTAAGGTATGAGTCAGGCTCGAGTTCGGCTTGGGTTCGATTTGAGCCTAGATAAGTGGGCCCGAGTTTGGATTGTGAAAAAATTTCAAAGCTCGGGCTCGGCTCGGTAGGGCTTGTTAAACTCAAACGAGCCGAACCGAGCCAAATTTAGGCTCGAATAAAGCTCGGCAGGGCTCGTATCAATTTAGAACACAAATTGAGAGGGGAAAGAGATATGTTTCAAAACAATGTTACATGTAGATCTACCACAATAATCAAGAAATCAAGCAAAAATAAACAAATCTACCACAATAATCAAGAAATCGAAAGTAAAAGAGCACCGATAAAAAAATAGAGAACTATATAGAGTACTCTAGTTAGGGATAAAACTCATATGTTCGTAGTAGAGTACTTTAGTTAGGGATAAAAGAAGAACAAATTACATAAAAGTTTCTCAACTATAAAATATTTATATGTGGACCCCTAAAGTATTATTAATTATATTTTGACCTCAGGTTCGCGAGCTTAACCGAGCCGAATCCACTTAGGTTCAAGTTTGGCTCATTTATGAAACGAGCCTAATATTGAGGTTCAAGTTAAGTTTGTTTAGTAGACGAATCAAACTCGAACGAGCTCTTACCGAACCGAGCCTCGAATAGTTCACGAACGACCCAGTTCATTTACAGCCCTACTCTTCAGAGAGATATCTGTTGAGAAAAGCATTCTTTACATTCAACTGAGAAAGAGGCCACTGTTGTACAACCACGATAGATATCAAGGTGCAAACGGTGGTCATTTGGGCAACAAGAGCAAAAGTTTCCTCATAATACTCTTGAGAAAACCCTTTAGCAACTAAGCGGCCTTTATATCGCTCCAAAGAACCAGCAGAATGAGTCTTGACTTTGTATATCCATTTGCAATCAATAAGATTCTTACCATTTGGTAGCGGAACCAACTCTCAAGTATGATTTTGAGCCGGAGTAGTGAGTTTAGCTTTTATGACATCCACCCAATTAGGATCATTACAAGCTTCTTTATAGGACCTAGGCTCAAAGTATGTGTGAATCCGAGAAAGAAAGGATTGATAAGAAGGCAAGAAATAGGTATTACGGAAGCCATATCTTACTGGTGGGTGTCGATTTTCACAAATAGGATATCGGTGAGCAGGTGGATTAGGATCTTTGGAGGCAATTTAGGGAGCAGGAGAAGAAGTTAGACAATGGGTGTAGACCTGAGTGATCGGAGGGCGGTCAGGAGGAGCTGCAAAAACATCATGTATCTCAAGAGTGGAGGTATATTCTTCAGTAGGCAAATTGACTGTGTTGTACCGTATCAAAATTATATTTATAAATACTTAGAATTAACTACTACTACTCAGAAGAATAATAGTGGCCAAGTTTGAGTGTCGATCCGTGGAGACAATTTGGCTAGATTACGTTAACTTCGATTAATTTCTAATTTAATTCGGAAAGAGAGATTTGAGTGATTGGTTTTTGGAAACTAAATTAATTTAAGAAACAAGTAATGAAATTGATGAGAAACGAATGGAGGAGAAATCTAGAGTTTCGAATCCACCTCGGCCACGTAACTAAGTTATGTGCAGACTAGGTTTATTATTCGAATCACAATTTGTCAAGAGAATAATTATGTTGTTAACATGCATGGACTATCCCATAGCACGTACCTTTTCGCTGGCACAACCCGTCTCTGTCATGGACTGTCCATTGGCACGATTCGTCTTACGAGCATAATCCATCTTAGTTACCCAAGCACAAACATAGAAAACCATTGTTTAACTAGGTATTTGAGAGTGCACACACAAATACTCAACCAATAGGAAGAATTCCATTTGATCATAATCAAAACATGTTCTTAATTAAACAATCAATCCGAATAAATAAACCTAATGCGTACACATACACACAGTTACTCGGAATAGGGCTTCATCTTCCCCCTAGAAAGTGTTTAGCTGGCCATGGAGGTGGGGATGAACACTTGATTTGTTGAAGGAATTGAAGAACCCATGGATTGGCTTGCTTTTCTCTCTCTAGACTTGCCTCAAAATATTTCAAGACTCCTCAAATGTATAGGTGAGCAGCCTATTTATAACAAAACCTAGAAACTTGTGTTTGAAACCCTAATCCGTGTTGGACTCGGCCAAAACCGCCCGGGCAGAAATTCCAGATTGTAGCGCTTCGCTCCGAGCTCGCTCCTGAGTGCTTCCTTTGTGTTCCCTGCTGTCATATTGACTCCAAATTGCACTTTTAATGGTCCTGCACCGTCCAAGGTCTACAAACATGATTCAACCATTATAATTCATCAAGTAACTCCATGATTGGACTATTAAAGTGTAATTTAGAAGATTAAATGGGTGTTTTTCAACACCTATCACACCCCCAACTTATACTTTGCTAGTCCCTAGCAAAAGAAAGAATATTGCAACTAAACTAAGTAAAAGGGAAATGATAGGTCTTTTAAACCCCCGGACGACCCCAGTATGAAGAGTGAAGTCTTGTGAGGGTTTTCAGCAGTGATAACCCACAAAACACAAAATAAATTGGACACTCAAACGCAACTCAAACCCAACCAACAACCTCTCAGAGTACCACAACAAATGCTATGCAAGTCAAAGACAAGATGCTTTATTCATGGAAAGAGTTAAGCAAGTGAATCTTCGTATCTAACCTGGTACAAAAATTGGCCTTCTCACCTATGATCGGATAGAGTATTCTCAAATGACATGCGTGAAAGTGAAAACCACATAGAGAAATTCACCAACCTTGAAAACAGTTCACATACCATTGGTAGCCCGTTGTGTCTTTGAATTCACCCCCTCCCTTTATTCAACCGATTTCTTAACTTTTTTTTTTCTCTCTCATATTTTCTCTCTCATATGGTTGTGCAATGTTTGGTTCTCTCGGGCTTTCTAGTTGACCCATTTAGCGAGCTTTAGGTTGGCCATCCCCTGGCCAAATGGCCTTAAAGTACTAGGTTTAAAGAAACCCCCTCAAACTTAATTGCTCGAGTAAAAAAGGCTTTAGGGAGAGACCCAAACTAACCACATCCAACTAATGCCTTCACAAGGTCTATCCATCTTGTAATGCAAACGGTGGGAGGAAACTCTGATTCCCTGAATACTCAATGAACACCCGAATAAGCAATATCAATTCAACACACAATGTTTCTGTTTTCAACAGGGAAGGGTTCCAATTAATCCATGCAAATCAACTTATATCAAACTATCAATGACGTGAACCAAATTCGAGGCCAGTGAATGCTCAAATGGGACAGTGCTCGCGTAAAAGCATGAACTCAAGTGATCAACCCCTATCCAACTATAGGTGATACAGGCTAACCAAGTGCTTTCTATCAATTTTTCATTCACAAGCTTAAATTGATCTATGACCTTGTATCAAGACATCAACTCACATAACAACCATCACAACACTAATCAACTGCCATCAATCAAGAATAAGTACATTCAAGCATCCAACTTCCTTGGTTCACTTCTTTTTCAATTTTTAAATTTTTAATTTTTTTTTGATTTTCAAGACTCTAAATACAAACAAGACAAGTTACAAAGTAATCCCTCTCCCCAACTTGAATAGTGCAATGTCCTCATTGAACGCACAAACACTAAAAGATAAGGACATAAATAAAGAGATAGGAAAGAGATCACCTTGAACTAGCGAACAACATGAGAAAAATAGGTTGGGAAAGAGACCCCGAAACTTGAACCAAGCAACTTGCATGTGTTATTCCGCAAGACGCAACATATAGAAAATAATGAAAGCTAAAGAACGCACACTAAGCAAAGAAAAAACGACCCCCAAAACACTCCACTAAGACCAAAACCTGTCCACTTTCTTCACACGAAAGACACGGGTACTACTTTTCTCCCCATTTTCTCACTCAGTTCCCTATAAGCCTGATATTGCTGAAATTGCTCAAAATCAAACAGAGGAGTATTGTTGGAGGAAGATGTTGCCAAAGCTGTAGGAGGGCGAGTATGCTACTGTGGTGCCCGAGGAACTGAGGAACTAGTTGACTGAGAAGCATTACGTTCCTTAGGCTGGAGATGCTTAGGGCACGCATGCTTCCAATGACTCTCCTGGTGACAATAGTTGCACTCATCTACGAGTGTTTGGGGCCACTGGGGCTTGGGCTTACTTGTAAACTAATTAAGGTGTGATGCTAGAGTTGGCAACAGAGATGCTGAAGGCTAACAAAATGAAGCATGTGGAGCAGCAAAAACAGACTATGAAGGAGAAATCATATAGCCACTTTGAACTTGGTTTCTTCTGCAATAAGTCCATGAACAACCCCATCCACAAAAGGTTTAGGAGAATGGTGCAAAATTGTCCCCACAAAGGGACTTAAAGTGGGCTTGAAGTGGCATAAGAAAATGGATCAGTCTCTGTTTCTCACAATACTCAACAAGCTCATCCTGTGAATGTATAGTATCAGGTTCCATAAAGCTAACTGATCCCAATAACTAGTCATTTCGTTATAAAACTCCTGAATAGTCTTATCACCCTGTCTAGCATTACGAATAGATAACTCAAGTTCATGTTGTTTGACAAAATTAGATTCAAGATACATACCATTCAAATAATCCCAAACTTTCTTGGATGTGTCATGCTTTGCAAAATTCATCCCAATACTTGGTTCCACAGAGTTGTGAAACCAAGTAAGGATTTGTGCATTTTCAATGGTCCATTTCCCAATAGTAGGGGCATTGTAGCCTTCGGCTTTTGTATTAGACGACAGTTGTGGTGCAGAACTGTCCAGTAGGAGTTGTTATTACTGGTCAAACGAACACTATAGCTTGATTTTTATCTCCAGACATGATGCTAATAGAAAAATAAGTGAACACTATAGCTTGATTTTTATCTCCAGACATGATGCTAATAGAAAAAGAAGCAAATACCAGACACCAAAATGGAACAGTTGCTAGCAGAAGCAATATACCAGGGATAACAGATAACCAGAGTAGAGTAGAGGATACCAGAGGTCCAGAGAGAGATACCGAAGTGTGGAGAGGCACTGATGCTGACAAAAACTCACAGAAGATCAAAATAACTGAGGGTTGCTGGAGTATAGAGTGGTCCGGCGAGTCTTTGACGTGGTCAAACAAAGTTGGAAAAGCTGTCAGAAGGCTGTTGAGTTTCAGATCTGAGTTGCTGAAGGTCTGTTGGAGGTTGCCTTGCGTTTATTAGAGGTTGGCGAAGGTCAGAGCACCACTTACGCAGGTCGCCGGAGTGAGAGGAAAGGGAGGGATATTTGGAGGTCGAGACTTTCGTCGGAGTTTGTTTTATGCTCAGCATTGGAGAACGAAAGTCTGATGAGGGTGGTGTTTGTGAGAGATCGTATGAGAGAGAAGGGTTTTCTGAGGTATACTGAGACAGAGAAGTATTACTTCCTGATACAAAAGAAGAGAGAAGTATCGACATAGGTAGAAGAAGTATCGACATAGGTAGAAGAAGCAGCTGACTGAGTTATGTGCAGGTTAGGTTGACCTGCTCTGATACCATGATAATTTCGAGAAAAGAGAATTGATATCTTATTACTGAATAAATGAAATGATACAACTCAATGCACTTACATAGAAAACCTAGTTTAGAGAATCTACCTTAAGCAAATCTTTACCTTAATTAGAAGATACAGAATTAGGCAAATCACTACCTAAATTAAAAGATACAAAAAAGCTATGATTGCGATATCATTGTATGTCTAAAAGAAAAGATACAAAAGATACACAGTATATTCACAAAAACAGATACTGCAAGTCTGCAACCCTAGATGCCGCTCCTTCAGTTACTACCAACACCCTCCGGCGATGACCACAAGGTCACCTTTGATAACGATGACCTAACTGGATACCAAGACCCCAAGCAGCATCACGCCTACACCACCACACCCGTCACTATTTCTGGCCACCAGATCCAAACAGCCACTAACAAAACACCTTGACCCCCACACACCATGCCGCTGCTTGCCTTCACAGATTGACGCTGCCGAGACTGCACCTTTCTTCCACTGATCCACGCGTTCTCCTCCAAAGGCCGTCAAACCACACCTCGCAACTGCTGCCACAGATCTCCGTCGCCAAAGGCCACCACAACCACGCTGCTGCCACAGCCCCTGAATGTTGTCTCCACCCCTTTGCTGCCGACTCCAGTTGAATCTGCACCAAGTTCCCTCAGAAACAGATCTGAGTAATAGGGTTTCAAGCAGAGAGAGAGCCCTGATATAACATTAAAAAAAAACCCGCATAGCTTATATAAATTGAAAAAAATCTCTCATGAATCTTGTATCAACTGTGTGCATTTGTTTATCTTGAAAATTGGAAGTTAATATATGTGGTTACACACAAAAAAAAAACTCTCTTGATTCTCTTATCAACTGTGTCAATTTTGTTTATGTTGAAAATTTGAAGTTAATGTATGGGGATACAATTTGATGTTTCCCTTTACATCTGTTGCAAATGACATACTTTTGTAGTTGGCCGTTCCTATTTTATCTCAATACTAATTCTTCTCTAAATTTAACTTGCAGATTGTTTAAAAGAGCAATGTCCTTCGTTGGAAAGGATTACTTGTGTCATTCCCTCTGGGATAAATACATTGAGTTTGAGTTCTCTCAGCAGCAGTGGAGCTTACTTGCCCTGATATATGTCCAAACTTTGAAGTTTCCTACGAAAAAATTACATCGCTATTATGATAAGTATATCTCTCACTTTTTTGATGAAATATAAATGTAGGTTTTTAGGCTGTGGATTATGTAGACTTCCCTTAATATTAATGATTCTCTTCACTTTTCTCTTATTTTTTTCAATCATAGTTTGTTAGTAAGAAATAATTTTCCTCCAACCTCCTTTAAAGGTAGAATAAATAAAGATAAGGAAAATAAAAGGAAAAAAGAGAACTTGGTACTAATTTGGTCACAAGGAAGTTTTAGAACTTGGTGACTTGTGGACATAAACAAAAGTCTAAAGCTTGTTCAATTAGTACTTTATGTGGAAGATATTGAGGCAAGGGGGACCTCTTGATGCTTAACGCGCAAAATTTAATGGCATACACATGTTTCAAGGTCTTCATGGAGTAAGTGTGGCTGGAGGATGTAGGTTTTTTTAATCTTAGTAGATGATTAAAAATACTCAAAACATGTATTTGCATCATCTACCGTGTTTCTGGAGTTGCTAAGAAAGTACTTTCCAAAATCAAGCATGGCTTTGGTAATAATTCAGGCAAGCGGATGCCCAATTGAGGCAAGCCTTCTTTTTGGAGTTCATCATGTGGACATGTTAAAGCATCCAACTTGAAACCAATTGGCAATGAGTGGAAAGGCTGCCCAGTTTCCTATACTAGTTTTAGAGGTTATCATTTAGCAAAGTGGGATAAGCTCTAACACGCTACACACTTGCGACTCCTGACTCTCGAGAGATAAATAAAGGAGTCGTATAACATAGGGATCTTAATGAACCTAGGTGCACTTTATGGCACAAACCACATGGCAATCAATTGAGAGTCTTGTCCAAAAGCCTTTGAAACACTTTAATACCATGGTCAGTCACTAGAGAGTAATGCTTTTTGGTCAAATTAGAGAATGTCATTTGAAACAAACAATTTTAAGTATCAGCCTCATCATGAATAGTCAAAAACAAGTTGGCATAGACAACCTAAGATAATATGTGAAATCTATTTTAGGGCTTTTTAGTTGGTTCATGTATTACATAATGAATCTTAGTCTGTATGGTTGATTAGGATTGTTCCGTACTTGATTGGTAGAGAGGTTTAAAGCCGTAATACTATTTTTCTCTTTCTATTATATTTTGTCCACTGAGCAGAACTAGTTGCAAAAACATGCTGACGTGATCGACATGTTCACATCAGGATGGGTTACAGCATATCATGATAATAGAAAGGATCATCAAGCTTTTTCGGTGCCCTGGTCTCTCTAACTCTTCGATTGACACCCCCACCAGTCTTTTTGGAAGCAACTACCAAAGCTAACACGGTGTTAGCCAACAACCTCCACCAATCGTCACTCCCTCACCACCGACGCCAAGCAACACCCGCTTTCTATGTCGTGTTTTTGTATAGTTATGTTATAGATATGGTGGATGTATGTGGTTGCGGATTTGTTATGCTTACATGAATCTATGCGTAGCTTCTCCTTTTTGTAGATCTAAAATTGGAGGTTTCCTTGAACATTTGACGTGACCATTAGGGTTAGGGTTTTGAAAAAACTACCCACACATATTTTTCCATTGTCAGTTTTGTTAGAATACGTTTATGTTAGATTGTCCCTTAGTTGCACGAAGCGGGAGCGGGGACGGGGGCGGGTGCGGGGGAGCGGGGGTATGTAGAAGCTCCCTAGGTTGGGAGCGGCGGGGGAATATATAATACTAAATAAATAAATATATATATATATATATAAATATATATATATATATATGTGAATAAACTTATATATAATTAATTATTTATATGTATTGTACATATGTTATATAGTTGCAAAGGGAGCACGTACATAATCATTTTATATGTATAAACATGAGTGAGAAATGACATCCCAATAGATTCTTTTGTGCCAAATATATAGATTAAACACGTAGATAAGTAGTAGAATATGAGACGAGAAAGAGAGAGTCCTAAATCTTTGGTACTTCTTTTTTCTTTTCCTTCTCCTTGCATATATTTGGAAAGAGAAGTGAGAATTTCGTCCTTAAGATTAGTGTGGAAGCTTCGATCCTATTTAGGAGCAGGTTCCTGTCTAGATGGGAGCGTGCTCCCGTCAAGCTCCAGTCTCGGGAGTGCGGAAATGAGCTCCCGTCTAGGGAGCGCACCCATTTTAGAAGGATCCTGCTACTAAGGTTTGTCCCACATCGCCTATCGTAGACTTGTAATGAGATGCACAGTAATATAAATAACATCGACTTGTGTAAGGGTTTGTTAACAACACCCTATACACTTCTCTCTTTCTCTGTGTCTCTCAAACATCATGGTATTAGAGCGCTTTCTACCATAGATGATCCACCACCATACACTGCTACCACCACCATCCAATTCCACTACCATCGTCACCCAAACTGAAACCCTAGACCAAATCGACTACAGTACCACCTTTGATAGCCACTTTCATCAACCACTATACCACTGATCAACCCTCAATCCACCTTCTAAACCCAAAAACAGCCGTTTGATAGCTCAGATTCGAACCCAGATTCAACCCAAATCGACGCTTTATCATCGCCATAACCTTCCGTAACCATCCGACAGCCTTCAAACCCTAAGACGACTGCCACACACCTTTCACAAACCTAAAATGAGATCTCTACAAACCCTAAAAACCCTTAATCGACCCTGACCTAGTTCCTAACTTTAGTCTATAGCACTAAAAAATCTCCATCCTACCCTAATCAACTCTCGAAAACACTCGGAATTGGTTACCTGGTTCGTGATTGATCTTTGCAAGTCCTTATCAGCGTGGATTTTTGGAAGTGGATTTCTCGATTGGCTTACCCATTGTAAAGCTGTCATAGTCTGGCTGTTCTTGATATCTGAAGCCATCTTTTCTGAGCCTATTGCTCTCATGTGGTAATTCCTACTCATATGTTTAACATTACACACTGTTGCTGCTCCATTCGATGTTTCGTATCGGACTTGTTGGTTTTCGGTTTTCAGTATACTCCTTTGTTGATGGGAGTTGTGAGGTTTTTGTTGGTACTTGTTTCATGTGAGCTGTGACAGACTTTTTGTGGTTCAGTTTGGTTAGTAGATTACCTTAATAATTTAGGAGATTAATTGGTGGTTGGTCTTGACTAGTTAGCAGCTTATTGTTGATGTGTTGGTAAGACAGTTGATTTGTTGGTTGATTTGTCAATTGGTGGTTATTTGTCGCTCCTTTATTTGACAAAATGTCTGATGGAAAGTCTGCTTCTGCTGCTATTTCTGGTTCTATTATTATTGGTAGTTCTTCTAGCTCTTCTTGGTGTCGTGAGAAGGATTTCATTACCTCCATTATTTTGAATGGCAACAACTTTGCTATTTAGTCTCGTGCTGTCAAGATTTATTATATGGGTGAGCGAAAGTTCTGGTATTTGACAGATGATCCTCCCAAGAAAAAGGATATGACGTATAGTGACTGGGAAGCTGAGGATTGTCATATTCGTGTTGAGCTTTGGAATGTTATGGAACCTCATATTAGTGGCTCTCTGTTCTACCTTGATACTACCAAGCAAGTATGGGATCGGGTTGCTAGGATGTATTTGGGTATCAATAATCTCCAGCGTACATATGATCTCCATCAGCAATTCTGGTTTAGACTTCCATCTCGGATGCTAGCTCTGTCTCTCGGCCACCACCTGATCATTCTGCTTTAGCTATTTCTGGTGGTTTTGGATCAAGTAGTGGCCGTGGTCGCGGCCGTGATTCTGGGTTTGGCAGTCTTGGTCGTGGTTCTGGTGGCTATGATTCAGGTACCAGTTCTAGTGGTCGTGGTGGAAATAGTTGTGGTTGCACGTCAGGGGGAGGTAGTTCTGGTCGTGGTGGTTCTATACTCATTGTTGGGGTACAAATCATACAATGGACTATTGTTATGATCTTCTGGTTTTTCGCAGGCTCATTAGGTTGGTCATTTTGAGGATGCTGGGCAGTTTACTCAATCTACCGATTGTAGTGCGACTATTTCATTAGAGGAGTACTAGCGTCTTATGTCCATTCAGCCTTCTGCTTTTGCAGCTTCCTCTTCCACAACTACGTTCGCTCAGACAGGTCCCTCCGTTGCTTGTGTTGCATCATCTTTTTCTTCTCTTTGGGTTATCGATTCTGGTGCAACTAATCATATGACTGGTACTTCTAAATTTTTTTCTACTTGTCAGTCCATGGATAAAACCTTTAATGTTACCTTAGCAGATAGTTCTGCCACTGAGGTTACTGGTTTGAGTTCAATTTCTGTCTCTCCGTCATTTACTTTAAACTCCCTGTTGCATGTCCTCATTTACCCTTTAATCTTGTGTCTAGTAGTCAACTTACAAAATCCTTAAATTGTTGAGTCACATTTCTTCCTCATGGTGTTGTATTTCAGTATCTCAAGACGGGAAGGAAGATTGGTGCTGGTGTTGAGCGTGGTAGTCTGTATTACCTAACCAGTGGTGATGTTCACCTAGTTGCCCTTCAGTCATCAGAGTCCTTATATCAACAACATTGTCGGCTTGGTCATCCATCTCTTCAGAATTTGAAGTGTCTAGTGCCTTCGTGTAGTTCTCTTAAGGAGTTATCTTGTGAAGTCAGTGAGTTTAGTAAACATCATAGAGTGCCATTTTATCCTAGGGTTGAACCTCGTGTGTCATATCCTTTTCAGTTAGTTCATTAAGACATTTAGGGGCTTATTCATGTGCCCAATGTTTTTTGTTTTCAGTATTATGTTATTTTTGTTCGTACAATTCTAGAGAGAGAGGGAGAGACAAACGTATTTTCTCATTACAGGTAAAACAAGTCTATACAACATGCATACACAGGTAAAGGAACAATAACTAAACTACCCTTAGGAACTAAGTACATAATAAGTAAACCTCTATAACTTAACACTCCCTCTCAAGTTGGTGCAAAGATATCTCTCAAGCCCAACTTGAACACAATGAGGTGAAAACTTTTACTACTCAGACCGTTAGTAAATACATCAGCTAATTGGTCTTCAGATCTCACAAAAGGCATGCAAATCAAACCGTTGCTCAGCTTCTCCTTTATAAAGTGTGTCAATTTCGATATGCTTTATTCGATCATGTTGGACAGGATTATGAGCAATGTTTATAGCAGCCTTATTATCACAGTAGAGCTTCATAGTACCACGATCAGGGAATCCCAAATCACGCAATAAGGTTTGGAGCCATAAAAGTTCGCAAACACCATGAGCCATAGCTCTGTACTTAGCCTCTACACTGGATCTAGCTACCACTGACTGTTTCTTACTCCTCCAGGTAATCAAATTCCTTCCAAGGAGGGTGCAATGGCTAGAAGTAGATTGCCGATCATCAATAGAACCAGCCCAGTCTGCATCAGTGAAAGCTTCCAATTTCAAGTGACCATGATTAGAGAACAAAACTCCTTTACCTGGGGCAGATTTAAGATACCTCAAGATATGATAAACTGCATCAAAATGACTAGCACGAGGTTCATGCATGAACTGGCTCACAACCCTCACAACATAGGAGATATCTGGTCTAGTGTGAGATAAGTATATCAGGCGACCCACAAGTCTCTGATATCTCTCCTTATCTGTAAGCTCACCCACATTGCTACCAAGATAATGGTTGGTCTCAATGGGAGAATCGGCTAGCTTACATCCCAACATACCAGTTTCTTCCAGGAGATCAAGGATGTACTTCCTTTGAGAAATAAAAATTCCTTTGTTAGATCTTGCCACCTCTATTCCAAGAAATTACTTCATAGACCCCAAATCCTTAATCTCAAACTCTTGAGCAAGAAGAGCTTTAAGGCTAACAATCTCTTTCACATCATCTCCTGACATGATTATGTCATCCGCATAAACAATAAGAATGACAATCTTATCATTACTTCTCTTGATGAACATAGTATGGTCAGCATGACTCTGCTTGTATCCAAACCTTAACATGGCTTTGAGAAACCTGTCAAACCATGCTCAAGGAGATTGCTTAAAGCCATAAAGTGCCTTCTTCAATCTACACACCTTTCCTTTGGTCTGAGATGATGAAAAACCCGGTGGAATAGCCATGTACACTTCCTCCTCTAATTCGCCATGGATGAATGCTTTCTTCACATCAAACTGGTGAAGAAGCCAATTTAAATTGGTAGCACAAGAGAGTAGAACTCGCACAGAGTTCATCTTCGCTACAGGGGCAAACGTCTCCTCATAGTCAATACCGTAGGTTTGTGTGAAACCCTTGGCAACAAGTCTTGCCTTGTATCTCTCAACTGTCCCATCAGCTTTGTGTTTCACAGTGAACACCCATTCACACCCATGGGTTTCTTCCCTCTTGGAAGTGACACTAGCTCCTAAGTGCCATTCTTTTTCAAAGCCGTCATCTCCTCTACCATAGCTCCTTTCCAATTAGGTATCATGAATGCATCCTGCCAATTCTGTAGAATAGGTATAGAAGAAAGAGACGAAACAAAAGCATAATGCGAAGGAGATAAACGGCCATAAGAAACAAACTGGGAGATAGGATGTTGATTGCATGATCTAACTCCCTTTCTAAAAGCAATAGGAGCATTAAGATCATCAACAACAGTAGAAAGAGAATCATTACCAGATGAATCAGCTGAAGAGTCCGAAACTAGAGTAGGTGATGAAGATTGGCAAAGTGGCATTGCACATGTAGAATTGCCTTTATTCCTTCGAGAAAAAGTCTATAGATTTGGCCTATCCAGTCTTCCACCAACATCATGTTGCGCAAATTTATCTTTCTCCCCTTCACTATGACAAGGTAAAGGGTAAAACCACGACTCTGGAGTATGAAATGTCAACAACGCTTGCTCCCTCATCTCTTCCTGTCTAGTATTCTCCCCCTGAAGAGATGAAGTGGTCAAAGGATAAAAGGATTCTGTTTCCCAAAAGGTGACATCCATGGAGACATATATTTTGTGAGAGTGCGGGTCATAGCATTTATAACCCTTATGAGTAGAAGAATAGCCAAGGAAAATACATTTGCGGGCTTTGGGATCCAGCTTACTACATGGGTGTTTAGGAGGATGAACAAAACACACACAACCAAAGACTTTGGGTGGAAGAGATAAGATCCGAGAACAACCTAAGAGAAACTTAATCTGAGTTTGGAACTGAAGAACACTAGATGGCATGCTATTGATAAGAAAAGCTGCAGTAAGGATAGCTTCGCCCCAAAAATGTTTAGGGACATTCATGGTGAACAATAGAGAGCGGGCTACCTTAGCAAGATGGCGATTCTTGCTCTCAGCAACTCCATTTTGTTGTGGAGTGCCAACACAATAAGTTTGAAAAAGAATACCAGAGTCATTAAGATATGCCCCAAAAGTCCCATCTATATGCTTAGTCCCATTATTACTACGAAGCACTTTAACATTTAGCATTAAATTTAGTACGCACCATTTGGTGAAAAGATTTAAAGCACGAAAAAACCTCATTTTTTGCCTTTAGTAAATACACCCAGGTGACACGAGAATAACAGTCAATAAAGGTGACAAACCAACGATAACCAGACAGAGATGTGACAGGAGAAAGACCCCAAACATGAGAATGAATTACCATAAATGGCGAATCACTTCTTTGATTGACCGGAGCATAAAATGAGCGCTTATATTTCGCAAGCTCACAAGCTTCACAAAGGAACTGACTCCGAGACCATTGCTTAGCCAAACTAGGGAACAATATTTCTAGAATCCCAAATGATGGATGACCCAATCTACGATGCCATTGATGTAACAAGGGAAGAGCAGAACCCATATTTGCTGCAAGAGCTTGACCACATGACAAAGGTGGACAAACTGGATTAGGTTCAGACTCCAAAAAATAAAGGCCCTCATGAGCTTTACCATTGGCAATCATCTTTCCTGCATCCAGTTCCTGAAAGACACAATGTGAAGGGAAAAATGTTACGGAGCAATTTAACGATTGGTTAAGACCACTAATACATAAAAGGTTAGTAGAAAAGTTGGGGACATGGAGCACTGAAGAAAGGGATTTTTGGAGAACAATTAATAGAACCTTTCCCGGAAATAAAAGATAGAGAACCATCAGCAACTCTGACCTTATCCTTACCGGAACATGTAGAATAAGAGTCAAAGAAAGATGAACAACTTGTCATATGATCTGTTGCTCTAGAATCTATTATCCAACGAGAAGAGCTGGAGGCAACAGAAACACTAGCATGCATACCTTTGTGGGCAAAGAAATTAGTAGCAGTGGAAGGAGCGGTAGTAGATGGAGTATCTAGCCTTGCCAGAAGGTGCCTGAGAGTTTGTAACTCCCCCTGAGAAAAAAACATCAACATGGGTAGTTCTGAAAGCCGCCACCATACCGACAGAATACTAAAATGCCACACGACGATGAAATAGTGCTCCAAACTGTACGCCTTCAAAATTGGACCCCCAAAACAGTCTTTTATAGTGTGAAACAACATTAAATAGTGACACAACATCAAACAAAGCAAAAACTTTACTCAACAGCTCCAATTGAGCCAACCTAATGGGTTTTGAAGACTTGACACCCTTCAAAAATGGTTAGAGGAGCAGTAACAGTGCTCAAAAGTGACCCAAAAGGTGATACCAGGCGTACTGATTGATAGTAGTGACGGAGAGTACCTCAAATAATACAACCTAGTTGATTACCTGGTAGCCTAGTACCTTTCGATCACAACTGAGGTTGTACGGTACATGTCTGTGCTTGCTGGAAGTTGTACAGTGCTTGCCGGATACAAATCACAAGAACCCAGTAAATTTCGGGTGCTGTAGAGGCTTAAACGAGACTACCCAGTTACTTTCGAGTCCCTTAGAAGCCTATCCCAGACAACCCAGTCGATTTTGAAGACAACCGGAGACAATGAAGGCCAGAACAGGCTTACTGAAACAGATCTAACCCAAAAAACAATCAAACAATACCCAAACGATCAAACAATACCCAAATGGCACCTGTACGGACGCTGTCGAGCCTCGTCGGAGGTCGTACGGTGGTTGCCCGTGGTCGTTGGTGGTAGAAAAGCTGTTTTCGAGCAAGACCCAGTATGCTACAGTGTCAGATAGCCTTCGCTGGAGTTCGCCGACGTCAGCCAAGCCTCGTCGGAGGTTGCCAGACTTAGACAAGGGTCGTCGGAGGCTGGGTAGTCGTCGGAGTGAGGGATCTGTTGACTGGTTAGGATCAACAGTGAACAACGCTGCTCTTTGTAGTTGTGTGAAACACTGTTGATTAACAATTGCGCGAAGAACACAACCTACTCGATCGACTATCGTGAGAAACACACTAGGATGATCGATTATGTAGGAGAGTCACAAATGTAAAGCTCTCTATCAAGCCTAGCACATGATCAGTGTTTTGATACCATGTACAATTCTAGGGAGAGAGGGAGAGACAAACGTATTTTCTCATTACAGGTAAAACAACTCTATATAGCAACACGTATACACAAGTAAAGGAACAATAACTAAACTACCCTTAGGAACTAAGTACATAACAAGTAAACCCCTATAACTTAACATTGTTGATGATTTCTCTCGTATTACGTACCTTTATCTTATGAAAGAGAGATCTGAGTTGAAGACTATTTTTAAATCATTTTACATGGAAATAAAGACTTAGTTTAATACTTGCATTCGTATGTTTCGGTCTTGTAATGCACACGAATTTTTTCATAATACTTTATCTTAGTTTTTTGATGATCATGGAATTATTCATCAATCATCTTGCACTCGGACTCCACAGAAAAATGGGGTTGCCGAACACAAGATTCGACACTTATCAAAAGTTATGCGTGCCATGTTATTTCAAATGAAAGTTCCTAAGTCTTACTGGAGTGACGCGGTTCTTACTGCATTCTATTTGATCAATTGTATGCCTTCTACTGTCCTTGGACGTCAGATACCCCATACAGTCCTGTTTCCCAGTTGTCCTTTCCACTCGTTACCCCCTCGGGTTTTTGGGTGTAAATGTTATGTTCATGCTCTTGATCCCGACCGAGTAAATTGGACCCTCGGGTCCATTAAGTGCATTTTTCTTGGTTACTCTCGAACTCAGAAATGGTATAAATGTTACTCTCCATCTTTATGTCGTCATTTTATGTGTGCTGATTTCACATTTAATGAGTATCTTCCTTTTTATTTGGAGTCTATCACCTCTAATGATTTGCCTGCATATGAGTCTGTGTTTTCTTTAGCCGTCCCATCTAGTACCGTTCCTCCACCAAAACCTTTGTAGGTATATCATCGTCGTCTTAAAAATCCACCACTTATATCTCAGCCAGAGCCATCTCAGCCAGCAACACCACCGTCACCCACTGCGCCATCTTCTTCTTCGTTGCGGGATCCAAACAACCTTGATCTTCCTATTGCCCACCGTAAAGGTATTCGGTCCTGCACTCTCCATCCTATTGCTCATTTTGTTTCCTATGATCATTTGTCCTCGTCCCTTCGAGCTTTTACTACCTCGGTTTCTTCCGTTTATCTTCCTAAATCTGTTCAGGAGGCCTTATCTGTATCTGAGTGGCAGACAGCTATGGAGGATGAGATGTCTGCCCTTCATCATAATGGTACTTGGGAATTGGTTCCTCTTCTTGCTGGTAAGACAACTGTTGGCTGTCGTTGGGTATTCACTGTCAAGTATCTTCCTATTGGCACTGTTGAGTGCTATAAGGCTTGCCTTGTTGCCAAAGGCTACACCCAGACTTATGGTGTTGATTATTCGAAGACGTTCTCTCATGTTACTAAACTTGGTTCTGTCCGAGTTCTTATTTCTCTAGCTGCAAATCTTGGTTGACCATTGTTTCAATTGGATGTCAAGAATGCCTTTCTCCATGGGGATCTTCAAGAGGAAGTTTATATGGAGTAACCACCTAGGTTTGTTGCTCAGGGGGAGCGTAATCAGGTATGCTGGCTTCGTAAATCTCTTTATGGCCTCAAGTAGTCTCCTAGGGTCTGGTTTGACAAGTTCAGTGATGCGGTTTTGAGATTTGGCATGCATCGTAGTTAGACTGACCGTTCTGTGTTTTCCTTCCCATTTGATCGAGGGAAAGTATTGTTGATTGTTTATGTGGATGACATTATCATTACCAGTGATGACCAACGAGGTATTGATGAGTTAAAAACCTTCTTACATTAGCAATTTCAAACTAAGGATTTGGGAAAACTTCGGTACTTTTTAGGTATTGAAGTGGCCTGGTCCAAAGAAGGTATTAGCTTATCATAGAGAAAGTACGTCCTTGATATTCTTGAGGATACATTTTTGTTGGGAGCTAGGCTTGTTGAGACTCCTATGGATCCCAATGTCAAATTGTGTGTTGACCTGTGGGAGTTGCTTCATAATCCTGATCAGTATCGCCGGCTGGTTGGTAAGTTAAATTATCTCACGATGACACATCCGGATATCTCATTTGCAGTTAGTTTGGTGAGTCAATTTATGTCAGCTCCTCATTGTCCACATTGGGAGGCTGTCCTTAGAATTGTGAAGTATCTTAAGCTACATCCAAGACGGGGTTTGTTGTATCGAGCTAGCGGACACTTACGCGTTGAGGCGTTCATTGATTTTGATTGGGCAGGAGGACCGTCTGATAGGAGATCTACTATTGGTTATTGTGTCTTTTTTGGTGGAAATCTTGTTAATTGGAAAAGCAAGAAGCAGACATTGGTAGCTCGGTCTAGTGCATAAGCAAAGTATAGAACAATTGCACACACGACATGTGAGGTTGTGTGGTTGCGGTCATTTCTTGAAGAGATTGGATTTAGTGTGCAATTTCCCATGCCTCTGTATTGTGATAATCTAGCGGCTATTCACAGTGCCTCAAATCCAATATTTCATGAGAGGACTAAGTATATTGAAGTTGATTGTCATCTAGTACGTGAGAAGTTTACTGGTGGTGTGATATCTATTCCATATGTATCTACGGGTGCTTAGTTGGCCGACATGTTTTACCAAATCATTGTTCAAGCCGCGGTTAGAGTTGCTATGTAACAAGCTAGGACTTTTTGATATTTATTTTCCAGCTTGAGGGGGAGTGTTAGAATACGTTTATGTTAGTTTGTCCCACATCGCCTATCGTAGACTTGTAATGAGATGCACAATAATATAAATAACATTGACTTGTGTAGGGGTTAACACCCTATACACTTCTTTCTCTCTGTCTCTCAAACATCAAGTTTCATCTGATTGGTTAAATCGTGACTTTGAAATTTATACATCTTGGATTCATTTATTTCAGTTTTAAAAATTTTGTGGCTATTCTGGAAGCAAAGATGGAACGGCATGAATACCAGAGTGCTGAAATAGAGTCAGAATCTGTTCCTGATGCTGCATTCACGGTGCTCACCGATGAAATCACCTGTGTCATTAACAACCTGCTGGATCCATCTACTGGCTCCTTCAGTTATAAAGCTCTGCAGAAATATAAATCTATTGGGGAGAGGTTCTACCAGGAAGCTTGTGAATTGGAAAGGAAAATTTGTTGCTTTGAGAAAAATATTCGGAGGCCTTATTTCCATGTTGTGCCACTTGATGATAATCAATTAAAAAATTGGCATCACTATCTGGATTTTGTTGAGATGCAAGAAGATTTTGATTGGGTATGAAAATCTACTGCTCTGGTTCTTTTATTAACTATTTCCTATTTCTGTATCTGAAACTCTTTCCACTAGTAGGCCGTAAAGCTTTATGAAAGATGCTTAATCCCCTGCGCTGATTACCCTGAGTTCTGGATGCGTTATGTTGAGTTCATGGAAACTAAGGGAGGGAGAGAGCTAGCAAACTTTGCCCTGGATCGAGCAACAGAAGTATTTCTCAAGGTATGTGTCCCATGCAGGGCACCCTTTAAGACGTATAAAACGACGTGGTGGTAACTTGTATCTTGTCACGTGTAGCAGTTTATGCTTTCCAAGTTTTTTCTGCTAGTCTTAATACAGCTATAATGGCCTAGTGTTTGATCCAATAACTTTGAATTGGTTTCACTGGATTGACCTGTTAATTGTCCAAATGTGTTTAGTCTGATCACTAACACATGATGTTGCATCTAGTTTGGTCAGACTCAGAGCTGTGGTAATTGGAGCTCATTACTCACTAAGTGATGAATTTACCCGTTTTATTTAATTTTTTAATTTTTTTGTGATACTGATTTTTTACGATTTTAATTCTAATTTTTGAGGTATACTTCTCATTATGTACTCCTTTTCAAGGACTTCCAATTTTGGAGCATTTGTTGTAATAAAAGCCATGGATTCTCTTATAATCTTCATTTTGGTTATTTCTATTCGATTCAAAAGTTTGGGTCAATCCGTGATGGATTACTTGTTGATTGATTGTGTGTGTGTGTTTTTTTTTTTTTTTTGTAAATTAAAATTTTATTATCCAAAACACCAAGTACAAATCATAGGGGCATACCCCACTGTCAGAAAACAACCATCTCGAACAAACAAAGAACAAAAGCATAAGCAAGCCACCGACACTTGGGCTGAAATCTCCACAGCCTAGGAAACCAAAACAAAAACCCAAACAAGATCAGAAGTACAAAAACTCCAACACACAACCTTCAAACCAGATCAAAGACTCTAACTGGAATGTTCCAAATAGAACAAAGGTTCAAATTGGCATCTGTCTTCTTAATCATTCTCCAAGAGCTAACACAGGCCCTGATATCAGCCAAGACTTTAGCTTCCAACTGGTGAACATCTGTACCATACTGCTGAAAAACTCTTCTGTTACGGTCCCCCGACACATGGTACACTGAGGCTGCCAAAGAAAGCTGAGATACCAAGCATGGAAATTGAGTACCATTTCTACTCTGCACCATTCAACCCATAATGTGCGGCAAAACATTAAGGCACAAGGAGTCATGTGCTTTCTATGCATAGACTTCCAAAGCTGAGAGGAATAAGAGCATTGAAGAACAAGTGTTCATGGGTTGCAACTGCTGCTGAACAGAGGTCACACTGAGTACTGGCAAAATTCTGGCTTTAAGATGATGAGTTCTCTCTGAACAACTTCTATAAAGTAGTTCAGATTTGCTGAATAGAATGCAAATTCTTCTTTTGTTCATGGCTTCCTGTGAGAGAGTTAAAAACAAAAAGATTGTGCTGCATTGAAATGTGGGTGATTTCTATGTTTGTGGATCTTTTTGTAAATGGCATAATTATGGCTTGCTCTTACATCCATTGCAGAATGTGCCCGCAATCCATCTTTTCAATGCTAGGTTTAAGGAGAAAATAGGGGATAGATGTGGTGCACGTGCCGCTTTTCTTTTGCCTGATAAAGAGTTGAATTCTGACTTCATGGAAAAAGTTGTAAAAGAAGCCAATATGGAAAAACGGTTGGTATGTAATCTTTTCTTTTTATTTTCGAGATCGGGAGTGATGAGTTTCATGTGCAATTGCACCCCACATTGCAGGGAAATTTTACAGCAGCTGTAAGTGTTTATGAGAAAGCACTTGCATTGGCAGCAGAAAGGCAAAAATTGCATAGCGTTCCGAACCTGTATATTCATTTTTCTCGTCTAAAATATATGGTAAGCAACCCATGCATTTGCGTCTCTTAGCATAGCATTATGATGTGTTTATTGGTACTTTCTTGGGTTTTAATTTTTTCGTTCCTGTTATTTTAGTTGTTTTATACAATCATTTAGCTGTTACTGTTCTGAGGATGATAATGATGAATGGTTCCTCTGTGCTATTGATGTAAGATTTTAGGATTTTTCCTTGGACATGAAATAACAGTCTAACACGCTTGCTCGTTTTATAACCATCTCTGTCTGTTCACCAATATCTATGGGTAACATTGTCCTGACCCAAACCCCACCCTAGAAGGATAGAGCAGACTGACTAGTAGTGATGCACTTTAGTGTGCCTACCTTTACTGTATGAAGCGTGTGCTTGGGAGGTTGAGAAATTGGTTTAATTTTTAGCCTCGTTTTTTGGCTGAGCATGCAGATCCCCCTGGTCCAATAGTCCATCAGAACAAGTGCTTATCACTTACCATTGCCAAAAATTTGGGTAAAATTGGTCAAACATTTCTACCAAAGTGACTTGTATTACATGTATGCATCTGCACTCTTCTACGCATACAATGTGATAACCATCTCATTACTCATTAGACCAAACGGCTTCGGATAAATTTTATATATTTGCCATCACTCCTGGTTCTTGGGTAGGCCCACACGAGTACCCAATGTGTGACTTCTCTTTATCCCCTGCTACCTGAAAATTTTCATAAACATCAGGTGGACAAGAACTTACCGATTTAGTTTTCAGGTTAAGTAGATGATGATTGAAAGTGGAACGTTCCTAACAAGAAATATGCAGCTTAACACTGCACCTGCTCTCTTTTTGCTGGGCATATGCATTGTCCTTTCTCAACATGGGGAACAGGAACTGGTCTTTTCCTTTAATATATACTCTACTTTCATGCCATCAAGAAAGTCATAAGCTCTCATTTTCTCCAGTATTTTCAGTCAACTGCTAAACCATTAAAGCAATATTAGTGAAGCCAGCCTTAAAACTCTGATAATAGTCGATCTCCTTCCACAAATTACAAAGCTACTACTTCTCAACAACAAACCCTTCCTCAGCTCGCTTTTGATCCAATCCTCGACTCTTTCCTCAGCTCATAGACATGTGCTTCAATACCCTTCTGAGACTTTGTCTGAGCCGCTGTAGAAGAAAACTTATGGGCTGTATCCAGTTGGAAAAAATTGTGCAACGCCAATGCTCTGGATGTTGAATGAAAGAAGCATGGTAATGTGCACATAAATCAAAATGATTCTTGGGTCTGCCCTCTCTGATGCCTTTTGGCTTTGATTTGAGGGCATGATTCCGCAGCAAACACGACGGTTTAGGGGGACCACTGTTTCAGTGGTATTCTGTGAGCAGCCACTTTGTGCATTTATTGCCAAATGTTAGGTCTGTCTCCAATCCATCTGTTTAAGTGGTATTCTGGGAGCAGCCACTTTGTGCATTTATTGCCAAAGGTTAGGTCTGTCTCCTATCCATCCCCCGCCCATACCCCCAATTATTGGGGACTAAATGGGTTATGTTATTGTTGTTGTTGTTGTTGTATCCAGTTGGAAAAAGGTACACCCAATGTGAACTTGCATCCAATTAACCAAAAAAGACATAGTGGTGCATTGTGTAGATTCCACTTATCTCATGAGTGCTCCCGTGACTTGATGAGGTAGTTAGATAGCGAGAAGCAATATTTAATGTCAAATAATGTAGTTATGGTGGCTGGTGCTATCTGATTTAACAGGACTGATCTGGACAGATGGGTTGTCATCAAGAGTTCCATCACCATGGCTCCATCTACTCTTATCAGTATCACTGCCCAGTGCCCAGGGAGAGAACTCATCAAAATAGTGCTGAACAGCCTCAATTTATCAAACACTCATGCCACATTCTTGGGCTAGCAACACATCTATGGTCGATGTAGAAGCCTATATAATGCCCTCTAAAGCTCCACTCAGCACCTATAGAAGTCCCTTCAACCAATCAATAGCTTCTTACGGGCTTCCGCACCTATTTTTCTGGAAAATAACATAGTTTTCTTAAAATCAACTACGAAAGAATCATTTAATGAACTAGGTAATGGTATCAATTGTTGCCCTTGCTTAATTTCCTCTTTTTCATTGCCAGTAAAATGGAAAACAGTGTGAACAATCCCTGGACTCCACCAGATGTAACTCTAGCATAATAGAGAAAAGAGAATAGTGGAGAGAGAAGGGGAAGACAATGTTCAGTTGGGAAAAAGAGAGTCCAGATTCTGGGTTCTGTCTGTTATTCACCTGCTTTTACTTGATGTGGTTTCATCTATAAAACTACCAATAACCATAAGACATACCATCTTCAATATTTCCTTGCCACTTTTTAAGTTGTTAACGATTCTCTTCTACTTTTTTCTATTGGTCTACAGATGACAGGTAGCATAGAGGCAGCCAGAGATATAATTATAGACGGCATACGACATGTGCCTCATTGCAAGTTACTTCTAGAGGTATCCTTCTCCTTTTTACATGCATCACATGGGAATGGCCCTAGAAGTGACAGTGTACATGCAATACATTAATGACTTTGTGTCAGTCTTAAAGCACCTGTACATGTTTTCTCTTAATTAGTTATTGGTGGGTTCCTTGTGGTGGTGTTGTTTTTGTAATATTTATAGACAGTTCCTTTGGTTGTTGTAGGGAAGAATATTGTTACTTTTTTCGATTTGAACATGTGATTGGGATTCAAGGTTTATTTATATTTAGCAATTGTCTATTTGGTTACCATGGCACTGTTATTCTCGTTTTGTATGCTGTGAACTTATTCTACTGCTGCTGCACTCTGGTGGCAGTTATGCTCCCTAGGCCTTCAATTGCTGCCACAAAGCACCACTTAATATCTGAACAACTCGCGGGAAAGAATGACTTGTTCGTTTATTGTACAGGCTTTGATATACTTTTTGATGATGCATGGAGGAGTTGGACAAGTCAATGTGGTGGAACCCATTATAACTGCTGCTATATCTCTAGTGTCAGTTGTATCTCAAGGTTTGGGTGACAAAGATCGGGAGGACATATCAGTTCTATACTTGCAGGTTAGATTTCTCTTTGACCTTGTGTAATGTGCAATTGGAATATGTATTAAAGTTATGTTCAATTGGTGTTTCCTTTATATGTTGAGCAGGCTCCACATTTTCTTTTTATCAACATTCTAATTTAACTACATAACTGGTTTATTGTGAAGATCAAATTTTCAATTATTTATGTTGCTTTTGTTGGCCTTAATTACGCGCAAGTTCGTGGGGGAAGTAGCGGTAGCGAGAAGATGTCTACAGGAGTGCGTAATACATTGATGCAAATAGAAGTATAGACATTCTAAACCTCTTGTTTTTGCCATACATGTCAATTTGTAATTCGTGTCAACTGCAAATGTCTTTGGTGAATATAAATAAATATTGCGGTGATAGGTATGTAGCAACGACACTGACGTTGACACTGATACGGACACAAACACAGATACTGACACAAAACATTGAAATTCTAAAAAAATGGACATCGACACGGCGGGGGACATGGCAAAAATAAATAATTGAATATATATATGGATATAGCATATATATATGCTCTATGTAGTAACAGTTTATATAAATAGATATACACACACACACGGGTGTCCCAAATATACAGATATACAGTCACGATCTCTCTCTCTCTCTCTCTCACTCCCTCACTCTTTTTCTCTCTCATTGTTTGTGTGTGGCGTGTATACATATATGTGTGTGTGTGTACACACACATACAAATATGTTTGGGACACGCGTGTCCAATATATGGACACAACGACCTTTAGGAGTGTCGGTGCTTTATAGTTTGATACTAAGTACTTTGAGTTAATATTTTTCTAGTGTCTTATCATTACTTTATTTTTTTGTCTTGTTTGGTGAGTTGGTGTCTTTTTATATTTGTTTATGCTTGAGAGGTTTTATCCTTGTTTTGGGGTGGGCTTGTTTCTCAATAGGTCAAGGTTCTTAGGATAGTCTGACTTGGGAGCACGGGAGCTTAGGTTCAAAGGTGGATTCACCACCCCAATAGGAGGACCCTGCTGCTAAGTTGCTGGCTTTGGGACCTGGATATGAAATGGTTTTAAAGAGATTTGGTGACACTATGGAAATGGTGAATGAGGATTTCATGGATACACTTGAGAACGTAAGCATAAGTTGATAAAGAATTCAGTTCAGGCCAATAATCCAGTGGACTATGATTTGTGCCTACCATATCCTTCCATGCTAGATGACACTATGGGAATTAACATGCAAATACGAACGGAAAAATTTGAAATTAATGTCAAATAGTGTAATTAATTACAATTGATCTACATATTCATATGGTATGCTAATGACTTTTCTTTGTTGCAATTTGTAAGCAAATTGATATTGGGTAGGGTTAGTTTTATTAATAGAAAGTAAATGTTGGTTTACAACGTTTTTATGTATAATTGCAGTTTAACCTTTGTTCATTTTCTATGGTTCGTAAATGATAAGTACAAAACAGTTCAACCATAAGACTAGGGTATATATTTACGGTGAACAAGTACCTACAAAAACCCACTGGCTTTCTTGAACTAGTTGTACATTACTTGACACTAAACTTAGTAAGCTGAGTTTTAATCTTCAAATTTATGAGAAATTTCATTGGAAACATTTGGAGATAAACTAAACAACCAAAAGATATTGAAAAAAGTTGGGCATTGGAGAAGTTTAAGTATCTTTCCTATAGCGTAAGGTGAAAATAATAATAATAATAATAATAATAATAATAATAATAATTTTTTTACAAATATGATGCTTCATTGCCAAAAATCTACATTCATTTTATCCCCTGCCAAATATGTCACTCGATCTCTTCTCCATGAAAATTTAGTGGTTTTCCTCTCACAAAGTATTTTTCTGTAGATGCTTTTGAGGTCACGTTTAATAAGAACTCGTCTTTATATATCACAAAGCTGTTTGTAGAGATATTAGAAAAGAGGAAGAACTTAAGTGAGACATACCAATGGAGACTAGAATGTCCATCAACAACTGAAACACTAGAAATGGGGTATTTCCTTATTTCAGAATGACCAAATATTAAGCTAAGCATGATATTGTAAACATTTGGAGGCATAACTGAATACCAAAACCCTCGTATATTTTGTAATTTGTATATGTCATTTAACTACAAAATGATCTCCCATTTTATGCATGCAATGTTGTGTTGAACCTGATAAACGTAATTTACGTTAGGAAATGAAAGGTGTACGAAAAAGAATATGGTGTCCTCTTGTCCTTAAAATTGGGAATTAGATGGATCTGGCACTTAGGCATAACGCAAGCGACATCCATACCCAAGTCCACGTAACATAGGTTGAAAATAAATATTGTATACCTCATTGTTTCTCGTCTAATCTCATTTATTTTTTGCTAGAATAATAATAATAGCATTAATAATCACATTATTTTCAGCAACATTGTTTACATAATGTCTTCTCTTCTGTTTCAGGTTTGCCAAGTTGTTCTCGTGTATTTTTCTTCTTATTAAAGGCAAAACCACTGACCAGTACTCTCAAAGTAAAATAGACTACTTCTTGAAAAAAAAAGAGCATAAAAATCGCCATTTTCTGTTAGCATTGAGAAACACTTATATATGTTATCCGAATTATTAATTGTGAAGAAGAAAAAAGTCTAAAAAGGGTTCTTCCTCCTGTTTTGAAAATATCAATGAAGATTATCTTGATGACAGCTGGACATTATTTGGATTTTGATGATGATCTGATTTGTTTTACTACTTTATTGGTGGTGCTTTACCCCAGTTCATAGTAGTAGTTTGGAAGTAACTCCATGGTATTTATGCTGCACAGGTACTTCTAATACCCCGGTGTAATTGATGTAGTAAAATTAAGGGTAGATATGTCATTTTAATGCCCCTTAGTGTGTGTAGGGTTTGGAGTATATAAATAGGTGTCTTGGTTCCTCATTAGGCAGTTTTTGATACATTGATAATAGATAATTGAGAGCTTAGACTCTTTTGTATCCCATTTTGGGATCTATCTCCTCTTATAAATCTATCCTTTGATTTGGTTTGCACCATTTGTTATTAGAGCTTCTAGGCTTGATCCCAACCGTTCATCCTTGCCAGAATATTTTGCCGGAAAATCTACCCTTGCCAGAATATCTCACCGGAACCCTAGCCGTTGCCGGAGACACATTGAACTCGTTTTGATAAGATCTACTTAAAACCGACCACCAAATAGTTGATTTTGAACCTTAAACCCTTCGATTTCACTTGTTTGTCTTTTCCAATAAAATGCTAAACCCTTGGATCTGACTCTTTTTACTCATTTTCAATCAATTTTGAAGCTTCGTGGTGGATTTCGCAGCTGTTGGGTGGATGTTGGACCTCAATTTGTGTTGTTTGCGACTGTTGGGAGGATTTCGAAGCTTGAACAGGGGTTTTCACTCTCGATTTAAAGATTTAGAGGGTCGTAGGTGTCATTTGCAATCGACTATGAAGCACTGACACTTCTAGAGGTTGCCGTGTCCACGTATTGGACACGGGGACATGGCAATACGAGTGTCCCACGCAGGGACACGTATTGGACATGCCACGTGGCGTGTCCATTAAATTAAATTATTTTTTGGAGGGGGACGCTGGGGGGACACGGCATGGACACGCGTGTCCCCCAAATAAACACTATTGTTGTGTATATGTTTATATATATATATATATATATATATATATATACACACCACCCTCAACTGAAATATATATACACACCACCCTCAACTGAAATATATATAATAGCGCATACATCCATATATATATATATATATATATATATATATATATATATATGGATGTATGCGCTATTATATATATTTCAGTTGAGGGTGGTGTATATCTTAGATTATGTGTATACGACTATATATACTAGTAATAACAGTGTAGATATCTTACATATCAAAAGAAAAATGTATATATCTGTGTATATATTGTTATTGCATGCATATATGATTCATTTATACGTATAATTATTTATTTATTTATTAACTTTTGCCGTGTCCCCCGCCGTATCCGTGTCCATTTTTTAGAATTCACATGTCCTGTGTCCGTATCCGTGTCAGTGTCCATATACGTGTCGGTGTCCATGCTACATAGGCGATTGACCATTCCCTTTCATCACTGGAACTTCTGGTTTTGAACTTGAATCTATGATTTCAGCCTTGAGCAAGTATTTTTTTTTTTCCCGGCACTGGAAGCTCCTCAGTCAGTTGATCGTCGCTTGAACATGGTTGATTTCACTTGAATTTGCTTTGTTTGTTGATCTCTAAACAATTTGCTTCAATTTTGCACGCGATTTATGGCTGATTTGGATCGATTTGAGCCAACTGTTCTCACAAGTGGGTTTGTGGTTAGTTTGTTCAACTGAGTATTTTTGAGTTTGTCCAGGTTTTCCTTACTCAGCTGACTGAGTGTTGCATTTTCTGAGTTGATTGGGTAACCAAGTTGAGTGGGTCTGATCTGTTGACTGAGTTGACTGGGTTTGACTATTGCAAAAAATGGCTTATCGGGCTAGAGGTAGAGGAATTTTGGTGAACAATGATGAAGGATTGAAGGTTATTCCACAATGTGGAAGGGAAAATTGATTGCAATTGAATGAAAATAGGTTGCTTGTGAGGCGTGTTTTAGAGGATTTTGTAGAGCCAAAACTTGATAGTCGCTTCCATGAGATGCCTCTTGAATTGTCTTTGGTGCAAGGTGTTCAAGTTTGTGATGCCCAAACAAGTTCCTGTGAGATTTCTAAGGAAAGAGAAGAAAACAAGCATAGTACTACCAAACCAACAAACGTACTTACTTTCTTATTGCATTGGAAAGTTTTGAGATTACAAGACTAATCAAGGGGTTATATAGGCTAAGCCTAAAAACCGTAGCAAAACCCTAATAACATAAAAGAACTCAGTTATCCTAACATAAAAGATAACTAACAAATTAATTGAAACCTAACAATTGGAAAACCTAAATTATACTCCCTCCGTTCCTTTTTATTTTTCCCACACTCTCTCTCTCTTACCTTTTTTCAAATCAAAAAATTAAGTACTTCCATGTATCATTTTTCAAATTTTTTGGCACCGAATTAAGGTACACGATGAGTACTTTAATTTGGTGTAAAAAATTTGAAAAAATGATACACGAAAACGCTTTATTTTTTCATTTGAAAAGTGGCACGACTTTTCGTAGAGGACAAATAAAAAGGAACGGAGGGGGTAATTCCTAAAATTATACTTTCCTAAATTATAGCAATTGGAAACCATAAATTATAATTCCTGAAATTATGTGTGGGCACCCGTGACCTCCACGAGAAACCTTGAAAGTACTAGAACATTGCGTTCGTTAGAGTCGCCACTTGATTTTAAGATTAACCAAGCAACCAAATTCAACGTACAAAATTCAAGACTACCAGTCCGTCGTAACCAGAGTGATATTGGATCGGGAGCTAAGTTACGGGATGAGAAGGTTTTATTTGAAAAATGCACCCATCCCGCCTACCTAATCAAAATGATTAGTCTTTACTCATAATTATGGGATTTTAAAAGAAGTTTAAAGTGATTTAGACAAGTGCGGGAAAGGGAACAAGGAAAAATAAATAGAATTAACGATGCATGAGGCTAGATTTAGAGAAATGAAACATTACTGAAAATTAATAAAAGGGCGAAGACTGAACTTCTTTTGATCAACTTCCGGATGCTCCTCTTAAAATCATGAATTCGGCGAGTATGAACTCCGTTTGCCGCGAAAGCACTTTATTTAACTAATGCTTCGAAAAACATGGATTAAAAGCAAGGCTTTGGGTAATTTCGAAAGGTAGGCTTAGGACTAATATTTTAGGGATTTTCGGAAAGGTTAGGGTTGTTTGTCTGTGTGGTTTGTTGTAAGCATGCTCAGCTTTTTCAAGAATAAATGTTGTAATAACGTTTTGAATGATGCAAGATTCCCGTGGCACTGACCCAAACACACCACTTCCAAACTTGTCGCTTATTACGAGATACACGCCAAAGAAACATTAGACACTAAACATTGCGACACATTGCAGGGTCCACCATTTATGTCAGGAACAAAGTGAGTCGAAATTTGGCTTAGCCACCACCATGCAACCTTCTGCGCACATCCCTTCACAACCATCCTCTATAGGAAACAGACAGCAGAATGGAAGGATATTGATCCCGAGCCCAAAGTTATGCGAACCACCCAACCTTCTCGATATGCGCGCACCAATGCTTCAGTAAAAAGTGGCGGCACAAAGGGACTTGGATGCTCAGCGGGGATCTGCTGACGGATGCTGAGTTGACGCAAAATCCTCAGTGGTATGTAGAAAGTGAACTGATTCAGCCCCGCCAACGCCACCCTTTGAGCACCCATAGTACTCACCGTCATAGCTGGAAGAGGCAACCAGTGGCACCTCCACTCAATGTCGTCATCCTTCAAGGTAGCAAGCAAGTCTATCCAGTCAGTCACTGTGTCATGAATCCTCACAAACTTGTGCCTAGCCCAAGTCCTTGCTTCATAAAGCCAATCTCCTGAGGGAACCTGCAGAACATTCAACTTGTCGCACAACCACATTTGCAAAAGATCATCCAAAAATAAATAAATATGGTGAAAAGGAGGTGAAAATGAAAAGTCGGACGGAGTGAAACCAAACCTTCCAACAAATTATAAACACCCCTTAGATAGTATGTGAACCAATGGTGCCAACAAAATTTGTTTGGAATGGATTTTGACCGTCGAGGGCTTGAAAAAGGGTTAAAGGGGGCCAAAAGTGGATTCTTGGCATGTGACCCCTGATTTTCAATTATCAAACCAAAATGATGCTTCCAACCGATCAGAAATGAATTAACTTTCCCGGAAAAAAGCGGCTTGAAGCAGATTTCGACCCGTTGAAGGCTCGAAAAAGGTTCAAAAGAGTCAAAACAGGCTTTTGATGCCAATTCACAATTTTGACCACCAACCCCAATCGATACTTCCAACAAGTTGTAAATGCCTCTTAGGTACTGTCGTGAATGATCATTGCTGACAAGGACATCTTGAAGCAGATTTTAATTAGTCAAAAGCATCAAAAAGAGGCAAAACACACATCCATAGGCCTCAAGATTTCTTCTTAGGAACTCAAAATCATGTTGGGAGGTCTGAAACCCAAAAAGTTGCAGATATTTGAAGGGAGTTTGGGCGCCCTAGTTGGGTTGGAATTGGGGTGCTCCAATTTAGACAGAACTTGGGCGCCCTAGATAATTGGGAACTTGGGCGCCCTAGCTCAGTCCAAATTTCCAACTTCGTTTTGGCATTTTGTTTGTGGGTTTTCGCTCCATAGCTTGTGAATTTGAAATGTTACAAATGTATTCAACTCTTTTCTTTGTAGAACCATTGCCTTCTTTTCAAACTTTTGCATAATCTATGGTTTTAAAAGAAAACCATACTAGTTTTTAGCATGGGTGGTATTTGATGTATGCTGCCCTTTCTGCCTATAAATAGTGGCTAATGGCCACTCCATTTCTTCACAGCAAAAATCCCCTCCATGTTTCTTATATCTATTCCACCCATTCTCCCACATTTTCATGGCGGCTCTTCCGATAATGGTTTTTCACTCTTGGTTCGAAAGCATGTCGGGCATTGAATGGTTCAACTTTCACAATCACAAGCTGAATTCTCTTCGTCATGTTCACATGGTGCCTCTTCGCTGGAGCTTCTTCGGGCGGCCACTCAGTTTTGGGATCCCGACGTGCATGTGTTCCGTTTCGGGGCACAGGAGCTGTGCCCAATAGTGGAGGAGTTTCGCTTGTATCTCGACTGTCATGATGCCGACGAGCCAGTCGTCCCACTCCTTCACGAGTGCATGTGGATGATTCTGCATGTAGGGCTTCAACTCAGCATTGGTCTGGCTAGGTCTTTTGTGGCCAATGGGAATCTCAACATTCTCCGTATTTACGAGATGTTTAGTCCAACTTGTGATCGTATGGATCATGTATTCCAAGAAGTGATTCACCATTTATGGTTATCCATTCTGATGTTTGGGGTCCTTCTCCTGTCACATCTTTGTCTGGGTATCGTTGGTTTGTCACCTTTATTGATTGTTATTCTGACGTCACTTGGGTGTATTTACTAAAGGCCAAAAATGAGGTTTTTTCATGCTTTAATCTTTTCACCAAATGGTGTGTACTCAATTTGATGCTGGCGTTAAAGTACTCTGTAGTGATACTGGGACTGAGTATATAGATGAGACTTTTCGGGGCATATCTTAATGACTCTAGCATTCTTTTTCAGACTTCTGGTGTTGGTACTCCACAACAAAATGGAGTTTCAGAATGCAAGAATCTCCATCTTGTTGAGGTAGCCCGCTCTCTATTGTTCACCATGAATGTCCCTAAACATTTTTGGGGCGAAGCTGTCCTTATTGCTGCTTTTCTTATCAATCGCAGGCCATCTAGTGTTCTTCAATTCCAAACTCCGATTAAGTTTCTCCTAGGTTGTTCTCGGGTCTCATCTCTTCCACCTGAAGTCTTTGCTTGTGTGTGTTTTGTCCATGCTCCTAAGCACTCGGTGGTAAGCTGGATCCCAAAGCTTGTAAGTGTATTTTCCTTGGCTATTCTCCCACTCAGAAAGGTTATAAATAACCCGCACTCTCGCAAAATGTATGTCTCCATGGATGACACTTTCTGGGAAACAGAATCCTTTTATCCTTTGACCGCTTCATCTCTTTAGGGGGAGAATGATAGACAGGAAGAGATGAGGGAGAAATAACTGTTGACATCTCATACTCCAGAGTCGTGGTCTTACCCTTTACCTTGTCATAGTGAGGGGGAGAAAGATAACTCAGTGCAAGAACTTTTACCAGTAGAAAGAGGGGAACATGAAGTTGGTGGAAGATTGGATAGGCCAAATCTGCAGACTTTTTCTCAAAAGAATAAAGGCAAGTCTACATGTGCAGTGCCACTTTGCCCATCTCCATCACCTATTCTAGTTTCTGACTCTTCAGCTGGCTCATCTGGTAATGATTCTCTTCTTATTGTTGTTGATGATCTTGATGCTCCTATTGCTCTTAGAAAAGGAGTTAGAATGTGTACCCAACATTCTATCTCTCAGTTTGTTTCATATTCCCGTTTATCTCCTTTGTATTGTGCATTTGTCTCTTCTCTTTCTTCTATATCTATCCCACAGGGTTGGAAAGAAGCTATCACAATATCTAAGTGGAAAGAAGCTATGGTAAAGGGGATGACAACATTGAAAAAGAATGACACCTGGGAATTTGTAATTCTTCCAGAGGAAAAGAAACCAGTGTGATGCAAATGGGTGTTCACTGTAAAGCACAAGGCAGATGAGCAGTTGAGAGATATAAAGCTAGACTTGTTGCCAAAGGCTTTACTCAAACATATGGTATTGACTATGAGGAGACCTTTGCTCCTATGACCAAGTTGAATTCTGTTCGGACCTTGCTTTCTTGTGCGGCTATTTTAGATTGCCCTCTTCAACAATTTGATGTGAAGAATGCATTTCTTCATGGTGACTTAGAGGAAGAAGTTTACATGGACATACCAACAGGTTTTTCCTCTTTTGCAATAGAAGAAAGTAGATTGAGAAAGACCCTCTATGGTTTGAAGCAATCTCCTAGAGCATGGTTTGACAGGTTTTTTAAAGCCATGTTGAGATTTGGATACAAGCAGAGTCGTATTGACCATACTATGTTCATCAAGAGGAGTAATGGTAAGATTGCCATTCTTATTGTTGATGTGGATGACATAATCATGACAAGTGATGATGTAAATGAGATTGTTAGCCTTAAAGCTCTTCTTGCTCAAGAGTTTGAGATTAAGGATTTGGGGTCTATGAACTACTTTCTTGGAATGGAGGTGGCTAGATCTGACAAATGAATTTTTATCTCTCAAAGGAAGTACATCATTGATCCCTTGGAAGAAACTGGTATGATGGGATGTAAGCTAGCCAACTCTCCCATTGACGCCAATCATCATCTTGGTATCAATGTGGGGGAGCATACAGATAAAGAGAGATATCAGAGACTTGTGGGTCGCCTAATATACCTATCTCAGTCTAGACCAGATATTTCTTATGCTGTGGGAGTTGTCAGCCAGTTCATGCATGACCCTCGTACTGTGCATCTTGATGCAGTTTATCGTATTTTGAGGTATCTCAAATCTGCCCCAAGTAAAAGAATTTTGTTCTCCAATCATGGTCACTTGAAATTGGAAGCCTTCACTTATGCAAATTGGGTGGGTTCTTTTGATGATAGGAGATCTAACTCTAGTTATTGCACATTTCTTGGAGGAAATTTGATTACTTAGAGGAGTAAGAAGCAATTAATGGTAGTTAGATCCAATGCAGAGGCTGCATACAGAGATATGGCTCATGGTGTTTGTGAGCTTTTATGGCTCCAAACTTTTTTACGTGATTTGGGATTCCTTGATACTAGTCCTATGAAGCTCTATTGTGATAATAAGGCTTCCATAAAGATTGCTCATAATCCTGTCCAACATGATCGAAGAAGCATATCGAAATTGACAAGCACTTTATAAAGGAGAAGCTGAGCAACGGTTTGATCTGCATGCCTTTTGTGAGATCTAAAGACCAGTTAGCTGATGTATTTACTAAGGGTCTTAGTAGTAAAAGTTTTCACCCCATTGTGTTCAAGTTGGGCTTGATAGATATCTTTGCACCAACTTGAGGGGGAATGCTAAGTTATAGGAGTTTATTTGCCATGTTTTTAGTTCCTAGGGGTAGTTTAGTCCTAGTACCTTTGTTTGTATACATATTGCTGAAAAGAGAAGTTTTACGAGTAATGAGAAAATACATTTGACTCTCTCTCTCTCTCTGGAACTGCACAGTCTCTGTAACTTAGGTAGTTTTTGGAACTTAGGGAGTTGCATAACCTCTTTGGGATTTCGGTTTATTGATTGCATACTTGTGGGTGGCATCTCTTTGGACACCTTTCTTTTTAATTTTTTTCACAAATTGATAGAAAATTAGTTTTGTTCATTATGCATAAGTAAATCTAAGATATACAAGGCTACGAGCCCAGGTGAAAAAAGATTCTTCAGTCCACCTGTTTAGTTATGAGGATACCAATTGACCAAACTGCAGATTTTTCTGTTCTGATGATTACTCTGATTCTCATAACCTGGCGTACGAAGTAATCTGTTATTTAGATGAGAGAGAGAGAGAGAGAGAGAGAGAGAGAGAGAGAGAGAGAGAGAGAGAGAGAGAGAGAGATGTGTGTTAGCTGTTAACGAACCCTACCACGTAACCCTTTATTTATATTATGAGAGAGACTAATACATTTCGTAGCTACCCAATGTGGGACAACTAACAATACACATATTCTAACATAATCGATCCCCACCACTCTCGTAATTGTTTTTTTCCCTATTTTTTTACCTGTACTTGTATACTTCCTTTCATGGGGCCCAAAGGAAAAAATGCATGCACATTGTAATGAAGATTCTTCTTGTAAATGCCCTTTCTTTGTGCTTGAGATTCTCATTGGTTTCTTTTTTGTCCCCCTGTGAATATCTTAATAGAATGTGAGATGTATTCAGCTATGACCTTGCAGTGGCAGAACTGTTTCCTTTTTCTTTTGCATGAAAATTGTGAAGTTTGGTTATGGGAAAATGTAACTCTATATATTATATCAGTGACCAAATTAATCGATCATGGCAGCAGTTTGTTGACCAATGTGGAACTGTCCACGATATAGTTAGGGCATGGAATCAGCATGTACGATTTTTCCCACATCTGCTAAGGACTACCTCCTCAAATAGGTTCCCAACGTCAGGCACTCAATTGTTGGAAAATCTGATGGGAAGAAGAAAAGACCCTTTTCCAAAGCCTTATCATCCACCTGAAGGCCATCATTCAGACCAACCTACCCAGCTCCGGATGCAAGAGCAGAGGGTGTCACTGGCCGAAAATGATCCTATACACCCCAACCAGGTTTTCTCAGCTCAGATCCAATCTGAAGAAAAAGACATCAGTGCACAGGAGAGATCACGACAGTTATCTCCCAAAATTGCAGAACAGTGTATGGAGGGTGAATTCATAGTAAATAAAACTACCCATGATGCGGGACATCAGTCTGGAGATGATGCATGTGGTCAAACAGAATCAACTGCTTATTTGGTACATCAGTCACCGGAAGCTGCAAATGGACCAATGGGGCCAGCTCGTGGTTTAGTACCACAAAATGGAGAAGATGCATGTGGACCACTAGTGCCAACTCATGGTTTAGTTCATCAACCAGGAGAAGATGCTTATGAACCAATGGACGTTTCTCATGGTTTGATAGAAAACACAGCTCAACCTACTCATGATTCAGTGCACCAAGTTGCCGATGTTGATTCATTTTCACATGCCCCACAAAAGTACATGGATTCCATTACTGTCACGCAAGAGCTGGACCATGAGCCTAAACAGCATGCAAAGACGTTTCCTTTAGATGTTCTCCACTTGAATCCTCAGGAGAAGAGATATTGGGATTCAACGCCTATGTCTGCTTATAAGCAACGATCTCCTACTTGTAAGTTACCAGAGAATTGTCAGAAAGCTAAGGGGAGCCCTTGTATTGTTAGCCCAGGATGCACTAGATCCTCTGATTCTGCTAAAATCCAGAATGAACCTGTAGAACTTTCATTTAGACCTGGGCTTCAGGGCGATTCAGAAATTCAACAGAATCAACAATGGCGAGTTTCTGCACCGAATCAATGCCCTCCAGCGGAAATTAAAGCCCAAATGGTTAGCAGTTCTGATCATCCTTTACCTGCACAAAAATCACAAGTTCAGGGGAATTCAACAACTACTCATTTGTGGCCGCCACAAAATTGGCAGCAGCAGAGCTTTGTTTCTGAACGCCAATCACTTCCCCAAGCACAGACGGCTCAGTTTCCTATGCAAAGTGGGGGGCAGTATGGGAACACAGGTTACAATCAAGAGTACAATCAGATGATGGAAAATTATTTTCAGCAGCAGCAGCACATGATCGCTCAACACTATGAGCAGCAACAACAATTTATCAAGCAGCTGCAGCAGCAGCAGCAGCAGCAAGGTCAACAACCCTATCAGCAGCAACAGCAGCAGCAAGGTCAACAACCCTATCAGCAGCAACAGCAGCATCAACTTTACTTACAGCAGCAACAACTGGCACAGTTGTACTATCAACAGTTGCCACAGCAGCAGCTAATGAATGCTCAGCAGCAACAGCAATTCTATCATCAGTGTATGCAGTTGCATGATCATATCCCCATGCAACAGCAACAAGCATATCAGCAACACCAACTAATGCAACACCAGCAGCAGATTACTTCACTACAAATTCAAACATGGAACAGGAGCTACTATCAGCAGGTGCGGTTCTGAACTAAAGTTCAATTTTCTAGTTCTGAATATGTATTTATGCTGTTAGACATTTTGTGCTTGTGCCAAACTTCCAATAGAAAAGAGTTGGTTACTTAATTGGAGAAAAAAGGTTCAACCATGTAATCCTGTTTTCAGTTTAACTAGACAAATATACTGTAAAATCTCTTGCGTTGTATGCAAAAGCATTCCTAATGATTATACACTTCTCAGAGAGAGACCATTTCCTCTAGTGCGTTTTAATCTTAATTTTGGCCAAGCTGATAAAAAAAAAAATCTTAATTTTGGCCAAGAGATATGATGCTCGTATCTTCCTCAAATGGAACCAGGCCTGCAGTTTGCATCTCAGGTGAAAGATTGTTCCGAATGACACATCCACTTAGACGAATTAGGAGATAGAACATGGTTAATTGCATAGTTAAAGACCAACATGATGGCAGTCCTTTTTCTCATTGAAAGCTGTCAATGGAAAACCTACTTCTCTGTTCAAATTCAGGAAACATGTCTTTCATTTCCTCCCTCCATCATCCCATTTTGTTTGTCCATTTCGTCAGTCTTTCCTTGTGTTGGATTAACATATAATATAGTTCTGTGAAGAATTTTCAAAATGATTTCCACCAATCAGAAGATCTCCGCTATTTCTTGCCCACGTTTCATGAACTCAGCTAATTTTCTGAAGTACCACATGTTGGACACTTCAATCTCAGATAAGGGTATAAGATCCATGGATAGTGTACTAGCAAGCACATTTTGTATTTTGAATATACTATAAATGATGCTTTGAACTCTTATTCTTTTATATCCAAGAAATGCCCCGAGGCAAATTGAAAACACCATTTATCCAGGAAAGGGGAAAATATATCAAGAACTAAAAATATTTGGAGTGCCCCAGTGTCTTAGAGGTGGAAAGTAGATGACTCTGACTCTTGGACAGTTGGACATTTGGACATGTGGCCACAGCAACACAGTCCATCTAACATAGGTGGTTGTGGACAGCTTTCACAAAATCATAGAAAGCATAAAATAGGAAATATGAACAAGTTCTTGAAATGTCTTAAATAGCAAAGATGGACAAACAAAGCAAGTCAGAGGTATCCTGTTTTGTAGCTCCTTGTCTCTGATATGCCAATTTTGTAACTTCAACACACACACACTCACAAATATCTGATGTGCCGGTATTTGAGATCAGTAGTTGCTTTGTGTATGTTTTAAACAGCAATCTGCTCTCAAAATTCTCAATTTTTTTGTAACGTAGGTCCAACAGGTTATGCCACCTCATAGTGCAAGTCCATCTGAATCTCCAAATCCCCAGCAAATATCTCGAGGCATAACACCACCGCATCCTCCAGCTGCTTCTGGATCTGCTGTTTCTCCACAAAACCAGCTGCAACCTTCCCATGGAGGTACACCAGATGGTGCAGGTGCATCTAGACAATCCTTATCTCCGTGTAATCAGAAACTATCACCATAAATGAGAATTTATTGACTCTCATGAGTCCTTTGGAGAAGTTGCCTCAGAGGATGACATTTGGATCAGTGTTTGAGTAGTTGGAAGGCAAAGAAACTCTTACCATAAGTGAGAATCTATTACTTGCACGAGTCCTTTGGAGAAGTCAACTCAGAGGATGGCATTTGGATCAGTATTTGAGTAGTTGGAAGGCAAAGAGGACTTTAAATTGGCGAAGGATGATGAGCTTCTTTTATGGGAATCGCATTGTTGATCTTACATTCCGCACAGTAAAGCTCTAATAGACTGTTTTTTTCACAGCTTGAGTGTACTGCATGGGCTAGTTTTTAAGTGCTTAAGAGGTGAACATTTTGAGTGGGTTTCTCTGTTCTGGTTCAGACTTAGGGTGGCTGTATCAGACATTCAGACTCAATTGTTAAAGTGACTGACTGTCGTGTTCTTAAGTTCTTTTATATTTTCATGATTTGTATCAGACTCAATTGTTAAAGCGACTGAGTGTCGTGTTCTTAGTCTGGCTTTTCGGCTTGGATATGTCTCAGGTGTTTGTTTATGCTCTTTAGCTGTATCCCGACGTGTAAATGAAGTTCTTTTTGGTACCTCAAAGAACAACAGAAACTGCGAGCAGTAATTCAAATTCAAAGGAAACTCAAAAACTGCATTAAAATATTCGCATTTTGCATGTAAGATGGTTCCGCATGTAATGATATTAACTTATCCTCCCATAATTCTGCTGTAGTTTATAGATAGAGCATTCCATTTTCAATAGAGAATCCAACTTTGAATCTTTACATGCGGAACATTTCTTCAGCTCCAAATAGATTATGCTTGGTAAAGAACTTTTGTTCTTCTTCTTCTTTCCGTAGTTCTCCACCAAATTTTGTATCCAAAGAAGTGGAAATGGAATCTGGGGAGCCTGTAGGAGGCAAAAGCACTGCATGGTGCGCCCCCTTTTGGTAGCAATCTAGTGTGGGCATAACATCAAACTCTGGTTGCAAGAAAGACTTCGAGAATTGATATTATTACAAAAGAACCCCAATACAATTTAATACTTTTTTCCTGGCTCAAATTCTGGCAAAACCTAGTATTAGAGTCCGTAACAATTCAAAGTAGAAAAGCCAAAGAAAAATTGGTGTAGTCCTAGACCAGAACAATAGGAAGAAAAAGAAGAGTAATTAAATAATCATTCTTTTTTGTGGCCACCACGTAAGTTTTCATCTTGCTCTCTTTTCAAGCTTATGTTTCCATCCTCTTTTGCTACGATTTTACTTTTTTACCCTTTCATTGAGATATGGATACATACATAACATACCATAATCATTTCCAAATTTGTATGGATTCTATATTGGGACTTCCAAAAATCATGGATTAATTGAGATTATTAGGGGTTTCAAAATGAGTGGGGATAATTGTTGCCTAAAATAAAGGGATAATTGTTGCATAAAATAAAAGAATTTTTGAAATGATGAGGGGATTTATTGAAATGATTTTATTCCTAAATATAACTCACATAAAGAGGAGTATCGAAAATCATGGATTTTGTAACCAAATCAATTGGCTCACATGAAGGACAGTAACCATGGTAAAAATGAGAAATAGGAATATCTCTATAAATCATGGTAAAAATGAAAGAAACCATTTTCCACGTAAATTCCATCCGGTAACACAATACTATACGTTTCCTTTATAATTGTTAAATTAAGAACTTGAATCTTCGTAAAACCTATCAACCACAGAATCGACATTTCATGGTAAAAAAAGGATAAAAAATCATGGTAAAAATATCAAAACAAATCTCAATTTTATGGTAAAAAACACGTGTAAACATGGTAATAATTATTGAATTGACATATTGAATCATGGTAAAAAAGAAAAGGTCAAAAACCATTGACATGATTGCTGGTTTGATTTTAACCATGATTGTTGGGGTATATTCAAGGATCATGGTAAAACTTTTATTTCACTTCCCTCTCTGAATAGGGCCGGCGCATGCGGCTCCCTTAAAAATTTTAGCCACAATTGTTGGATCAATGATTTTTGGATGAAAACATAAAGAACTATGGTAAAAATCATTTATGTTTTTATCCAAAAAAAAATTTCCCTATAGGCAAAGAAATTTGGAATGAAAACATAAAGAATTTTGGATGAAAACATAAAAAAAACTTTTATAGCCAAAAGATTTTTCTTTGATTTTTCATCCAAAAAAAATGTTTACCCTGTAGGCAAATAAGTTTGGGAGAAAACATAAAGAATTTTGGATGAAAGATTTTTCTTTTTGTTTTCATCCCAAATATTGAAATTGGTCCACTATTCCCGGCTCCTATGTGCAACATTCGTTTTAATTCTTAATCTCCTAAAAGGGTAAAAGTAGATTTATTTGAATTTTAGGATGAAATCATAACTCCAAAAAGAGCACAGAATGAAGGTGGTTGGATAATGATTATTTAAGTGGCCCTTAAAAGAAACAATTTTACAAGAAAATAAAGTTAATTTAATAATTAATAAATATTATTTACATTTTCAATCTATTTAACTAAGCAATTAGATTTACCAGAAGATTATAAATTTATAATAAGTCAATTTTTAATTCTGAAAACTTATCAGAATTATCATAGAGAACCATGTATAAATGAATTAAACTAGATTTACAAAAATAAAAAAAATTAAGAGAGAGACTTGATATAAAATCTCAAAATGCTATAAATCACTACACAGAAAAGTAATAAAAAAAGGTGAAATTCCATAGAGACCCCCTCATCTATTCCTCCGGGNACATAGACACCCCTAACGTTTAAACACACCCAAGCACACCCCCTCATCTATAACCGTTACCCACCTTCACCCCTTCTGTTAAAAAACCTTTCGTTAAAAAGCCCAATCACTTATTTACATAATTTTCAGACAAAAATGCCCTCAAGAGCAATATATAATACATGTCCCAGCCTCCATAGCTCTAGTAACCAATCCTCCATCTCTCTCCTACCACCCATTCATGATCTCTCTCTCTCTCTCTCTCTCTCTCTCGGTAAAATAAGATTGGTTACTAGAGCTATGGAGGTTGAGGCATGTATTATATATTGCTCTTGAGGGCATTTTTGTCTGAAAATTATGTAAATAAGTGATTGGACTTTTTTAACAGAAGGTTTTTTAACAGAAGGGGTGAAGGTGGGTAACGGTTATAGATGAGGGGGTGTGCTTGGGTGTTTTTAAACGTTAGGGGGTGTCTGTGTCCCGGAGGAATAGATAAGGGGGTCTCTATGGAATTTCACCAATAAAAAACCATATATCAATTATATAGGAAATTAACCAAGTTAATCAAATAGAGTTATCTAAAAATATAAAACAAATTATAGGACAATATTTGATACAATTATACAACAGAACCTTTACAATATTGGCCACAAAACAGAAAATATTTATAGTATTAATCAATGGAAAAGAAGTTGCCTCCTTCGACGCTAAATAATCAAGATACAAGGAAAAAAAATCTTTCAGATTCAAGTTATAGATGGTCAAGAGCTCAATTTGAAAAATTCATTCTATTTGTGACACTAGGAGTGGAGCTCTATCTTCGGATTAACTTAACTGGAGCATTCTATATTTATTAAATAAAATTGGAGAATACAATACCATAAGTACAAAAGATGCCAAAATATTAAATGAAATAAGAATTTTTAAATATGACTAATAAAGATTGTTTAATTGAACTGGGAAACCAATCATCCAATGTATTTACTGAAGTTAAAATAATAATTACTCATATAGAGACACTAGAGGATCTACAAAGAGTTCAAGAACAAATAAATAATCAGATAGGAAACAATGAAAGTTTATTAGATTGCATTAAAATTATAGAAAACAAGATAAACCAAATAGCTGAGAGATTAGGGATAGGAACTGTAACACCACACATTTTGGGAAACGTTATATTTATTATAAAAATAATAAAGAAGTCTTACAGCCAAATCAACTTCAGGAAATTACATAATCTTCCTCACTTCCATTAGCCTCCTCAGTGTCCTGTCCAGCTCCATATACCTTTAAACTGTAGAATTCCTTGTGTTCATCTCTATAGTCTGACATAATACGTCAGAGTCGCAAAGCAACATCGTGGCTAGGGTTACATAAGTGCAACACCGTGAGCGAGGACGCCCAAAAGATAACCCTACCTCAACCTCAAACTAGCAATTCTAGAATAATATAGTAGGTGGCAAGTAAATAGTTGAAAATCATTTATAGAAAACAGTAAGTTCATGCGTAGTCAAAATATCAATGTCAAATCAAATCAGAGTGCAGCTTAATAAAATCAGTGTCTTGTTTCCTTTACAAATCAGAGTGCAGTGTCAGTATCTCATATCAGTTCTAATATTAGCATTCTTCTTCAAATTTCAACCATGTTTTCATCACCCATCACTCAAAAGTTATTGGCCCTTTCTGACGGTCACCAACATTTCCGCTTGAAGTCCCGGTTGTCTTGTATCAAGGCGCACACTAACAAGATACAAGGCCCGTCCACCCCGCGTCACCTCTCGACTGTCTTGTATCAAGGCGCACACTTACAAGATACAAGGTTTGTCCACTATGTGTTGTACCACTGAGTCCTAACCACCAAGTTCTCCCTGCGGAACTAGAGCGGTACTCAAATGGCACTACCGTATCAATAATTCATCACATCATCATCCTCATTTTCATTCTCATCTCTATTTCTCATCGTGAAATCATTCGTCATTTCTCGTAAAATGTGTTGTGTCGTATCATGCCATGATTTTCGTAAAAATCTTCTGTTTCAAATCGTTTCTCGATAATCGTGTCACTTTAAGTCAAAATCTCCTTGGTAACTTTCTTTAGACAAATGAGATAACCAGGAGAGTCCTAGGCCGGATGGTCGGACGAATCCAATTAATATCACCATTCCTTTCTTAGACAGCGCAAAGCTTGTTCTTTTGACAGACCTTCAAGGGTGTTAGCTTTGGGTTATCTCATAGTCCAAATACAGTCAAAACATTTGAGTCGTTTTAAGAAAAAATTAGACGGTTACTTTCCAAAAATCAGTCGGGCATTATAACGGCGTAATTTTGAAAAGTCGATTTTCATTCGGGGCATTATAATTGTGTATTTTCAAAAATTCTATCTCAAATTGTGCATTATAACGACTACGCGTGTTTTTAAAGAGTAACTTTTCATATTATTGTTAATTATCCACCATAATCTCGACTAGTCATTTTTAATCACATTTAAGCATTATAACGACATAATTTAAAAGTAAATATGAAATACTAATTCAAAGTTAGGATATAATAGCTACCTTAGTCCGAGTTTAATCGGAGCCGATTAGCTAGGTTGATTCTGACGGCATAACAGCTACTTGACTTTTGCTTGAACTATTTTCCTACTAACTTTTCTACTACTTTAGGATCGAAGTGGCGAAGGGTGGTGGTGCTACTTTGAATATGGAAGAACACTTTGAGTTTTTACTTGAAAAACTCAAGAACTTTTCTACTAGAAAGCTACTTTAAGTCTAGCAAAGAAGAGATTTTTGTGTGAAGAAACAAGTGAGAGCATGGCTCTATTTATAGGCAAATGGTTGGGCACTCCTCCCATATGTGTCCAAATTTTTTTTTATGAAATAGTAAAAAGTAGGCTTTAATAGGTAGGTTTTAGGATAAAGTCAAAGCTTAATAGATTTTGTCCATAAGAAATGGATTGTAGGTTCATAAGAAGTTCGTTCGGTTTGTGCATGGTCAATTTTTTATGGGGAGTTTTGGGTACTAGTTATATACACAAAACTAGGCATGAGGTGTTATAATTATACATACATAAATAGGCATATATTTGTAACTTTAGGTTAGTTAGGCTCCCATAGGATAAACTATGTCTCTCCCATTTATTAGGGGATATACTCTCTCTTTATGAGGAGAAAAATACCCCTTAAAATTGGTTGTGTGCGCTAAAAATACAAACTAGTGTACTACAAAAATAAAGATAGGGATACTAACTTTAAGGAAACAAATTGTGTTCGAAAATTCCTATGTAGTCTTCCTAATAATTAGGAGGATATGAAAAGTACAACACTTTGGATTTTATAAGAAAAACAGCGCCGAAATGTGCGCGAACGTGTGTACGGAAACACACCTATAAAGTTACGCGACAAGGGAAATAATTTTCCTCCCCTTTCACCTCTCCCAACCGTCCCCTCTCTCTCCCTCTCTTTCTCTCACAAAAATCCAAAATAGTATGTAGGAAAGGTGTTACACTTTTGGTCAAAATAAGAAAAAGAAGTCCAAATAAGTCAAACTAGCCATTAAGGCTTCCAAAAAATGGAATATATTCCATTTTGGGAAATAAATGAGGTTGTGTAAGCTTTAAGGGGACAAGAAGTCTGGTGAAGAATTTGTAGGATTTTCCAGACGCGAAACGGTGTAATACCCAATGTGCACGTGTTGATTTACGGCGCGGAAAAAATGGAATAAACGACTTTTTATTTGCTTTTATTTAAACTAAATAGTAAATTATTGTAATTCATGATATTAAAATTAAATATTCGAATTAATAAATCAAAATTTTTCTTTACGAAATTTTGGGTTATTACAGGAATACCGACTAGACTTGTAGCAAATGAAACAACTATAGAATAAAAAAAAATTGAAAATATTTTGCAGCAATGCTAGATACACAACAAAATGGGACAACAAAGTGCAAAAAACACTCACATGGCACACACCAACGTGTGTTGTGCAATTTGTTGTCCCATTTTGTTTTGTACCTGGCATTTTAGTATATCTTGATGATCCGAGTAACTCAACCAAATGAAGATTACGACAATGTAATTCAAGAATTCCTAACCCTCTCACTCCTCCCCCGCTTTTCCCCCACTCTCTCTCTCCTAATTTAAAAAAATTAAAGAAAATGAAAATTTTTAGAAAATTAGGATTAAGGGTTTGAAGGCTTTTTAGGGACTAGCATTATGGTCGTTCGATGCACGAGACAACGGGAAAAATTTGCATTGATTGATTTTTTTTCAATTACCCATGCATTAAACAAGCACAACACTAATTTAGATAATTATAGTTAAACCTTACATGTGTGCATGCACTAGAAGACGGAATCCTATCCCCATTCATCTTTGCAGTAAATCTTCTCGTTGAAATACTACCATCCGCCTCTTAATTGCTAAAACAACTTGAACCAAGTAACCATTCACAATGTCCACAAAATTGACATCTAACATTTTAGAGATCTAATCAAAACACAGGAACCAAAATGAATATAAAAGCATGTGTAGATATGTATCTTATAAAAAAACCCGCAAATTGTTATTATTAGCACAAATATCTAATAAAAACACAACCGAAACAACCCCAGACCCCTCCCACGTTCCTTAGTTTATCACCCTGACCCCTCCTAGGTCCTACTTTCTCTCTCAATTTCAAAAAGAACAGAAAATCAAAATTGCCCGAAGGATTCCCCACGACCCACGTACTCTCTCTCTCTCTCTCTCTCTCTCTCTCTCTCTCTCCCCCCTAATTTTAAAAAATTAAAAGAAAGTGAAAAATCTAGAAAATTAGGATTAAGGGTTCGAAGGCCTTTTGGGTGGGCTAACCCTCCCATGTCCCCTTTTTATCACACTGACCCCTCCCACGTCCCACTTGCTCTCTCAATTTCAAAAAGGGTAAATTTCACTTACCTCCCCTGAGGTTTCTGACAACTATAGAAACCTCCTTTTAAGTTTCTAAAATTGCACTTACCTCCCCTTTGCTTTAGTTGTCAGTTGTAGATTTTCCCCCTTCGTTAGTTGACCGTCACTAAGTATGATGGAAATTGTTGACATCACCTATTAAACCTATCACATTACCCATTTTTACCCCTTTGTGGCATAATGGTAGACATAAATCAAATGTCAAAGGATATATTATAAATGCCCCTAATCACCATTATTTAAAGAGACCAAGTATTAATACATAGGGAATGAAATTGAGCCCCCGTAAAATCATTGTAGCCCCCCTTTTTTAACCATTCAAAATGTAGTTTAATCTAAAATTACTCTTATTTTCAAACTAAACCAAAATTATTGATGAAACTTCGGAAAAAATTAGTAAATTTGTTTTGAAGCCTTATGTAATACAGAATTAGAGAAAATTTCCTTTTTTATGAAGCTTCAAAACCGGTATCCTTATTTGTATATTAAAGGGTTAATGGCATGGATACCCCCCTATAAGTATACATTTTTCCCCAAACACCCCCTACAAGCAAAAAATCTACGACGACACCCCCTATAAGTATACGTTTTCCCCATCCACGCTTATACATTTTGGCCTTGACCCCCTACCAGTAAATTTTGGCAAAAAAAATGACATGATCTACCCAATATACCCCCACCCATGTTCCCTCTCCTTTTCCCCCATTCTCCCTTTTCCCCCATTTACGTGAAATCTATATCAAATACACTCTAGCCCCCAAATAAACCCTTGCCCCCCAAAAAATGTGAAACCCATATCTGTGTGTGTGTGTGTGTGTGTGTGTTGTCTCCCTCTCCTCACGTTATCTATCCTCTCTCTCTCTCTCTCCCTTTGTTGTTTGTCCCTCTCCTCCCTCCTACCTTTCCAGCCTTTCCCTTCTCCTCTTAATGTCGTCCTTTTCTACAGCTGCAACCTACCAAGAAGGGTATAAAATTCCTTTGTGAATGCAACCTGAGGGCACCACTACGAACGGCTCTCACTGAGGAAAATGTGGAATGTGGGTAGACGATTTCTTGGTTGTGGCAACTACAAGGTAATGTCTATTACTTCAATATATTTTTAACTTGTGGGTTGTTTAATCGATTTGCGTTCACCACTCATTCCCCTCACTGCAATTGGTAAACCATTAAAGTGGTACAAAATTAAAATTAGAAGCAGATTTGTATGGATAAATATTTGGGTTCTCTTCACTGGAATCATACAAGCAGATTTATGAATAAAATTAAAATTAGAATTGATATTTTATTGCTTTGATCTATAGAAGATAACTTTCTTTGGATTAAAAAATACTCACTCCGTTCCATATTATTTTCCCCCTATGAGAGTGCATGCATTTTGCACGCAAAAAATAATTTACAAGCATTAATTTTTTTTTAACAAACTTTACACCAATTTAAAGATCTCATTGAGAAGAAAAAATTGGTGTAATTTTTTTCGAAAAAAGTTCTCATAAACACGTTATTTTTTGTGTGCAAAATGCACGTACTCCAGTAGGGGGAAACAATATGGAACAGATGGAGTAGAAAAATTATCGTTTTAATAACCATAATCTGTTATGGTGAAGTTGGAAAAATTAGAATCTATATTTTATTTTTTATTTTTGTATTTGTAGGGTGAAGGTGGAAAAAATGCAATTTTTTTTTACTGGATTGATCCTGAAACGTGCGAGAGAGGGAAGGAGTTTGGCAATTGGATTGTAAAGAAAAATCAAGATTTGCAGAAGATAATTCAAAATTTGCATGAAGAATGTAAACAACAAAGGAGGGAGATGGAACACGGGTTGCTAGTCGAGATGGAAGAGTGGAAGAAGAAGGAAGAATGGTGTGTGATGAAGATAAACGTGATGAACCAAAGAATGAAGGACATCGAAGATCACCCCACACTCAAGAGAGAAGAGTGGAAGAACAATGAGGCTTGGAATGCATTGGAGATGGAAGAGGAGGAAGCAACAAATGGGGTTTTGAAGTTGAAGTTGGAAGAGATGGAAGCAAGGAATGATGGTTTGGTGAAGAGGAACAAAGTAATGAAGGTTGAGATGGAGTACGCTAATCTAAAGGTAATGTTGTTGATTGCAATGGCAGTGGCCTTAGTTGGCATAGGGATTGTGTATTTTGGTGGTGAAGGAATTTGGAAAAACAAAATGAAGGCATTAACTTGAAATGTGTTGTGTTATTTAAGAGTTTGTTATGGTCATCTTAACTATTGTATTAAGTGGGGTACCCTATTAATGTATGGGTTAATGTATTATGTGGACAAGATGTGCCACTTTTTGGACTAAGGATTAAAAGGATGTCAATACCAAGTTGGTGGGTTATCTTATGTATTATGGGTGTAACCTAGAAATTGTTATCTTTAATTGGAAGGCTGTATTTGCATGGATTGTTCCTTTTTGGTCAAGTTTATTAATTATTGTTTGAATTTTGAGTGATCCATGAAGGAGTGGCAAGTTTATCAATTAATGATGACACTTTACCATGGTTAGAGGATTGGTAACTGTGGGAAATTAGTGAAATTTGCCTACTAGATTTGAATCCAATATTGAGAGCACTATAAGCAAATACTAATGTTCCAAGTTGTGTATACTCCCAAAATTTTATTTCGTTGTGTATACAAAGTTGACAAGGTCATTGCGTTGAGCTGTGTAAATAGGAGAAGTTTATATACTCCCAAAATTTCACAAGTTGTGTATACTCCCAAAATTTTCATTGCTATGAAAAGAGGTTCCTATGATACAACAATTTATTGGAGTGCGCTCTATAATGAGAATTGTTAAAATGTGTAAATAGGAGAACTGCAACAACAACAACACTACAACACCAATCTGCAAAATGATCTGGGCACTGCCAATATGTAAAAAAAAAAATTCGACAAGGTCTCCTTGCTTTTTGGACTAGCCCGACGCGTTGCATCTCAAACAAACAGTAGCAAGCAACCAAATATGCTACTAAGTTAAATACCAAATCTGCTACTAATTTAAATACAAATCTGATACAAAATCTGTTACAAATAGCAGCAACCAAACAATAGCAGTAGTAGTAGATATCACAAACATGAGGGGACAAAGAGCAACTTCACCTCTTCAAAGGAAGACAAAACTGCTACTAAGTTAAATACAAACAGTATAAGCATCCAACTAACCTATGTTAACTATTACAATAGCAGATAACAATACCAAATAGCCCTGAAACCATACAATTACAGTAGCAAACACGTACTAAGTTAACCATTATATTAGCAGTTAACCATACCCTATATATTTGCAGACACCATTACATGCTCAGTTAACTATTACACGTACCAAACCACAAGTCAAAGAACCATTACACAAAAACCATAATTTTGAACCTTCCCTTGTCATCTCAGCAGGACACAAAAACCCAAAAAAAGCCTTGTTGTCAATGATTATCAGAACTTCTATTCTGATGAATTTCCCACTTATAAATAGTACTAATAATATAGTAGAACTTCTATTGTGTTGATCCCTTTCTAGTACTTGGCTTTGAAGATCCATTACCAATTTCCTTAGTACTGGGCTGACTTGAGAAGATACCATCTGCAACTCTTCCTACATGCCACCTTGGTCTATTTTGTAGTTCACTCATAGTCTTGTACTGAACTGGCTTCCCAGTTCTACAAGCTCCCCTCCTCTACTCCTGGTGAACTTCCAGCTCTTGCCGTTGCATTATATTCTGTTGCCTCATGATTTGTCCCAGTTGTTGTCACTTTCTCCACCAGCCACTGTTTTTCCTCCTCTTTTCAGTGGCCTCCCTCCTCTTATGAACACCTTCCTTCTTGTTGCTGCAACTCCTCTAGGCTGAACAAAGTTAAAATAGAAATAGTTATTAAGAGCAATAGGATAAGACCAATAGGATATGACTTTAAATATGACACAACTAACTTAATATGATAGTTACAAAAGTTTCAAAAAACAACAACTTACGTGTGATGAATTTGCACTTCCATTTGTTGCATTATCTCTTAATTGTGATGAATTTCCCATTGCCCTTGTTGCAACTCGTCTTACCTTTTTTGCACAACCAATAACCTATGATGCATTTCCCCTACCTCTTGCACTTGTTGCCCTCCTTGGCTACAATGGTGACAAGTAAAAAAAAGAAGAAGGTAAAAGCTAAGTCACAACACATTAGCATATTGGCTTTTACAGATACAAGTGTAAGAAGTAATAACCTGTGATGACTCCCCCTCCTCAAATTGAGATGATACAACAGCTTTGCAACTTATAACATTGTGACCAACACTTTTGCATTTGCTGCAACTCATTACCTCCAGCTTCTTCCTAATCCAAGCCCTCTTCTTTGGATTAGGGTTGTTAGTCTCATTTTCACCTCTCATCCCTCAACTTCCTAGGTCTACCTGTCTTCCTCCTATATGGTGGAGGCATTATGTCATCATATTCTGTTCGTAGCCAAGTGGAATGATCTGGGACTGGGTTAATGAGATTGGCATGAGAGGCTTGGAATGTTTTTGTATGGTAGTAATAGGAAATGTAGTCCTCAGGTATGACATTATCCTTTATCATTGCAGCACAAACATGTGTACTAGGTATACCTGTGACATCCCATTTTCTACAACTACATCTCTTTATCCCAAGGTCCACAATAAATGACATCAAAGGGCTGCTTACTTCAAATTTTTGTGGGGAAGCATAGATGACAGAGTATTCCCCAGCTCACTCCTTAATAAACTCTAGTTTCTTGCAAATGTTAAGGTATATCTTGGATGTAAACTTGTCACAGAATTTGGTTCTCTCTACATACCTTTGCATGACATACATTCTAAGACCTTCCAACATTGTAAGAATTGGTTTGTCCCTCACCTCTTTAATTGCATTGTTGAAAGACTCAGATAAGTTGTTGATCATTCTGCCCGTTTGTGCTCTTGGACTATATTGACATCTAGCCTAGTGCTCAATTGGCTCCCTCAACAACCAGTCCCATGCTTCCTTTGACATTGCCTTCAACTCCCTCATCTTTGCTTCAAATTTTGCTATAGTATAAGCACTTGCTGCCCCCACATTAGGTCTTTCAACTCTTTGCCTTTGAATAGTTTTTGGTAGTTGGAGTGCATGTGCCTGATGCAAGTCCATAGACTCTGTAAGTCCTTGCACAATAACACAAATTACAAGCATTAGAACAATATATGAACAACAATTGAACAGCAAATGTGAACAACAAAAATGAACAAGATACAAAATTTACTTGCCTTTTGTCTATCAGATATGAAAATCCATCCCTTGTCTGCAGGCTTTCCAATCACATCAGTCAGGATTTCCAAGAACCAACTCCAACTATCCTTCAACTCAGCTTCCACAACGACCATTGCAATAGGGTACATTTGGTTGTTAGCGTCTCTTCCAACAACATGCATCATTTTCCATATGGACCTTTTAGAAAACACGCATCTAGACCAATAATGGGCCTACAGTTGCCTACAAAGCCTTTTGCTTGAGCATCAAACATAATGAAACTCCTTTGAAATATAGGGTTACTATCCACCCAAGGCCTATCAATCTAAATCTTTGCACAACTCCCTGGATTCTCCTTTCTTAAGGCCGCACAGTAGTCATATAACCTCTAGTATTGATCACCATACTTCCCTTCCACTATCTTTTGAGCATTTCTCTTCGCCCTATATATTTGCTTTTTTGAAACATCTAAGTATAACTTTCTTCTGACATCATTTTTTACTGCCTCAACCTTCCAATTAAGGTCATCAATAAAGTTGTTCAAATACTTTCCTACCAACCACTTGGTGGATGCCCACCTGTTTTCATACTTCCTCCCACATGTGTGTTTGTCCTTGATGGTTTTAATTTGAAAGGTTGTTGTGTCACCAACCCTTGATGCATGAAGCCTCCACTTACATGAATATTCATCCTCTGGTTCTGAGCACTCAACAGTTGCCCTCTTCGATTTATTTTTTATGTATTTGAAGTCACATCCATGCTTAAGGCAGTACTTTTTCAATAAATTCCTAAAAACTCTTACATTTGGAAACAACATAAGAGGAACAAGTTTGGGATTTTTCATGTCCCTTTCCTCCAAGAACTTCGGATATTTAACCTTGGCATTCCCCTCGTTTTGTTCCCCTCATCATTTGAGTCATCAAAGGTTCGAAGACTCTCAACCGATGAGTTAGTATCACCCTCCCCTTCCTCATTGCTCCCCACTATGACACCTTTCCCCAAATCCTCCCAAGCCTTTCTACTTGTTCCTCCAGTGGCACCCTTATTCATCTCCCTTAGTATGCCATGAACATCATCACCCCAATCTTCATCATCAGAGGATGAATCCCTAAACCCACTACATGCATAGTCACTATCAGTATCGCTATCGCTGCCCTTATCACTGTCATTCCCACGGTTCTCATCTTCTTGTTCATCTTCATCTTCATGACCCAGAAATCTGGATGTGTAACATAACACTGTACTTGATCTACACCCTCACAGTGAGCAAACATCTGTTGCATCTCACCCTCACTTTGCACTTGAACTAACCCATCCTCCAAAGTATGGCCTAGTTTTAAGTATTCAAATGTGTAACCTGGGGGACACTTGTACTAATTAAGTATACCCACTAACTCAAAGTATGGAAAGGTACGGGGCATTCTAGTATAGCCCACCTCCCCGCGTACATATCTCTTTGGATTGAATACAAATTTCCCACGAACATTGATGTGCAGGGTTAGCATTTCATCCGCCATCTACAATTACAAAAGTAAAAAACAAAGATATAGAAATCAGTGGTCAACTTCAGTGCCATGAGGGGACCACATTTTTTTACAATTTGCATGTGACTAGGTAAGTGGGCAGAGAAATATCATTGTACAAAAAACAAAGATAGAAAAATCAATGTACAAATGGGCACAAAAGAAGCACAAGGGGGGACCGCATTGTTTTACAATTTGCATGTGAATAGGTAAGTGGGAAGAGAATGTTCCATAAAGGGGCACAAGTCAATGTTTCATGTGCTCAAACAATTGACATTTGTTAGGTATAAAATACAAATATGAAATAGGGTTAATAATAATATGGGGTCAGTACTCTGAGGGGACCACAAATATCAAATATGTCAAAAACAATAGGGGTCAATGGGGTCAAATGATTGCTGGAATATCAAGATACTTAGATTTCACAAAGATAGGGACCACAGGTAAAAGGCAGTTGGGTGTGGTGGGGAATCACACGACCAACCTTTCAACTTTGGGAACCCAAAAAAGGCCCAAATTTTTAACATTTTTTCAACTGCATTTGTCCTATTGTCATGCTTAAACCCTAACTTCCAAAAAGCCCTAACTTTCTAAAGCATTAACAATGTTGCAATAAAAAACCCTTACTTCCAAACCAAACCCCACAGTCAATCAAGTTGTCTTCTTCGGTAAAGATGACCCTAAAGATGAGGAACACAATGCAATTCTATGAAGGTGGTTCAAAAAAGATGGGGAACACAAACCCAGGTTCGAAAAAGAGGGAAGAGGGAGAATACTTGTAAATGATTTAGAATCAACCTATAACTTTTCGATCCCACAGCTTTCTAGAGCTTTTCGATTAGGGTTTGCGGCTACATTTGCTGAATGGAGAGAGAGAGAGAGAGAGAGAGAGAGAGAGAGAGAGAGAGAGGAGATCGCATCATCGTAGAGTGAGAAAGGAGCCACCAATATTTTTAGTTGCAAAATGGAAAATTTTCGTTAAGTATAGTATGTATACTGGAGTCTAAAATGGTCCCTTAACTCTTTCCATTAATAGAGTTAGAGGTCCAAAAGTTTAGTTACTTGCAGGGGGTGTCGTCATAGATTTTTTGCTTGCAGGGGTGTTTGGGGGAAAACGTATACTTACAGGAGGTGTCCAAGTCATTAACCCTTTTAGTTATAAATATCATGATATTTCTACATATTAATTAAAAGCAAATAAAAAAGCAAATACTCTTATAAGGTAAATCAACTACCTTATGAGATTTTATGCCTTATAGTTATAAATACTCTTATAACGTATACTTACAAGGGTGTCCAGGTCATTAACCCTTTTAGCTAGTGAATACGCATTATAAAAAAGCAAATACACAAGGAACCATTTAGTGTTTACTGTATCTTCCATACCATTATTCTCAGTTCTTCAACCTAATCTCATTACACTACAAACTAAGTCTCACCGTGATCATTATGAAAAAAAAAAAAAAAAAAAACAAAGTAGGGTAGGCAAACTTTTATCTTACTCCTTTGCAACTTTTGGCCAAAACCCCTGCCACCAATTACGTTTGTGATTTATTGCTCGTTTGGTCAAAAGCATGAGTGAACTCAACCCATACCCCCCAAAAATTCTGACTTTGTGAATCACTTTTTTACTCATTTTCGAGAACACCACCACCGTAACAATTTCCGCCGCCGAACCCTCCGCACCACCTCCACCGCACAAAAAAAAGAACGTGCAGCAAAATCTTACTATTTGAAAAATTGAAAAAAAAAAAGACAAAGTGGGTGCATTTACAACACTTTTCTCCTGTATAAATCGCAACCCACGAATAAATGATGTTCAACCGTTCTCCCAGTTAATCCGAAACTAAAAACATGCACTTAAGAGGTAACAAAATTAAATTTGCCAGCTTATGTTAAAGATAATCTAATGTCGCTATTAGGCACGGTTTTCTGTCATAGTGCTTGGAGAATAACATGGAATGCAGGTCATGGCTAGAACGTCTACAAAAACTACCTATAGCAATAGATTCACTTGTTTGGATAATAAAATTATATTTTAGGCGCAATAAATATACTTAGCAAAAAAAAAAGACAACATAAATATGCCATTAAATATGAAGGAGGTATCTGTTGTAATTAGAAACCCTAGGGGAGGTCAACAAAGGGGTTAAAAAGTAAATTTGATTTTCCGTTAACAGATGTTAGGGGACAAGTCTGACAAGGGAGGTAAGTACAATTTCAGAAACTTGAGGGGAGGTTTTTGTAGTTGTCAAAAACCTCAGAAGAGGTAAGTGAAATTTATCATTTCAAAAGGAATAAAAAAATTAAAAAAACTGCCCGAAGGGCTCCCCATGGTCCACGTACTCTCTCCCCTCCCCCACTCTCTCTCTTAATTTTAAAAAATTACTCCCTTCGTCTCATATTCGTTCTCTTGCACCATTCAGTATGCCCAAAAAAATTGTTATATTTACAAATGTATAAAGTTATTTATATTCAATATGGATCTTCGATGTGTATTATTAAACAAAGTTTCCAAATTGCAAAAAAACATTATAAATTAAAATATATAAGCAATGGAAAAATAGCATGCATACCTATAAATGGACAAAAATTCAGAACAGATGGAGTAAAAGAAGGTGAAAAGCCTAGAAAATTAGGATTAAAAGTTTGAACATTGCTATAGGGTATAGATAGAAATAGAGATAGTGATACTCCCTCTATTCCTTTTTAAGTGATCACTATCAGAATTGTTTACATATAAAATTAACCAATCCAATGATTAATTGACACGTAATCAAAAGTGTCAAACGTTGGCAATTACTCGTCAATGAAGACACACTGGATTAATAAGATAAAAATGCACCGAATACGATGTCGTATTGCTTCTCAATTTAGAAAGGTAGTTATTGGCAGTTACAAGCCATTACTAAAATAAAGATTGGCCTCGAAGCCATGATATCAACTGCTGAACACACAAGCTCCACGTGTAAACTTAAGAAACAAGGCGATTGGCAGTTAGAACACGTGGAATACTTTTGGAGAGCAATTATTTCCCTAAACACCTTATCATTTGAGTTTGTTAAGCCAACGTGCAGATTTAAAGCTTCTGGGAGAAGGGAGAATTCAAATTCAGACGTGGAAGGAAAATAACTGCCAACTATCAGAGTGGAGGTTGGAGTTCGAAGCAAGCTAGATTCAAATCCATGGAGCGGGAAGTTCGAACTACAAGCAACGTCTATAAATAGAAGAAATTGAAGAGTGAAAAATCCCCCGGACAAATCTTCAACAAACAGCTATCAAAAAACTGATGCTTGGTTTGTTCATTGGCAAAGTAGTTTAGGATTTCGAACTCAGCTCGAAGTAGTTTAGGATCTCGAACACAGTTCGAAGTAGATTAGGAAGTAGATTAGGAATTAGACTAGGATTTATCTCGATTGTTCTTGTAACAATCACCCCTATCTCGGTTGTTCTTGCAACAATCACCTGTTCGAAGTTCTGTTACTCTGTATTTGAAGTTGGAGACAATTTCGAAGTAAGTTTATCTTTGATTTGTTAATCGAAGTGTCTTGTTTCTTTATTGTTATTTGATTTCCTAAGTTTATTAGTTTGCATTTCTTCACTTATTAAGAAAAATCCTCTTAATTGAGGTAATTGAACCAACAAAACACAATCGCCTGATTAGGTTTGGTTTTCCAAAGTTAATCTGAGGGAGGAGATTGAAACTCTCTCTGGCACGCTCGCACACAACTATTTTCCATTGTAAAGAAGTAAAAAGAACCAAACACATCTTTTTTGGCACGCCCAGTGGGTCACCAGAAAGTGTTAAATGGCTCCAAAACTTAGGAAGCAAGTGGATGATTCTCAGGCTGGCCAAACGCCAGAAGATGAGAACAATGGTAATTCTAAAGAGAATGAACAAATCGAAGGCCTTCAAGTTGGACCAGAGATTTGTGCTGGTCAAGACTTAAATATGGGAATTGGCCAGGCTTCTCGAATGAATACTAGGAAAAACAAAACTATGCAAGGTGATGACCCAAAGAATCCAGAAATTGGAGGGAATGTGTCATCCAACCACTTTATTGAAATGAGTGCTACGTTTAAAGAATTGGCTCAGACCCAAAAGATTATATTACAAAAATTGGAAGAGCAATCAGGGCTTAAAAGTGATCCTTTGCCTTCATTTGAGAAGGATAAAGGAGAGGCTAGCACAAGCAAATTCAGGTCAAGGCCTGGAAAAGAGCCTATAAATGTAGAAGACATACCAGAATCTTGGTATGAGCCTGCAAAAAATTATGATTATCAAATCCCTAAACCTAAGAAAGTGTTCAAGCAGAACACTAATGTCTCATTCAAACCTAACTTTGATGGTGTACATGAGGAGAAAGGTTTCAGGAATTATGATTATGGATTTGATGAGTATATGTATACTCCTAGAAGTCAATTTAATGAAAAAGATAGGACTAGTGCAAAAAGGCCTAATCCAGAGGTTGGAATCCCTAAGTATTCAGGGATACCAGAAATGGGAAGGGTACATTCGAACTATCTTTATGAACCTTTTGTAAAGCAGGAAGGAGGTTTCAAGCAACATAGGCCTTTTGATGATCCTTATCAGAGGATTCCAGAAGATCACATGCCTAGAAATGTCACTTGGGAACCACCTGTTAGTTCAAAGGTACCTTTGGGGGAACATCCAACCCTTCGAGATGAAATATTGGGTCTTATGCAAGAAGTTTATGGACCTTTGAACCGGGGGGTACAAACTCAAATTTATAGAAAACCCTATCCAGAATGGATAGATAAACAATTCGAAGTCCCTAGGGGGTTTAAAATCCCAGATTTCACTTTGTTCCATGAAGATGGAAAACAATCCACAACTGAACATATTGCTAGATTCACTGCTCAGTGTAGAGAACTAGGCAATAATGGGTTCATTAAGTTGAAATTGTTTTCTAATTCTTTAACAGGGACGGCCTTCGAATGGTATTCTAACTTGACACCAGAGTCAGTTCCAAATTGGCAAAGGATGGAAGAATTATTCCATGCACAATTTTATCAAACTGAGCCTGAAGTTACTATGGCTGATTTAGCAAGATTAAAGCAGAGGCCTGATGAGAAGGCTGCTCAATTTATTGCTAGGTTTAAAAGGGCCAGAAATAAGTGTAAACTTCAATTACTAGAGGTTGAGTTTGTAAGAATATCACAAGATGGCCTAAGTAGAGAACTTAGGAAGAAGTTCGATTCTACTGAATTTAGAGATTTGGTTGATTTAACTTATAAAGCATCAAGATATGAGTCTTTGTTAGAAGAGGATGTTGATAGAAATAACTCTTCTTACTCAACCTATTATAAAGAACCCATTTATGAGATTGATGCTGCTGAAATTATTGAGCATGAACCTTGTGTGTGTGACTGTCTAGTTCGAAAGGATTCTTCTATAGGACCAAGAACTAACAAGAAAGCAGTTAGTAAGGTTTATTCATTTAATATTTCAAAGGCAAATGAAATTTTTGATTACCTTTTGAAGAAAAAGTTTATCAAACTTCCTCAAAATGTTAAACTTCCAACTTTGGAAGAAACAAAAGGGAAAAGTTATTGCAAATGGCATGCTTCTTGGACTCATTCCATTAAAAATTGTAATGTTTTCCGTGATAGGATTCAGGAGCAGATCAAGAAAGGAAGGATCATGTTTCCACAAAAGGCTATGGGAATTGATACTGATCCATTTCCAAAAATTGAAGAAGTGACTGCCAACACTAATGTGCCAACATCTCTGGCTAAAACTGTCAAGGAAATGTGGTAGAACAAGCAGGTGCAAGTGGAAATGAACTTAGTACAGTTTAGCAAAGGAAAGCCAAAAGTTGGCCAACCTCGAAATAGTGATGGGAAGACCTACCGTCAAAATATTTCACCAGGAAGTTCTTCTAGCAAGGGCTTTAAGCAGTCCCATCTTCCCATGCTTGAGGCATCTTTTTTGGAATGTTTGTGCATGGAATGCAGGGCCAACTATTTGATCTTCAAGGATTTGGATAGACAAGGGGTTGATTTCTTTCCAAAGAGGATGGAAAGAAAAGCCTTGGATCAAAACAATGAAAGAAAGCCTTGGATAAATCCAAATCATGGAAGAAATGAGAGGCCTTGATTTGTTTCAAAGAGAAATGTACCTTCTAGTCCAGTCCCACCAGCTTCGAGGAGGGATTATCCTCCTTCGAAGAAGGTTAACACTGGGAAGGCCCCAATGGGTCAAAGAAATGGAGGAGAAGAGGAGCAATTTACTTTGGTGAAAGGGGTTCCTGATTGGTTTCTGAAAAAGATTAAACCAGAACTCTTCCAAGAATGTAAAACCTCTGCTAAAATAGGGAACAAAATGGTTAAACCTCCCAGTGCTCCTACTGGTCAATGGGTAGTTATTAGAGATCCAAAGACCAAGGCACCTCAAATGATTCCTATGTTGATAAGAACACAGAAAAGGAAGTTGCAAAGGAGGTATACCAGCTTCCAAATGGAAGAATATGCTTCCAAGGAGAAACCTAATGGGGGTGATGAATTCAACCCAAGGTTTAATAGACTTCGAAGAGAAGATTCTGAGGAATCTCTTCGAAGGGAATTTTCTCAATCAGAAAGAGAAACTCTGGAAAAATTGGCTGCAAGGATGAACAGTGAAATTCCTCAAGATAATCCAATTTCTCCAAATTCCTTGGCAAGCTATCAATCTGGCTTATTAGAAGCCATGATAGTGGAACAGGAAGAAGGTGGAGAGACAAATTCATCTCCTGTTAGATAATTCTCCCCTATGGAAACTTCTGTAGCAGAGCTCTCTGAAAAGATGAATACATCAGAAGTTGAGTTAGAAATACCAATGCAGGGAAAAAATACCATTCAGTTTGGGACTTTACCTGAAGTCCAGATTAATATGGTTAGCTTTGGACCTTTTGGACCAGATTGTTCTCCTGTTCGAAGGGCATTACAACCATCAGTTGCTCCTATGGAGGTTATTGATGTATCAAGTGATGAGGAATATAATCTCACTTATGACAATGGTTGGAATGATAGTTGGGGAGCTTTGATTTCCAAAATTCAAAAGGAAGAGGAGGAGGAGGATTTCATGATTATGGTAAACACAACAGAAGAACCAGAAGTAACCTCCAAAGAGAAGGCAATCTTCATTCCAGAAACAGAAAATGACTCCAAGTATCCTTTGATTGTTGATTTGGATTGTGCTGATCTTTCCTATCCTTTTAAATCACCTTCGAATGATATGAGGCACCATTTAAAACCATTATACATATCTGCTTTGTTTGATGGCATTTTGTTAAACAGAATTTTGGTTGATAATGGTGCAGCAGTGAACATTTTGCCTTCTAGGACTCTGAAGAAGTTGGGAAAAGAAAAGGTTCGACTGATCCCAACAAGCACATCCATTCTTTGGGTTCATTTGGTGAAAGTAAGAATCCCAAATGAATTGTTTCTATACGCCTGAAAGTTGGCCAAGTAGAAACGGATACAGCTTTCTTTGTGGTGGACACTTTTACAAGTAAGTATAATGCTTTACTTGGTAAGGATTGGATTCATGTCAATGGCTGTATTCCATCCTCAATGCACCAAGCCCTGATGATTGTGAAATACGAAAATGGGAAAGAAGTGGGGGTCGAAGAGGTGAAAGCAGATCCACACCCCTTTAGTACTTCAAAGAAATTGTGCGAGGCAGAGATGTATAAAATCGAAATCATCCGTCCGAGTGAAATTGCACAAATAAATCGCCACCCTCCATCCAATGTATTGGAAATGGGAGAATTGGCAGAACTGAAATCCAAACTCAAACAAGCAGTTGATTATGAATCAGACAATCCACCAGATGAAGCTGCTTGGATGTGAGTCCAAGACAGGGTTCGAGGAGGCCAACTCTTTGGCCTTAGTTAAGTTTATGGCTCTTGAAATAGAGCAGAGATTACAAGAAACAAATGATTGGGAAGAATTATTGGCTGATAAATCTGACTGGGGGTTGAAGCCAGTTGAGTTCGAAGAGGCCTTTATAGGTCATGTCGAATCCCAAGATCCTGTCGAAGAAGTAGAATTGGGAGAAGGGATTGTTCCAAACACTGCGCAAATCAATAAGGGGCTTGATGCTGCTTCGAAGGCCAAGTTGATCGCAGTGCTTAAAGAGAACAAAGAATGCTTTGCTTGGAGTTATAAAGAACTAACAGGTTTGAGTAGAAATTTGATTGAACATAGACTATATCAAACCCAATTGCAAACCTTTCAAACAACTACCAAGAAAAATGTCTCCTGAAACCATTTTCTTGGTTAAAAAGGAAGTTCAAAATCTTTTAAATGCTGGTTTTATTAGAACAGCAAGATATGTGGAATGGCTATCAAATATTGTTCCTGTTGTCAAGAAAAATGGGAAGATTAGGGTGTGCATTGATTTTAGAAACTTGAACACTGCAACCCCTAAAGATGAGTACCCAATGCCTGTAGTAGACATGCTTGTGGATAGTTCTACAGGTCACAAAATCATGTCTATTATGGATGGACATTCAGGGTACAACTAGATTTACATAGCTGAGGAAGATGTTCATAAGACTGCATTTAGAGCCCCTGGCAACCTTGGGACCTTTGAGTGGGTCAAGATGCCTTTTGGGCTTAAGAATGCTAGTGCTACTTATCAAAGAGCTATGAACACTATCTTTCATGAAATAATAGGGGTTTTTCTGGAATGCTACATAGATGACATAATTGTCAAGTCAGGATCTATTGATGATCATGTAGAGCACCTGAAAATAGCTTTTTCAATGATGAAGGATTATCAACTAAAGTTGAATCCTGCTAAATGTGCTTTTGGAGTAATGGCAGGTAACTTTTTGGGATATCTAGTTCATAGCAAAGGTATCAAAGTTGATAAAAATAAAGCTAAAGCTATTATTGAAGCAAAACCTCCCTCAAACAAGAAAGAATTACAGAAATTTCTTGGTCAATTGAATTTTCTTCGAAGATTTATATCTAATATTGCAGGGAAAACTAAAGTCTTTTCTTCTCTGTTGAAATTGAAGGATGAAGAGGACTTCGAATGGACAAAGGAGCATGATGATGCTTTCAAGGCCATCAAGGAGTACCTGATCAATCCACCAGTTCTTGTTCCACCCAGGAGGGGAAAACCAGTTAAATTATATTTGGCAGCAAACCATGACTCAATAGGAGTTTTATTGGCTCAAGGCAATGAGGAAGGGAAGGAGCAAGCTATCTATTATCTAAGTAGGTTTCTTAATGATTGTGAAATTAGATATTCTGCAGTAGAAAAGTTATGTTTAACTTTGTTCTTTGCTTCGAAGAAACTCAGGTACTATATGATGCCTAGAGTAACTTATGTAATTTCTCAGACTGATGTTATGAAGTATATGTTGTCCCAACATTTACTCGATGTGGCGAGAATGGGAAGCCAGATTGTGTCTTTAATTGAATTCAGTCTAGAATATATTCCTCAGAAATCAGTCAAAGGGCAAGCTTTAGCTAACTTTTTGGCTGACCACCCAAATGGAATTGAAACTCCTGAGATAGCAGATGTTAATGCAATAACAGTCAAACCATGGAAAATGTGGTTCGATGGTTCGAAAACATCTCAAATGGCTGGAATAGAAGTTGTTTTGGAATCTCCTCAAGGTTCGAAAATCAAGTTTGGATTTCGAATAAATGAAGGGGAATGTACTAATAATCAAGCAGAATATGAAGCTCTAATCACTGGTTTAGAACTCTTGCTTACTTTGAAAGTTGATATAGCAGAAGTGTTTGGAGATTCTCAGTTGATTATAAACCAAGTAAATGGAGAATTTGGGTGCCACAATGTTGGTTTAAAAGTGTACCATGAACATGTGAAGTTGTTAATTCAGCAATTTCACATGATTTCTTTTACATATGTTCCAAGGTTCTTCAATGAAGAAAGGCGATGCATTAACTCAAAAAAGCATCGATTCAAGTTTATTCCTGATGACAGTAAAGAGTTTTGTCAATTAACTCTAAGAAAATCTTTGTCAATGCTTAAAAACAGAAACATGAACTTCGAAGTATGTGAAGTCACTACTCCTTCTAGTTCGAATGACTGGAGATAGTCATTAATTGACTATTTAACAAGACCTGATGCCAAAACAGATAGAGCAACCAGGCTCAAATCTGTCAATTATATTATGTATAATGGAGAACTGTTTAAGAGAGGAGCAGATGGATTACTGCTTAAGTGCTTAAACAAAGTTGATGCTTTTAAGGTTATGGCAGAAGTTCATGAAGGTGTCTGTGGAGCTCATCAAGCAGGAATCAAGATGAGATGGTTGATTCGAAGGTATGAATATTACTGGCCTACTATCCTAAAGGACTGCATTGACTATGCAAAAGGGTGCCAAGCTTGTCAGAAGATAGGGCCTCTTAAAAAATTACCAGTTACTGAATTGCAGTATGTAATTAAACCATGGCCATTTAGGGGATGGGCAATGGATATGATTGGTATGATTTACCCTCCATCTAGGAATGGGGATAAATTTATACTAGTTGCTACTGATTATTTCACCAAATGGGTGGAGGCTCAAGCCTTTGAGAGTGTCTCTCAAGAGCAAGTAATTGAATTCATTAAGAATGTCATTTATAGGTTTGGATCTCCAGAAACTATAACAGTAGATAATGGATCCATTTTCGAAGGTAGAGCAGTGAAGGCTTTTGCAGCCTCTCATGAAGTGTCCTTGATTAACTCTACACCCTATTATGCTCAATCAAATGGTCAGGCTGAATCAACCAACAAGATTATCAAAAGAGGCATCCAAAGAATGGTTGATAGGAACCCAGAAGAATGGCCAAATTTGCTATTAAATGTGTTATGGGCATATCGAACCACTAAAAGAACCAGTACTGGAGCTACTCCTTTTGCTCTAACTTATGGGCATGATGCTGTTTTACCAATGGAGATTGTGGTGAAGTCACAAAGAGTTGCTTCCCAGAATGGACTGGATATTGGAGCATACCACCAAGCAATGAATATGGAGCTCAAAGGGATAGATGAAGAAAGAATTAAAGCTCTAAATCAGATCTTGGTGCAAAAATTAAGAGTAGCTAGGAGTTATAATAAGAAAGTGGCTGTTCGAAGCTTTGATATAGGGGACCTAGTATGGAAAGTAGTGTTGCCTATCAAAGAAAGAAAACAAGGACTCGGAAAATGGGCTCCAAATTGGGAGGGACCTTTCCAAATTCATAGAGTCCTTAAAAGAGGGGCATATCATTTAAAGGATTTGAATGGTTATGTCCATAAAAGAAAAATTAATGGGAGATATTTAAAGGTTTACGTCCCAACTATATGGGAGTCCTTTAATAGAAGATAAAAACTATAAAATAGTTCATCTCTCATTGTTTGTGCTGATCAAGGTAAACATTAGGCACAAGTAGATTTGTATTGGTTGGAACCCATAGTTCGAACAATGAGATTAACATTCCAAGCAAATGAACAGCTATGAGATTGGAAAACAAAAATATTTCATTGATTAATTCATAAGCTGTACAATTGTGTCTGTTAAGCTAGCCAATACAGAAGCACCCTTACTACAAACAAATTCATACACGTCTCCTAGATCAGTTGTTCTTTGCAGTTGATTCTTAAGTTCTCTTATGGTCTCAACTGTTGAAGAAGCCTTGCTCATGTAAGTTTGCATGTGGGAAGTAGTTTGAGCAATCTCCCCTCTGATTGCAAATAAAGCCTCTTCAAGTCGAGCCTCTTCTTCCTTCAACTGATGTAGTTTAGCAGCATCTTGATCATAGGAGGAAATCACAGTTTGTGCTTCATCTTCTGCATTAGCTAAAGATGCCTTCCAACTCTGTCTTTGAAGGTGTCTCTCTTGGACTTCACAGAGTTGAAGGGCTTTTACTTGGAATTCAGAAGCCTTGGTCAAAAGTTGTGCATGTAGCTCTTGAGAAGCAGGCTTTAAAACCCAAGTAGCTTGACAGCAAATGCTCAAATACATCTTCAAATCCCCTTCAGCAATGGTTTCAAAGTTTAATCTTGAAAATTGTTGGAGAATCTCCCTCAATTCCTGAATCTCTTCTGGTAAGAAGATAGGCTTGACCAACTCAGATGCAGATGAGCCTTGTTCAACCTTGAGTTGGATGATAGGAGATTCTGGAGAAGGGATTGGAGCTTTGGGATTGGTGATTACATTTGCGTAAATCACTCACTTTTCGATTTAAAGCGCCTCGGGGGAAGAGAATCACCAACAATGGTGCTAGCAGAAGCACCAATTTCCTGTCAAAGGAGTACATAAGCATAATTAGGCTTAAGTCTTTGAAGTAAGATATGATTAATGCAGGCATGAACATAATGAACCAAATTACCTCAATTGGATGAGATGGTTCTGGTGGAATTTGTTCAGTAGGCATATTGGTTTCTGGAAGCTGATCAGGAACAGTTTGCCCAACTATGGCCTCAGCTTGCTCAGTAGTGACCTCTGCAATAAAGCTTGCCTCTGAGGGTATTTTGATAGGTTCACTTCGAATGCTTTCTGAGGCCAGAGCTCTTGCTACAATGCTGATGACAGGAGGAGACATGTCATGCACTAAAGTTTGTGTCATTTCAACAGATGTCTTAACAACATCAAGAGCAGTTTTCCTTGTGATAACTGAAGTAGGCTTGGAAGCTTCAGTGACTTCAGTAGTAGAGGGACCAGCTGATTTTTGAACTTCGACAGGAATGTCTTGAGTTGACTTTGAAAAAGCCTTCGAAGCTTTAACAGGCTTCTTTGTGGCTGTTCTCTCTAAAATGATATTACTTGAAGATGAGAACACATGAATTTGAGGATAGAAGAGGAATAATTAAGGTAAATTTATAGAATTTACTTTTTATAATCTGGCTTATCGTGACATCTTCTCTCTCTTCTTCCTCTGCTTCCTCAGCCAAGACATACTTTCTCTTCTTCGAAACTTCATGAGCTTCGACAAGTTTTACTCTTTTAGGAGTAACTTCTTGTTCTGAGATGTTTTTCCTTCTCCTACCTGTTCAAAAGAACAAAAGAAGGTAAAACACTTGGCAAGAGGAGTTTCGAATACCAGCATGAGTATTCAATGATGAAAGATATACCTGGCTTCGAAATTTTTGAAACAGAAGTTGGAGTAGCTTCTTTTTCCTTCCTAGTCTTCTTCTTCAAAATAAATTCTGTGAATTGGATCATAAGGTAAGAAGCAGAAAAGACCTCAAAGTTAGGATAATCACACAGGTCATCAAAAGATTACCTGATGGAGAAGAAGGAATGTGAGTAGTACTTTGTTATTGTGATCTAGTCATCATATATGGCACAGCCCTTAGATGTTTGACATCCAAAGCAATAGGCACTGAGGCAGAGGACTGTACTTCTAGTGCTTCTTCTTCTTCTTGAGTTGATTGAGATGTGCTTCCTGGGTCTACCCCAAAACCATCATCTGATATCGAATCAGAAAGAGTTACATCTTCAATTTCTATGCCAATTTCTCTGGCAAAAGCTTTGACAGGTGCAGTCTTGAGATATAACTCTGTAGCATTGTGCCACCACCTAGAGAATTTTGGATGAGGGGCTCATAAAGTCTTGAAAAAGCGATGGCTGAAACTTCCTTCTTGATTCCATAAATTCGGCATTAAGACGTGCAATATGGTTTTTATCAATCTTGTTTCTTGCAGAAAGGATAATGTTGAGTTCACCAGGGTAAAGGCAAGGGATGGCTTGCACCAATCCAAATTGCCTAGCTAATTGAGCAGGGCAGTAGATCTCAGCATGGGCTTGTCTACAACCACCCACATAGGCACCTATGATAATTTCCCTGGGTAGAAGAATACTTGCCCATGCTTCATGATAAGCAGAACTACCGCGTTGTGTCATCAGCTTGTATAACCACTTTGGCCCAACATCCCAGTTGTGAAAAGGCAATAAATCATCTGCTTCTTTGTCTTCCTTCAGTTGATAAAAATATTGAAGATAACCTACTAGGGTAAGGGGAGTCGAAGCTAGTATGATGAACTTATCCCCATGAACACTAAGAGGGTACCTCTCTGCAACCTTGTGGTCTGGAAAGTAAGCTAACAGCCATAATTGTAGGAACCAGAGGGGACCTCCTAAGTTCTGATAAAGTGGCTTGGCATGATTATCAGACCCTATTTTGTAAACATAGCCTAAGAAATAAGAAGCCAAATCAATGGTTTCCCCTTGTGAAAGAGCATAGGCCAGAGGTGCGAACTCAAGTACCATTTTCTTACCTCCATGACAGAAGACCATCTTGCATAAGGTATACCAAATATATGCAAACAACTCTTTGTTAGAAACCTCATTTGAGTATTTCCTTTCAGCATCTAGAAATTTGCTATAAAAAGCATTTTTTCCAGCATACTCGATTTCACTCAGAAATGGAACTTCCGTGTGTGAGGCAATATCAAAGTAAGTGCCGTATGGAGGAAGTCCAATGAGGAAAGATACATCTAGAACTGTGGGAGCCATGCCACAATTGAATCTGAAACAATTGTATGATGGGTCCCAAAAGGCTAAAGCAGCATGTACAAGTGAAGGGTTTTGCAAGATACCATTTCGAAGCAAAGATATTACATGTGACAACCCAACAGTTTCTAACTCTCTACCTTTAGCTTTAACCATTCGGATGGACCATTCTTCCCATTCCTTATCATAGTTCGGCCAGCAGATGAAATTCTTCTTGGCCCAGTTGGAGAAATCCAAGGGTCTGTCTTTCACAAGGTCACTCCCTTCGAGAAAGGGATAACATGCTGTGAATGCCAAGGGGAGATCAAGAAATGCTGGTCCAAGAATTTGGATGTTACTCGCAGCTGGATGTTCGACATAAGTATGATTTTGTAGCTGACCAGAACCCGACCTAGATTTCAAAACTTCTTTGGTAACCAAACTCCTAAGCACGAAGGAGGGAGTACCTTTCGACAACTCACTTTTAGAAGCCATGGATGCAGGGTTGAGAGAGAAAGAGAGGGAGAACAAAGTGTTTAAAAGTTTGAATGCGTAATGAGAATGTTCCAAGCCCTAGATTTATACGTTACGAGGAAGCGATGCAGCGTTTCGGGCCAAGTATCCGTTTTAAAGTTATTGGGCCTATGATTATTTTTTAGCCCACGTTTGTTTTCAACTTTCGGTTGATAATTACTTTCAAATTAATAAATCATTTCATACTTCGAACCACTTTTTGGTTTATTCTCATGAAATGTATCTTATTCTTAAGAGTTCGAGTTGGTTTAAAGCATAATTAAGTGCTTCGAAAAGCATTTAAGAGTGCATAACAAGCCATTGAAAGAACTAATATTTCATTGAAACTTAAGATATAAGGAAAGTACATGCTACAAAATCCTATTACACAAAGAAAACTAAGCGTCTGCTGGTGGTGAAACAGCTGTTGGAGTAGGAATGATTTGGAAATAATGAGGAAAGCTCCAAGTCACTAAGGCATGGAATCTTGCCCAAGTAAAACTGAAAAACTCTTTTTCCATCATTCTAACTTTGTTTTCTTCATCAATTTTGAGCTTTTTCTCAATCAATGGCCTGATTTTCAAAACCAGAGTCTTGGCTTTGACTTCAAACTTAGCCAATTTGAGAGCATTTCTTTTCACGTGATTTTTAAACCTCCTTCGAAGCCTCTTAGAAACATCAGTTGGCATTTCGAAGGAACGCCCTTTCAGGTTTTCCACCTTTTTATGAAGTTTGGAGATTTGATCATAAAGCACTTCGTAATCATGAAGGTCTTGATTAAACCCAAACGAAGCAGTGTTATTCTTCATCCACATTCAAGGCGAGGAAAGTTTAACTCGAAAAAGAGTGAAAGAAAGGGCTAGTTTGAATACTACATTGGAGAGTTTCGCAAGCCCATAAAAAGTTCTTAAAAGGTATGTCCTCTTCAAGAATACCTACATCCAAAAAAGCAAAAGCAGCCAATAGCTCTTTGGCTTTAAGGGAATCAGAGTGGGAATAAAGAGAATAAGAAAGGTTAGCATGATAAGGAGTAGGGTCGAACTTGATATTCTTTAGCTCTTCGAACCAATCCGTATTCTCGGGAAGGTCTCGAAGGGAAAGATTGGTAGGATCAATGAAGTTTCCTTCGAAATGAGGCCTTCGAACCTCATGCAACCAGTATATAAATTGAGTACTGGCCTTCTGCTTAAGCTCTCCATACCCAGCAAAACTTGACCTTTCATCTTCATGGACTTTAAAGAAGCCAGGAGTTAAACAAGTGGCAATGAGGCTGTCAAGCAGCATTATGTTGGGATCTCGTCTGATGAAAGGGGATAAATATTTGCTCATAGCTAATGAGCGATAGTGGCTCCAGCCTTTATAGCCAGCAGGGTCATCCATTCTTACCACCACTATCTCATATGGTAAACCCCATAGAAAGGGTTTATGAGCAGGAGGAGATGGAGGATTCCATGGGTCAATGGGCTCAGAAATTTCTACTTGAGCCACTGTATAAGATCGATCCCTTCGAATCTCACCAACAATTGGCATTACAATGTTTCTAGTGTCAGCAGAAATTGGGTCATTAAGAACCAAGTTTTCGAAGGCACTTTGAGTGCTAGAAATATCAGCCATGATTGAACTCAGATGACGATCGGTTTTCAAGGAAAATTGGTAATTGATTTTACCAATGATTAAGTCTTTTTATAAGCAGAATTTTAGTTTAAAATGATTCGAATTCTGAAAAAATGGAGAACGTGGGTGTTAACTGCCCACTATCCATGAATCTCTCATAAGAACGAAGAGATTTATTGATAACTGCATTGTGGGATGTGATTAGAACTGCCAATAACTTCTGCTTTGGAAGCTTACAGGAATTCAAAGCGGCAGAAGGCACATTAACACTTATTCAAATCCTTTGAACAAAGATGTTAATGTGGGGGGAATGTTTACATATAAAATTAACCAATCCAATGATTAATTGACACGTAATCAAAAGTGCCAAACGTTGGCAATTACTCGTCAATGAAGACACACTGGATTAATAAGATAAAAATGCACCGAATACGATGTCGTATTGCTTCTCAATTTAGAAAGGTAGTTATTGGCAGTTACAAGCCATTACTAAAATAAAGATTGGCCTCGAAGCCATGATATCAACTGCTGAACACACAAGCTCCACGTGTAAACTTAAGAAACAAGGCGATTGGCAGTTAGAACACGTGGAATACTTTTGGAGAGCAATTATTTCCCTAAACACCTTATCATTTGAGTTTGTTAAGCCAACGTGCAGATTTAAAGCTTCTGGGAGAAGGGAGAATTCAAATTCAGACGTGGAAGGAAAATAACTGCCAACTATCAGAGTGGAGGTTGGAGTTCGAAGCAAGCTAGATTCAAATCCATGGAGCGGGAAGTTCGAACTACAAGCAACGTCTATAAATAGAAGAAATTGAAGAGTGAAAAATCCCCCGGACAAATCTTCAACAAACAGCTATCAAAAAACTGATGCTTGGTTTGTTCATTGGCAAAGTAGTTTAGGATTTCGAACTCAGCTCGAAGTAGTTTAGGATCTCGAACACAGTTCGAAGTAGATTAGGAAGTAGATTAGGAATTAGACTAGGATTTATCTCGATTGTTCTTGTAACAATCACCCCTATCTCGGTTGTTCTTGCAACAATCACCTGTTCGAAGTTCTGTTACTCTGTATTTGAAGTTGGAGACAATTTCGAAGTAAGTTTATCTTTGATTTGTTAATCGAAGTGTCTTGTTTCTTTATTGTTCTTTGATTTCCTAAGTTTATTGGTTTGCATTTCTTCACTTATTAAGAAAAATCCTCTTAATTGAGGTAATTGAACCAACAAAACACAATCGCCTGATTAGGTTTGGTTTTCCAAAGTTAATCTGAGGGAGGAGATTGAAACTCTCTCTGGCATGCTCGCACACAACTATTTTCCATTGTAAAGAAGTAAAAAGAACCAAATAGGAATACGTGCAATTTCAAACTCCTAAAAACATATTTCTTTTTGTAATTTTTTAAGGGAAAATTATTGAAATGGTCCTTGTAGTTTCACCGGAGTCTCGATTTAGTCCCTCTAGTTTCAATTGCACTCCAAAGAATCCCGTAGTTTCAATTTTGGTCGATTTTGGTCCAATCGATAATGGATGTTATCAAAATTGACGGAATTTCCAATTTGGGCAAACATGACTTTTCGCTCACCCTTATTCTTCCCCAACCTGAAACCCTAACCCTAATCCTCTCTCCCTTTCTCAACTAAAAAAACTTCCCCAATCTATCTATCTAGCTGATCTCTGTCCCATGGGTAACACAACCAACAAATGTTGTAAGCAAGCAAGAAACAACAGTAACTAAACTATTCTTTGATGATTGCTGCAACTATCCATACTACAACACAGCCTTGTACTCAAGTTCTTCACACCATTGTTAGAGAACAAAGCTCCAAAATTGAGCTATCTGTGCCTTCACTTTTCAATCCATATAGAACTGCGGATTTCATATGCACATTAACCATAAAAATATAACAAACCCACATGTGAATCTGTGAACTATGCACTGTACAATTAGGTAATTGAGTCTGTGCACATTTATATAAAAGAAAAGATTGCAAAATTGACAGAATCAAACGTTCGGATCATCAATTACACGAAATCTCTGGGTTTCGCTACAAAACATCAATTGCACAATTTTTCAGAAAAGAAACCTAATAGTGTCTAAATGTAAAATTAAAACAAAAAATTTGACTGTGACAAATCTAAATCTATCTTTGTGTTTCTCGTAATCCAATTAAATGACATCAGTCACCTTTTCTCGGCTTCCGGTACTTCTCTTTGACTTGCTTCGGCTTCCGGTACTTCTCTTTGACTTGCTTGGCTCTGGAAATCGCATCATTGAAAACCCTTTCGATGTTGGGCACATTGTAATTCTGAGCTATGTAAATCCCACACACTGTGCCCACTATGAACGGGAAACAACTCGTTATTATCCCCATCACTCTACTTCGATTTTCTTCTTTTTCTTCAACGAATCAAATTTCTGTTGCTTGATCACCAGTGATTTTTTCCCTTTTCTGGTTTCCTTGAATGGGTTCTAGTTGGGAAGCATTTGGAACTAGGGTTAGGGTTAGGGTTGGGAAAGAAGAAGGGTGGGCGAAAAGTCATGTTTGCCCCTAAAAAAATCCCCAAATTGGGAGTTCCGTCAATTTTGATAACGCCCGTTATCGATTGGACCACAATCGACCAAAATTGAAACTATAGGGTTCGTTGGAGTGCAATTGAAACTAGACGGACTAAATCGAGACTCGGGTGAAACTACATGGACCATTTCAATAATTATCCTTTTTTTTAATACCAAATTAAAGTGCTCATTGAGTACTTTAATTTAGTGCAAAAAATTTAAAAACATGCATCATTTGAAATAAATACAAAGGGAGTACATTGATACATACATAGATATATAATTTATTCTCCCGTAATATTACCTCTCATCCTGAAAAAATTTAGGGGTTTTTGCATTTACACCCCCTGTACTTTGACTAATTTGTAGAGACATCCCATGTACTATTTTTTTAGGCACTTACACCCTCGGACTTCAGACTAAACTGCAAAAGTTGGATGCTGTTAATGGAAGTGAGGAAAATTGTTAAATGCCCCTTCACAACCCTAACCCTTACTCATTTCTCTCTCTACACTACCCATCACCCTCTTCTCTTTGTATGTCCTCCTCACATTCAACCTCCTCCCTACACAAGATTGATCAGATTGACCTTGTATTCTACTTACATATTACAAATCCAGCTTATTTTTTAACATTCCAATTTTTAGAATTTAGTTTCATTATTAAACTCCCTTATCAAATCCCCAATCTCCATACCAGAAAGCCTCAACAAATGCAAAGTCGCTAGCACCTCTTCTTTCGCCAATCGACCAACTTCTCCATCTCACTTTTGAAAGGGAATAAAAAAACCAAACAAGGATAAACAAAATCTATTTGAAAGGGAATTAAAAGCAAGTAATCGATTCCTATTTTACAAACCCAATTGTAAAAATTAAAAATAAACAGAGACTGTGCTAATTGAGAAGTTCAAATCGTGGTCTCCGAGATGCTGAGGTCACCGTCAATCTAAAGTTCTTGTTGTGGGGATCTAAAGCTTCGCCGTCGTCGATCTAATTTCTGGAAACCCATTTTTTATTTTCTGGAAATCCATTTTTATTTTTTGGAAACCCATGAATTCTGGCTTCGTCATTGATTGGAGGAACCCCCATCGATTGTGTACAAAATGGTGTTTGCAGGAAAATGGGTTTGATGTGTTTTGTGAAAACCGCCAAATCAAAATAGATTTGATTTTTTTTTTTATAGTGAAAATACCCAAATCAGAATGGGTTTGTAAAGATATAAGATACATACATACATGTGTGAATATATATAGGTAAATACAACAAAAAGTACAAGCACATACTGATATATGTACATAAACATGGAGAGATTATGTATATGTAAGTCATTTTGGATTTGGGGTAGTAGCTTTTTTTTTCTTATCTGGTTTGGGGTATTGTTGAAGTAAAGCTCCCATAAGCCTTATAAATGGCTACCAAGGGCATTTGTGGCATTAAATTAGTCATTTTGAAGGGAAATTTCCTGTCTCTCTCTTTTCCATCCAGGTTGACAGAAAAACTAAAGGGATGGGTGTAAGTGCCTAAAAAAATAGTACAGGGGTGTCACTGCAAATGAATCAAAGTACCGGGGGTGTAAGTGCATCAAGCTTTGTACTCCTTATTCTCAGATTTTTTTCTTTTAACCTCAGTCCCAGTTCACAGTTCTTCTGTTAGACCCAACGATGCCGGGCTCCTATATACTCTGTTCTTCAAACTCTCTCTCTCCATCACTTTCTCTCTCTACCTCTCAGCGGTTCACACCGCCACTCCAGAATCGATGCGCCACGACTACGGCTGTAGCCTTCTGTCGATTGCCCTCATGCTGTTGGCAAACTCGCCCAAGTATCCTCACTCCTTTGCACAGTACTGGTAATTATACCAACCAATTCCCACTTGCTTGACTACTTTGGCATGGTTTAGTTGGTTGGTTTTGATTTAAGATTGTGGTTTTATGAGACTTGTGCTGCTACTGAGTAGGTAGTAATCATTGTGGGTGCTGCTATGAAGAAAACGTCTTAAACGCTATGAGAGTTCGTGTCAATGTTATGAAATTTTACTGTGGTTTCTGGGTTTTGCGACGATAGTAACGAAGTTTCTGGTAAAACTAGAGTCTGGGTTTTTGTGGTGTGAGTTACGACTTATTGTTGTGCAGGTACTAACTACTGTGTTGGAGGCATATTGTATGAAATTGTAGTCCGACTCCTTTTTGGATTTACGAGCACGATTGCAAATTAGGGGCAAAAATACTTCACAAAATACTCAAAGAAGTGATTGGAGCGGGACTAGGCAGTGTACAGCTGCCAAACCCTTGTGAAATTAGTCGAATTATTGAAGCAATTATCATAACACCTGCATGTCTACTAATATTTCAGTTTTATTTAGCAATCCGCGGAATTGCAATTGTTTGGTATTTGGCTTTAGTTACTTGCGGAAATCACTGAAACTATTGATTCTATTATGATGATTCATTTTGTTTTTGTGCTATCGCTGGAAAACTCCTGTTGAATAAGCTTTTACGTTTTAACTAGTTATTTTACTCTGTCTCAGCTTCAAGGATGGTAGTTTTGTAATTTTCCATTCTCATCTTTAAGTATTCCTTGGAGCTAATAATGGTTTGCAATAACATTCGCCCAATTGAAGTAAACTTTTTAGTTTTCATGGAAAGATCACTAAGGAGTTTCAGATATTCTATGTGAAACGTTTTATTCTTGCTTGAGCTGTTGAGCATTAGACTTTGGTTGTTGGTTGGATAGTTAGACATCAGTTTGACTGACTGAAGTTGTTTGAGATTAGATATTCCTTACCTGTTAGGTCTCAGATGTCTTTAAGAGTTGATTTAGACACTATTTTGAGTTCCGTACCCTATAAGGTTTAGTATTTGTCTTCTGCTTTATGTGTCAAGGTTTTGTTCCGAGTTTATTCCACTTAGATTTATCAAAATTGTGCTTAAACCAGCTGTATTTTGTCAGGAATTATCAGCACTTTTTCTTGTCATCTCGGGAATATTCTCCGATAGGTTTAGTCTAATATGGCCTTTTGTGTAATCGAATCATCGATCAATGTTATTGTTTATCATTTTATCACCAAATAGGCAAATTGTAAAGAACTGCAAGCTTGAACGCAACTGTGCCAATGGTGGCAATAAAAGCATGTATCATTCTCATACTGTTTGTTTCTGCTGTTTCCTACAGTGAGCTTGATTTAAAATATACTGCTATGTGGATAAGTACTTGCTGTTCTTGACGACAATTTTACCTTTATTTTGTTCATGTTACCAACCAAAATGAGAATCTTGTGATTGTTTTATTTCTTCTAAAACTTTTTCAGCTATACAAGAGATTGTTGAAACCAGTAAGGCTGAACCAGGATTTGTGGAGATTGGGTACATATCCAGTGTCCATGGACTAGAAGGAGAGGTTCGGGTAAAGTCTAGCACTGATTTTCCTGAATTACGATTTTCCAAGGTAATTGAACTATCTTAGAACTGGAGACATGTACTAAACATTCTGATTGCAGCTTATGTTCTTGAGTTCTTTGGGTTTCCTTAATGTGACCACTTTTCTCTATAGCCAGGGAGAAGATGGTTGCGACAACAAGTTTCAGGCAAAGAAGCAATTAGAGAAGTTGATCTATTACAAGGAAGAGGTCATCCAGGACAGAAGAGTTGGATTGTTAAATTTAATTCAATTAACACAGTTGACCAGGTAAGCTAAAGGGAATTATTTATGGTACCTGTTAGCTTTGCCTTACCAATCCGTTCAATTTACTTGCAGAATTAGTTTTCCTCCAGGGGATTGGATTGGCCTTACTTGGATGTTTTGTTCTGTCACGCCCTTGATTTTTAACATAATAAATAGACATTTCTCAAATAAGAAAGTACAATAATTTCATACATTTGCTTCATAAGATCTCACCACAAGGTTCCATAATCTAAGTTCGGTAATCGTACCCGTGTCCCATGAGAAAACATGAATTTAAAGTTGTTAAGTCATTACATTCCTCCAAATCAAAATAGTCAATGAATAAGGTTACATTTTCATCTAAAAATCCCACTTTCTTGCATTCCTATATGCAGATATCATCTCATTTGCATTTAGAAATTTTAGAAGATTTCTCTACTAGGCTAGTGTAGCTCAACCCTCCATTTTCAGGTACAAACTAAAGACCATGAGGTGGAATGCTTGGAGTGCACATCAACCCTTTTGAAAGCATGCATCAGGAATTACCTTTTTATCTTTGCTAAACTTCTTCCGAAAACCAAGACCTGTAGTATCACTGATGCGGGATGGTTTTAGGACACTTGAGTACTACCGCCTACAATAGGAATCGTGGTGGTTTTTGGTGGGAAATAAGACTAGAACTAGGAGTAAGTGCGCAAAGGAGAGAGAGAGAGAGAGAGAGAGAGAGAGAGAGAGAGAGAGAGAGAGAGAGAGAGAGAGAGAGAGAGAGGTTCTTCACCCTCGCAAGGTTAGCCGATTTCTGCAAGGAAGGATCGCAACCCTATCCCAAATAGGAAAGGACTGCAGCCTAAACCTTGATAACAAAGACCACAGCCTTGTCATTCAATTCTTTAATAAATCAACTATCTATTCCAAAATGAAAGATTACATCCTATGATGCAAAGACACCGACACAGGGACACGGGAATTCTAAAAAAATGGGGATACGGACACGGCAGGGGACACGCCACGTGTATATTTATTTATATAAGAAAATATAAACAAATTCAAGAGGAGAAAAACTTCTATACATATGACATAAATTATATGAAGAAATTACACTTTTTTACCCCAAGTATTAATTAATTATAAATTTACCCCAAAAAGTTCTAAAAAAATTCAGTTTGACCCCTGCCGTATCCCATCGGTGTCCCCAGCCGTGTCCCCCTCAAAAATTCAAATTAGCCATGTCCCCATCTACATGGCGTGTCTGGACACTGTGATACGGGGACCCCTAGAGGTGTCAGTGTTTCATAGATTACATCCCAATTGATAATACATGGAAAAGAACCTTATAATTCTTATAAATCTAACCGTGGCTTAAACTACATTAGAGTGTATTGAAGGGATTTATCCCAAGAGAAGGTGCCATGACTGACTCTGTAGGTTTACTAAAGGTACATATGTAATCTCTTGCTCTCTATTTTCTCAGGCTCGGCTATTGATTGGATCTTCCATACTTGTAAGTGAGGAAGATAAACCTGAATTGGAGGAAGGCGAGTTTTACTCTAATGATCTTCTTGGCATGAGAGTTATCCTTAAGGTTGTACTACCTTGACATTGTGTTTTGTAATGTGTATTAAAAATTAAAATTGCTAGTGATTTATTGGATTTTGTTTCCCATATATTTGCTATTGTTTACACCTTACGGGTTATGCAACCTTCTTTGATGAATAATGTAGGTTTGCGCTTTAATATCAGTTAAAACAAACCACGTTTAACATCATGGCAGGCTAGCGGCTAAAATGATTCTCTCAGTGCTCTATTTAGTAGTTGTAGATTGTCTTTTCAATACTGTAAACTTATCAACAGAACAGCGTTTTAAAGTTGGTGGTGGCTCTGTTACATCTTTCTTACGTTCTTTTCTAGTTTTAGACATTTGACTATATCTGTTGTGGTGGGAACATAAGATTTTGTTTTTGATTTGCCCTGTAATGGATGCTTCTTCTATTCTAACAGGAAACTGGTGAACCGGTAGGTACTGTGGTTAATATTTTCAATAATGGAGCAAGCGATGTCCTACATGTCATGCTGAATTCCTCCACTGCTGAAAGACCAGAGTCGGAAGCTAGCGCTTCTGGTCCCCTTGTGTGGGTACCATTTGTTGAAGCAATTGTCCCAAATGTTGACATGAATAAAAGAGAAATGCTTATTACGCCTCCCAAGGGTCTCCTCGATTTAAACATACGATCTGATGAGAGGTCCAAGAAAGAAAGGCGCCAGATTGTGAGATATATTCTTTTGCTCTTCTGCTGTTTTATGATACTGATGTTGTCGATGCATACTTGTTTTTGAAATTGAATTGAACTATATAAGAAACCTTTGTTTTTATTTGTATGTACTTCAGTAGATGTTCTTCTCTGCTATGTTGGTCTCACGGGGTTGAATATAAGGTTTAAGTAGATTGATCAACTTTATCTTGCCATTTAACCTGTAAACACAGCCCAATTCATCTGTGTTTACGAGGCATGGACCAATGCAAGGTATGAATGGGTACAATAGGATACATTAGATTAAATAATAATCTTCTCAATTATTTAGCATCGCATTATACATAGTTTATTGTACAGGCATTTACACGTAGGGGATATGGACAAAGATACAGGATTTGGCAATAGTTAGGTTAGTACCCTAACTATTCTATAGCCACAATTTGTTTAAAGTAACTTCTTTAGTGACACAAACTTATTCTATAGCCACTAAATAGTTAGGTTAGTACCCTGTACCCCTATCAAATGTATTATTGACCATGGTGTTTGCATATTACACATACTGACACAAACACGTTCATACTACACTTTTGTTCCCAATATTTTGAACTCGGGGCCAGTTTCGCTAACACAACATTTAACACAACTATTGCCACTCGATATCAACCATTGAAATCAATGGTTGAGATTAAAACATAAAAGGAAGTCATCTCTCTCTCTCTCTCTCTCTACACCCAACTCTGGCAACCCCATCTCCGGCTACGAAGCAGACAGCTCTGGCGACACACCACCATGAAACCCCTCTTATACATTTCCCTCTTCGCCCATTCCTGTTGCCACCCACGGCAACTACCATCATTATTACTGCCACCGAACTTCTTTTAGAAGAACCCAAAATGAAAATTCTTACCTCCTGTAACCTTCCGAGAATTCAACCCCTCCTTTTAGGTGTGATTTGGTTGTATATGGTGTGGTGTATTTGTTCCATGTAAATTTGTCAATATGTTTAGGGGATTAAAAAGTTATTCCCAAAAAAAAAAGTTACAGTGAAGTAGTGAACCTTGTTTGATTTTGATTTCATACCTTGATTTTGTTTCTGTAGTCAGAACTTGGAATTTGGCTTAATTGCTTGCAACTAGGCCTGGAAGCAAGTGGCTTAGCCTATTTTCTTAGCAACTGATCAAATTGTGCTAATGGAACTTATGGAAGAGCTGAAATGTACAATTTATGTTGTTGAATATGATTTTCTTATTCCCCTTTACTTGAAAAAAAGTTACCACTATGAAAAGAAAAGACCTTCCCTTCTTCAAAATGGATGAAATCACGACTAACATTCTATTTGTGATGTTTAAGTTGGGGTGATGGATTTGTGGCGGTCGTCAGCAACATTCGTGGGTTCATCTGAGGGGAACTGGGGAAGGACAAAGGTTTGGAGAATTGAAAGAGAATGAGGCAGGAAATGATCTGGTGCTTTTTCGGTTCAAAGAAGTTAACATTCGTTTATGATTTGTCTTACATGGAAGAAATCAGAGTTTAGGAGCCGTCTGCTATCATCGACAGAGATGGGATCGCTGGAGAGAGAGAGAGAGAGAGAGAGAGAGAGAGAGAGAGAGAGAGAGAGAGAGAGAGAGAGAGAGAGAGAGAGAGAGAGAGAAATTCCTTCCTTTTATGTTTTAATCTCAACCATTGATTTAGATGGAGTGGCAATTGTAGTGTTAAGTGTTATTTTAGCAGAACCGGCCCCTTTGAAGTTACAAATACTTTACATAAGAAGAGCTTTAAACATTCACCATATCATGTTCCCATGTGCGTCCCTGGCGTGTCCTTGACATGTCAACGCATCCCACCCATTACAAAATATTAGAAGTTAATGGACACACTGCTTGGCGTGTCCCATGAGTGCCTCCATGTCCCTGAAATGTCTGATGCAGATACGGCTCTCTGTAGGAGTGTCGGCGCTTAATAGGTTACAAGAATGTTGATAAACCGTTGCATTCTTCATATGAACAAGTGTGGTGCTACTTGTTTACTTGTTGCATTGAACACGTGTATGAAACATTATGGATATTCAATACTATCAAAAGAGGTGATACCATGTTCATCTGATTATATCTTCCTTTTTGAAAAATAATTAAGTTTTTGTATTCTAATAATTTTACTCTAATACTATGCTAGAAGTGCCACAATCATAATTTCATGGAAGTTTGGATATGGGATCTAGGGTATCTGAAAAGTACTGGATAAATTTTAGAAATAGACCCTCTAGCTTGCATGAAATCTCAAATTTGTCCCTCTAGTACTAATTGTGTCGATTTTGACCAAATCTAAATCTACTGTCACAATAGCTAATTTGTGAATTTAGTCTTGACATGTTCTATTGATGCACGTCAGGAATGGAAAGAAAGGAAGAAGTTTCAAAAGCGCCTCATAGCAGCGAAAAAGAAATTGTGTGAAATGGAGCAGCAACATGTTTTTCATGGATTCAGATTTGGAGAGAGATCCCAAACGAATGCACTTGCTGATCAGATCGTCAATGTAAATTCCAAGTTGCTTCAACAGGCAATCCAAACTCTGGATACACCCTCCAAGAGGTGATTTATTTTCATCTGGATCTGTTTTGTTGCATCTTGTTGATTTATTCCTGTGGAAATTAGAGATAAACTGTCACTATAGATCACCAAAATTTACAATAGCCCAGGTTCATTCATGCAAGAACATCACTGTCAGTCCTTTTGTTTGTGTGTTGGGTACCAAAAAAAAAGTGTCTTTAAAGTATGCTCTTTTGGTCCAGATGGAATTTCCATGAGTTCGTGGAAATTAATTTAGCCAAGGATACGAGAAACACTTTGAGAATATCAGAAGTACGTCTGTCAAATTCTAAGTTGCATGAAAAGGGTCACCTTCTCACATCTGAAGGCAAGCTTGCCACTGTCTTGTACATGGATGATTGTCAGAGGAAGGGAAGTGGCTTTGCACCTGATCTTGTTGACAAAGGTGAAAACTCTTCCCACCTGCTACTAGATGGGTTTTTCCATGACAATCAGAGGTTTTTGAAGGTATACTTGTTTAATAATTTTTTTTCCTCAGCGGATCAACTATGTTCACAATGCAAGTTGTGCATCTACAACTGAAGCATATTTGAGTATGTCTTTCGTATAGTTAATTGATAACCATTTTATTCTTAGTTTATGGTTCTGGTTGGTAGGTTTATTGTTACTATCACCTTGAAGATTGAGGATTACCGTATGTGTCAACCCGTTATTGTTTATTGTTGCCATTATCTTTGTATATGATTTTTTGAATGCTGACAATTTGAATCCTGCAAGCTACAAGAGTTGGATACACTTGAAATAACAGATTCTGCCAACGCTTATTGTGTTAAGAATATTTAGTGAAGGACATTAGTGGAATGTGGAAATGATTTCAACTCTAGAAAGAAATGCAAATATAGTGAAAAGGAACCCAATAGTTAGAACACACTACAGAAGTAGTACCTCTCATTTTCGAGATCTATTTTAAATTTCGTGAAGTTCCTATAGTTTCTTTTGCTCATGAATCACATTTTTGGCATCTGTGATCTAGTGTTGATATTTTTAGGCATGAGTTGTCATCATGTGAGATGCTTTCCATGTTTATTTATTAGTCAAGTAGGTTGTTGATTTCCATTATTTTGTAGTAGTTCCTTCAACATGGAGTGTCATTTTAATCTTGATCCTAAATCACTACTTATATACCTGGTATTGGCCATAATTCTCAAAAGCATTCTAGGTCACGTGGTATAATTCATTCATTGGTAGCTTGGACCAAATTATTTTGGTTCGACCGTCACTTTGCAAGAGCATATCAACTCTTCTCAAAGCAAGACCGGATTAACTTGAGTCCTCTTCAAAACATAATATTGTTAATGCTCATTGAGATGACATTTCAATAGACACTCCCTTTCTGAATAACCACGGTATGGAAGGGCAGAATGATAGTGGGGCAATTCTGGTGAGATCCAGTAAATGTGAATTTGACAAGTTGGTTGGAAAAACACTTTTCATTCGCTGGTTATTAGCGGCATGTGCAGTTTGATCTGTTTTACGGAGAAGGTCTAGTGTTTGATCTGTTTTACGGAGAAGATTCGTGGTAGTGATTTGTGTCATCAAAAAGAAAAGAGAGGGATTTGAGTGTTCTCGTTTATAATAAGGGAAAAAACACACAAAACCAACCATAGAAAATTACTTTTCATTATTTGTATGGTTCCATTTTTCATCTTTTTATTATAGCAATACGTAGAGGAAAATCCTGACTGTCTTGCCGGGACCTATGAACTATGAAGTATTGACATGCTTAACTAATCATTGCATCTGTGTCGGACCTGCCGGGGAGACGGTAGCGCACATATGGGTCATGCCATGTGGTGTGCCTAATTGATATTAATTTTGAATCAGGGACACACTCAGACATGTGGTTGTTAAGTTAGACACCGGTGGTGACATGCTAACTTCAAACATCGCTTGCTCCATTATTGTATATTACAGTGCCCTGTTGTGTCCATGTCCATATTTTCTCAAGAATGCCATGTTCCCCATTGCAGACAAAAGATCATGATTCTATGCCTCTGATTTTGGTTTGCCCTGCTCATGAGATCCACCCTCTCCAAAATGCATTCGCAAGTCATAACCATTTTGGATTCGACTCCACGAAGGTCAGGATCCACTATATGGCAAAGTTCTATATTGATTTTGTCGTATTACTTCTTTTACAATGCATGGACATGGCAATTTAAGCGATTTCAGTGTCCAAATTTACACTTTTCTTCAGTCAGTAATTGGACCTTTCTAATTGATAAGTTGAACAATTTACAGTTGCATTTCATTTATTAGGAACCCCTGACCAGATAGCTTGATACTATTTCTGCTTCTCAGATCAGCAGTTAAATTGTTATTGAATTTGAGATATGACCCACCTTTGAGTTACTTTCTGCTAGTTTGTTGTAGTCCTTATGGGCATCCGTCAGTTTATTTAATTTCTTCCGTAATGTATACATGCCAGAGCAATATTACCTTTCCATGGTTTGTCTTTTCTTTCCATATTTTCTCCCCTGGTTTTTTGGTTCAAATGTTGCTTTCTGTGTTACAGCCTCCAAGGATGACAACAATATAATATAAATTTATTTTTATGATGTAGAGAAGCCATCTGGACTAAGTTCACCTGTTTAAAATCTTAATTTCTTGTTCCAAAAATATTCGGATGTTTTCTCATGCCAAAAGAAGTATTATTTTTTCTTTTATAAAGTTTCTCGAAACTGTAGTTGTTGATACAATAGAAAGTGAAAAAGAACGTATTGTTGTTCTAGAGACTTTTTAATGTTTTCCAACTACTTAAAACTGGGCTGGAGTGTTTGCATGAATATAATCTTTATATTCTTACATTGAAAGATTTATCACAGAGTTTCCTTTTTTCATGCTTCATCACAAAATATCACAGAGTTTCCTTTCGTCATGCTTCATTACTAATTTTCTGTGTGTCAGTTACATTGAAATAATTTATTCAAAAATGAACTTCTGATGATACACTCTCTCTTAATATGCATATTCTGAGTTTTTTTTATTATTATTGTGCCCTCCACCTTTTTACCCTTTTTTAGGTTTGGTTCTTGGAAGAAGAGAAGCTACCTGTTGTTAGAACCTCACCAGAACAAAGCAAACATAAGATTTTGATGAAGTCACCGTGGGAAATACTGCAAACACCAGTTGGATCTGGAGGAGTTATTACTTTGCTTTCATCAAACAACATACTAGAGAACCTTAGCGAAATGGGAGTGGAGTATATCGAGGTTAGATACTTAACTGTTGAGATGTTGCATTGTTTTCACATGTTATTTGGCTTAAAAGGAGAAAGGGGGCAAAAACAAAGTAACATGTCTTTCGATATTTGATGCCTACTTTTCTGAAGCCTGGGGTACACAGAAGCATGTAAAAGCAGTGTTGTCTCTCTTCAATCTAGTTAAAAAATTAATGTAGGAGTTTTAGACATCTTAAGTCTGTATCTACTATTTTTTGGTGACTGATAATAAAAAGTTGAAAGGTTGTCTTAACAGTTAAATCTAGCTGTCTAGATGGAGGTTTCTGAAGCTGAACTGGTGTCTTAAGAGTATTTGCAGGAGGTTTTGTTTTCTCAATGGAAGTAAATCAACTGTAATTTTGTTTGGTCTTTTTGGGTTTACTTCCTTAATTGGTAAAGAATAGTTTATCAACATGCCCCATGCATGTTTGTGCTGTTGGCCTTGTACCTAAGAAGCATATAATATGGATACACCGACACGGTAAAAACTAAAACAATGTAGGGTACGGGTATCGCTTGGGTACCACTATGTAACAAATGCACTTTTGCAATTTGGAGCAATGTACTTGTAGTAATTGCATTTCAAATCAAATCAAATCAAATCACAGCCACTTATGGTGCAAAACCAGATCTGAATGCCATTTTATTAAAGGTATCTGTGGATCAAATCATTATTCTACAATCATGCTAAGAACAGAAAAAGTAAGTCTGTTCAACTTAGCTTCATCTCTATTTGGTACGGCTTGATATACATCGAGGCATTTATGGTGTACAGCAGAAGTCATAAAGAAAAAAATTCAGTAAATATGTTTTGTGAATCTTGTACGTACTTAGAAGTAATCATGCAAAGTACCGGTACTTAGTACGTTACGAGTACAAATGTGACATATTTTTGGAATTTCTCATGCTTCATAACCTTGTATGGTCATGAGCCGTAAACAGATCCCACCAAAACTGATGCCGCTCACCTATGCTATTTTTGGATCTTGGACTCGTGGAGAGGGAAAAAACAAAGTAGGAGGAAAAAAAGAATAAAAAAAACTATCATCACAAGCCCCTTTTTCATTTCCTTCCACATCTCTCTCGATAAGTCCAAGATTCAAATGCAACCTGACTTTTCCTAATGAGCTTTGTTTCTTGTTATTTTTCCAGTATTTTGTATAGGCATCACATTGTTGTCTTACAAGGCTGCTTTCTTATAGGTTTCCAGTGTCAGTCAACGATATATTGGCAGTTACACTTTGCTTGGGCTGGTGAGCTCTTGTGAAGCAAACATTGGGATCCAAATCTGCAAGGATATCAATGATCTGGAGGACAATTTTGACATGGTGTTCTCCATGAAATTTATGAAGCACTTGATAAAGAATATTAATGAACTCCCATTTGATGCAATCCCAAAGCCATACCCCCATGTTGAGAAGGTTGACAACGACTGGGTAGACGTTGTCCCTAACACTCCCAACTCATACGAGCTCCGTTGTTCAATCTATGGTTCTTTGAATATGAGCCCTCCTGATAAAGTTTGTCTCATGGAGTTAACTGAGTAGTACATACAGAGAAGTAGTTTTCAGTTTCTTCCACCTTTCCCGCTACGAAGGCTAGGGATACGTGAACAACTTTCAACCTGGCATAGGTTTTGGGATGTGTTTTGGATATGTTTGAAGCAGTCTACGAGATACATGTATATCAGTATATGGTTGTAAATTGAAAGCAATCGAGGTCGTGTACAATGCTAATAGTGTACTTTAATGTTTAGAAACTAAATGAAATATACTGGGAAATGACAGTATTTAATAGCATGAAGTCCGTCAACGTAACATGCGCATGTGAATTGTTTGTTTGCCCCTTTTAGGAAAGTGGGTTTTTAAGGGGTGTGAAAACTTTGTATTGACTTTTCTATTTTGCCCCTAAATTCAGTAAATATTACTGTGACAAAATTTGTGAGGCTAATTTATTATATAAAAGTCAAAACATATTCAATATGGATCTCGTTTGATAGATATCAATTAGTTTTATTATATAAAAAATTTAAAATCATAAAAACCGTTATAAAATAAAAGATAACAGACTAGCCAATGAAGATGGGAAAAATACTTTTTAAGGATAAAATTGGAAAGTGGCCCAATTTTGATGAATGTTTTTAGAAGTGAGACAAATATTTTGGGACATTCCAAAATGTAAAGAAGGACCAAGAAATTGGGACGGAGGGAGTATATCATAGGAGTGCTCACGGTCTAGATTGGTTCGGAATGACATAAATCCAATCCTAATCCGTGAGTCACGGTTTTTTGAAAATAAAATTCGTGTCCAATCCAAAAGTTTTACGGTTCGGTTCCAATCTGATCTGCGAGTCATGGATCGGTTCCGGATTTGTCTATGGATTTTCATTTTGGATAAATTAATTGAACAAATCTAAACTTGAACATCATAGAATCAAAATGGATAGCCAAAAAACAAAACCAAGAACTCATTTTGGAATTTCAAACATAGTAGGCTATAAATCTGAGTTTAAGCATTGTAAAGTATAAACATCAAACTTGTTAAACATACCAACAAACACATCTAAAAGGACAGTTATAAGCACAAAACTAAGATATTATTTTGGAATTCCAAACAATGTAGGCTATAAAATTTGAGCTTAAAAATTGTGAATTAGTAAAAGTAGATGAAATCATTCATCTATATATATAGGACCCCCTTCTAGTGCGGGACTTGGACTTCCGGACCTCCATGATCCGAGAATTTTTTTGACGATCCGATCCGTCCAATGTGTTTAAAAGGTGTTTTCAAGGGCCTACGCCAGAAATCTTCAAAAAAAAATATCGGGAATGGCTTGATCCAAGCAAAACTGTAAATATACAGTTTTTGCGAAAAACTGTTTGGATCAAGCCCTTCCCGGTTTTTTTTTTTTTTGAAGATTTCTCACGTGGACCTTGGAAAACACCTTCTGAACACATTGGACGGATTGGATTTTGCCAAAACAATTGGCAACACAAAAAAAACACCCAAAATCTTCTAGTCCGGGATCCCGGACTAGAAGATTAGGTATATATATATATATATATATATATATACACGAATTATCCTGTCAAGGAATCCCGGATTTCCGGATTGAAGGGTTTTTCGGTGTTTTGATGCTTTTAAAAATTATTTTTGGGAAATCCGAGCCGTCAATGTGTTCAAAAGGTGTTTTCCAAGGTCCACGCGAGAAATCTTTAAAAAAAATACCGGGAAGGGCTTGATCCAAGTAGTTTTTCGCAAAAACTGTACATTTACAATTTTGCGAAAAACTGCTTGGATCAAGCCCTTCCCGGTTTTTTTTTTTGAAGATTTTCCGCGTAGACCCTTGAAAACACCTTTTGAACACATTGGACAGCTCGGATCGACAAAAAAATATCGGGAAGGTGGAGTCCCGGATCCGGGACTCCCGGACTTGATCGGGCCTCTATATATATAAAATAAAAATCTCACGGTCCGGATCGGTTAATCCACGATTTCAAAATCAAAATCTGTGTTCGGACCGCGAGTCACGGTTTTTTATTTTTTGAATCCGTGTCTGGACCATTAATCCACGGTTAAAATTCAAAACGTGCGGATCGGTTCGGTCTAGACCGAATTCACGGTTCACCGGTTTTTTTGAACAACCCTAATATATCATTGTGCAAAATATTGTTTCAATAATATTAATCCTTTTCAAGTGATTTTGTTTTACAGGTCTTGTTATAGTGTTCCCAATAGGCTTACATTAAGAGTATAATTTATCCAGACCATCGGTTGCCAATCAGACAATCGAGTCCCCAATCCAACTTATGCTTGCCCTGAACAATTCTTCTAAAATTAGACATGTGAACTCCAAATATATTTGAACTCTCAATACCCTTTGGGCCTTGACAGTGCCTCAAGTGGGATGACATCTATCTATATTAAGGCTTCGTTTGTTTCAAGGTAAAATATTTTATAACAAAAAACATTTTTACGCAAAATGTTTTACAGTTAAAACTATTTTTGAACTACTATTTGTTGGTGTTTGGTACGTTCTTAAAAATAGTGCTTCGTCAACGAACGTTTCCATAAGGTCAGGGTGATGGGTATTAAGAGAGAGACTCAAGAGGGGAAATTAACTAGGATAATTGTATTGTGGGATAACTAATAGGTATCTAGAGGGAGAATGGAAGTTTTACCCTTCGGCAAAAGTGACCGTTAATTCACAATAGCGGAAGAGAGGATCGTGAGCAGCATTGGTAAAATGACTTACTGAGATTTCAGCCGTAAGTCATTTTCCGCTGATTTGGTGTAAAATATTTTACCTGTAAAAAGTTTTCCACAACTTGTGAGCTACCAAACACTAAAAATTAGGAAAATATTTTTGCGGAAAACATTTTCACGCCAAACAAGAGCCTAAACGTAGAATGACGAAAAAATTCCATTTTTACCCTTCCAATGGCATTATTTCATCCTGATGAGATTTTATTATGTGACTACTTTCAATCAACAGGAGATTCAGTACATGGGGTTTTAAGAATTTTCAATCCATCCGTACTTGGAAGGTTAGAAAATTTTCTACCCGTGACTAGGGGTGTACACGGTCCGGATCGGATCGGATTAGCATGAATCCAATCCTAATCCGCGAGTCACGGTTTTTAGAAAATACAATCCATGTCCGGACCAAAAGTCTCACGGTTCGGTTCCAATCCAATCCGTGAGTCACGGATCGGTTCCGGTTTTATCCACGGATTACATGTTATATATAAACAAGTAACAAAGTTATATAATTGAAATTTTACCTAATGGTGTAAACACAACTAATTAGAGAAGAGGCCTTCGTTGGAACCCCACACTAACGGTGTAAACACAAATACACAACTACTAATTGAATCTACTATATGTTGTCACAAATCTTGAGTTGATTTACTCTAGATGGGCAATATTAGACTGCGTCCATGGGTCATCAATAAAAATACACATCCAAACAAGGTTATCAACCTAGTTTTGAAAGAGATCACAATTTACCCCAGAAATAGATAACAAGTACATATAGTAGAAGTTAGTGTAATATTTTAACCCCTAAGTTTTGAAAGGTATCACGGTTTAGCCCTTAGTCTGTCTAGTAGAAGTTTGTGTAAAATTATGTGTGTGTGTGTATATATATTTTAAAAATTTATATATAATAAAAATCTCACGGTCCGGATCGGTTAATCCACGGTTTCGAAATCAAAATCCGTGTCCGGACCGCGAGTCACGGTTTACTAATTTTTCAATCCGTGTCTGGACCATTAATCCACAGTTAAAATCCAAAATGTGCGGATCGGTTCGGTCCGGACCGGATTCACGGTTTACCGGTTTTTTTGTGCAGTCCTACCCGTGACCATCCCATGGAGCCTAAAAAACTGGTGGGTTGGTTGAATTCTTTAGCCGGTTCGTACCACAAATTAAGACAAGGTTGGACGCAGTGGACCGGGTGACAAATTCGAAGAGGAAAAAAACAGAAACTAAAATGAAGAGCAAAGAAAGAAACGAAAGTAAAAGATTAGCAAGGGTTAAAGAGCAAAGAACCGAAAGTAAAAGATTTACTTGGATCATTCAAACAAGAGCAAATACATTTCTTCAGATCATGAGATGATAAATAGCACGTTTACCAGAAAAATCAGACCAGAGGATATAAATTTAATATCAACATCATATACTCCATTTTTCAGCACAAACATACAAGGGTTGGGATCCACCTCCTATGGGTGGTGTACCAACAGCGCATAAAACCCGTCCACCTTCCCCTACTGGTGGTGCACTGAGAGTGTGAGCCCGAAAGTGTGAGTGAGTTACAGTAGAGTCAGATCAGTAGGTCTGCCGATGTTTTGCGCACCAAAACTAGATACATACGTACTCTCAAACCACCTAACAGTGTCTTCAATGGGATTACCAACTTCTAAAAACAACAAAGGAATAATCAAAACAAAATTCTTTTTTCATGAATCTAAAAAAATCCTTCCAAATGGTGATCACAAGGATCTCAGTCATTTCAACAAACAAAATTCTGCTGTGAATGACAACAAAAAAACAAATGAAAACAGTTTCAATTGCATGACAAACAATTTGAAACTCTTAATATTAATGAGACAAATTCCCAAATCCTACAATTCAAATGGTCATTCATCCTCCTGGCTGCGCAACCTAGCAAGCCTGTTGGTAACCACAACGTCAAGCTGAGCAGCCCGCTCCACAAGCTCCTTCCTCTTCCTCGTGGACACATTGTGTGCAATCTCCGCACAGTACGTTCTGCAATAAATGTTGAAGATATATTATAGTAATGTATTGTTAGAACTTAGAAGGCAAAACCGTAAGGCCAAAGAAATGAAGTTGTCAAAATGGAAAAATGGGAGTAGGGGGTCTTGCTTCATTGCTTCACCTGTTATGCATCATCAGCATTTCAAGCTCCTGGGCATTGTGCACCAAAAATTTCTTGAAACCATTTGGGAGATAATGCCTAGTCTTCTTGTCTGAACCGTAGCCAATGTTTGGCATCAACGTGCAGCCCTTGAACTTCCTTCTGACGCGAGAATCAATACCCTTCGGTCTACGCCAACTTGGCTGTCATGGACACATTCATAACACATATAAGTTCATTTGAGAAAACTTCTACTCAGTAAATACATCTTTGTCTGTTATTGGTCACAATTATAACCAAAAATAGGCAGTGCCCTGTCCAATGTAATGAATTTATGTAAATTTGCTCTAGTAGGTGGGGAGTTCATCTTGAGCAAGCCAACCGGCGGGCAAGTGCAACAGAGTGTGTATGTGTGAGCAGGCGCATGTGTGGGACAAATAGGAGGCTTATCCAGGTTTTGAAAATTTCTTTTAAGAAATTTTGATATACAAAAGATAGACATTGTTCATAAAGATAAAATGACTATTTCCATATGAATGTTAAAAGGATACAAAATCCAATCACAAACAGTGCAGACCTTTTAAAACAGAATCCAATGTAATGAATTTCTGTAAATTTGCTTTAGTGGGTGGGGAGTGCATCTTGAGCAAGCCAACCGGAGGGCAAGTGTAACAGAGTGTGTATGTGCAAGCAGGCGCATGTGTGAGACAAATAGGGGGCTTATCCAGGTTTTGAAATTTTCTTTTAAGAAATTTTGATATACAAAAGATAGACATTGTTCATAAAGATAAAATGACTATTTCCATATGAATGTTAAAAGGATACAAAATCCAATCACAAACAATGCAGACCTTTTAAATCAGAAAATGTAACAGGGATAAAGTAACAAGAAGCTTATAAGACAAGAAGCTAACTGTGTCGCAACCTGTTTTTCCTTAATTTGTGCCCTTTAAACGAGACGTCCAGCAACTGAATCAAAGTCCGGACATCAGATACCATGGGCACATAGAAAAAAGAAACACAATTTAATGAACTAAAATCCTATATACTTGTGCAATCTCAGCCGAAAGATGGTGATAAATGTATATAATAATCACGGGAAAATCATTAATGATTAACACTTTCTCATCATAGATTGCATTATCAGAAGCACAAAACGACTTAAAAAAAGAAAATGAATAAAAGTAACACTCTAGGAGAAAATAGAGCACAAAATCCAAGGTAAAAATTATTTGAACATGAGAAAAGCTATTGAGGTCAGATGGTAGTGCATGTTTGTATTCATCATTCAATTGCAGAAAAGGTGGATAAGCATCATCACTAAACCAAACCAAACCAAACCAAGCCTTATGTCCCAATCAATTGGGGTCGGCTACATAAGCATCATCACTCCTCCAGGAAAATTGTCCAAAATCAAGGTTCTTAACAAACAAAAATAGACAAGAAATGACATATACACAACCAAACACACCCCCCCGGGGGGCGCATACATGTGGGGCCCACACACCCCCTCGTGTATGTGAGGGGTTGTGCCTTGGGTTGGTTTTGGTTGTGTACCTAGACTTTTTGAAAATACAGTAAGAAAAATAAAATTTACAGCAATTCAATAGAAAGAAAGGGAGCATAAAGCAAAGAAAATTTCGTGCTCTTGGGAAATAAGAAAAAAAGGAATCAGATACATAACGTCAGTCACCATCATTGCATCATAAGATGCATGTAAGACTGGGGCGACAAAAACTATCATCATATTCCAAATTTCAATATTAAACCACAGAAACAACCTACTATAAATGTTTCCCCGCTTAAACCACATGTTCGCCTTACATAGTATACACACATCCATACATTCAGATACAAACACACGCTATTAAAATACCACAAAGAAGAGAAACAAATACCAAATCAATCGTTATTCGCCAACAAGAAAATTCATTTTTTCCTAAATCTATCTCCTTGTGCTTTCAAGTTCTATAAAAGGTTTCGTTGGAAGAAACGAAAAGAAATGGGTTAATTAGTCTAGAGTATACAAATTATACCTTGACAGAGACCCATCGGTCGCTCTGAGGCCTCTTGAACTTCTTTACCCTCTTCTTCACTATCTTCTTTGATAACAGAGGCACCGCCATTGTTACCTCTCACCGCCCTTGCCTTCTGCACAACTCACCCAATAACAACTACCCAGATTAGCAACAGATCCAGATTAGCAACAGATCTATTAATCTATCTATTCAAGTCAGAGAGAGAGAGAGAGAGAGAGAGAGAGAGAGAGAGACTCACTGTGATTTACGATTTTCTCGTTTCTCCAAGTAGCCGCCCCGGGCTTCGTTCAGAAGTTGCTCAAACTTTATAGGGGAAGACAAGAGTCGCGAGACCCGATTCGACTAGGGTTTACAATAGTAGCCCCCGCCTGGCCCGGCCCACGAACATAGTTTTCTCCATTGAGAGACGCTCCTCTTATTTTCTTCAAAAATGGTATACACATACCCTTTCACCTACACTCTACCACACCCTCACACATATGCTGAAAGGGTGTGTCTATAGGATTATTCTATTTTCTTTCGAGATAATATTTGCCACTGACTTTTGTGAGCTCTACCGAGAATATATTGTAATAATCTGAATTGTTCATCGTATAAGGGCCCGCATGCAAAAAAATCATATTGACCGGACATCGATAGGTATGTCAAAAGTTGAATTTGGATTAAAATACGGATGATCTGGATAGTGTTAATAGTTTTAAGTAAAACGTCTATGATCGTCCTTTTTTAAACAAAAATTCAATTTTTGACATACTTATCGATGTTCGATCAAGTTGATTTTTTGCGTAGGTACTTAATTTTACGACTTTTACAAGATGAACGGTTCAGATTATTGCAATGATCACACAGTGGGCCACAATGGGTGGCGCCACATCTGTAAAGAAGATTACCTCTTTTCTTTATCTTTTCGTTACACGATGGTTGTTCTTTCGGGATTTTAACTTACATTGTTGTTCTCTCGGAATTCCTTTTTTTTTTTTTTGGTACAACGGAAAAGAGAAAACAAAAAACTACACTCTCACAAAAGCCACGCCCCTCATACCCACCTCAAGGAGGGGAATGACTTCATCATGCGGAATAATGTGTGACACCAATTTGTCATCTTGGTTGGCTCCCATGTTAGCAAGTTTATCGGCGACTTTGTTACCCTCTCGAAAGGTGTGGGTAAGGTTGCTTCCCGTAGCTTCTAGAAAAGTGTTGTATTCCTTGATTAGAACTAGAAGTTGCGAGTGGTTGATGTGATCTTCTTTGATTAGCTCACTAGCAACCATTGAATCTGACTCAATTTCTATTGCCAACATTCCTTGATTTTGGGTGAGCTCCAACCCTCTGAATAATCCCAATAATTCAACTTCCAAGCTTGTACACTCCTCAAGTCTTCCCAAATAGCCAAGAACCCAACGACATCTCTCCTCCCTAAAGACTCCTTTGAATCTATATTGTCCTGGATTACCATGGTTGTTGCCATCTATATTCAGTTTTAGCTTTCCTGTACCGGGGAAATTCCAACAAACAAGCCTCTCACAGTTTCCAAAGAGTGGCTGAAAAACTTTGGACAATCTCATTGGCAAATGACATGCTAATCGTGTAGATTTCATTAGGAGTGGTTGTGACATTGTCAAACACTTTTGTATTACGAGCTAGCCATAATTTCCAAAGAGTAATTATTATTAAAACACTAGATATGTAACCCCCTGCTTTGTGGTTGATGCTAGCGAAAAGCCAATTTCTCCATTCCTCCATATTGCACAATTGTGGTCCCTGAACATTAGAAACTTAAGCCCAAACATTAGCATTAGTACTGCAATAAATAAATAAATAAATAAAAACAGATGCTTAGCATCTTCTCTCACATTGTCACATCAAGGCAAGGATCATTATTAGCTAAACCTCTAATCATCTTTTGGTGGTTAGTAAGTAATTTACCATGCATGCAAATCCAAATAAAGCTCTTTTTTAGCAAGAATTTTAAGCCTCCATATCCATTTCCAGTTAAGAAAAGGACTGTTATTATCAGAGATAGATTCATAGGTAGATTTGACTGAAAAGTTGCCATTGCTGGAAAGGGTACAACAAAAAGTACCATTAACAACAACAGCTTTGGGAATAAACACTTTGTCAGTTAAGATCACTGCATTGGCATCTACATTTTGGTTGAGTAATGGCAGATTCCTTTCCTTCAACTTTGTAATCAAGTCCGCAACTTTGAGGTTATCTGGAGTGGCGTTAGACAATAAATCAGCTAGAATAATGTTGTCACACCATTAATCATGCCAAAATAAAATATCATTTCCATCGCCAACCAGCCATTTTAAGTTTTTCAAGGTAATATCTGTAGTTTTTATGATGCTCCTCCACACATGAGACACTTTCTTATGATTGGGCCGGTCTATGAAGTTGTGGGTATTTAAATACTTTTTGCATAAAAGTTGGATCCATAAAAGTTTTCGATCCGTCATAACTCTCCAGCCCAATTTGATAAGCATGGCTAAATTGGTGTCGCGGGCCTTTCTTTTACCTTATCCTCCTACTTTTTCAGGATACATGCATGTCAAATGACTTTTCATAACAAAGCACTAATAAATTTATTTTAAGAGAGAGTTAAATAGAAGTCTTATTTCCCAGTGTCACTTATGTATCCATCCTAGTCAACTTAATTAGTTATGTTCTCATCCTGAAATTCAAAAAAAAAAAAAATCCAATATTGCACTTATTTAAGGCAAATGATAATGCCCAAACCCAAATTATTCTTGCTAAAACATTAATTCTAGGTTTTCATTAAATGACTTATTTTCCCTCTTCTACACCAGTTACTTTCCACCATCATTTTACTTCAAAACTACCCCTCAATATCTTCTTCTATCATGTTTTTTTATTTTTTCAATTCCACCTGCTCTTAAAATCTACAACATTCTAATATTAAAAAGGTTAAAGTATTGATAACAAAAAAGTGACATGGTAATCAACCCAGATCCAATAATCATCAATAATTCTAATAAATTCAACCCAAATCTAATTCCAGGCACATAATCATCAATAATTAAATTTAAATTCGATAAAGTTAAAAGATGTTATTAACAAATAATAATACTCTAGCCTTCACACAAAAACTCCATTTTGCAAATCTCTTGGCAGAGAAACCTTCATCCTTCATCACCATAACCTAGGAAAAGAAAAGTTATGAAAGAAAGTAGCTCCATGAGGACCTGCTATTTATTCCAGTAACACCCACCTCTATCACAATTAATAGTAGCATATGTACCCTTCGTGAATGTTTTAATAGATATTGCATACTTGTGCATTGAAAAAATCTCACAAAGAGTGTGAAGAAGTTCCCCACGCAATTCAAATTTCCAGCCAAGCTCTTTGTAGTGGGAAGATTCTGATTGAGGGAACTCACTTCCAGAGATGTACTCCAACCTTCTACCTATCGATCCTGCACCAAAGAATACAGATTAGTGTCACTTGGGTCTCTTGCCCAAGGACACTTCGACGATCAAGTTAGCAGAGAGATATGAGTACAAATTCAGTAGATCTGAGATTCTGTGTGTACCTCTAGGGTTTTTCTCTTGGTATTTATAGATATCATTGTACTTGCTCTCCAAGATCTGAGATTGCGGTCACGTGACACGGCCTATACTGGGGTGCCACGTGATAGCCCAGAGGCTTCTAGAAGTTTCTTCCATGGCACCAGGTGGCGATCGTCGCGTGCCCTTCGTAACTGCCACTGCGACCCACCCAGGTTGGTTCACGGGTTGGGCTTTGCTCACCCGTCCGAGTATCGTAAGGCCCAAGAGGCCCACCATTATTAGTCGGAGTTGTCTTTGTGTTCTACGACCCTAATGAGCCCGCCTCACCCTAGTCGGTGTCATGACCTTCGGGCATGAATGACGATAATGGAACATGTCCTTGTAAATATACAACATTATAATTAGTACGGCCTTATACCTCACAGTCGGTCCCCACACTCTTCAACCATATCATTCATTTTTTTTCTTGACTTCCTTGATTAGGTGTGTTGATTCCTCCTTATTCAAGTACTAAATCAATCGAACTCTCAACGATCCCCTCAATTAATTGTTTGCTCACTTCCATGATTCTTGCTCATTAAATCTACATTATGAAAAGAAAAAAGAATCACATTCTAATATTGAACAAGAAAAGTTACATAAAAATACTCAAAAAAATACTCTTGATCCAACTCAAAAACACTCTCTATCCTAGCCATTCTTACAGAAAAAATGCACAAAAAATAGAATATGAGATTCAACCACAAGTTTTTGTTCAAACCCTAAAAGTCACAATAAATAGTAGAAGAACAATAAAATTGCGGAAATAAAAAACAAATGATTCAAAATACTCATGTAGAGAATAAATACAATAGATAAAGCCAGATGTACCTTGAGTGATTAAAAAATAGAGCACAAGAGATCCTTGGAAAGCCAAACTGAGCTCTCGAGGAAAATGGCACTAAAGCTTCGAATGGTTCAGAAGGAGAACTCAAAAGACTCCTAAAATAAGCTTTAAAAGATTTAACGAGCAGTTTTGTAAAAATAAATTATGATTAAAAGTAAGTTGAGGGCAGTTGAGTCATTCAATGAAAGGTACATTTAATGTTTTGGCACAACAATTTCAGTTTTGGCAGAAACAATTTGGTTTTGGTAGTATCAGCTCCCTTATTAAAAACAAATCTCATTGACTCTCGGTAGTTCAACTATTAACGAGGCTTCCGGGTAGAAACTAGCTTAAACAAACCAATTGAGTCAAAGCAAGCCAGGTAGATAGCACTGCATGCACTATTAAACAATATGCAACTAGATGGTCTACACAAACTACAACATCAAAATAAGTAGAGTAAGTGCAGAAAGGCACCATAATCGTGGTTATGGAAAATGAAACTTCTATGGTGGTGTACTCTATATACTACTGATAAGGGCCATATTTTCCAAAGAGTATTCAACCTTCTATAAAAAAAAACCTACATCAATCAAAATTCCTACCTACCCCAAAGAACCTCCCCAACCCCAATAGCCGACATAGACGCCACAACGCAAACAACCCTACAATCGCTGAACTGAGACCCAAACAAACTATGAATAACCCAACACCAGTACCAAGCAACCCTTTTAAACGTTTAGCTGAAACCTAACTATGAACCAAGTATCTCGAAAACCATCAAACCATAGCCATCGTGATGTGGAACCAACAAAAACACATACAATGTAACTAAAAGTAATGCAAAAAACTCACACAACACATAGGCCCGGCCCTGAAATTTTGGTGGCCCTAGACAAAAATGTAAAACCAAGCCCTATGATTTTCCTAAAAGGCAAAAGTTAGAGAACCAACTATTATTATTATTATTATTATTATTATTATTATTATTATTATTATTATTATTATTATTATTATTATTAATTGATTAAATGTAGTTTTTTGTCGTAATTGTTTGTTGTTATGGCAACAATAAAAAAAAAAGTGAAATTGGCAAATTGATGTGAACATTTTACAAATACGCACAAAGTTATGTATTTATTTTTTCTAAAAATGACACTGATCGAATATTTTTGAGAAAGTTGAGAAACTTTATGGATGCAGTAGAAGTATATATAGAATATGGTAATTTGGAACTTAGAATAATATTATATCCTTAATTGCACACTTGAAAGACTTTTTCAAGGTAATGTAAACTAGAAACTAAATGAAACAACCTTTCAAAAGATTAAATTAATTAATACAAAACTTTTTCTAGCAAAAGAGTCTACCTAGGGTTAAAATAAGTGGGTATTTGCCAAATATGATATATTTAAGTATTTATTTTGATTATTTTAGTCATGAGGTATATAAAATAAAATAATTTAACCAAACCATTAAAAATAACTATAAATACATTTAATAAAGAAACATTGTAACCTTTTATACTAGGGAAAAGTCCAAAAAGAAGAAGAAGAAGAAGAAGAAGAAGAAGAAGAAGACTAACATACAAAAGGAAAATTGACATACTCATGAGAATCGAACACGGGCCTAACCCTTGGAAGGAGGGAACTTTTCCACTAGGCCACACACTACTTTGGTTGAAATTGGGTTTCATCAATTATTTATTACTTACCGCATATATATACCTGCTTCGGGGCCCCAATTTTGGGCCAAATGTTGGGGGCCCCAGACCCATGCCTACTGAGCCTATGCCCAGGGCCGGGCCTAACAACACAACATGCATTTGAAAAAGAGGATCTGCCAATGAGCCATGAATCGACAATAAATGAGCCCAAAGCAAAAAAACAAAAAAGTCACAGCCAGCTAAAGACAACCCTAGTGTTACACCTAAATAGAAGACAATTGGATTGGACAGGGAAGGGGCGTACCTAAGAGTGGATGCTAATTCAACCGAGGAGAATGAGAAAAAGGAGAGGAAAACCAGTGCGAGGAGTCGATCAGATTGGATGAGAAGGGGGAATACTGGAAAGAGGAGGCCAATCCGACCGACTGAGGAGGGAAAATAGACTAAGAAGAATCCGATCGGATGAGGAGTAGAAGACCGGAAAAGGGGAGCCAATCGGGTTCGAGACAAAGATCAAATAAGGTCACAAAAAATGCTCAAAATGTCCAGAATGGAGACAAAACTGCTAGAATTAATACATGTAGGGCTTAGACAAGACATTCACTGATTATGCTTTCACCACAAATAAAACAAACATGCAGCAATAAAGACACAAAATGGATACTCAAATGCAAAATAAGATGCACATGTTACCGGCTAATCGAGTGCAATTAATGTGCATTTATTGTGGTCAAGTGTATTAGGGTGGTGTAAATCCTATGAAAAATCACTTGGCGGCATAAAGAAGTAGTCATGTGTTCTCAAGTCCCCGAAGACGTTAAAGTTTTTTTTTTTGGGACTATCTAAAGGAGAAGGGAAATGGTGTGGAAAATGTGGATTGTTTCAATGAGGAAGAAGATGTGAGAATTAATTCTGAAATAAAGGAACCGATGGATGGTTATGTTACCAAAGGTAAGAAAATACAACTCACATTAAATCAAATAGTGAAGAAAAGGGAGCCCGTCATTAGAGATATTTGTCGTTTTTTCTATAAGAATGCCATTACTTTTAATTGCGTTAAATTTCCTACATTCAAAAGGTTGGTAGCGTCAATTGGTGAATATGGGAGGGGGTTAAAACCCCCTACTTAACATGAGACTAAGGTGTCCTACTTGAAGAAGGAGGCGGATCTTGTGAATGAAGGACAAGAGAAGTACAAAAAAGAATGGAAGAAAACCGATTGCACACTAATGTCCGATGCGTGGAGCGATGGGAGGTATAGAAGCATTACAAATTTTCTTTTCAATAGTCCTAGCGGTACCGTTTTTCTCAAATCTATTGACACTTCCGGCATTTTCAAGAAAGCGTAGAAGTTGCGTGACTTGCTTGATGAGATGGTGAATGAAATTGGGGAAGAAAATGTACTCTAAGTGGTGACCTATATTGCATCAGCTTATGTAAGTGCTGGAAAATTGCTAATGGAGAAAAGGACTAAATTATTTTGGAACCCTTGTGCCGCACATTGCCTTGATTTAATGCTTAGTGACATTAGTGAATTTAAGGTTTTCAAGACACCTTAGCAAAAGCAAAGGAAATCATTGTGCTCATCTATTGGCATCAATGGGTACTTGACATGTTTAGAAAATACACAAAGCAAAGGGAATTGGCAAGGCCAGCAATTACTAGATTCGCTACCTCATATCTCACATTGAAAAGCATGCATGATAAAAAGACACAAATTTGAGCTATGTATAAATCGAAGGAATGGCTTGCAAGTGAGTATGGTAAAAGTATGGTGGGAATAGAGAGAGATGGATAATAGAAAATGATGCAACATTTTGGCCTTCCATAAAATATTGCATGAAATGTGTTTTTCCATTGGTGAAAGTATTGAGGCTTGTGGATGGTGATGCCAAGCGGCGATGGGGTACATTTTTGAGGCAATGGATAGGGCCAAAGAAGAAATTGTCAAAAATTTTGATCATGTGAAAATTAGGTATGACAAAATTTGGAATGTTATTGATACGAGATGGAATTATCAACTCCATAAGCCTCTCCATGCCGCGGCTTACTTCCTTAATCCCAATTAAGTTATTTATTTTTACTTGTGCATTATCGACTCCATAAACCCTCTTGCCTAAAAATCTGGTCGTTTTTGTAGGTTTTAATATGACCCAAACTTCAACGACGATTAAGAAGTAAAACATAGCTTGTGGACCACTATTGCGAGAATGTACCCAAATTTGGAAACAAGGTTGACCATTCACGAACAACTAGAGAAGTTTAAAAATACCGAGGGTACGTTTGGTATGGAAATGGCCAAGACCACAGAAGACAAGACGTAACCCGGTAAATTTTATTACTTGTACATCTATACTTTCATTTCTAATACTTATGAATTGTCTTCTAATAAGATACTTTTTTAATAGCAATATGGGGGGAGAGTTTTGGAAAAGATTGGAAGGAGTTCAAAACGCTAGCAATAAGAGTGATATATGGCACTTGTAGTGCAACGGGATGTGAAAGAAATTGGAGCATATTTGATGTCGTACACTAAAAAGAAGGAACCGTTCGGAAACTCAAAGGATGAATAGATTGGTATTTGTAAAATACAACATTAATCTTGAGTTGAGGCAAAAGAAGAGGCAACGAAGCGGTGATGCATATGATCCAATTTGTTTATCGGACATGGAATCCGAAGATGAATGGATCACTGAGAAAGAAGATCCAGTACTACCCTTAATTCATGGATGGACATCAGAGAGTGCTTTAAAGATGATGGAACGGTTGGGAGAAAGAGAGGTATAAGATGTTAGTCATATGATATTCAACTATTAATTTGTATGAGTACAATTTTACTTAAAAACTTCTTTGAATATAGGACCGAGATACATAAATGCTTTGGCCAAAAAAAAGGAAGAGGGAAAGCAAATGAAAGGGATTATGTTGAAGTGCTTGATGATGATGAAACCATTGAAGTGGAGGAAGAAGAGTTTGATCAAGAGACTATGGTAGATGATGATGACGGCGATGTGGAGGAACTTGACCTTGAAGATGAATGAGAGATGACCAATCAAAACTATTTTTTGGAGCTTATAATAGTTTAATTGGCTTTGAAACTTAGGAGTATGAATTTTGAATGACCTTTTTTTTATGCAACTTGCTAGTTGTTGTTTGCTACTTGCCAATAACCTAGTACTATCCTTATTGCTTTGGGCATACACCATTTAGTATATGAAATCTTGAGACTTATGGATCTTGTGTTGATTATAATATCATATATGACAATTCTCTTTTGGTATGTCAATGTTTATTACCATTTTATGTACTCCTTCCATTCCTATTTATTTGTCCCACACTCTCTCTTGCCTTTTTTCAAGTCAAAAAATTAAGTACTTCCGTGTATCATTTTTCAAATTTTTTCACACTGAATTAAAGTACACAATGAGTACTTTAATTTGGTGTAAAAAAATTTAAAAAATGATACACGAAAACACTTTATTTTTTCATTTGAAAAGTGACACGACTTTTCATAAAAGACAAACAAATAGGAACAAAGGGAGTAAAAAGTATTGACCACGGAGGGATTTGGACCCACATCCCTTGCTTTAAACACAACTACACAAGTGTCTTGCCTATTTAGACCACATGATCATCAATTTATCTTATGAAACAATAGTTTTATTGATTCTAACTTAAGATCTACATTTTTTATGCATTTATAGAAAAAATGACCTAATCGGACTGATTCATGATTCGCAACCAGGCCATTTCGATTCTCAATTCGATTCACAATTTGACAACTATGATAATAAGAACTCATATGATGGACACTGTACTAGAAGAGGCGGTGCATCAATATCAATTCAGAGTGTGTGTGCCTCACTATCGGAGGCAGCTCATGTAATTTGTTGTAATACCCTAGGTTTGGGGGTAGATGATGTCCCACATTGGTTGTTTACATGAGTGATCTTAGGTATATAACAAACCATGTAAGAGACTACTAGTACCTTGGGCTTAAGAATTTTGGGTCATATGGTGTGCCCTGTGGATCAAATTAAGGTAATGGGCTAATGGTTTTAATGCGGCGATACAAATGGTATTAGAGCCTTGCCCTAGTCCAAGTGATGGGTAGGATGCGCTCTGCCACCACGGATACCAGGGGAGGTTGCTGGGACTATGCAACGAGGATGTTGCATTCCTAAGGGGCAAGATTGTAATACCCCAGGTTTGGGGGTAGAAGGTGTTTAGTTCTACATTGGTTGTTTACATGAGTGATCATGGACATAACAAACCATGTAAATGACTACTCGACCTTAGGCTAAAAGCATTTTGAGCCATGTGGTGTGACTTGTGTATCAAATTAAGACACTGAGCTAGTAGTCTACATGGGGCGTTACAAATCAAGATTCTCAATAAATGAAGAATAGTTCAAAAATTCAGCTTGTGATATCCCAACTATCCCACATCAATGGATGAGGAAAAATGTAATTGATATATAAGGAAACCCAATTAACTATTATATAACTCAAGGTTAACCTTTCGAGGCATGTGGTTAGGCTAACAGTTAGCAGGTCAGCTGGCGTGGGTTGTTACAGGTTGTATCAGAGCACAACCCTGGTCTACATAGTGGCGGCCACCTCTTGAATTAAAGAGTATCAGCAAAGTGTTATGCAGAACTAGTGATACACCATTTTTTTTTTTTTTTTTTTTTGGGGGAAGGTTGATGGGCCAATGCAATGGGGATGTTGCATCATAAGGTGGTGATATCCCAATTGTTCCACATTGGTGGGTGGGGAAAAATGTAATTGATATATAAGGAAACCCAAGCAGTTACTATATAATAAGAGTTTAATCTTTTGAGCCACGTGGTTAGGTTAAGAGTTAGCAGATCAGCTAGCGTGAGTCGTTATAGGACCAATCTTCTATCTATTAAAAACCTGCCAACTGTCAATTCTACTCCGCTCCTCACACAAGTCCTTGTGGCATAGTATATCTCTTCTCATCATAGGTAAATAAGCAAGTTCATGACTCTCAATAGATGAAGGGTAGTTCAATCATCCATTGACACCCCCCATAGAGAACCGATAAATACTGATCCTATCAATTACTATACTTATTTCACTTTGTGAAGTAGAGTACTCTATTGTGCAACGCTAATGCTCTGGATGCTGAATGAAAAAAGCATGGTAATGGGCACATAAATCAAAATGATTCTTGAGTCTACCCTCTATGACGCCTTTTGGCTTTGCTTTGAGGGCATGATTTCGTAACAAACGCAACAGTATAGGGGGATCACTGTTTCAGTGGTATTCTATGAGCAGCCACTTTGTGCATTTATTGTCAAAGGTTAGGTCTTTCTCCAATCCATCTGTTTCAATGGCATTCTGGGAGCAGCCACTTTGTGCATTTATTGCCAAAGGTTAGGTCTGTCTCCTATCCATCCCCAACCCATATCCCCAATTAATGGGGACTAAATGGGTTATGTTATTGTTGTGTAAGTAGAGTACTCAGTTTATTCTATCTCTTAGCTTAAACTTGCATCATCTGTGATATGCATGAGACAAATTCAATGCATATTATGAATTGTGGATGTATCAAAGTGCACACACTTAATGTAAATTCATTTATCAAGCAAATTTTTACCTAGTTTAAAATATCAAAATCCATAAATCATTCACTACATCTACAAAACGAAACTAAATTAAACTAAAATTAAAAATATATCTCTAAAACTAACAGAACGAACAAAATTATCATTATGATTAGCTAGGTCTCGTCACGTACTCAAATTAAATACACATTAAGTGTCAAGGGTATCACACATGTGATATTCAAGTTATTTCATATACTTCAGGGATCCTTTTTTTTCTTTTTTTTTTGTATTTGGTCCTCATGTACAAAGTACGAGTACAAAAGGATTACAAGTCATCTCAGTACTCCTCGTTGCCTGAAAGGTGGAAAATTTTCATAAGCCGAAGTTCATGTGAATGATTAGTACTTCATTACATTATCCTAAATCAAATACACATCTTGCTAGTCTTTTATTGTCGCCTAGCAAGTCAGGACGTTATGAATGTCATTACTAGATAATAAAATATACCTTCCATTTAATATCCATGGAGTTCATAATATTAAATAAAACATGTAGTAATGCATAGCTTCCACATTTGAAAAGTAAAACGCGTTTAAAATTGTATAACTAAGGTATTAGTCACTGAACAAATGAGTGATGAAAAAATGATTAGACAATGCTAAATGAGTCCAAACATGCCTAACATGAAGTCCTAGAAGTGTGTGAAGTTAACCATGTACTTAAAAACATAATGCTGAAAGCATGGCTTTGCTTGTGGGGACATTTTCTCTGCCGGTGGAGGAATGGTCAAGTGAGCCAAAATTGCCTCTCTGTCGGTAGAGCCATTACCCTATACCAGTAGGACTTGGGAAAATGTGAGAAATGCAAGTTTGAACTTCCTCTTCATTCTCACCTCTAAACCCCACATACACACTTCAAACCCACTCTAAAACCTTAGATAAGCATGCTCGTGCATAAAGATTACAAAAGCTACACAAGAATCAACCAATTCATGCTTTAAAATACATTCAAAACCCCAAACTTACGAGATTCGAGTGTTTTTTAGTTCTTACAAAACTCAACTCCCTAACTTTAATCCGAATGAAACTCTATGAAAACATAGGATTCAACATCAAAACATGAAATTCATAATCTAAAACATGTAAATATACCTAATTCAAGCGTCAATTCAACTTAAACAAGACCCTTCCTTGATTTTCCCCTTTTTTCCTTCCTCTCTTCTCCTCCTCCTCCTCCTCCTCTCTCTCTCTCTCTCTCTCTCTCTCTCTCTCTCTCTCTCTCTCTCTCTCTCTCTCTCTCTCTCTCTCTGTGAATAAGAGTAAGAAAAGGGAATAAAATGTTTCCCCTTTGTTTGAGTAGGCTACTAGGAAAAATTATACAACATGGCCATGTCCATATATATCCCTAATACTTTATTTCTAATCGGCCAATCACATAAAAGCACATGTATACAACTAAGCACACATTTAACTAAACTAATTGATGCAATAACTCACGTGATTAGCTAGGACTCCACACATATTCAAGTTAAGTACACAATTAAGGGTCAAGGATATCACACGCATGCTATTCAAGTGATTTAATACAATATGAGAATCCAGTTTTGTGTTTATCTATATTTTTTAGGCTTATAAACACAAATAATACATCATTCTAGATGCAAATTTGCTTTTTGTTAAAGGAGAAAACGCAAATATTTAATCATTGTAAGCTAAAAAAGAAAAAGAAAAAGAAAAAAAAAAGAAATGAGAAGAAGAAGAAGAAAAGCAAACCTTGTGATAAGCCTCTAATATTGTAGATATCTGAGCTTATCTAGCTCATTTTTATCATTCATACTTGCATATTTTGGCTTTATACAATTGATTTTATGCAAGGTGTGTTTTTGATGAGTTTCGAGAAATAAGAGCTAAAAGGCGTGTCAAAACTCCAAATAATTCTTGATTATCCGGAAGTACCCAAGGACCCACAATGCCTTGGAGGACATTCACCGGAGCTTAGAAGTCTATTCGAGGAGCTTGGAAGGTTCAAGAAATGCCCGGAGCAAAGGAACATGAAAATGGAGTTGTGTGCCTTGAGGAAATCAAACACACGAATAGGAAAAGGCTCATTTCTCTCAAAATAAAAAGGCTATGAATATGAGGTCAATTGGATTTGATAATAGACTTATAGAGCTTTCCAACGGTTCAAGAATAGCCTCAATCCGAGTTCAAACGAAGCCAAGGCGTGCCAACAAAGTTGGGTAAAAAATCAGCCTAAACAGACGGAGTTTGGATTGATCCACTCTTACAAGTGGATCAAACCAACTCATCCAAATTCTCATCAGAGCCATTTGGATCAATCCAACCCCAATCATGTCGGGTAAACATTTTGGAGCACCTTTTTGGACTTTCCACTTATGGAATGTTTTTGCTCTTTGCGAGTGCTTTTTGGGATATTTGTATAAGAGAGAGAAAGATCTATATCACCTTCTCTCCTCTCTCTCTTTCTCTTGGACCTCTTATATTTTAATTTAAGGCCCTTTTTTTAGCTCTCCCCTCCTCCATTGGAGAGGGTTTCAAGCTCTCTCTAGAAAACTTATGTAAGTTTCGTGTTTCGTTTAGTTTCTTGTGTATTAAACTTGTTCCTAGTACTTAGATCTTCTATAAAATCAACTTTATTTTCGTTTATCTCATGTTTTACATTTCCTTCAAGTTTCTAGTCTTATTTCCTACTATGGTTTGTGAGTAGTTTAAACAGGCTTAGTCATGGGGTGATTAACACTCCATGACTAGGGTTTAATCCATTCTTCTCGTCAAAAAGCACACATTTCTTGTTGATCAGAGAGTTAGGGTTTATTTTATGTACCAAAGTTTGGTTTGTTAATCCCTTTGATCACATGTAGCCAAGAGTTTAACTACTTGACACGTGTGATGCTTAGGGCGATGTTAATTTAAACATTTTCCAAATGAATCTAAAAACCTAATCTTTGTTAAACACCTTTCTAGTCAAATGGTTTTAAGCTCTAAATCTTCTGCTCGGGAGCATTTGACTATGTCCCAAGCCGGTAACAAGAGAAGAACGAATTAACCCTAGTCATGGTCGTTAAATATCCTTAGACTTTGCCTTAGTTTAAGTAGTCTTTTTAACTTTTCGAGTCATTCTCGAAGTTGAGAGAATTCCACCAACCAAACCACAAAATTAGTTTCCGCTTTAAGGCTAAAAACTTCATTTGCAAGTAAACCATCACGCAAGGTGCATTCGGTCCCTGTGGATTTGACCCGGTCTACCTGTTACTATTCTACGCAATACCTAGCCCTACGCTTGGGGTGACCACTTCTACAACACAAAGCTAGGTTGCAAGCACCTTGATCATTATTCATTTCAACTGGAGGATTGAATGTGAGAATTGAAATCAATATTGAGATCCAACAGTGTCCAAAGATGTAACTATAGGAAAACTAGTGCTAAAAAACAATAATCAATAAATAATTTCTAGAAATTAACAACAAGAACAAGAAATAACGGGTGACCGTAATGAATTAAAAAATATCACACTAAGGCCCGTGTTTGACATGATTTCCTTCGCCGCCTCTCCACGGGTGTTTGGGCTTGTGATCAACGTTCACCTCTCAAGATACAATGGCTTTGAAATGATCAAGTGTAACACGAACTGGATCACTTTGTCGAACGAACTGAATCTGAACTCTCTCTCGAAAACTAAACAAAGAACTATTGAATGAGATGCTGATTTTTGATGTGTTGAAACAAGAGGCGAGGACTGCCTTTATATAGGAGTAGAGAGGATCCTCTCATTCATGGGTACTAAGCCATAATAACTCTAGCCTTTTGAATTCGCAAAACTGATATTGCAATCGGTACAATATTCATATTCAATTAGCAGAGTGTAAAACGTGGGTATTCAATTATGGGTATTAACCCAGCATTCAAGGCTGATTACATAATTGGTGCAATCTAAAAATGGGATGGGTCAGACCTAGAACTCGTAAGCTTTTGTGTTGTAAAAAGATAAGGGAGCTAGGGCCTTGTCAAAAAACATCTTCAGCACCACCTTGCCTTGACCCTTTACATTTGAAGTAGCAGAGTTCCCCGTGTAAAGCTTCTTGCTGTTTATTACTGGCTTAAGAGAGGTGAATACCTCCTTATCACAAGAAATGTGGTGAGTAGCTCCAGTGTCCACCCACCACTCTCTTGAGTTTGACCCCACCAAGTTCACCTCTGACACCCTTGCTAAGAGATTGAGATCAGATACATATCTAACAACTTCCTCTAGCTTTGCCAAATGTGCCCTAGCTTGTGGGTTCAGCGGCTTCTTGCACTCTGCAGCCGGGTGACCAACCTTGTCATAGTTGAAGCATTTGCCTTGAAACTTAAATTTCGGTTTCTTGCCAATGCCTCCTCTAGGTCCCAGCTTGACCTCTTTCTCTTTTTGCATTTCAGACTACATGTAAGACTGACGCCTATTTAATCCCGAAGATTGGTCATGCTCCACCACATTAGCCTTGGGTTCAAAGGTATTCCTTGCATCCCTATCAGCCTTCTTGCTATCCTCTTCAATGCGGAGCTTAACAATCAGATCCTCCAATGTCATAGGCTTTTCTTATGCAGCAAGTAATGCTTCAAGTCTTTCTAGCCAATGGGTAGCTTAGCAATCAATACCGCCACTTGGAAAGGCTCACATATCATCATTCCTTCAACAAAGATTTTGTGCAATATCAACTGGATTTCATGGATTTGACACATCACTGTCTTAGAATCCACCATCTTGTAGTCCAAAAACTAGCTGACAATAAACTTCTTTGCTCCAGCATCCGCTGATTTGTATTTCCTGTCTAGGGACTCCCACAATTCCCTAGAAGTCTTCTTGACACTATACACATCATATAGTGCATCGTGTAAGCCGTTCAACACATAATTCTGGCAAAAAAAGTTTCTATCCTTCCATGATTGCATAGCTATCAAATGTTGAGTGTCTTGGTCACGTTCGACAATGACCGGAGCGTCCTCACTCAAAAACTTCGCAAGGCTAAGAGTGGTGAGGTAAAACAGTATCTTTTGTTGCCACCTCTTGAAGTCCACACCATTGAACTTCTCTGGTTTCTCCCCGTTCACAGGAATCAAAAGAATCACCGTCATAAATGGAGTAGGTTGAGCCACCGATGACGAGGGATCCGAGTGTTCAGGGGTTCTAGTTTCACTTTTCATTTTTCTGAAAGATCAAACACTGGTAGGCAAACAAACAAATCTTAACATAAAGAATGTAACAGGATAAACACTCACAATAATCTGTATTAGAAAAACATATTTAGATCACTATTTGTTTTCCAAAAATAAATAAATAGAGATTAGCACACTAGAAAGGCGAGACAGACTGTACGTCAAAAGATCAGAATAAGGCTGAACAGGTAACAATAAATCACTAGAAGTCAAATGCAATTGGTATAAATTTGTAGAGTCCTAGAAATATTCTCATGTAGTCCACGACTCCACTGATCCGTGAGCAAATATTAGTAAAAACCCAATTGCCGTATGCTAAGACAACCAAGTCAGTATATGTAAAGCCAATAACAAAATTCAAAAGCCTAAAAGGAATCAATAGTGCTCTGATCATGCAATAATAATAATAATAATAATAATAATAATAATAATAATAATAATAATAATAATAAACCAATGAGATTGTTAATTTTCCCAAAAACTGTTCGGATCCCACTAGACCAAAAAATCAAAACCAAACCAATTAGAGTTTTGAGTTCTTAATGTCCACTGTCTCCGAAAACAAAAATATTTAGCACAATAGACTTTCAAAAAACCCATGAGTAAGCCCACTGTATAATTTAGATCAAAACTAAAAAGTTAGTCTTTAATCGAATAACAAGAAGCTACTGATCTTAAAATCCCGAAAGCTTTAATAGAGAGTCCAACACATATACTGACCAGAAAACCAAAAAAGATAACAATAATAATTGACACACGTCAATAACATTCTTTTATGAAAACCCAGTTTTCACAGTACCCATAATTGATCGAACACACTGTTTTTGGTAAAGAGAAAGAAAAATCATAATAATAATGGGCATTACAGTTGTGCTATTGCCATTACATAAATAAGAGATGCCTGTGACAGATGAAAACCAAGACGAAGATAATCAGTCACTAACTATCTTCTGACCTAAGGAATAGGGCACAGTATTATAGATCGAATACAATGTTTTATAAACCCCAAACCGCCGACATTGATTTCCAAAATCCGAATTTGTGAAGGTAAAACAGTGCTAAAAACATTAATCAAATAAATAATTTCTGGAAATTAACAACAAGAACAAGAAATAATGAAAACCTTAACAAATTAAAAAATAGCGAACCGAGGCTGGTGTTTGACTTGGTTTTCTTAAGCAAATGTGCTTCCACTGTTGGGAAACGAATCCCAGAACCCAGTAATTGCGCGTACAGATTAAACAACAAAAATAAACACAAACCCTACAAGGCGGAATTAGGGTTTACCTCTCATCTGTAGACACGAACGCTGGTTGACTTGTTTACTTGAGAACTTGACAGACTTAATTATTGTATGCAACAAGCTTTGCTCGACAGTACCTCATGATCTTCTGCCATATTCCCTTGTATCTCGATCATGTAGCCAAGTGTGGACTTCTACATGATCTCTTTGTTCTCTCTCTTACAGCCTCTATTCTAAATTTCTGAATGACTGTTATGTGACCTAGAGAACGGAACGATATATTTATAGGGCTAGAGCAGGGACCTGAGGAGAAATAAATCTGGGCTCCTTGTGTAAATAAGAAAAACTAATCCCACCCGGATTCTATTCTTATTTCACAAATTATAATTCACATCACTAAAGAATTATAATTGCACTCTCATCTTTATCTCGATTATATTTCGAGCTCCACGTTATTAAATACTTATTAATCTCCCCACGTTAAGATTACAGATACCCGTTGATTAAATGTCGATTACTAACAGCCACACCACGGCTATTTGAGGTTTTGATCCACGTTCACCTCCTAGGATACAACGGCGTTGAAACAATCAATTAATAACGCCAACTGAATCACTCTGTCGAATGAACTGAGTCTGAACCCTCTCACGAAAATTGAACAAAGAACTATGAATTGAGAAGGCTTATTTTCAGTGTGTTGGAACCAGAGGTAAGGACAGCCATTAGGAGTAGAGAGAAGCCTCTCAGATCATGATATTAAACCATAATAAACATAATAGGATCCAGGGGACGTGTTGTGCGCAGGCTCGGCCCTAAGAATTTCGTGGACCCAAACAAAATAATAAAACAAAGCCCTATGTTTTTCCTAAAAGAAAAATTTAGGAGACCAAGATTAACTTCAAATGATAGATGCCTTGTTCTATATTTTGTCTTCTTTGTATTTATGTTGTTATGTCAATGAAAAATAGTTTTCGGTCATAGTTATTTATTTTTATTGGAACAATCAAAAAAATAATTGAAATTGACAAATTGATGCAAAGATTTTACGAATGCACGTGAAGTGTTTTATTTATTTTCCCCTGATGACAACATTGACAATATGGATGCGAAAAAATTTCTTAAAAAAATCAACAAACAATACAGATGTGGTGGAAGTATATGTTCACACAATTGAGTTCTTCTAAGATGATAGTTTTGAACTTAGTATAATATTTATATCATTAGCCCCACAATTGAAACACTTTTTGAGGTAGTAATTTGAACTAGAAATTTAATGAAACAACCTTTCGAAATATTAAAGAAGTACAAATCTTTTATAGCAAAAGAGTCTACCAACGTTTGTAAGTGGGTATTTTCCAAATATGATATCTTTTAATAGCTATTTCGACTATTTTAGTCAAGAGGTATATAAAATAAAATACTTTAACCAAACCATAAAAAATAACTATAAATACGTTTAATAAAAGAAAACCTGAAACTTTTATTCTAGAAATCTCATGGAGGAGAAGAAAAAAAATAAGGAAGAGAATGACTTTGTATTCTTTATATTGCCACAAAAAATAAGGAAGAGAATGGCTTTTCCGTTGGGCTGAAGTCCTCTGCTGTAGAATTTTTGCTACATTATATATTTATTTCTTACTACATTATATATACTTAATTGGGCCCTCCAAAATGGGCTATTTTGGTGGGCTTCAGACCCATGTCTATCCAGCCTGCCCTCAGTGCCCGCCCTGGTTGTGTGGCAAAACTACGTCATTTTGCTTGATTTTTAGTCACACCTCTGAAGCTTCCAAGAGCCTTATTTGGAGGAAGAAAAAACCACTACAAAATATCTATACCCTGAATCCAAAATGCCTAAACCCACTAACTATACTGTCCCAAAAAGCCTAAATCTCCAAAAAATGAACTTCAAAATTAATTCTTCAAACAAGGCTCTTGAAAGCCTTGGAGTTATATCAAAACAACAGTTTTGCCACATAACATGACATATTATACCCAACCCAGATTCACCATGACAACTCTGGCCTTTTGAATTTGCAAAACTAATATTGTAATCAGTGCAATATTCATATTCAATCAGATGAGTGGAAATGTGTAAAACGTGGGTATTCAATTCTGGGTGTTAAGTATTATCCCAGCATTGAGGGCTAATTACATAGCTCACTGCAATCTAAACCCAAACTTGCAAGCTTTCTAGGTTGTAAAAAGATTAAGGAGTTTGGGCCCAAGCCCAATCGCTAGTTTAGCCTACCAGCTAGCCAAGTTTAGTCCTAAGGATCGACGATCTCGGCTCACGAGCCTATTGCCCAATCCAGGCAGGCAGTGGCGTGCATGGTAATTGGGTCGAAACCAGGCCCGATCCTGAGATTTTCGTGGCCACAGACCATAATGTAAATCAGGGTCCTATGTTTTTCTAGAGAAAAAAAAAAATATTAAAGAACCAATATTTTATGAATAAGCACGAAGTGTTTTATTTATTTTTTCCCTAATTACTATACTGGCAATTTTTTTAAAAAAAGTCAATAAATAATAAGGATATAGTAAGAAACTGACTAAAGTAAGAAAAAAGAAATGTGAAGAGAAGGTAGAAACTGATTATAGTAGAAAAAGGAAAAAAAGAAAAGAAAAGGGAAGAGAAGGTAGAAAAAGAAAAGAAAGGTCCATAAGATTTGAACCTTGGCATTTACTAGGAAACACACAAACCTTTCTACTATGCCAAATGCTTCTCTACTTTTTTTGTGTGCAACATTATATAGTTATTACTTGTTGTGAACATATATATACCTAATTGGGGCCCTAAAAATAAGTTATTTTTTGTGGGTTCCATACCCAAGCCTACCCAGCCTTCCCACAAGGCCGGCCTGGTCGAAACCCATAGCCCACATAGCGCGCCTCGTCTCTCGGAAAATTTGGTTAACACAAAGGCCCACCATTGTTCTTAAACCAATGTGAGTAGGGATGGCAATTTCCACCGATCCGTTCGAATCCGATCCGCTCCCCGATCCGAATGGATCGGTATTTTGGAGATCTGTTTGGAGATTGGATCGGATTTGGGGATTTTTTTTGAAAAATTTCGGGGATCGGATCGGAGGCGGGGATAGGTGTGTCCCCGCTCCGAATCCTATCCGATCCTTCCCCGAATCCCCGATTTTATATTTTATTTTATATATATATATATAGTATAAAAGAGCTTCATTTTATTCCTCGGCATTATCCCGCTCAAACCCCTAGAAAAAATCACCCCTGACTATGAGAATCCAAAAGGCAAGCACGGACCTCGGAAGTCAAAACTGCTTTTGGCTTGGGAACCCAAGGCATGGGCCTGAAATTAATCTACTCTCTCCTCTTGCCCATCTTTAACCAGATCCATCTCTCTCTCTCTCTCTCTCTCTCTCTCTCTCTCTCTCTCTCTCTCTCTCTCTCTCTCTCTCCCATCGTCAACCAATTTCAATACCCTCATTTGCGCAAAAAAAAAAAAAAATCTCCTTCATTGAATTTGATCAAGACAAAAGAATCAAGAAGCTAGAGTTCCAAACATAGTGTACATCTCTCTCTCTCAAACAACTACGAAACCATTGTGCCGGAATAATTGGTGATTGTTTGTCTTTGGATTTATGGGTTGAGTTATAGTTGAATTTGGATTGTATACTACGAAAGTCGAAACGGTAAATCCCCGAAGACCCGTTTGGATCCCCGTTCCCCGTTTGGGGTGGGTATGGAGGGGAAAAAATAATCCCCATTGGGGATCGGGGCGGGTATGGGTATGGGGATGGGGGAGGGATTCGGGGATCGGGGACGGGGATAGTAGTCTCCGACCCCGCCCCGTCCCCATTGCCAACCCTAAATGTGAGACTCGATGCCTTACACTTTATCAATATACCCACTTATTAGAAAGACAATTTCTCATTCATCTTTAATTAGAATTTGCTCATTCTTCCACCAAATCGAACTCCTAACTTAGGAGTGTCTAAACCCATTACGGCCCACCTCACCTGGTGTGGGTCCCATTTTAATTTATGAATTTTGAAAAAATTCAATTTTCCAACAGTAACCACCAAAGAGGAAGCAGTTTGTTTTTGTATAGAACGTGGAGTGAAGTTTTTAAAGCTGAATTTCCATATTTAGCCTAGAAGTTACTTACAACAAATTTTTAGAACACCTTTTTATGGAATCCAAATTTTTGGGCAAGGGAGGAGCCAAATGTGGGGTTTCCAGATCTAGGCTTCCGACATCAGCGGCAGTAGCAGCAATGGCATAACACCTTTTCCAGCNTGTCTGTTTTTATTTCCCTGTATTTTTCTTCTTCTTCTTTTTTTCCTTTTCTGTATTTTTCTATTTTAGGTTGTTGTACCCCTGCTTTGACTTTTATGAAATTCTTTCTATCGGCCAAAAAAAAAAAAGGGAAAATGTCATCTTCGAGGGGACATGCATTTAATGTTTGTCCCAATTAAAAGTTGAAAATACCCAAAACGGATCAATGTTGTGAGATGAATGGAGTAATAAATAGGCGTAGCATATGTTAAATGTCACCTGGTGCAACACTTCGAGAATAATCGAGAGAGAGAGAGAGAGAGGGAGAGAGCCTTAGCATGCCTTGACACAGAGGACAAAGCAATCGAGTAAAATCGGCATGCATGTAATGTAAGCACCTCTCTTCACTTGGGAAAGAATATAACTTTCTTCCTTCCTCCTCAGAAGATAGAAGAAGAATCACACTTGGAATAATTCTGGGCTAAAGCAACTCCTTTCCTTTCACAAAAGGAAACACTAAAAAACTAGGATCAAACCTGACCTAAGAATCTGAACTCTCTTCCTTGCCTTGTCTCCAAAGCATCATTCCTCTTTACAACCCCACAATTCCCTTTGCTACCTGCAGATTTACAAGCAAAGAACCAAAAACTTAACCCTTCTACCCCCTTTATAAGCCACACTTCACATCCACAAAACACATCTATCTGCTCAAATCTTCTCCGTTTAGCAATTTAGGAGTATCCATTTTAATTTCCCTAGCTACCACCCCCTCTTCCTCTCAAAAAAAAATGGCCGGCGAACAGTTAAAACCGGTTGCATCGACTCTGTTGATTCTTAATTTCTGCATGTATGTCATAGTTCTGAGCATTGCCGGATGGTCCATCAACAAAGCTATTGATCACGGCTTCGTCATAGGTACAAATCAATTTGTCTTTCCTGACCTCTACTTTATCTCATTATGGTTTGGGGCTTGTGTGGATCACCTCCAAGAATAACTTAAATTTACTCCGATTCTGTGCATCACTCTATTGAAAAAGTCACTGTCAAATTTTGTTGGTATGACAATATCCTCTTTGACAAGTATGCTAGTAAATCTGAGGTACACTGTGAAACAGGTCCAGGATTCGACCTTCCTGCACATTTCTCTCCCATATACTTCCCAATGGGGAATGCTGCAACTGGTTTCTTTGTGCTGTTCTCTCTCATTGCCGGCGTTGTTGGCATCGCTTCTGTCATCTCCGGACTCAACCACCTTCGTTTCTGGAACGTCGATAGCATGCCCGCTGCAGCTTCTGCTGCCGCCATCGCCTGGAGTCTTACCCTCCTTGCAATGGGGTAAGTCATTAGCAAATATACTTTTACTCCCGCAAAAGTATATGCTACTTTGAAGATACAATTTTTATTCCATTAACCGATATCTGAATTGAATTAAATTACATGTTTTCAGAAAAAAAATGAATTCAGAGAACATAATCTGAAACGTGTCAAATCCGAGTTTGAACCACTTTTATGAGTTTTCTTCATCTAACTAGAAAGTTATCTCTGCAGTTTTGCCTGGAAAGAGATTGACCTACATATCAGGAACGCGAAATTGGTAAGTAATCAAGAACAACGGGCGGGGGATTCTTTTTCCTCTCCCAATGCATTCATAATTTCTTCATTTTCAGTTGTCGAAGAAGTGTGCTAAGTTTATGAAAAATTAACAAATAAGATGGCTCTATTTTGCAGAGAACAATGGAAGCTTTCATAATCATTCTTTCAGTAACACAGCTACTGTACATTGCAGCCATTCATAGCACTTCGTTGAGGAGACAAATATGAAGATTGATTGACATTGTGCGCAGGTTGTGTGATTGAGTTTCCTCTTCCTTCTTATTTTTCTGCGAAATTTGTTTCCATTCTTCTCATTTGCGGTGTACAAAGCCAAGGGATTGGTAGATTGTATTATGTTCGGTGTGGTTTGATTGCATTTGTGTTCAACATAATTTCAAAGCTTGTTCTTTTGATTGTATATGAAAGTCCCCTGCTCTATTAAAAACTACTTTTGCTAAGACCCAGACAGTATAGAAATTTTTCTGTGCCGAGTGAGTTTTGCCCACATGGTACCCGCTCGGCAATCTCAACCGTCCATAATGCAATCTAACGGTCCGGATTTTGGAGAGAGAAAGAAGAGAGTGTTTGGGTAAGAGAGGAGAGAGAGAGTCAATCTGGGCCACCCAAAACACATTTGGATGACTCAGATCTTGCTTAGGTACCAAGTGGCAATACTCACTCGGCACCCAAAAAAATTTCCAGAAAATTACAAGGAAAATGAGATCATCCCCATCCTGAATCAATCCACAGGACATGGGAGGAAAATAGGAGTAGAAGATTATTTCAATGATGCGGTTCTGCCAAATCCTTTATAACTCTGTAGAATATTATGAAGCTTTGGAATCCTTATAAAAAGAGAATATTACTACTAAGGAATTCACAACAGTTACAAGAGAGTGAACCCCCCGAGTCCGAAAGAAGAGAATGGCCATGAAGTGCCACAATAAGGGACATGCTACAATGTGCACCCCCATATGAGATTTTGTGACTTTAAATTTGAGTTTTGTGGCACCAAATATGAAATAATATGAGATTTTGTGATTCCAATTATGATATGACATACGGTATGCACCCCATACGGATGAACGACTGAGATTGCGCCACGTATGATATATGGGGATTTGTGCTACCTATGACTATCAACTATATAAGATTTTGTGGCTCCAAAAACGAAATTTTATGGCACAAAATATGAGATTTTGGGACTCAAAATATGAGATTTTGTAGCACCAAATATGAGATTTTGTGACTCAAAACATCAGATTTTGGGGCACAAAATATAAGATTTTGTGACTCCAATATGAGGTCCGCACAAGTCCACACGCACTGTAGCAAAGTCCACATGGATCAATATGAGAATGTGTGACTCCAAATATGAGATTTTCTGAAACTATATGAGATTTTGTGATTATTCATATAAGTGGCACACCATATGCATTTCGTATCTCCAGCCACAAAATCTCATATTTAGAGTCACAAAATCTCATATTGAGCAATTTTTAGAGGGTGCACATTTTAGCATAACCCCCACAATAAACAGATTGATAAAAGTGACCAAACAGAGCTTTTATAGTTCTGCATTATGCAAATTTCGGATCCTGACACAAATATATATACTCCCGCTACAGGAAAAACACACCAACAGCAAAAGAAAAAGTGCTACCCACTGCAAAATCAACTAGGAAGCAGTACACAAAAATATTTGACTTCAGTCGCCTTCATAATAGCACCAAAATTCAACGAAACCTCGAATTTGTATGTATGTGACACCCCTTGCCAATTATTCTTCTGGATAGAAACTCCAGAAGTCCGCCTTGCATTTCCAATAGCTTCACCATTCCACTCAACTCCTTCATGGTCCGTTCCTGGAATCAAGGAAACTAATAAGATCAAAACACAAAACTAGGCTGCATAAGTGTTTGTCTATTAAGGAACCTTCATTGCAATATTAGACGCGACAGCTAATAATAAGTGGAACAGTATCGAGGGTCCCTTTCTAAGAGATAATTAAGTAAAAAACTTTTAAGGGATGCCACTGGATAAATTTCAAATCAAGAGCAAATCACTTTAGCAGATTAAGAAAGAACAGAATTCACCACTAATCTCTATGGAAGCCCAGACAGGTAGACATTAACTGAATGTGTTTCGAGATGCCAGAGACAAAGTGAAAGCTTAATATGCAGAAACTGATAACTAGATGGTTATCAACAACTTTCTCAATAAGATACCAGCATGAGCAAGAAAAATGGCGGATTCCGGCTTTCATTTAGTGTTACAAAAATGGGCTTGTCATTTACCCTGAAACTTCCATTTTTGAACGTGGCATCGTAGGATTTCATTCAATTAGAGTTTCTTGGGCATCATCTATCGCAGAGATATATGCTACTGTACTACTTGAGTTTTCCTTTCTCCTAAAAACCCAACCTTGGTTAGATTGCCCTACTACTTGCATCTATTATTTCCTATGACAAGGGTTTCATTAGCCACTGAATTCAGAGGTTAAAAAAGTAATGAAAAAAAAGAACTCATAAACTTTCAAAGGAAAGGCAATGAAAATTTCAAACTCAATTCATCTATTGAACTTCATAATTGTGAGAGACGTAATAGATCAGTATCCTGAGACTTCAGAGATGGACTGGTACTCCAGTAGAGTCCCATGGTAATGGCGCGTTCGGAAAAAATTTCTGGACTTAGTAGTATTTTAACTATCCTTGATCTCTTATTGTCGTGTCACTAGAGCTAAGTTTGTCGATGCCTTTCACATGGACCTCCACGTGAATTCCATCCAAAGTGTGCGATACGAATCACTACTTAAATGTTTGTAACACAGGGTATACATGGGGGGTGCCCACATAAAACAACTGTAAATATCATCTGTACTCATGCATCGCTCATAGCTAGAATATTAGAATCCTTACCCACACATTCCGTGATGGTAGGATATTGGGGTTGCCTTTTCTTTTTTCCCCATAAGTAAGAAAATCTTCAACCAACAGGAATTAAACTCCAATAAGGTTCTTCCAGACAAATGGCTCCATATAGAAATCAATAGTTTTTCCAGACAAATGGCTCCCTCCATATAGAAATCAATGAAAAACAAATCAACCAGTTCATTTCAGCCGTGAGACACAAACCTTCCGAGAAATCTATTTGTTAAAGCATCCAACTCACAACTAATTCACAATGAGTGGAGAGGCTGCCCAAGCTCATATACTAGTTTTTGAGATATTAATTAACCAATGTGGGACAAGCTCTAATGCTCCCCTGCACATGCGACCCCTGACCCGCACATAGAGAGTTAAACAATGGATTTGCAACATTGGGATCATAACGAAACATAGTGCATTTATGGGACAAACAACAAGGGAATAAACAAGAGTCTTTTCCAAAATCCTCCGAAAGCCTAGCTCTAATACCATGTGCATTTAACTCAAAGCTAATTGGCAATAAGTGGAGAGGCTGCTAAAGCTCATATACTAGTTTTGGAGGTATTAATTAACCTATATGGGACAAGCTCTAACACTATTGATGCGCAAATCTCAACAAATGATACTACCAATTAAAGGTGGGGCAAAGGTAAAGGGTTTTGACTAGTCATCCTTAGATTGAGAGACTTCACTTCACTTCACTTCACTAGGGGCTTCCTTGACCATTTCATAATTTTCCAGAAGATGCATTTCCATAAAGAGCTCAAAGGCGAATTAATGTTCAAAATTTCTGTTCTAGATTTCAAGTGAAATAGCGAAGTACATTTATCCCCGGAACAATCAAAGACCAACGGCCTGCCTCAGCAGGCATAATGAAGTGCTGCTAGAAGTATGCATTGAAAGATATCAGGATGAGTAACTACAGAAGTTGTCATGAAACAAAATACACCACCAAAGAACATTTTTACTACTCACCAGTCTCTAAGATGAGTCAAGACTTCATGACCAAAGTTTCGCAAGTCTAACCACCTCGACTAATACAGAACAGAATAATATTATAGGTCTTCCGGAGAAACCAACCATATTCATTGATTTAGTTAAGTCCACATTTAAGCTTCTATTGTAGGTGTGTTTTTCTAAGACAATTGCACACGTCATCTATGAATTGCACTGCAACCCCAAGTTTCAGGATTGCTAGGAATCATTCGAAGAATTGGTAGCAAACATATTTTCCAATTCCTCTGGGAATTGATTAAAAAAGAGGTTCCAGCGGTGAAGGTACTGCAGAGCCATACAATAAAAAAGAATAAAAAGAGTTTAGGTTTCTCGACCTGAATTAGTCAACTCCCTGATGCCGATGGCAACTCAGTATTGTTTCTTAGTGTTTTATGCATGGACATTAACCAAATGATAACAAATACCAAGAAAATAAAATATTGCCCAACTAATTTGAAAACCAGCTATGCAACACACTGAAGCCAAGGCATTCAAAAGTATCAGTGAAACTTGGATAAACCATCAACGTTATGTTCTAAAAGAGACCAGCTATTGGAAATCGAAATGCTAATGTGCAATTCTATCTGCTGTGAAGGCATTCAAGTCCACTACTCAAAGCAATCCTTAGTATTCAAAATCAAATCTATATCCTTTTCTTATCGATAGTTACATGTACTTGCTGCATAGCCAAAATAAAAATGACAACCAAGTCCTAGTAATGCCGCATCACATCATACTTACCTAAAATTATCTCATTACATCATGCTTACTAAAATGTATCTATAACTATGCACTCCAGGACTTCCTTCTCCTAATTCTGAACAATCCTTGACATACAACAGGGACGCAGTGAAATAAAGGGCAACATATAAACAGCATAGAAACAAGCATCTACAATTTAACCAAGAAATGTTACTTTTTTGCTTCTAGGGAAAATATTCTTAGTTAAATAACTATTGTAATCCAGATTTACATCCAGAACAAATTAAAAGACTTTTTAATCAAAAGCTGCCCATTGAAACATCTACAGGATGTAATCTAGTAAATACTATCATCTACCAGTCACCGAAGATAAAAACCCCAATTCCTGCCTAACCAGCCTTCCAATAAATGCCAACCATAAACAAAAAAAAAAATAGCGCAAATCAAGATATGGAAGTTACTGAAAATTGTAAATATAAAACATCAAAGTTTCATCCCACCTGATCTTATGCATTGGATCCCCTAAACAACTCAAACAGTCCACAGCAACCATTCGAGAAAGTTTTTTGCACTGGTAGAGGGCCACAAGCTCTCAAAGGCTGCAAATGATTTCAAAAGAAACATGAAACAGATACAACAAGATGGCAATCATTTGATAAGTGTTTACTGAAGCATACAAATGATAAACTGAACGAAGCAGGCAGTAGGAATAGGTGCAATACCAGACTATCAGAGCATTCAGTAGCCACATAATCTTTATCATTTTCCGCATCGTTACTATTTCCAAGTGGAGGAACACTGGACGATTGCATCAGTCTCTCTTTATCCTCTTTTGCCGCAGATCCATTCGCAACTGAAGACACCGCAATATCTTCAACAGTGCTGGGCGACACTTTATACTCCTCTAGTTGTGATTCAGTAACCATCACATCAGGTGAAACCCCAGAAGTTACAATCTTTCCATTTTCCATAAACCCAAATTCAGAATCACTAGAGCACGTAGGATTCTCTATTGGTGTACTGTCAGTTAGCAGTCGTGATCTAGTATCCATTACAAGTGGTGACACCCCAGAAACTTCATTTTCTCCATTTTCCTTCAACCCAGATTCAAAATCACCCGAACACTTGGGATTCTCCACTGGCGTACGGTCATTTGGGTTAACCACCTCTTTAGATACATTCTCTGAGTTGACAGGAGGGATAGTTTTCACAAGCAAATTAGAGGGTTCTACTGCAACTAAACTATAAGCCTCAATATCTGCAATAATATCAGTAACTTGAGTTTCTCCAGAATCAACGACGGTAGGAGAAACTTTATACTCCTCTGGTTGTGATCCAGTATCCATCACAACTTGTGGAAGTCCCGAACTCTCACTCTCTCCATTTTCCTTCAATGCAAATCCAAAATCACTAGAGCACGTAGGATTAGTCATTGCCATGCTGTCATTTACCAGTTGTGATCCAGTATCCATCACAACTGGTGACACCCCTGAAACGTCATTATTTCCATTCTCCTTCAACCCAAATTCAGAATCAGTAGAGTATGGTGTCCTGTAATTTACAAGAACCATGTCTTTAGATACGGTCTCCAAGTCGGGAGGAGGGACAGTTTCTGCAACTAAATTAGAGGGTTCCTCTACAACCAAGTTGTAAGCCTCAATATCCGGCAAACTATCTGCAACTTCGGTAACTTCAGGCAAATCAGCTGTGTCGACTAAATTAACAGGAAAGGCATTTTTGGCAACAAGATCATAAGCCTCTTCTTTTTGCTCTCCTACTGCAAGATTATAGGCATCTATAACCGGAACACCATCGGTGACTAGAGTTACTTCAGGCAAATCAGTTGTCTTTACTGGATCAGCAGAAGTAGCAATTTCTACAACTAAATGACTAGCATCCTCCTTTGAAGCAATAGGATCATAACCCTCATCCACAACCAAATTATAAGCATCCATAGTCGGAACATCATCAGTAACTTGAGTTACTTGAGGCAAATCAGCTGTCTTTACTAGATCAGCAAAAGTAGTTCTTTCTTCAACCAAACAAGGAGCCTCCTCTTTTGATTCTCCTGATTCTATCACCACTATATTCTTCTCAACAACATGAGACTCATCATCAGAGCTGAAACAGCTGCCATACGTACCGCCATTTTGGGACTTATGTCCACCATCTGATTCCTTCATAGACTCAATAATCTTCGCATCACCATTCTTTCGGCCAGAATCAGCCTCTGGCTCCAACTCCCAGTCAACTTGAATAACACGGTTACCCTCCATTTCTGAACTCTGTATATCCTCTCCATCGCCGTTAAGTCCTGCCTTGGGTTCATTGTCAGCAACAATTGATCGAACAGATGAAGTGTCTTCTCTCTTTTCCATCTCCATCACCTCATCCTCCTCTCCCTCGTGCTGGTGGTAATGGTGGTCCTGTGAAGTAGGAGACCCAGTGTCTCCTCCATCACTCTCTTTCTCATCATGAACTTTGAAATCATCATCTCCTACCATAGTTTGATTGATTCAGAAGAATTCAACACATTGTTTGAGTGAACAAAAAAAAAGACAGATCAAGAAATACCCATCAAGTTATCTGAGCCAGAACTCAAAGTCATGAATGGACAGCTATAGAGTATGTTTGAGAGCGCCTATGCATAATTGTGGGGACAAAATAGTGATGAGGTTGGTACCTCTAAATTAAGGCCATCAAAAAGGAGCAAAATTAGGCTATTGCCTTTGTGCTATTTTCACACAAACGTCTGAAAAATTATATCCAAGGTATATATGTACCCAAAAAAAAAAATAGGTAGACATATATAACTATCATAATCAATACCCATCAACTCATCTGGACGAGGACTAAATATTAACAGCTCAAAACTGATTAGGTGGCCTAGTATTCGGAGAAACATAGGTGTTTTGTGGATTGAATGGATAGGTTTTGGAAGCAAGCAATCAACTTATTACTTATTGATAAATCCAAGAAGAAACAAGATAATTGACCCATACCCAATCCGATATTTTCACTCAGATAGTCGTAAATATAAAGTTTGTATCTCTATAGAAACATAGATTTAAAAACTAAATAGGCAATTAAATAAAGCGCCTTCCTAGAAGAAACAAGACAATTCACCCATACCCACCCCCATGCTACTGCCCCCTCAAACGATACAAAAACATACAGTACATCACTGATTAAAAGTAGATAATATATAATTGAGAGACAGATGAGCAAAGTACTTACAATAGTTACATGAATAGAGAATTGAGAGATGGCGTAGATCAGATCAAGTAAGTGATAAATACTAAGAACCATAAATTTGGGGGATTGATTGGACGAGAAAAAGCAAAGAGAAGTAGTAGTGAGTAGTAGAAGTTACCATGTGAATGAGTAGGGATAGAGCTGTTGGTTTCCTTTTGCTTCTTTTTCTTGGCAGCAGCTTTCCTTCTCTTTGGACCTGATGGCATGATTGGATTTTTGTACTGCTTGCGGTAAAGATGGAGTAGATCGTGGGCTGTCTGGGTCTCTCTCTCTCTCTCTCTCTCTCTCTCTCTCTCTCTCTCTCTCTCAGTGAGGGAAACTGAAAAAACCTTCTCTCTCACTCACTAGTTTCTCTGTGTCTCTCTGGTTTCTCTCTGCATCTCAAGTTTCTCTCTCTACTACTACTCTAGTTTCGGATTTGCACAGGACTGGGTTTGGATTTCAAAATGCAAAGGAGGGTGGGACTGGGACTGGGCAGCGCCAGATAAGGGTTGATCGTCTTATTAGTTTTTGGTTCCACAACAGGGAATCCAGTTTTTGGCGTCATTTATTGGGTTTTAATAGGACAAATTGGGTTCTTACGGTGGAGCCTATATGTGACAACAAATCCCACTTTCTCCCTCTAAAATTTTCGAAATTCATGTCAGGTCGGCACCATGACTTTTAGCATTTCTTTTTTTACCAATGTGATATTATGGCAAACCCCCACCAACTATGACTCATTTTCACTTTACGACCCTAATCTTCAAAACTCAACCCCTTTAACTAAATAAATAGCACATCCAATACACGCCCTAATTGAAAAATGAAATTTTACATCATTGCCCTCAATTCATAACCTAATTAACATTATGAGCCCTTTCTTCTTCCATCCAAAGTCTTTCCTCCCTGCCTAATATCATAAACTAGCTACCACTAATATTGGAAACAAAACCTATCTTAAACATTTAGCCAATCCAAATCAATACCCCAACCACCACCACCTGACCTAAAACCCTGAGCCCACTTCCCACCAAAAACCCTTATCGTAGGAAACAAAGCCTTCAAAGCCGTGAGGGCATCAAAGCTCATTGAAACTTCACAGTTTAAGTATGTTTGCCCTGTGAGCAATCCTGGAATGGGCGACCTTATTGGAAAGTCCTTGGAGTTTGGCCTGCCAAAGCAGACAATATTTTGCAAAGTGGTGGTGGGTCGTTATAGTTGGTATCAAAGCAGAACCCTCGATTATGGCCTACGAGCCATTTCTATAATCTGCATGAGCCACCTCTTGAATTGTGGAATTGGAACAAAGTGCTATGCAGAACTAAGTGTTATACCTCCCGGGAGAAAGTTTATGGGCCAATATGCAACGAGGACCTTGCATCATAAAGTGGAGAGAATGTGTATAAGAGAAAAGATCATGTCCTAACTTGCACAAGGACTTTTAAAGTTGGGAGTTGGAACTTCGTAATTAAGCATGCTCGCCTTAGAAGCACTCCTAGGATAGGTGACCCTATTGGGAAATCCTTCAATTTGGGTGGCCAAAGTGGACAATATAGTGCAAGGCAAGTCGCTACACAGTTGATGTTGGTGTCACTATTTGAACTAATTAAATTAAATATCGTGGTAAGTGTTTGTCTAACGGATGTCGTGACGTCACGACCAAAAGGGGGAAAAGGAAGGTAGGGTATGTCGGTGGTCCAGAGGTGGAGGCATCGCTTTGATAGAACATTGGTAGCAATGGTGTGGTCGGGAAGCATGAGGTCCTCACTTTATTTAAAATGGGGGATCCCTCGTTAGAAGTTGATCCTATATATATATATATATATATATATATATATATATATATATATATATATATATATATATGAAAACGATCTATTGAGGGATCCCTCATGGAAATTCCGTGCAGACCTCATGGATTGGGGTCAAATCTCGATGATCCAAACCGTTTAGTGTTTTTAAAACATGTTCGATACCTAGAGATGGCTTCATTCAAGCAGTTTTCGATAAATTGTATATGTACAGTTATTATAAATAACTACTCGGATGAAGCCCTCCTAGGTATTTTTTTTTTTTTTGGCTATTCTGCGTTAAGACCCTTAAAAACACATTTTAAACACATTGAGCGGTTTGAATCATGTAAGTTTGGACCGAAAAGTTGAAAATAGGTGAAGTCCGCACGGAGGAATCCCTCAGTAGAACATAACTCTATATATATATATAGCCATAATTGGTTTCAATAAAGGGTATGTTATACACTACACCATACATATGGAGGTGATCAGGTATTACACATTGTAGAGGGGAAATTTTGTGCGGTCTCGTGCCACGTGAAAAAAAAAATGATCAAGTGTGAGACTAGTTAAAAAATTATTCGACTGAATGGGCTAATCTAGGACCCATGAAAATTGAGATGTGAAATATAAAAATAAATAAATAAATAAAGGGATGAGACAAAATACATGAATTAAAGTAACTTGTGAAAAACCATTTTTTTTCCAAGAAAATCATTGATCGAGATTTCCTAGTGTACTGTATGGGAGTGTGATACCCATTTCACCAGAAAATGGAATTTCACTAAAAAATGGAAATGCCCAAGCCGATGAAGCTTACCGATAGGCCTACTGTTGGGGTGTACCGATGGACCTGTCGACGGGTTGCACGGTGCACCGATGGGGGTATGTATGAAGCACAAGCCGACACCCCAGACTGCATGGGTGTCTTGAAACTGACGGGGGAGTTGTTCCATTACATTATTTTTAGAATCTCATTTCTTTTTCTAATAGACTTTTTTGCACCACGTGGGTTGCTAAAAGAAGGGTAGATGTTGAACCTATTCCTAAACACATGATTTTGAAGTTTTTACTAAACATGAACTTCAACTTTGAAAGAGGTTTGAACTATGAAATTCATTTAAAAGCCCAAACCGATGGGACTAATGCCGATGGGGGTACCCGATTTGGGGAGCTGTTCCCTTTACTTTAGCATCCCATCTCTTTTAGGCGTTAAGAAATCCCATTCGCTGTTCCAATTTGTTTTCAAGTTAGAACCAACTAAGACAATGGGATTGGTCAATTCAAGTCAAGAAAAAATTCATTTTTTTAGGAACATCTCATGCATTAACTTTAACCCGACATGGCTTGGGCACGATTCAACAAATATCAAAATTTGGCCAAAATGTGACCTGATTGCGTCACGACCTACCTCACTCAAGTCCTCAGATAAGAGGCGATAACACTGTGATAGATTATGATACCCTAGAGAACGGGGACATGATGAGGATAGACGTCAACCCTAAAAAATGCACCCGGACGAGTTAGTCCACCCCAATCGACTTGGCAGGACTAGAGGTGAGGTCATTTAGAGACTTGGTCACGGTGTCGTCACAACCAAGGAGGTCGTGACCACACTGCTTTTTCGGGATTACTAGAGATTTTTGTGGATTGGTGGCTAAGGACAAGGGTTCACCGCGGAGAGGCACTCACGGAGTAACACCTGTGAGACCGCCGCGGATGTCTTAGGGGTCGCAGTCTAGATGGTACGGAAGGAATATTCGTGCACGATCTATGTGACACATGTCCGGAATTTTATAAGTGGAATTGTCTCAGAAAGAGAGGCCAAGTCCTCAATAAATAGGGCATCCCTCCAACTTTTCTAGGAACCTTTTTTTCACGAATCTCGAGAGTGATTATAGAGATAGAAAAATATTCTCTTGAGAGCATTCACTCCGATTCAAAGGGGGAATTCTGTTAAGGGTTCTTTCCTACCATCCTAGCCTTGTTATTCACTAGTTCCATATATTTCTCCTTAGTCCATTTGTCTAATCTTTTATTATTCTCCTCCTTAATCAGTTTAGTCTTGATTTACGTATCAACTAATTTCACTCTCTTCCACACATTTGATTTTAAGCCGAGAATGCCAAAATCGATTGGGATTTGTGCAATTGGGAGTTGGATGACGAGGTTGGAGCAGTTGAAGGAAGTGGCTGTGGTAGATGTTGAAGGAGCAGTTGAGTTTCAATTATTATGGTGGCCAAGTAAAATTTTGGGTCCTGCACAAGTGATCCGAGTCGTTCATTATTCTAAGAACATTTTTACGAAGGGACCCACAAAATTTCAGCTCAATCAGACGGTTAGAAGTAGTTCAACTAAAGCCTCACCGTTTCAATCGAAAGAGCTGAAACTTTATGGGCCCCTCCCGTAAAATGTTCTAAAAATAATGAACGGCTCGGATTACTCATGTGGGGACCCAAAAGTGAGTCTCCAAACGCGATCTATACAATTTTTGTGCTCCCCATTCTGTACCCGTAGGTTTCTCCAGTGAATAATTTCTCCGGTTCAAAAAAAAGATGGTGAATAATTTCTCGTTCGTCTAACTTGTCTCCGAAGTTTGACACCTATAGCTAAGAATTGGATATAATTTCTTCAAAATATCCATATATGTATTAAAACAATTTACTACTATTTTTTTCCTCCAAAACACCTTAGCAGAGCAACAAATGGAGCAAGGGGAGAAAGAACTTCAACTGGGGCCATACGTTTATTTTTTCTATTAGAGACAAAAGGGCCTGCTTTGGCTATAAAATTAAAAATTGGTTTTAAAAAAAATTATTTTATTCTTATTCAATTTTTTTTTGCATTAGTTAATTTTAAGGTCGAAGATTTTGTGGTTTTACGGATTCATACCGGCCGAGGCGAATCTAATAATCTTTCCTATAAAAATATGGTCAAAACTCAATTTTTTTTGAATAAAGCCAAAATAAATCCAATAATCCAACTATTTTGGCTTTATTCAAAAAAAATTTGAGTTTTGACCATAATTTTATAGTCGTTAAATTCGTCTCGTCGAGAGAAATTTAGATATTATAAAATCTTGACGCAAAATTAATAAACACAAAAAAATATTGAATAAAGACAAAATAATTTTTAAAAAAATCGATTTGTAGTTTTTTATCCAAAGGAAGTCCTTTCATTCAATAAAGTCCGGCAACACTTATAAATGACTCTGTCTAAAGTACACTGATAAGAACTTCATCCGGGGTCGTACTTTCACTGACAGGAGTAAAAATATTACTAAATACATACACAATTTAATACTAATTTGTACGAACAAACTACTTGCGTGGCATTATTTTATTACTCAAAAAATTGTAAGTTGTTATCGTCTGCTTTTACCCGTAGACAGTGTTAAAACAAAAATGTTATGGATCTGCAAAAATCTTGTATGAAAAACTTGTACCAAAGTGAGTTGTGTGGTAGAGAGAAGCTTAACGCTTTTCCTTTCAAAAGATATAAGTGGCTTTACATTTCTTCACCCTAATCAATGCGTTTGGAGTCGTTTTTGGAATCATTAAGCGTTGTTAAAAAAAATTATCCTCCCTTCATTCAAAAAAGTAAGTCCCCAAAAAAAAAAGTACAATTTTTATATAAAAACTAATTTTACTTCCGTGAAAAAATTTTCAAATAAATTTGACACCAAATTATGCAAATTCTTTTCAACAGTGTCAAGAAATTTTAAAAAGTTTTGCACAAATTCTGTTTTTTAATTCGAAAATTGTAGGCACATGTTTTTAAGTACAATTTTTTGGAGGGGAGGGACCAGTACTAGGTAAATAGGTTGTAGTACAAGTTACCTTTGACAGATGATAGCATTTAATGTGGAACGCTACTAGAGGTACAACTCCTTTGTGCATCGAAAATGCCCCCACAGAAATGGTGAGAATTTGGTTTAAGTACTTCTAACCGTTTTATTGAGCTGATTTTTGACAGCTCTCTCGAAAAAATGTTTTAAGAACAATGAACAATTCGGATTACTCATGTGGGACCTAAAAGTAAATCCCCAAAGCCATGAGGTGCATTTTCGGTGCACAAAGGGGTGTACCCCAGGTTTTTCGTTTAATGTGAAGTGGGAACAAGGGATAGGGCATGGGAAAAAAAATCTCTGAAATTTAGGGTCTTGTTTGTTTTGGTTTTCAAGAACCGGTTTTCTTAATTATTATTTTTATTTTTACTTTTACTTTGCTTTCTATCTCTCTCTAATAATTAATACCTACTCCCTCCGTTCCTTTTTATTTGTCCCACACTCTCTCTCTTACCTTTTTTCAAATCAAAAAATTACATACTTCCATGTATCATTTTTCAAATTTTTTGGCACCGAATTAAAGTACACGATGAGTACTTTAATTTGATGTAAAAAATTTTCAAAAATGATACACGAAAACGCATTATTTTTTCATTTGAAAAGTGACACGACTTTTCGTAGAGGATAAATAAAAAGGAACGGAGGGAGTATTTTTTAATTATTATCCCTATTTCTCCGTTCAATCATTCAAAAATCAAAACTTAAAACCTAAAACCAAACACAACCTAAATTGTATTTAAAAATAAAAATAAAAATTAAAAAAATCGATTCTTAAAAACTACTGTAAAACGAACAAAGCACTGCCTCAAATATTTGTTGCGAGGATATTGGAACTTGGAACGTAGCGGGGGGGAAGTATGCGCCGAGTGAGTGGTTTGGTTCGCCCCACCTCTCTCACTTTTATGTCATCTCAATTTCATGATGATTTCTCTATCCACCTCTCCCACTCTCTCTCTCTAGACTCTTGACTTTGATCAACCCGTGGAATCTTTGATTATGCATTTGGTGCGTGTGCTGCCACTTGTCACGCCGCGGGTTTAGCAAAACGTATTTTGAAGTCGGCCATAAGTAATCACAGATTATCCCCTTCAACTATCACCATTTTTCACTTTACTATCTCCATCTAAAAAACTCTCATAAAAGCATCTCCGACAACCTCTTCATTTTTATCACCAAATTGGCTACAAAAGTGCCAAAAACCATTTTGGCAAGCCCCCCAAAATAGCCAACACTCAACAACCTCACCATTTTGGCAGAATCACCTTCCACCTAGCGCGCGCGTAGATCTGACTCACTGGCACGAGCCAGCTTTGACTAGTGCGTGTGATGGCACCGAAGCTCCGACGACGACGATTCTTGCACCAATCGTCTCGTCTTGATGTCCGCTACACTGTGGACGTCTCAAAATGATTTTAGCGATGGGTCATTTTTTCCGATGAGAGACGGAGAGAGAAAGAGGTCTGTTGGCGATCTCGCCGATACCTCCTCATACCTCGCCTGCTGTGGCAAGGTATTGTAGCCATGATTTTCTTGGCGAGGTAGATGCTGAGGCTGCTGGGTGTCATTTGCTGGGGAACTTACCTCGCCATCTTACCATTTTGGTCTCGCCGGAGACCTTGGCGAGACTGCCGGAGATGGCCTAACAGAGGCTAAACGCTCAAATATGAATGGAAGAGTGATAGAAGGGTCTAAGCAACATTAGAATAATACATGACAAAAATGCCATTTTTTACAACGATTTCGTGTTTATGATTCATATTTAAAATATTTGAAAATTCCCTGTTAATTCTTCTAGTATACGATTATCGAATAGAATGGGGTGGCCACAAAGAGAAAATAATTGACGAAGAGAAGCGTGTTATTTGAATTAGAGGATGTATTTCAAATAAGAATTAGAAGAAAATTTACAAATATGTTAATAGCCATAAAAGTTAACATATAACAATTGCTCATTAAAAAGAGAGATTCGATCATAAATTCCTCATATCGGAAACTAATGCTTAAATTTTGACGAAAGAGTGACAGAAGGGGCTAAATGATACTAGATGTCATAAATGGTAAGGTGTAGGATTTTTTAGATGAAAGAGGTAAAGTGAAAGAGGCAACAATTTAAATGAGTGATTTGTAATTAACCTTTTTTATTACTCCCTCCGGCCCTAATTTTATAGTCCATTTTCAAGTTCGGTGTCATTTTTTAAAGTGTTATTTCTTATAATCTACAACGTTTTAAGTGATTTTGAATACTTTGTTTATTAGATTAAATTAAGATATATCAAACAAGATCCATATTACATATAAAATGTATTACCGATTAAAATATATAATCATTTTTTTCTGATTAAGATAGAACGATGGACTATAAAATTAGGACGAAGGGAGTATCAAACAGTCGGCTATAAGTCTAAGGCCCTATTCTTCTAGTATTTGGTAGAAATTTGTTTTATTCTTAAAATTTTTGTTAGATATAAGTCCAATTTGAAGTACTTTTTACCTGTCTCAATAAAAGGAGTTTAAAAATAAAAATTATGATCAAAAGTATAAAAAAAAAGTTTATTACAGAAGAAAAAGTGTGAAACTGTTTTTCTATCTTTAATATTGTCATATCTGAATTTTTTCTACTATGATTTATTTTTTTATATATATTTATCTAACTCATCACATTGTCCTTTCAAAAAAACTCATCACATTGAGACAAATAATTGTTCCAAAAAGTTTAACGTAAAATTTCCAAATTACATGAGTGATTGGACAAGAAGAGCCCAACAAAAATGTGCCGAAAATAAGACCTCGAAAACTGTTCTTAGTGCACTTGTTGAAGTGTTTGCTGGTGAGGAGGAAAGTAGCAAGAGAGGGGGACGTTTCTCTTTTAGACCACTTTTTTCAATTTTTTGTTTTGCAAGTTTTGTTTTGTTTGTTTGTTTGTTTTTTTTTTATACCCTCTTTAGGTGTTTAGGTGTGGTGAATGTACATCATCTTGAGCTGCGTAATTTCTAACTTTCTAGTATTGAATGGTTACGTTTATGGATTAAAAAAAAAAAGTTCCAGAGATTTAGATGAGTTTTTAATATGAAAAATTATTTAGCATTCTGGTGTCAAGGACGACTCAAACACTAGGCCATTAAAATTAGGGTCTAGGAGCCTCTAATTTTAAAGGACCTCAGTTTTTACTTGTGCAATCATTAATGATGTAAGTTTTGACTCTTGGAGTAAAACAATTGATAAAAAAGCCTCCTATAGGACCTTTCACGTTCACCTACTCTTTTTGCCAAGGTTAATCTTTTTATGAAATTTGTTGATCGTGTTTCACATTGTTGGAGTTTTGGTATATTTTAATAGAGGTAATTAAATAATCATTCGTTTTTTGGATACTATTTAGATTTTCATTCCCTTGTTTTACAGAATTATGTTTTCATCCTTTTCCATTGTGAAATACCTTTTCTACCCTTTTACTATGATATCAACATATACAAGATTATATGTTTACCTAATTTTGTGGGATTCAATAACATCCTAATTTTGTGGGATTCAATAAGTTCCTAATTTTATGGGATTCAATAACTTTCTAATTTAGTTGGATTTAACTATTTTTTAATTTAATGAGATTCAATCACATCCATTAAGAGAGATAATAAAAGAAATTTCAAATTCAAAAATTTGTTACTAATGCGTGGTGAAATTATAAATAACCAAGAAAAAAAATAAAAAATAAAAATGCACCAGCAAATATGTTAAAAATGGCATACATGAAATTATAGTTTTTTAACATGTTTGTTTTTCATATTTTTTTTTTACCATGTAAATTCTTTACGAACATGGTAAATTTAATACAATAATAAGGAAACATGGTAAATTAGTTAATACATCATTACAAAATCATGGTAAATATTGTACATTACACATTGAAACATGGTAAATAGTATAAACTAGTTACATTACATTAAAACATGGTATACTAATTATATTGTACATTGAATGTGAAGAGAATAGTGTTGCTCTCGTTACCAACAAGGTACTCAGCGATGCAAGCTTGACCACCACCGCCCTTTCCAAGTAGTTGAGAGTTACTACGGCTTTCACGAACACGGCTTCCTATTCACAACCAAAGTACCGCCGCCACCACTCGCTGATAATGTTTTAAAAAAAGCTAATTTAAACATGGTGAATATGTATAACTATTGCACAATTTACTATGGTAAAAAAAGTATAGTAACAGTTCTGATGGTAGATTAAAAATAATCATGGTAAAATTATGTCCAAATAATATTAAGTCATTATGGTAAAAAATAAATGGAGACAAAAAAACATGGTAAAAATATGTTGAATATAAAAAAATAATGAAAAAAAAGGTTGAGCCACTGATATTGTAAAGAGATAGTGCAAGAAACATTAACGAAACAAACATGGTAAAATCATATTTATGTACAAGAAAAACTAGCCACGCCAACAATCATCTAAGAAAATCATTCTTGATTCCTTATCTTCCTTTTAACGCATCCCAAGTATATATATATATATATATATATATATATATATATATATATATATATATATATATATATATATATAATATAAACAGAACAACATAGAAAACCAAAAAAGAATGAAAGGAGAAACAAAACACTATTGCATGGTTACGGGAAGAGATCGGTCAGAACCTTCTTCATGCCTATGTGAGGCAACGATAGCAATTACTGTTGAAATTGGTTTTGAAAAGCTAGATCATGTTGTTAAAAAACAGACCAAATTATTTAGGTGACCAACACAATTGAGGTTTGTTTTCAATTACCTCTGGTATCTGTCGAATTTGAGTTGCAAGCTCCCTTTTTGTGATAATCTGCGTGAAAGGGATTTCATCAAATACAAATAAATCCAAAGACCTCATGATTCAAGCATGCTAAAGATTTTTGAGATACGGGAATGAAAAAAAATACCTTTCAAGCAAAATAATGTTTCGGATGGTTCTGCTACAGTGATTGAGTTTTTCAATGGTTTTGCCAAGGAGTTAGTAATTGAGATGGCAACAAACTTGAAAGGTATTTTTTTTCAGTCTTGTATCTAAAAAATCCACAAAATCCCAACGAATCCACAAAATCCCAAACGAATTAGTGAGTTTAAAAACCAGTTACAAGTTCTTTCAAATAACGAAGCAAGCATTTAATCAACCAATGCATGACCAAGATAATCTAATAATGTTCAGAACTAGAAAAAAAGAAGAGTTTGCTACTGAAGGACCAAAAAAAGTAACCTTAATTTCAGGATGACGAGGATTCCGGGACTGATTTCATCAGCACGACATAGAAGGTGGAAGGGACGAGTGGTTTTTGTGATTTTCTGGGTGAGTGAGATTTGGGATTCCATGGTTTTTGTGATTTTTGAGTGAGGATGACGAGGATTTCGGGACGATTGAGTTTGAATAAAAAATGACGGTGGATGAATGATAAAGCGACATAATAGAGATTGGGTTTTATCCCAATCCCGTAACTATAGTAGAGGACTTCATAAATTTGAAAATGGTCCACTTCCCACTCCCCATATATGCAACTTTGAATTTAGTCCTCAATCCCTTAATTTGTTACAATTATATAATTATATATAGATAAACGGCATTTTAGGATTTTTTTGAATCTCCGGATGGAAACATAAGTTCTAAATAGGCTCAAGATGATTTTCTAATTTTAAGTGACTAAAATGATCATTATTTAAGTGCCCCATTTTAATATTGAAAAACAGGATTTTTAAGTATTTCAATTATTATTTAGAAATAGTAATAAGGGGGCATATTCTAAAATATCATGAGGTCGTATATTTTATCCTTGGAGACTAAGTGTGGGGGTGTCTCTGCCGGAGTGAACTCTCTGAACCTTCTGGGAGTTGGATGGGCTACGGTGGAAAGTATGATGCACGCCTGAGGGGGACCTGCATAAGTAGGTAACCTCGTTAGTGCCTAGCCCGGACGGTGGTGGTCCGGGAAGACACTCCGATGATAAAGTCAGTCACTGGAGGGAGGAAATGTGCAACATATCTCAAGAAAGAAGTGAAGTTATGAGGGTAGTAAATGAGGAGAGAGATGTCTTTAGTGGTAGTTGTGAGTGGGTATTTATAGGCAGAGGGGGCGTGCGTCGCACACGCTCGGCTCCCCCCACTCGCTTGTCATTCAAGGCGGAATGACGAAGAGGTGATCTTCCGCCGCCACATACCATGACCTGATGACGCCATGGCACGGGCCTCAGAGTCCCATCACCTCGAGACATTCCCATCACTCCACGCGCCGGCAGCGGCGGTGGCAGTAGGCACGCCGCATTTAATGCCCGCTGGGGGAAAGTGTAGCGTGTCTCGTGCGCTCTTCCCAAACCAAGTGATTCCAGCCCCCACTTGTCCAGAATCGCTCGGCACGCCGAGCGGCCCGCCCGATGCCTTCGGCACGCATCGGGCGGAGGTCCCGAGGGTATGCCGCAGAGCCGCGCGCAGAATGCCACACCTTGGGCGCCTCGCCGGGTAAAAGATCGCTCAATCCTTATTCGGCCCGCAATCCACGCATACGCGTTCTCGCTAAGGGTGCCAAATTCGCTCTAAGATCTTTGTCGGCGGATCAAATCGTATTCGATTTGATTCTCGAGATAGTTGAACTTTTTCAGCTTTCTTGTAGTTTTGGGAGAGTGACTCCGCTAGTCCCCGCGGATCCGGCCGCTACACTAAATATGGGATTAATTGTCTCATGCTATGAGTTGGCGTGTTTCTAATTAATGGCTATGTATCTAATTAATTGATTCATGCATCAAATGGGGAGGAGACTTATAAGGATTGACTAACTTCCTTCATGCTTCTCTATATACATGCATTTCATGTGTGAGCAAGATAAGAAGCAAGCCGAATGCTTTGAGAGCCTAAGGCAATGTTACTAAGGGTCTTTATATTGCTCCATACTTGTATTTTGTGTTCTGTTCTTAAAGAAAGATTACCCAACAAAATGTAAGGGTGTTTATTTGGTGGAGCTTTGGGTTCTAACTTACTTGTGCAAGGTGGTTTGAACCAACACGAATTATTAGTTAGACTGTTGTATCCTGGGGGAGACAAGCCATGTGGGAGATCTGCTACATCGGCTAGTGGTTTAAGATTCAACCAGCCACAGAGGGTTTGAATCTCCTTAAAGAAAGCGAGATATCCACGCCTCAGTCCGATATTTGTGTAAATCCACTTTTATGGATAATTTTGTAATATCCACAGTGATTTACTTGATATGTAAGTGGATATGTGTACTCATTGAGATTTAAAAATGAGAATGGATGAGGTTGCCCGTGGAGTAGGAAATTTGTCTTAAAACCAAATTTATCTGAACCACATAAAAATCTTGTGTGTTCTCTTGGTTTGTCTTTTGATTATGGTTCGATTTACTGGCTCAGTACCCATTTTGCGGCAAGCACCCCAACAATTTTAAGGAGATTCAATGGTGAGTAAAAAATCATGAGAACACATCAGGATTTGAAAAAAAAGAAAAGAAGGAGATTTGAGTAAAGCCCTACCGGTGCAACAGATAGAGAGACCTTGGTCACATGCTTCTTGTGTAGGAGTTAGCTTGGGAGCTAACTCGTATGCTATTCTCAAGGAGGTATTCCATCACTGAGGTAAAATTTAATTTTACTACCAATTTCTTTACCCAAGAATTATATCTTCTTATTCGTTCTTTTGAAGCCCGTGAGAAAATTCTTAAAAAAAACCTCATGTTGGGAAAACCCAACAAGTTAAAAGATGAGCCATTAAACTCCCTTTAAAAATTGTCCGGTGCTATTGGAAATGTTTTTTTTTTTAAAAATAATAATAATAATAATGGAACCGTTTACCTCAGAATTGTAACAAGTGAACAGAAATACCACAGAAAGTTGGCTGCTGTTTTGAGTTGAGTCGCGGACTAGGTCGCTCTCTTTAAAACGTTTCGTGGCTCCGCTCTCTCTGTGCAAGCAGTTGCAGCCACGCTGTCTCCAGGATAAAATAGCCCAGAATATAGCCTCTGTCTCGATCCTTTTTTGCACGGGAAAAAACCGGAAATACAAAACACAATCGACCTTTCTTGCTCTATGAATTTCTGTAGTGAGAATGATTTTCGGTGTGAAGAAATGGCTGGAGAACAACACTTTATATAGGTGTGAAAAAACAGTTTTTTTGTAATGGCACAATGCACAATAAATATGGCAGGGGAAATCATTTCCGAAAAATGGTTTAATTGGTCAAGAAAAAATCTTTCTGTAAATAAATTTTGGCAAAAACGTGAGCTAACTTCACTTCGTATGTGTGTGAGGCTTCAAATTCAGGGATTTACATTCCGGATTGATTTTGACAAATTTGCTTGGACCTTGGCCCAACCAGTGCACGCACAAGACCTCTTTTGGGCCTAGCTCATCAATGGTTCATGAAGCTTCCACACTTATAAAGAACACAAATGTTTTCTAGTTAGCCAATGTGGGACAAGTGTTCTTTTGAAGAGTTTCTTTTGAAAAATACACAATCCCAACAGGTGCATAAGTGGGCATTTTGTTTGAATTTGCACATTTTACGGTAGCATTTATAAGGCTACTATTATTGTGGAGTCTTTTACGACTATGAACTATTCAGACAATAATATGGAGAATTGTGTGAAAGGGTGGTGTGTAAAAATTTGCTTTTAAGCATATTTGTTGTAAATGGTTCACGGAAAATTACTCCCTTCGAATGGTAAAAACCATTTACTTGGTGATTCTTGCCCAACCAAGTTAACCGGGAGTAGTGAGGTGGGATTAGAATTTACTCCTTTTTGGATGTGTTCTCTTTTCGCAACTTCAATCATCTGCAATAGCCTCACCCAAAGAAAAATTGCTTGAGTTTTACTCAAGAAAATGGCTTCTTAAGACACATGGGTAAGAGATGGTGGGTGATGGAATGATCTAATTTTTTGAATTAGACGTTTGAGAAATATTCTCTTTTTAATTTAACAAATGGTGGGGGGAAAAAGAGAACACTAATGATATATATTTTTTAAATTCAAAAGACTTCCCCATAAAAAAAGAGAAATATTTTGATTGTCTTCTATGACACAAAAAAGAGAGAACACTAATCCATAATTGTATAGCATCGTTGGAAATCGGTTTTAAGTCATATGGATTCCTTGTTGCTTTTTCGGACATTACGATATGCTAGCTACATTTGAATTTGTTGGTTTTTGATATTTCAGTCCTCAGTATACTTTAAAAGGATCCAATGACTTGTGGGCTATCGGAATTAAAAAGGCTATATGATTTTTGGATTGGTTGGGGTATAAAAAGATTTGGGTGATAGCATGTGCTATTTATGTGGTTTACCAAACCTGACTGTTTTCTAAGTGCTTTATTTTGAGAAAAGTAATTTGCAGGAGTACTAAGAGCAAGCCCAACAGCTTAGCTAAATGAGAAAATTAGCTATTTTAAGCTAACCAAATGGGAGAATGTCTGCTCCAGCAGATTAGGTAAATAGTTAGCTATCCATCCCTCATGTACAATACTTAGCTATATACAGCCAAGTACTTTTCACCAGGAACCATTTTTTATTGTTTCTCTCTCTTCCCACCTTCTCTCCCTCCTTCCAACATCCAGCGATCAGAAGCAGTGATCGACGGCGACAATGAGCAGCAACAGCAGCGATCGCCGGCGACGACGAACAGCAGCAGCGGTGACGACGGCGGCGACGGGGTTTTGACGCTTGAGACGATCGACGACGAACAGCTTGAGACGATCGACGGTTGTGATGCTTGAGACGATCATCAGCAGCGGTTTGAGACCTTGATTTCGATTAGCAACGGCGGCGGGGTTTTGACGCTTGAGATGATCGACGACGACGACGAACAGTGGGTTGTTTGTGACGATCGACGGGAACAGGGGCTGTTTGTGTTCACGCTTTTCCGTTGAACCAGGGGCTGTCTCTGCTCCGGTGAACAGGGGTTGTTTTTGCTCCGGCAATTTCCGAGCTCATCAACAGCAGCATCGACCTCATCAGCACAGTAAATCCGGCGGTTTTTTTAATTATTTTAAAAGGAAAAAATAATTTTTTAATTGAGGTTGGGTAAAACAGATTGTATTGTTGAAGGATTGAAAGTGATGTGAGGTAAATATACACTGTTCACCAGTTCTTTTGGCAAAAATTTTGCCCAAGCTGTTGGGCTTGCTCTAAGTCACAAGTTGTGATTCTTGACTTGGCTTTGAGTACGCCACTGAGACGGGCGAAATTTTTATCTCCGGAGAAACAACAATTTTGAAAGGCTTGTTTTATGAGTCAGGATAAATTCCTGCAGTACTTAATACAAATTTCAGTTTTGAGATTTGAAATTTTATGTCAGGTAAAAAGATTTTCTCTACCATTGAATTTACTTTAGTGAGTGGTGGTGCAAGTCACACAAATAATTTTATTGTGACAAGCACCACATTAAAATTGGTGCAGTAAAACCATTTTTGCAAATGCTGAAATCCAGACTTTGTGAAATATTGAAATTTCTGTGGGTAAAAATGAGGATAAATTTTTGAAGCATGCTCATGTAAAAATTTCAAATGAGAATAAATTTTTGGAGCATGCTCATGTAAAAATGTCTAGATTACATAGAGGGGGAATAGACCTAAGCCTGGAAATATGGCAGGAGCCATGTATGGGGATACCCAACCCAGGGACCAGAGATCCTGTAACTGGGTTCAGTGTGAAAAATGAACATATGGCGGTCATATCAAATGCACTAATATTTTATTTTGTCTATCCATATGGTGTGAGTGCATTTATCCTATAACGTTTTGAGATGTTGAGTTTTCTAAAAGACTCTTAATGAAATTCTGTAGCTCTTTTCGAGTGGGGTGTTAGAGTTACAGGAACACTCTTGACAGATTTCACCTATGTGAGTATGAAAGTGGGGCCGCTTTCTATGAGAATTGGGCTTATTCTCAAATACACTCATGAAAAGCCAAGATTAGCACAAGGCCGTAATGTGCTAGACAATAAAGCTTATGTCAACACCTGGATAATTATGTGTGGGCAATGATATTTTATTTCCCCTAAGCAGTCATGGTTCAAGTAGTCTGAGACTACCACTCACTCTGGAGTAGAGATCATTGTTTCACTAGTGTAGGTTCAACGCAGAGTCACACCTATCATGGTGCATAATGTCCCTTTTTGCTGGTTAATCTCTCGAAGTTTTTTTTTTGACATGCTATTTTTTTTTGTTTTTTAATATTAAAATAGGTGGGGGAATGTTGAAGTTTTGGTATATTTTAATATTGAAAAACGTGATTTTTAAGTATTTCAATTATTATTTAGAAATAGTAATAAGGGGGCATTTTCTAGAATATCATGAGGTGGCATATTTTATCCTTGGAGACTAAGTATGAGACTAATTGTCTCACGATATGAGTTGGCATGTATCTAATTAATGGCTATGTATCTAATTAATTGATTCATGCATCAAATGGGGAGGAGACTTATAAGGATTGACTAACTTCCTTCATGCTTCTATATATGAAAGCATTTCGTGCGTGAGTAGTATAACAAGCAAGCCGTATGCTTTGAGAGCCTAAGGCAGTGTGACTAAGGGTCTTTATATTGCTCCGTACTTATATTTTGTGTTCTGTTCTTAAAGAGAGATTACCCAACAAAATGTAAGGGTGTTATTTGGTGGAGCTTTGGATTCTATTTTACTTGTGCAGGGTGGTTTGAACTAACACGACTTATTAGTCAAGTTGATGTATCCTGGGGGAGACAAACCATGTGAGAGTTTTGCTGCATCGGCTAGTGGTTTAAGATTCAACCAACTGTAGAGGGTTTGAATCTCCTTAAAGAAAGTGAGATATCCACGCCTCAGTTCGATATTTGTGTAAATCCACTTTTATGGATAATTTTGTAATATCTACAGTGATTTACTTGATATGCAAGTGGATATGTGTACTAATTGAGATTTAAAAATGAGAATGGATGAGGCTGCCCGTGGAGTAGAAAATTTGGAATAAAACCAAATTTATCCGAACCAAGTAAAAATCTTCTGTGTTTTCTTGGTTTGTCTTGGTTTGATTATGGTTTGATTTATTGGCTCAAAACCCATTTTGCGGCAAGCACCTCAACACACATTTCTATGTAGAAATGTAGACTCTAGCAACAAATATTCTTGAGTACTAGAAGTTTTTGGAACTTGAGGAAAGTGAAAAAAAAGAAAGGAAAATTAATATTTTTCTCTCTCCTTGTTTGGTTTCGAGAGAAAGAAGAGAGAAAACAAAAAATCTAAGTACTGTGAATAGTGTAATTTCCTCCCACTTTCTACCCACTTTCCTCCCATTTTATTTTCTGTTTTTTCCCCTTTCCATTTCCCATGTTCCAAACAAATCCGATAGTCTCAAAAAGTAAGAAATATCATTTTCCAATGAAAAATAAAATATATTAAATCAAACAGTAAGATTTTTTGAACTCTTGTCGGCATCTTACCAAGATTTCACCTTGAGCATCGAATGAATTTGGGCAGCCGGAGCATCACGAACGCTAAATAATCTTATCTTTTGACATAAGGCCTACGTAATATAGTTGAACAACATGAAACCAACTACAGGTGTAATTCTATAAGACTAGGCTTTTGTGTGTTTTAGATTTGTATAGAACGGGAACGGAATATACTACTGGAGTATTAAATGTTGGAAAAAGTAAAGAATATTTTTGGGAGGTGCTGTGCAATCGGGTGCTTTACACCGCGTTGTGCACCTCTTGGCTATCCCATTGTATTTTGAACAGCATAGATGTGTTCGATAATTTTAATTTATTTTTACCGGTAAAAAATCAAAACACATCTCGACCATCCAAAACACGATCGGACAGCCGAGGGTGCACAACACAGTGCAAAACACCCACCCCTTGTCCTTTTCATATGGTCTTATGCACTAGTTTTTTAAAATTGGATTGCAACGTAATTATTTAACTTAATAGATTGGACCATGGTAGTCAATTTATGCGATCTACTTGATATCATGTAATTTTATTATTGGATAGTGATTTCCCTATTTTTTTTTGGGTGAGAATAAAACTCAGCCATTGATCTAGCAAATTTCCATGATGGGAAGGGAAACTTACGGTGTGCTTGTTGTAGAGAAGTCATCCCTTTTGAGTGTTTTTTTTTTTTTTTTTGTGTGTAGGCTCTTTCTTTTATAAAAGGGGGCTTACGTTCATTTTTATCCATCACTGGAATAACCATCTCAAGGGTAGAGCTCTCTTGAGCATTCTTGAACTCTCAAGTTTTTGTTTTTGTTTTTGTTTTTTTTAAAGGATCATATATTACCAAAAAAAACGACAAAACAACAAAGGGAGAAGATCTCTTACAAAAATATTATCTAGACCGGACGGAATACAAACTGTTTCAAACTAAATTCTCCTAGCTAAGCAATTTGAGGCTACCCAGTGGGCAAATCCATTTCCCTTCTTGCTGCACCAAACAAACTCCCACTTTGTTGACATGCTCTAATTTCCCATGGGCGCTTCCATGATCATCTTGGTTGTTTAAGAAGTCGATGAGAGACAAACAATTACATTCAAAGATAGCCTCCCTTAATTTTAGCTCCAACGCAACAATGCACACTATTCACAAGGCCCAAGCTTCATTGAAAATTGCTGAAGATGCAACCACTCTTCCAAAACACCACAATGAGATTGTCCACTGCTATCTTTGGCAATGATGCCAAAGGCAGCCAGGCAGCGAGAGGATGAAAATGCTTCGTCAATATTAAATTTGATCACCAACGGAAGGGGAGGAACTCATCTTCCACCATTGGTCTGTCTCACAGGTGTTACCTTAGATTTGGGCACAATAGCTTGCAGGTAATCTATGTTTGCCTTTGAGGCTCTATAAATGGTTTCCTCTGGAACCGGCATATTCCCGTTGAAAACGTGATCATTCCTTGCTTTCCAAATAGCCCAACATAATTGAAAGATTTCTCCCACCACTTTTCTGTTTGCTTCCTTTGCTAGATTACCACAAAGCAAGTCTTCATCCACCCTTCTGCTGCCTCAATAGGATTGTCAAGGACCCAATAAGCTTTCCCACTTCCAAACCACACCGCTCTTGTCCAAGGGCACCGAAACAAAGTACGTTCAATTGACTCGCTCTAATTTTCACAAATAAAGCATAAAAGGGTTGTGGCCACATTTCCTTCCGAAATAAATTTTATTTGCACGCAATCCAATTTTTAACCACTTTCCACATGAACATATGTGCCTTTGGAACTGTAGGAATAGCCTGTAAGCGAGACCACATGGAGTTTGGAGGTGTATATCCTGATCTCACCAAATATTTACTAGAGTTTGAATGATACCACATTAGCTTGTCCGGGCCTTTACAAAAACTGATACAGTAGGAGTTTTGATAATTGCTTGAACTTCTTCTTCACTAACGCAGCTTCTCAGCTTGTCCACGTTCAACACACCATTTTGCTTTAATATGAAATCGGAGACCCACTTCCACTCACACACAGGTGGCAAGGGGGAATTTATTTTTTCACTAGTCAAGCTTGGCACCCAATTGTCCTCCGAAGCCGAATCAACTCACCATTCCCTACAGACAATTGAAATAATAAGCTGAAAAAGGAAGAAAATATCTCACCAACGGCATGTAACTGGTCCCCGATTGGTTAAACTGTCCGGGATTTGTTCACAGTAAAAAACTGAAAAGTTCACCATTTACTATAAAAATTATTCTAAGACTAATCACGGTGATGGAAATTCGAAAAAAAATATTTGAAAATTGAATTCTGAATTATCAAATAAAAATGGGATTATCAGAGAAAGAAACTTTGAACTACTCGTAGCACCTTTTTTTTTTGATCCGCTACTCGTAGCACCTTATCTCCCACAATGTACCATTAAGTTTGGTAGAACAACCTTGGGAAACCATCGAACTTGGAGCTTTAAGAGGGCCCATTTGGAAAACTGCAATTCTCACTTCCTCCCATAACACAGGTTTAATTGGAGCTTGTTAAAGGAGAGTATTTATAGGACCCCCAAAAGGTTAAAAAAAAAAAAAACTGTCAAAAAGTTTCTTGAAGGCCATTGGTATTTGTCACGCCCTCAATTTCAATAGCCAAATACAATGAAAATCCACGTAGGATCGATTAAAGTCAAACAATTTCCCATAGAAAGTCAAAGTACAATAAGCTTCTGCTCAAGGGTACCGGTACCCATGCAAAAATAGCAAAAGTTTTAAAGTTATAACATAAGTTGACATAGTCAAAAGCTTGGAGAAATTAAAGTTATAGGATCATCTTCCAAAAATGTACTTAGTATAAAGATGAAAAAATAATTTCATGATCATAAAATCTTCATGGCATGCATTCACACTCCAAGCATCCGATCTCATGCTCCGTGCCGTGCATCTGGGAAAGATAGGGTGAGCTCACTAGCTTGTAGAAACATTTCTATCAACACTAAGGGTATAGAGAATGAAAGATACACATGAATGAATAAGCTAAGATGGACCAAGATAAATCAACTCGATGACAAAGTGTCTAGGAGATGCCTTAAAGATCTAATGAAACCAGAATATCCATAAGTTTCCTCATAACTATTACATTTCGTGTCGTGGGTTCATTCCCCTCAAAACATAGTCATTTATACAAACATTTCATTTCACAATACTTCACAAATACCCAAAACATCTAAAATAACCCAAGTATTCTTTACATTTATCATATGCATCTTATTCCTTTTAATTAATCATTCGTTTATTCTCCGGGCATGCCATATAGGTCTCGTGTCACTTCGGGCATACCATTAAAGGCCCCATGTCACTCCGGGCATACCCTTTCGGGCCCCGTGTCACATATTTCACATTTATATTTCCACTTATCAATTAATAAGTTCAACTTAGTGTCCAAAGCCAATTCACGTGTCACAATACCCTTTCAAAAGTGTCCAAAATATTCACCCAATCATCTTTGTTCAAAAGCTCAAAATGTGTCGGTAATGGTCAAGTTAATACGTGTCCAAGTGCGTGAGAGATCAAGAGAAAGCATAATTTATACCGTGATAGGCTAACAAAGCTTAAAGGTCGATTCGAAAAGCTTGAGAAAGGCCAATGAAGCCCCGGAGCAAAGGAACATGAAAACGGAGTTATGAATCTCAAGAAAATACGACACACTGATAGTAAAAAAGACGATTATCTCAAAATACAAAGGATATGAATATGAGATTAATTGGGTTTGAAAGTAGACTTATAGATCTTTCCAACGGTCCAAGAATCACCTCAATTGGAGTTCGGACGAAGCCGGGGCGTGCCCGCAAAGTTGGGTCAAAAATCTGTCTGAACAAGAGGAGTCTGGATCGATCCAACTGGGTTGGATCGATCCAAGAAGTGGGTGGATTGATCCAAAATGGTCTGAGAGCAAACAGAAGGTTCTAGATCAATCCAAACCAATAATGGATCGATCCAACGAGGTCCAAAACACCAACAGAGCATTTTGGATCGATCCAACCTTAATGGTGGATCGATCCAACTGGGTTTCGGGTGAAAAATGCACAACTTAGCTCCAAGTGATGGAGGCTTCAATCCAAGGTAAAAATGAGGTTCCAAAACACAACTAATCAAGAGAGAGGGACATATCAACAATCAATTCATGAATTGAACAACTAAACATACAAAACCCAAACTCAATCAACTCCAGACTCAACTTCCATGGTGACAACAAGTGTAATGGAAATTTTAGGAGCAATAACAAGAGTAATGCATTAATTCATTCAACACACACTTAGAGAAGGTAGAAAATTGTTCCCTACCTCAATGATTTAGCTCCTAGGATGAGAGAGTGAAAGCCCTAGCTTGTTCTCGCAACTCCAAACAAAAGAGCCTCACCAAAGAAATTCCAAAGAAACCCGAACTCCAAATCGCATGTAGATGACGAATACGAAGGTAAATCTTGAAGTAATGAGGGTTGGAGATGTGAATTTTGTAGAGGGATGGAGGAAATTTGGGAGAAGAGTAGAGGGAGAAAGTGTCGTTGGTTTGGGGGAGGAGAAGAGTAGGTTCGTATTCTTGGTATACTTTAATTTGGAGAGACAAACAATAACTAATGGTCAAACAAGGAATAAGAGAGCGTATGTAGGGGTGAAGGATTAAGCCAAATATACAGAAAGAGAAGGCAACAGTGTTTAGTTCATTCCCTTTTGAATCATCATCATCCCTGAATCATAGTTCCAGAAGAAAGGTGAGCTCGCGAGCACTGGCAAGAACGATGTTCTTGATTCCAAGGCTCTAAGTCACTTCCTCTTTCTAGAATTTCTGTGCTCCAAGGATGAATCAATCACACTCTGAGAATTTGTGAAGGACTGCTCCATATTTATAGGGATCTGCACCCAATCATTGGGCTGCAGACATTTCCCCAATAATGTGGTGACACGTGCTCTTTCCGTATACCTAGGCGACGTGGGTGACGTCACTAGCCGTTAGGAAGATTCCTTGGGTTAATTCAGTGTGCGCCATTCTCTTGCGGCGATCATTAATCCTTTAAAGCCACCAAGCCACTTGTATCTCCCTTATTCCCGCTTTCTTGGTCATGGTCACGAGCCCTTTAGCTTGCGCCAAAACCTAACTCGAGACTCGTATCGACTTCCCTGCCCCTGCCTTTTGGTCAGGTATAGTCGCAAGGTCAATTCGCGTACTCGCGTGCATATTCACTCCTTCCTGTTGCGCCTATTTCCTTTGCTAAGGGTCCCGCGAGGGGTGAACTTCTAGTAGATAGTGCTTCCCTTTCTACAGAGCATTCCCTACTTAGGGTATTTTGTCGTTCTGCTGTGCTCTTTCGCGAGGTTATCACCTTCGCGGTGGGACTTTGTCTTGGCCATCTCATTCGAAAGGACTGTTGTGCTTTTCTTTTTAGACACATCTTCCCCACGAGAGTTGGGCCTCGCAGCAGGTTCTTTCCATCTGCTAATTTTAGCCAATGTCCGACGTGTCCATTAGTAACTCTTCTTTCCACATGGCTTGTTGTTATGGGTTGGTCAACTGCTTATTTGTCTGACGCGCTGACCTTTCCTACACATATCAATATGCACTCCCAAAAATCACACTTACACCCCTCATGTTCATAATGCATCTCACAAAGACCCAAATGCAATACTAACTTCACCTTGACTCTATATTACTCTATTTTCATTTCCTCACACTTTCCAAACATTAATTTTAGAAAAATTATAGAAAATTACGAGTCCTTACAATATCGATACCCAAGCTCTTTGGATTTCTAGACAAGCTGGCCGGGTATTGATACCATGATTTTGTGGTATCGGTACCCAGAGCCTCTGGATTTTGGGTTGCTTCTTTTGTCTTCTCTTGGCCTTTGGGTGCTAGGTCTTTCTCCAATGTTTTGAACACCTTAAATTAGACTTGGGGAGGATTCATCTTGGCCTTTACTCTTTAGTGTTCTTGGGTACTTCCGTGTACTTCCGGAGATTATTGAGAGCTTTAGGATATGCCAATTGCTCCAAATCACGTAAAGTCCAACAAAAACACACTTTTTTTTTTATCGGAACAAAAAGCACACATTGCACACAATATCAAATATAAACAACAATTAAACGCATGCAAGTGTGACAAAACGAGAAAATTAGACACTCACATATGCAATGTTGTGTGACTATCATGTATACATAGCCATCGGTACATAGTCGGTACTTTTTTTTTTTAAAAAAAAGGAAAGAAATTCATAGACTATAATTAAATAGTTTCTAGAGATAAATGAGATAATGTAACAGAAGCCTAGCATCATAGGACAGGTACATTGTGAACATCCATTGCTCCTTCACCCCTAAGAGCATCCCAATTTGGTTTTTGTAAAAATGTTTCTTATGTGACAAAAAGTGTTAAAAATGGGACCCAAATAATGTGTGTTACAGTGAATACTGTGTATTAGGTAAAATGTGAAAAAACTGCTCCATTTGACATTGTTAAGATTTTCTGTGTGTTTTTTTATTATCGACAATAAGAATTTTTTGAGTGTTAGTCAAGGGTAAAAATAAGAATAAAAATAGGACCCACAATCCTCTCTCTCTCTCTCTCTCTCTCTCTCTCTCTCTCCCTCTCCTGCAGCTTTGACTCATTCTGTTGTGCCCTCTCTCTCTCTCTCTCTCACACAACAATGGGCTATCGTACCAACCGCATATAATAACAGTTTAAAGTTTGACACAAAAAGGGGGAGAATAATTGAACCTAAAGTTGTCAAATGGAGCACAAAAAATAGTAAGTTTTTGTTAATCATAGAAATTATTACACAAACAGTGTCGAAAAACACTCAAATATAGATGCTCTAAGAATCTGAGACAACTATCAACAACAAAAACCTGTCTGGGCAAAACCCATTTCCCTTCTTGCTGCACCAAACAAACTCCCACTTTGTTGACAAGTTCTAATTTCCCATGGGCACGCCCATGATCATCTTGATAATGTAAGTAGTCGATGAGAGTCAAACAATCAGATTCAAAGATAGCCTCCTCCAATTTTGGCTCCAACAAAAACTTGTCCAAAATTTGTAACTGCAAAATAACAAAAATAGGCAAGACCTTCCTTGGCAAAGATATGACATGGCTCTACAACACTGCGGGGCGCCTTTGATATTATGCAAAAAGTCAACTGGGATAGATCTTGAAGAAGGTTCCATTATATATAAACGGAAAATTGGTGTAGAGTCCAAAGTTAGGAAGTATTACCCTGTTTAGTCCAGGTTAAGTATTCACAAGGCCTGGAGTCCACAAATTTGGAACATTTCCAGCATTTCACGCACGCATGTCGAGCCAATGCCCTTACTCATGACAGTGACCTACCATGCCCCCATGATAGCGACCTGACATCATCGTGTCAGACAATTTTCAGCTCGTAACTTCTCTCTCACACGCATGGGACAAGTTTAACAGGTGGGACAAAATTAATTTCTCTCTCTTCAATTTTGGGGGTGAGTTCAATTTTTGGGGTTCAATTTTATGAATTTTAGGCTCCTTGGGGTAGGGTATAGTGGGTTTAGGCATTTTGGGTTTTATGCACTTAGGGTGCACTTTCCTATTATAGGGTTTTAGTAGTTTAGGCACTTTCATAGGGTACCCTAGGATTTAGACACTTTTATAGGGTACTCTAGATTTTAGGCACTTTCATAGGGTACCCTAGGGTTTAGGTTTTTGGGTGCACTTTTCTATTATTAGGGTTTTGTGGTTTAGGCACTTTCATAGGGTACCTTAGGGTTTTAGGTACTTTCGTAAGGTACCCTAGGGTTTTAGGCACTTTCATAGGGTACAAACTTTTTTTGTACTTTCATGGGGTACAAACTTTTTTTGGTAAGGTAAAAAAAAAGAAAAAGAAGAAAATATGCCAGCGTTAGGACTGGATAGGTTATAAACTTGTTTGGTGGATTAACGGGGTTACAAATTCTTTGCCCCGGACTTTTGAACAAATTACCCATATATAGAATGTTATACACTTTAACATTAAAAATAATTCATTTACATAATTCTATTATTATAGTCTACTTGGATAGGCATTATTTGTAAAGACATTTCTTTCCAGAGTATTAATAGTAGCAGTTTTGGCATAGAAAATTCCAGCAAAATTATCCATAAATATATATCACTAACAATACTGTCTTCTTTTCGTTTTTGGTTCAACGTTACATTTTTATAAATTTTACGTCTTGCATTTAGAATGAAAAATCAACCTTTTTTCTACAAAAAAAAGAAAAGAAAAGAAAAGGTTTCGCTGAATCGTTTTTCGATTTTTGCCCAACTTATTCTATCTCTACTTAAAAACTGACAAAGTAAACAAATATGAACTAGTTTTGATACAAAGTTAACACGCACGCAAGTAAGTCCATCCTTGGTACTCATTTCTGGTTTTGGTCAATATTTTATGTAATTCAACAAGACCAATCACAAAATTAACATTATTTTATTTGAACGGAAGAATATTCTGGAAAAAATAGTTTGCAAAGTTTTTTCAGAGATATTGTAATAACAGGATTTCATAAATGAAAAATAATAATAATAGGTTTAGCGCAAGAATATGGAATAAATAATCGATAAAACTATGTGTATTGACAAAAAAGGGGTATTAATTATGTATTGATGACTAATGGGGCCCACTCTGGGTCTCATACAAATAATCTAAGCCGTTCCCTAATTTTAAATTAATTTTTCGAGTACTTATAGATTGACTGGATTTTTGCAAGGCTACTCAAAAAATTGGTTTAAAAATTAATAAACAGCTTGGATAATTTGTGTGAGACTTTAGAGTGGGCCCAATCAAAACACACACATAAAAAGTGACAAATCATAAGCCAAAAACCTAAAATGCCCTTGCATTTTACGGCTAAGCAACCGACGTTTTGTTTGTGGATTTAAAAAATACAAATTCTAACTTTTTTTTTTCTATGACGAAGGAACCACTCCACAGGAAGACTACTAATTGGACCCACCGCCCCTACCCACCAGGTAATTCGTGATACTTGCCCTGGAGAGGAATGGAATTATGCCCCACTTGGGAGTAAGGCTTGGCACCTTCCGCTGGGACAAGCCTAGTGTTGGGGATGAAGTGTTGAGGACGTGTAGATTGGGGAGGATAATATGACATAATCTATACATTGACAACCAAAAAGGAAAATCACCCTTAAAAGACAAATAAACTTAAACACAGATTCAAGTAGGGAGGACCATTTTGTTCAATCCGTCCGTATCTAATCCGATCTCAGCCCCGAACAGATCATCAATTGGGAGATCTATTTGGGTATTGGATAGGATATGAAGATTTTTTTATAAAAAAAAAAAAAATTGGGGATGGGGTAGGAGTCGGGAACAAGCATATCCTCGCCTCAAATTCATTCCCCGATCCATCCCTATCCTGCCTCGCCCCCGAATCCCCAATACTTAGGGGTCTATTCATAACTTATGAAACTTTGAGGTCTCACTAGATTCTCTCCAAACATATAGGGGTCTCATCGTATTTGTGATAGGGTTATTAATTTCAGTGAATATCATTTGTTCATTTCTCATCACTGCACACTATAGACTACAAAGCGATCTCTCAAAGACTCAAATCCTATCCTATTTTCTCTCTCTCTCTCTCTCTCTCTCTCTCTCACACACACACACACACACACACACTCTCTCTCTCTCTCTCTCTCTCTCTCTCTCTCCTGTTCTCTTTCTCTAGCTCTCCAACTATCAATGATGAGGAATATTGAGGATACGAACGTTGATGAGTGTATGTCCGATGTAACATCAGTTGATGATTGATCTAGTAAGAGTTTTTTTAATGTACAATAATCTCAATTGAAGATATTTATTAGAGAATATAGAGTAATTTTTTTTTGAATAACGTCAAGTAATATTAAAAAACAGACTAAGACAAATCCTTGGACAAAACAAAAAGTTATTAATAACCGGTTCTCCAGGTCATTTATTATGAGGTGGTGCAATATAGACCACACAATGAATGCATATAGTACACACCTTTAAGGGATGTTGTATTGTAAAAATTTCAAGTAAAAAAGATGTTTTCAAGTTTGACAGTTCCAATTAAATTACAACATTAGGCACCAAATATATCATCAAAAGCATTCTTCTGAATTCCAAAGTAGCTGACTAATAGTACAACCTGTAAAATACAAAATATCATACTAACTTTTATACTAAGAATTTGTAACTTTTCAGCAATATGATGCATACAATTTTCTTGTTTTTTGTAACTTTTTGTGGGACTCATAAATTTGAGACAAAAAGTCATGAATTTTTTCAAATATGAGTCGTAATATTATTTTGCGTCTCTTAACTTTTCGCAAATATGTTTTGTAACATTTTCGTTCGTCTCGTAACTTTTATAGTAAAAAATTGTAACTTATCAACCATTATAATCGATTGGGTAATTGATTAAAGTGTATTTTGAAGAAGTAAATGTATCTTCTTTAAAATAATTTTAGTTTCAATTTTCACAAAACTAAAAAGAAGAGGGAGGTATTTTTATTTTAAATTAATTTCAGTTACTAATTTACACTGTTACTATAGCTTTGGCTCAACTTACTTGAAAATTTAAACTCTTCAATTTTTTTTTTCAAATTATAGCTACAGTGTAATTTAAACCGTATTTAAAAAATAGAGTTAAATATTTTTTTTAAAAAAAATACCGTTATTCATTTAAAAGAAAAAACGTATCAAAGAGAAAAAAAATTCAAAAAAGGTCACTTTTTAAATTTTTTTTTGTTGAAAGTAGTTTTTTGAAGGGAAAAAACCTAATTTTGAAAATAGTTTTTTACACAATTTTTTATCAAAATTATTTTCAGATTTTTGGACTAAACAACTATTTCTAAAATTTGGTACTTTTGTTTTTAAATGAAGAACGGTTTAATTTTTAAAAAACTTTTTAACTCTTTTTAAAAAAATAAATAATAAGGGTACTATAGTCATTTCACGCAAATAATTAACACTGTTGGCCTTAAAGTAATGGTAGGGGTATCTGAAAATTAGTTTGAAAAATAAAGAAGGTCAGTGAAATTTCAAAAAGTATATGTGAAGTATATGTATTTGTCAGAAACTTCAGGGGAGGTAAGTGAAATTTACCCTCTTTTTCTCCTTCAATTTGTCAAGTCACCTATTACTCAGGTTAACAAATAATTGATTCATAACATTTTATAATTGATTCGTAACTTTTTAAGATCCAATGATAGATAACTTGGGTGCATATGATACACACCCAAAAAGGGGTGTGTATTGAAGCCATTTTCTTTTTACTTTTGCTTTGGAACTATGGAATTATGTTTTAGTGTTTATTACTCACTCTATCCCAATTTTATAGTTCCTTTTGGGAGTTCGTACCATTTTTCAAAGTGTTATATCTTATAATCTACAATACTTTAGGTGATTTTGAATTCGCTTATTAGATTAAATCAAGATATATCAAACAAGATCCATATTGCATGTAAAATGTATTATCGATTGAAAGATATAATATTTTTTTTATCCGGTTACGATAGAAAGAGGGACTATAAAATTGGGATAGAGGGAGTATTTTGAACTAAGCAATTATGCTTTTGATGATATGTTTGGTGCCTAATGGTGTAATCTGTTTTTTTAAATTTTATTTTAAATATTTGGATCCCCGAATTCCCGTAGAGATGTCCATTCCCCCATTTGGAGCGGGGATAGAGGATGAAAAGAAAGCTCCGTAGGAAATTGAGGTATGGGAGGGGATGGGGAAGGAGTTCGGGAATTGGGGACGAAGATAGTACTATCCGGTCTCGTTCCGCTTCCATGTCCATTCCTAGATTCAGCCCACTATTTGAATAACAAAAACGATGGAAATTGGAAAAGAATAGTGTCTATGAATTTCTCTCCCGCTCTTTCTCTGGCACATTAACTAGCACCGGTGTTCCAACCGTGACTTGAGATAAATAGCATCGGTGGAAGTGATAAAATAATTACTATTTAAGCATTGGAGATTATACTTTGGGAACATCAATTATCAAGATTTCTTAAGAGACTTGCCACTTTTGCTTCAAACCAACAACTTGGGTTCCATTTAACGTAAGGGCAGGCTAGCCTAGGCGGCCTATCCAAATTTCAAAATTTTTAACTGTAGTTAATTTTAATTTTTTTTTTACAACTATATAGTTTCACCCAATGTTTTGAAACCTGGACCGGAGGTTGAACCGGAAGGGGACCGGGCGGATGGGTCACCGGTTGAACCACGGTTGAACCGCTATCGAACTGTGACATCATAATTACATCACTAAAATATATATAATTTGAAAAGATAAATAAATACAAAAAAAGGAAGTTGGAAAAGAGAGATGGCATAAGAGAAATGAGAATTGGAAATCTGTGTTTGGGGTTTTAGTCCCACATCGGAAAATTAGAGCTTTGAGACCACCTATTGCATGTACAAACAGTAAGTCTACGTGCCCGGAAAAAAAACCCCGAATGTACCCATAAACTGTGGGACCCACCTTCGGGGGACCCATCCAGCAACCCAGTTCGCCAGTTTTTTTTTTTTTTTTCCCTTGAGCCAACACCCACGTGGGCCCCTCCTTAAACCAAAAATAAAAAAATTCGAAACTCCTACGGTTGCTGAGAAGGAGAAAAAGAGGGAGGGTTCAGGAAAGTGAAGGGAAGGGAAGACGATGAAGAAGAAGATCGACCCAGACTCATCGCCGCCCACGTCCTCACCACCGGCGACCACCATAGCCCACAGCGACCCAACTCAGCCCCGATGCGACCTAACGCCATATCCGCCACCTAGGTCTCTCTCTCTCTCGCTCTCTCTTGAATGCTATTGTCTCTCCAAAACTCTAAATTGTTCCTGGCAACCCTAAATAGCTGTAGCATTTTGGAATTTCAAGTTTCAGATCATGGGATGCGAATTAAACCCTAAATTGCTAGCAAAATTCGGTTTTGGTTGGGATTAGGGAATTTCAATTGAAGCTTGCTTTTAGAGGTTGAAACAGGAAAGAGCATACAACACCTTCCAAAGGAGTGGGGTTTCATTGAATGACGAGTGGAGAGAATTTATTCCAATTTCCACATTCAGGAAGACAAGTTGGAGCAAGGATTGAAAAGTTTATGTGATGTTAATGCGCGAGAAGTTGGAGCTAGGATTTATATTTTGTGATTCTACTTTGTATTTGACAGTTGGTATGGTGAACATGAAAACAATGATTTGGATTGTGAAATATTGTTCTCCTCTTAATGGGTATGATGTTATTTGATTTACCCAAAATCCTTATTTTGATAGCATGAAAAGCTAAAGCTGCGGTTGAGTGAGTACTCTGTTGTTGTAATGTTATTTCACCATTAGCTTTGCCTTCAATGGATCCATAAAGGGATTGTGTTGTTGATCAAAAAAATAGGAATTATCACTGCCTGCAATGACTATGGTGCTCCCCAAAAACCAAACATTAACCCAAAAAAATCACAGAGAATTCTTGTTCCCATTGAATTAGTTCTGCATATGTTGCCAACAAAAGGCATGTAAATTAAAAAAACAAGGGTGCTATTTGTAGATGCCAGAGCAACTAATAGTACCAAAAACACAAATCAGAACTTGCTCTTTTGAACTTCCACCAAGGAGTGGTACTGTCCTTAACCAAAAACATGCCAAAAATAGTTCTCTAGCATCTTGAACTTCAACCATCATAGAAGCTTGGAGGTCTTTGAATGTCTGGTGGTCGTATGGTGTTGAGCATGTTGGTGAACCCTTGATGGCTTGTCCTCCAAGCTGGAGAGAAATGGAATTTACCCTAATGAAAAAAAAAAAAGGTACAAGTTAAATAGAATCATAAATATGTTAGGGGAAGTATCAATAGATAACAAACATACAAGATACTTACCTGAAATGGTTGCATGCCTTGAAGTATGCTAGGCTGGCATGTAAAAAGTCCTCCTTGAGATATATTTGGCTGAAATGGAAAGTTTCCTTGTAGGAGCGGATTTGATCGGTAGCTTTGGGACACATATGATTGAAATGGACTCATCTCAAAGAATATGTTCAGATTGTTGGGTGGAGTAGTCCTACATACTGAATAATGACATTCAAATGCTATCCAATACAGTTTGAAGAAATATTAAGATTCTTACATTTAGGTGTAAATTATCTTGTGTTCCAAGCCCATTGTATCCGGCGTCCTCATTTTCAACACCATTTTCCTATAAATTGAACCATTCCATCAAATATGATAAATAGTATTCAACTGATACATAATCAAAAAAATTATTACCTCCTCTAAAGTTTTCTCATCACTTGTTTTTTTCTCCTTTGTTCTCCCTCCTTTTTTCCCTTTAATCTTGAAGATGCCTTTCTTCCGTTTGAAAGGTGGCCGCCCCTTTTTCCGCGCAACCAGTGGACCAACTATGTTTGTGATCTCATTACGAATTTCTTGACCTCCATTTCCACATGAGATTGAATTATTGCTTTCACATACCACTTCAACTTCCTTAAACTCTTCTTTTAGTCTGCTCACATTTGCCAACACTTTCTCATACCTTTCCTCAGAATCTTGTGCCAACTCCGCAAGCTCAAAGAACTCATTGCACATGTTGCGGTAACGACGTGCTTCGGGTTTGTCAGATGATTTGTCATAGCTTATTCGCACTTTAGTGTGACACCTTTTAACAGTTTTGCTCCATCTTTTCAGGTAATCGATAAATGCCCTTTTCTAGGAATACCATAATGCAATGCTTGCACAATGTACCCCGAGATTCAAATAAGCGACAATTACAATTAGCTTCATTACCATTTTCCTTGAAACAAACTTTGAAAATTACCCGCTTTTTCATTGCTCCACATAACACATCCTCCCGCACTTCATATTCCGAAAAACCATCAGCTTCCTTGCTTAAAGTCAAGTTGCAATAAATCATTCCTACCAACTCAGTTTGGACCTCCCTAAATTTGTCTAGAGTGTAAGTGCTTTGAAATTGTTGCTCAAACTCATATTGACTCAAGCACGGGATGTACGAGTGCAGGGAACTAGAATCTGCCTCAATTTCTTTCTCCACCTTTTTGGCCAATGCATTTTCGTATTGCTCCACGAATTGTTTTAAAGTAGTCTTTGAGTTGATGTAACCATCGAAGAATGAATGCATGCTTTCACTCCGTTGTGTGCTTGACATTCCTGCCCAAAATACATCCTTCACGAATGCAGGCACCCATCGGTGCCTCTCATCATACAAGCCAACTAACCATTCATTGCTTTCGAGATTGTACTTCTTGATGAAAGATCCCCAATTTTCTTCAAAATCTTCTCTTGTCAGTGAGTCAAAAACTACTTCAAGTATATCAAATGAGATATTTTCATGTTCTTTGTAGCCTCCCAATTTTTGAGGAACCTTCTTCAAAATGTGCCATATACACCACCGATGACGTGCATTTGGAAAAACAATCTCTATTGCATTTTTCATTGCTTTGTCTTGATCTGTAATTATTGCAGTAGGAGGGCAATTAGACATACATGTAAGCCAACACTTGAATAGCCATGTAAACGTTTCTGTGTCTTCATGGGAGATGAGCGCACACCCAAGCAATGTAGATTGTCCGTGATGATTCACTCCTACGAATGGAGCAAATGGCATGTCATACCTATTCACCAAGTATGTAGTGTCAAAAGTAATCACATCACCAAACTCCTTGAATGCGGCCCTACTTCTTGCATCGGCCCAAAATACATTCCGCAATCGACCCTCTGCATTTAAGTCCATTGAGTAATAAAAATTAGAATTATGAGCTTGCATTTTCTGAAAGTAATTGAGCATTGCAGTAGCATCTCCTTCCCCAAGACGCAAACGCCGGAATTTTGCAATATAATTTCGACAATCCTTCTCTAAGTATGGTAGTTCTTCATGTTCCCCTCCCCCCTCAGATAAAAGAGAACCAAAATTCTTATTCGCTCTAATCCCAGCCATATCGTTTACTTCTAGCCTTCTTTTCACATATTGGCTAAGCACCCTATTGGACTTGAAAAAACGAGATTTACTAGGACTCATCTCATGGTTATGGTCAAGTACCAAGGAACTCAACATCCAACTTCCATTGGAGCAATGGATTGCATTAACCCCAGCTTTGCATTCCATTTTTGTTTGCGGTCGCAACTTCACAGGGTTGCTGGTTCTAAGCCTTGGTTTTCCAGAACGAGTGCAAGCAAGTGATACATACTTACACTCCCCATTACCTCCCTTTTTTATGGTCCTTTTGAACACTGCAAAACCAGTTTGTCTAGCATATCTCGAGTAATATCCATAAATCCCATCAATTGAGTCAAATTCCATTCCCACTTTAGGATCCTCAACTTTCTCTTTATCTTCTTTGTTAGGCTCCTCAACTTTCTCTTCTTCGATACATGTGTTCTCTAAATCAACTTCAACTTCATCCTCTTTCTGGTCTCCACTTGGATCACTGGACATTTCCATCTCTACATTGCAGCATAAATAATGATCTAGTGTCATAATGGTCCGTTTCGAAATACAAAAAATCAATCAACTCAATTCTCAAACTAATATTAACTAATATAAAACTTTGTGAAGTGTGGGTCCTATTTGAGCAGAATGAAAGGGCAAGAGCATTAGTAAAGGTAAAATTTTGATTAGAATTAAATGGAAAAACAAATTAACATCAACAAATGCAAAACTTATTGTTGTCCCTAAGATTTGTTTGGAAACATACCGGAATTCAAACGAGATTGTTAATATTGGTAGCAAACATCAAATGTTGGGGTTGCTGTGGAAATAAACCTGTTGTCGATGACACTTGTGGACAAAGAGGAAATTGGTGGGGTACAGAGATGAAGTTGGACGAAAGAGGGCGAAAGAGGAAATTGGTGGGGTATAGAGATAAAGCTGGACGAAAGAGGAAATTGGTGGGGTACAGAGATGAAGCGAGGAAAGTGGAATTGTTGTGTATTTTAGCGCCCAAAAATGGCGCCAATTGAGTGTGTACCAGAACCAAACAAAACGGGGGGGAAAAAGTGGGACCCATGCAAGAGTGAGTTGGAAGTCAGCTGCCTTTTTGGGTATTTTCGGGGACTTCTTTCCGGGTACGTAGCAAGACTGATGTACAAAAGGTTAAGAAAAGAAACTGCCACATCATAGCTTGTGTTGGGAAGTCTGAATGGTGGCCCACATGGACATGTGTCCTATGGGATAGAGCCTTTCGATTCAAATGCTGGCAGTACACACTCGAAGTTCAAATTTTTTTCACTGGTTCGGTTTGAAAGACTCGTGTCGGTGTCTAACGGTTTGGCTGTTCAACCGTCATTTTACACTGGTTTTTTGAAAGGAGACCGGTTTTTAAAAATAAACGATTATTGGGGTCATCTGGACTGGAATAGGTTTTGGTTGACGGTAATAGGTTCTGGTTGACGGTTTGTCCGGTCCGATCTGGGTTTTATAACATTGGTTTCACCCGCCCAACAAAATTTTTTGTTATAGAATTTGTCCATTCCGGTCCGATCTGGGTTTTATAACATTGGTTTGGTTTTATAACATTGGTTTCACCCGCCCAACAAAATTTTTGTTATAGAATTTGTCCATTCCGGTCCAATCTGGGTTTTATAACATTGGTTTCACCCGCCCAACAAAATTTTTGTTATAGAATTTGTCCATTCCATGCTTGAATCTTGCATCTATTCCTCTATTTATATGATAAATTTATCACAACTTCTTAGGATTGTTGGAGAATGGAGATGATACAAGAATTCCCAATGGTAGCTAACAATTGTAGATAGTGTAATGCGTGACCGGAATAGGTTTTAGAAAGCTTGTCGATTGAACCCAATTTGTGTTTTTTTAATGATACTTTCATCCGATTAAATGCCTACTAATATGCGATCCACTTAATTTTTTTAATGACTGATGGATACCCTAATATGCTATCTCGCTTGTGGTTCCTTTAGTTTTCAAATTAGAAATCTAGTTGATACAACTTGAATTGAAGCTGAGAAACACTTACGGTTCACATGGATACCGCGCTGTACTGTGCCAATGGTAAATGTATGGTGCCTGTGCCGGCTTGACCCATTCGACACCTCTACTTGTAACTTGATTTTAGCATTTAATTTGCAACTGAAATTCTAGATTTTTAGTTTTTTTTTAAATGATTGGATCCCCGAATCCCCTTGGGGATCTCCGTTCCCCAGTTAGAGTGGGGATGGAGAATGAAAATAAAGTCCCGTTGGGGATCGGGTAGGGGATGCATATGGAGAAGGAGTTTGGGGATTGGGAGTGGATATAGTACTCTCTGCCCCGATCCGTCCCCTATGCCCATCCCTATCTACTTGTGATTTTTTTAAAAAAAGCTCTTGACTACTCCCTTCCTTTTAAAATGGATGAAAATTTTCTACAGTATATTGGTAATTTGAAAGAATTGTTCATTCTTTTCTTTAATTTAATGTACTATGTAATATCTCAATTAGTTTTACTAGATAAAGATTTTGAAAATTAAAAATATGTAGTACCAATACAAATCTATAATTTCTGTGAATACGTACCCTAATTGTAATCCATTTTGAAATGGAAGAATTTTTACGGATAAACCATAATGTAACTTTATAATAAAAGCAACCCAATTCTTTATTTAAATATTCCTTTACACTCATGCTACAGTTGAGTATAGCGGGGCAGGTTGACAATCTTATTTTGTATTTCACATTTTCATATTTAAAGTATCTGGAAAAATATTTATGAAATGAATTCTATCATAATGCACCATAAAAAATGAACATGAGAATACAAAATATAAAATATATATTTAAAAGAGCTATTTAAATTTTGATAGAGCATCTCTAGAAGATTTGTAACGCTCCCAAAATTGTGCACGTCAATAATATTACAAATTATAAATAAAAATAGTAAATAAGAGTTTAATACAATAAATCCTATCCCTGCGTCTGGTTGTTCCCCAAGTTGGTAGCTCCTCCGACTCCATAGGCCTCCTGACTGTAGAATCCCTCCTGTTCATCATGGTAGTCTGACATAATAGGTTACAGTCGCAAAGCAACATCGTAGTAATATGCTAGGGTCACACAAGTGTAACACCGTGAGCGACAACGCCCAATAGACAGTTCGACCCAAACCTTAACTAGCAATTCTAAAACAATATATATATATATATATATATATATATATATATATATATATATATATATATATATATAAACAATGTATCTCATTAATGTAGATGTGTCAGTGTCAATGTAGATCAGAGTATATCATGCACAAATAAACAGTGTCTCGTATTATTTTTTAGTGTCAGCATTGTTCTTCAAATTTATTAATCTAGACTGCTTCCAACCACCCGGCCAACAATCAATTCACTCTGAAAATTATTGGTCCATTTTCGTCTCCTTTCAACTTATGGTACCAACCTTTCTGCTCGAAGTCCTGACCGTCTTGCATTACCGAACCTAACAGCCTGTTTGCAAGGTTCGTCCACCTCGCGGCTCACACGACAAAGTCCAGACTATTTTGTATCATTGAACTTAATCAGTCTATTTACGAGGTTCGTCCACTATGTGTTGTGCATGCTTAACCCTAACCACCAAGTTCTCTCCGTGAAGTTTGGGCGACGCTCTCTCTGCACTACCGTATTCATTTCAAGCATTTTCATTCTCATCTCTATTTCACATCAATACTATCAGTTTCTCGTAAATCATGTCGATATCATATCGTATCGTGTACTATCAGTACTATTATTTGTCGATATCGCATCGTGTCATGAATATGCAACATGATTTATAAAAACTCGTTTCGTGTCAATGCATCTTTTCTTGAAAACCATGTCAAATAAAATAACAACTTTCCTACATCCAATCCTTTTCAAAAACCAATCTAGGGTTAGCAAAAAATAGTACTGATCAACTTCGTAGTCAATTAAAAACATATTTTTTTCTTACACGGCCTTCTCTTGACGAATGAAATAACCAGGAAAGCCCAAGGTTGGATGACCGAACGAATCTAGTTAGAATCATCATTTCTTTCTTAGACAGTGTGAAACTTGTCTTTTTGACAGACTTTCAAGGGTGTTAGCCTTGAGTTATTTCACAGTCCAAAGTTAGTGAAAAATATTTTCATGAGTGAAGTTATTTTTAAGAAAAATTTAGCCGCATCGTTTCCCAAAAAATTAGTCAAGCATTATAACGACGTAATTTTGAAAAGTCAATTTTTATTCGGGCACTATAACGGCTACGTGAGGTTTAGAAAAATGTTTCTTTATCACTACTAACTTGTACCATAAGCTTTAGAACCAACAAGTAACTAGAAAAATTATAATGACTACGGTAAATAACTTTAAGGAAAAATTAAAACTACTATGAGCATTATAATGACATAAAAATTAATTAGAAGTGGTTCGAAAAGCTACTTAAGATTGGTTAGAAAGGCTACCTTAGTTTCCGGATATTAGTTAGAAGCTGAAAAGCTAGGTTGATCTCCCGAACTCGAACTACCATAAGCTAAAACAAGTTTCTACCAAACTAACTACTACTTTTTGGATTGAGTGGTGGTTTTGGGTGGTGATGCTACTTGAGTTTGGGAAGAACACTTGAGTTTTTACTTGAAAAACTCAAGAACACCAGAAACTTTCTAACTTTGAAACTACTACAAAGGTTGGAAAGCTTTTTGATGTGAGAAAATAACGAGAGCAAGAGCTCTATTTATAGGCAATGGCTTGGGCACCCCTCCCCCTTATGGCCGGCCCCCCTCTTTCTCACCCTTGTGAACACAATCTTCAAATTTAATGAGAGAACAAATCCATAGATTCATGGGATTTCAAGAATCAAAATCTAAGGTGAATCCTAGCCATGGTACAAGTAAATCCTAGGGTTTTGGATAGAAAAATCTAGGGTTTTAATTGGGTGAATCAAATGTCACTTTCTAGGAAATTTCCTAGGTTCTAAGTAGTGTAGAATTTTGCATGGCCACCTTTGTTTTAGGGAATTTTGGGTGCTAGTTATACACTAATAAGCAAGCCTAATTAGCTACTAAATCTATAGGAAATCTAGATTTTTAATGAGAGAATAATTCTTATTCTTTCATTAATTAGGGAATATATTCCCTCCAATAATTAAGAGAGAAAAACCCTACTAGTGTTTTGGTGTTAGTTATACAAACAAGTGTATACAAATTAGGCATAAGCTTAATAGGCTAGTGAATCTAAGTTGAATCTAGAAAATATTTAGTGAATCTTCCCATCAAACGAGAGAATAAAATCTAGGAGAGAATTCCTAATTTTAGGAGATTTTATTCTAGGCCAAGAATGCACACTTGCACTTGTATCTCTCTCTCTCTAAAACACAATCCCCATATTCATGGGAGGTAGGACACAAAAATGGAATAATAATAAAAATACCAATTTATTCTTACTTGGAGGGAAAGAAAAAAAAATTGTACTGGGAAAAAGGTGATAAGGTTGTGTGAGGAATTTTGGGTAGGTTTTTGGTGAGTAGTTTGTCTAGTACTTGGCTTGTACATTTAGGCACTTGACTAGATATACCAATTTAGATAATAAAAAGGAATTTTAAATAATTAAAAAGGAAATAATATTATTATTATAAATTAAAAGAGAATTGTCAAATTATTAAATCGGAATTTTATTTACAAAATTTAGGGTCATTACAAGACCACTCAAATATCAAATATCAGAAAATTTGAGGGATCAGGCATGAAATAAATGTTCTAGTGGATCTCTCAAATACCAAATAATAAGCTACCTTCAAATATCCCCTCTCTCCTTAAATTTAGGAAATGTCCTTCACCTCTCAAATCTTAAAATATTATTATCTTATTACTTTTGTTTACCATTTCAACTCCTTTAGAAATGTCTTTTTCATCACCTTGTTATTTTATTAAATGTTGTTAATTTGACGCAACTCCGTTTTTATCAAAGAGCAATATTACTGACCAATCCAATTTTACATCTATTGTTTTATCCTTCTCACAAGTGAATGTGTGATCTGCAACACTATTAAGAGGGTTCGACAATCGTTTGTGAGAGAATATGTAAGAATAAATGTAAAATTCTATGTGCCCTTAGCCTTTTTGTTCATCAAATCACATTAAAAAAATATCTATATTTTGTAATTTATGATAGTTTTTATCTTTGTTTAATAAAATTAAATGAGATGTATCAAACAAGATTGTTATTGCATATATAAAATATTATAAATTTAAAAATATAGATAATTTTATGAGAGGTGGTAGTTTTGGACATTCTTTTGGGACTGAGGTTGTTACGCCCCAAACTAATAGGTCAATAGTCCTGTTCCTAGAATGTGACATGGCAATACCTGACAATTCGACACGATAATTGATTACCAGATTAGACTTAAACCAAACCAAACCCAATCACTTCTATTAAAAATAAAAGGTAAAGTGTACATCTTAACGATAGTGCATTTAACCCAAGGCCACAACCCACCTCATATATACAATAAAGTACACAACCCCACTCAAAGTATACATTATAGCACAATGAGCGCCACTCATAAAAATACCCAAAGACACGCCAACGACAGTAGATGTCCAGTGGACCACCTCTAAACTCAAACACATGAAAGAGTATCACATTGAATGTGTGAGTTAACCATAAGTTCAACACGTACTACTGAATATAGAGTTTAAGAACAGTTAAACCAAATATGGGTCAAGTATAAATCAAATTACACTTTTTAGTAAAAGTATTCCTGCAAAGACCACTAGGTCCATCAACTCATCCCATATAGCCAAGGCAATGGCTCCTCCAGAAATTTTAAGAAGGCTGTTTAGAAATCTCTACTACCTCTAGAAACAACAACTATATAGAAACAAAAAATTTATCTATTAATATCAACAACGCCACCCCGGAAAAAAATAAATAAAAATGGTGCACTACTTTTGTCCCAAAAATTTAATTCACTATGAAAAGATAAGCATACAAAAATAAATTATTTTTGAATTTTTCCGCACCAAATTAAAGAACTACTTGAGATCTTTAATTTGGTGCTAAGAAAATTTGAAAAATTATGCAAGGAAGTACCTAATTTTTTTATCTGAAAAATTGAAAGTCTTTATGTAATGGAGGACGAACTTTTGGACATGTAAAGGATACTACAATTGCTCTCGATGACTTTTTCGTATTTTGAAACTATTGCATAATTGCATCATTATCAATGGTATCAAATACAAATACTCTTAATATAAGTACTAACAATCATCCATCCACTTATCTCCCATTCGATTGCAAAGATTGCTCTTAACTACATTGGATTGATTTGTGGGCTGATGTTTTGGGCAAGGTCTTCAAATACTTTGGGGATGGGTGTTCACGTAAGGGTTAACTTAAATAAAAATAAAAATAAAAATATGACATATTTTATAAAAAATATAATTTTTGGGATGGTCAAGTGACCACCTAAACTATAGTGTAGAGCTGCCAATATGTCACGCCCTCAATTTTCAAAAGATAAATATATATAATCCACGTGGAAGTCAACGCCTCCCACGATCAAAGTCAATAAGTCTCACAATACGACTTACAAGGTCAAGGTCAACAAATTACAATAATCTACGGGCAACCGTACCCCAAATGAAATTTACAGGTGTTAAGTGTCATTACAAATCCATAGTAAAAAGTGAAATCAAATTAAGTTACATAATCATCTTATCAAAAATAAAATAAAAAATGCCAAGATGACGAAGCAACTATTCCGTTTAGCTTTCAAAAGTGATGCATGAAAACGCTTCACGAAAATCTATGGCATGCTCCTCCGTGTTGGGTACCTGAAATTGATAGGTTGAGCTACACAAGTCCAGTAGGGAAACGTCTACCAATTCTAAATGCAATGAAATGTAAGTGAGACATAAAAGAAAAGAATGTAGGCCCCGCAACAAATGTAAGGAAGCTACACAAACCAAAGGACTTTGGTGAAACCACAATTATCCAAGATTCGTCCACTTTCCCTCTATCGTACCCGATACGTATCTGACACGTCTCAAGTGTTCAATACATTCATTTGTCATGTCTCAAGTTCTTTATAGTTATTTACTCATTACTTTCCTTGCGACACGTCCACAGAACGGACTGAGTATCATTCCGAACTACCATATAGGCCCCGTATCACTTTCTCCTTGGCCAAGACATAATTCCTTGTGACACGCCCTTAGGACGAACCGAGTATCACTCCTAGCGACACGCCCATAGGACGGCCCCAATATCCTTCTGGGCTACCTTTCGGCCCGCATCACAGATTTTAAGTTCATTTTATCATTTATCAAGTTTCAACATCAATCTCATATCAAACCTCAACTCAATGTGACTAGGAAATGGGTTTTTCAAAGGAGGTTTTCAAAATCAAAGAGGAACTAATAAAGTGGGAAGCAATACACACAATACACATTCATATACATTTAGGAGAAGTAGAAATTTCCCTACCAAGATGAGTTTTGAGCAAAACCCTAGAGTGCCCAATTGATTTTTGACCCCAAACTCTAAGAACAACCTCTACCCAAGCTTCACTTTGCATTCAAGAGACAAGATCAAGTAAAAAATGAGTTACAAGGGTGAGGTTTCACTCACAATCAAAGAGAGAGAGAGAGAGAGAGGGAAAAACGTGGGTGAAGCAAGATCAAGACCCAAATCAAGAGTTCTTACCTCCTTGAGTGTAAAATCAAAAATACAAGGGAGATTGATGTTTCCAATGTATAGATCTTGAAGATTTGTGGTGGATTGAGGTTAAAATCACAAGATTTGAGATAGGGATGAAGTGAGAAGGTAGAGGGGTGATTTTAGGGTTTGTTTCGTGATTTTAGAGTGAAGAAATCAGCCCAAGACCCTTTTGATAGAGGGCTGTGACGCAGACAAAATTTGCAGAAAAATGTAGCTGGATATCGGTATCAAGAAAAACCCATACCGGTTTCTAGACTCTTTATTGGCTCAAAATTTGAAGGAAATGTAACTGGATACCGGTATTAAGAAAAAGCCATACTGGTATCTGGAATTTCTGTTTCGCTGGAAACTGGTATCAAGAAAAAGCTATACCGGTATCTAGAGTGAAAATTTCTAAATTTTTACCACCTTCGCCAATTCAAACCCCAATCACTCCTAACACTTTTTCAACATCTCTAAACACTCACACAACTTCGTAATACGTATTCCTACCATTTACTTAACCCTCGGTACACCAGACTATACACACTCATATACAATACTTAGAAATAAACACATTTTAAAACATTAGCCAACTTATTTACATTATCTAAAATGAATAAAAAATAGAAAAGAATTTCATGAAATTCTGGGTCTTTACATTCTACCATCCTTAGAAAAATTTTGTCATCAAAATTTAAAACAACAATGTGCTCCCATCCACTACATGCTCATGCATGATATGCAAGATGTATTCAACTCATAAACTTATAAAATGCATAACTTAAGACATGTACTTACATTGCCTAAACGGAAAACAACTCCGGATGTTTCTCCCTCATCTCGTCTTCTCTTTCCCATGTCGATTCCTCACTACCAAAGTTGTTCCTTACTGCACTAGTTGAATCGTCTTGCCCCTTAGCATTTTCTCCCTCGAATCCATAACCCGTATCGGTTTCTCCTTGTAAGATGCATCGGCCTCTAACTCAAGTTTGGACCACTCTAATACGTGTGATGCATCCAGCTCATACTTCTTCAACATGGACACGTGGAACACGTCATGTATACTCGAAAGCCTCGGTGGCAATGCTAAGCGATACGCGACTTCTCCGATTTTCTCAATGATATCAAATGGCCCAATATAATGCGGTGATAACTTACCCCCTCATCCGAAATGTGTCAAGCCCCGACACGGTGATAATTTGAGAAACACGTGATCTCCCTCTTTAAAAGATAACAGACGTTTCTGGCAATCGACATAACTCTTTTGGCGACTTTGAGCGGTTAACAAGCGTTGATGAATCACCTTGACCTTCTCGGTTGTTGCTTCTTGCGCGGTCTTAAGCCTTTGGCAAATCAATCCCATGCTATCGGCTATTTCATTAACTAATTCGGGCCCCACTAATGTCGCTTCTCCCAATTCGGTCCAACACACCGGTGATCTACACGGCCTACCATACAATGCCTCGAAAGGCACCATCTCGATGCTTGATTGGCAACTATTATTGTAGGCGAACTCAACTAACAGTAAGTGATCCTCCCAACTACCCTGAAAATCTAACACGCATGCCCATAACATATCCTTTAAAATTTGGATCGTTCTCTCGGATTGTCCGTCGGTTTGTGGATGATAGACGGTGCTAAACAAAAAATTTGTTCCAAGCGCGGCTTGTAAGATTTTCCAAAAACAAGCGGTAAAACGCGGATCTCTATCGGACACAATTGATACTGCAACCCCATGAAGTCGAATGATCTCTCGAATATACAAGCGACTAAGTGTCTTAACCGAATCGGTAACTTGGATAGGCAAGAAGTGTGCGGTCTTCATGAATCGATCAACTATAACCCATATGGCGTCATGCCCCCTTAATATCTTGGTAAACCCGTCATGAAGTCCATGGTCACGTTCTCCCACTTCCACTCAGCTACCGGTAATGGTTGTAATTCTTCCGCCGGTCATTGATGCTCCGCTTTTACTTGTTGGCATGTAAGACACCGCGACACAAAAGTAGCCACGTCTCGTTTCATCCCCGGCCACCAAAATTGCCTACGTAGATTGTGATACATTTTTGTTCCACCCGGATGCACGGCTAACAGTTAATGGTGAAACTCTTGCAAAATCTCATCCCAACACACGATAATTACAAATAGCTTGCCTTTGAAACGTAAACTTTGGTTGGTGTGAATCATCCACCCATTCGTTGCTCCCCGCTAAGGAATTTGATCCGAAAGTTACCCACTTCTTCATCTGCTTCTTGTGCTTTGATAACCCTGGTAGATAACATAGATTGAACGGCTAGATTACAAAAGGTTACACCCTCACCGATCTCCTCACAATGTAAATCATAAAACCCAAATCCTTTATCATCTTCCACTCATTGATTGTTAAACTCGCCAAAGTTGCCGGTTTCCTACTTAGCGCATCTATCACTACATTCGCTTTCCCCGGGTGATACTGTAATTCGAAGTCATAATTTTCCATGTGCTTAATCCAACGGGGTTGACGCAAATTAAGCTCTTTTGCGAAAATAAGTACTTTAAGCTTTTATGATCCGAAAATACTTTAAACTTTTCACCATTGAGGTAATACCTCCAACTTTTTAAAGCAAAAATAACCGCCGCAAGTTTCAAGTTGTGAGTCGGGTAATTACGCTCGTGATCCTTCAATTGCTGTGAACCATACACTACCACTTTCCCATTTTGGATCAAAACGCACCCAAGTCCCTCCCACGAGGCATCACAATAAATGGAGTAGCCAACTCCACACTCAGGCACAATTAGAATTGTTGCAGTAGTTAGACGTTTCTTCAATTCATTAAATTCCACCTCACACTTGTCATCCCACACGAATTTAGTTCCTTTGTGAGTCAATCTAGTCATCAGAGCCGCCAAACGAGAGAAATTTAGCACAAAACGACGGTAATACCTGGCCAAACCCAAGAAACTTCGAATCTCGAAGACACTTTTCGGACACTCCCAATTTAACACAGATTCAATCTTTCTTGGATCCACAGACACCCCATCTTTTGATACCATATGACCTAGGAATTTCACCTCGGACAACCAAAACTCGCATTTACTAAGTTTAGCGTATAATCGGTGTTCTCTCAAGATCTCAAAAACAATGGTGAGGTGGGATTGGTGATCTTCTTCGGAAGGTGAGTAGACAAGAATATCATCAAGAAAGACGACCACGAAACGATCAAGATAAGTCCGAAAAATTCGATTCATCAAGTTCATGAAAGTGGCGGGAGCATTGGTTAAGCCAAATGTCATGACCACAAATTCATAATGGCCATAACGAGTGCGAAAAGCAGTATTTGGAATGTCTTCGTGGCGAACTCTTAATTGGTGATACCCAGACCACAAGTCAATCTTAGTAAAACACGTGGCACCCCAAAGTTGATCAAACAAGTCGTCGATCCTAGGCATTGGATATTTATTCTTAATCGTGACTCGGTTCAATTTACGAAAATCAATACATAGACGAAGCAACCCATCCTTCTTTTGTGCTAATAAAGCCAGAGCTCCCCACAGTGATGTACTAGGACGGATGAAACCGAAGTCTTGCAGCTCTTATAATTGTGTCTTAAGTTCCTTCAACTCGGTTGGTGCAAAACGGTATGGAGGCATAGAAATTGGTGTCGTGCCCGATAATAAGTCTATCGTGAACTCAACTTCCCTATCGGGTGGCAAGCCCGGTAACTCCTTCGAAAATACATCCGGAAAATCACAAACTACCCTTGGCAATTCCCCACGCGTGGATAAGTCCTCATCTAATGTCAAACTAGCCAAGAGACACACAATAGATTCCTTTTCCCGCGGCCCACACAAATAAGGCTCCAATGATTCTTGTCGTTCCCCGTAAAACTCAAAGCAATTACCCTCCGGCGAACAAATTTGAACACAACGCTTAAAACAATCGATGGTAGCATGAAAGGTAGATAGCCAGCCCATCCCCAATATTAGATTGGACCCGGACATTCCTAACAATGAAGTTGAAAGTAAAACAACGATCCCGAATAATTAACTCACACCCCCGGCATATGTGATCAAGTGGTGTTCTACCGTCTAATGATGTATCAACAAATAAAGGAGGGATAAGACTCTCGGTTTCTAACCCCAATGCACGCACAAATAATGAAGTAATAAAAGAATGAGATGCTCCCGAGTCGAATAGCACTTTAGCAAAGAAATTGAAAAGAAGAAATGTACCCTTCACAACTGAAGTCTCCGGTGCCTGAGTAGTGGGTGGTGGAGACAGTGGTGTAGCGCTCATGATAGCATATAGGCTCTCCCCGGAATCGTCTGACTCTGGGTGTGGCCACCCCTCTGAACGGACCCCTAACTTGGTACCAAAGAACTCGCTCCTCACTCAAAGCATGAACCTTGACCGACTGTACTCTGCCTAAACTGTGACATTCCCTGTGCGCCCATCTGCTGACTATAACCATGTCCGGTCTTCGGCTGCTGAACCGACCCCGACTTGCTACGTGCTCCTCCTTCCCGTGGACAATTCCTATCAATATGCCCCAATTTACCGCAAGCAAAACAAGAACCTGGAAATGGAGTACCCTGAGATTGTGAACCCAAGTGATAAGGACACTGAGAGCGATAGTGACTCGGCTGCTTGCAATTATGCCACACATTCAATGGCCGATCGGAACCACCCTGAAACCCAAATGAAGTAGGTGCCCAAAAACTTGATTGGCTATGTGGTGGTTGGAATTGCCCTTTTGATCTCTTTCTCCCTTGACCCCCATAAGACCCCGTAGGTGCACTCACGGTCACTGTTGGTGGTTTAGACTCCCATCCTTTCACATTATTACCCATCTCCCCCGAATTCTCAAGATTTCTAGTGCTCTCCACAATTTCGGTAAACTTGTTGATGCGAGCCAACAAAACTAGTAGCTTAAGTGGGTCATTCAAACCTTTCTCAAATTGCTTATATTTTCTCTCCTCCGAACTTACCAACTCCGGTGCAAACCGAGACAAGGATTGGAATTTCATAGCATACTCTGAAACAATCATATTCCCTTTTTCAATCTTCTCAAATTGATCTTTTAGTTGTTCTTTGAAAGAACCAGGAAAGTATTGATTTTCGAAAAGAGTTTCAAACTGGTGCATGTCAAATCCTCAACATCCGGCTCATCAACTTGTTGGGCCGCCCTTGCCACCCTTCATGCATCTCTCTTTCCCCAATTCGCTGCTCCACCCCTTCTAGTACCTAGTCTCGGTGGCATGATTCTATAAAAATTTAAGAAAGAAAGATCATAAATCTCAACATTATCTCAAATGAGTTCAAAGCCTCCAACACTATCCCAACACGGATACACAACTCAACACCAAGCTCGTTACTTGCCAATACGATACTATATGATGCTTACATGCTCCGTGAATGTCACACATGCACACACAATAAGTAAGAAAACATGTTTTCGAGAAAGATCTTATGCAGTAGTTTAAGCCCTGAGACTCTAAGTCTCCCCACGGTCCCTAAGTTTTCAAAACCAAGGCTCTGATACCAAGTTGTCACACCCTCAATTTTCAAAAGATAAATATATATAACCACGTAGAAGTCAATGCCTCCCACGATCAAAGTCAAAGTCTCACAATACGACTTACAAGGTCAAGGTCAACAAATTACAATAATCTACGGGCAACCGTACCCCAAATGAAATTTATAGGTGTTAAATGTCATTACAAACCCATAGTCAAAAGTGAAATCAAATTAAGTTACATAATCATCTTATCAAAAATAAAATAAAAAATGCCAAGATGATTAAGTAACTCTTCTGTTTAGCTTTCAAAAGTGATGCATGCACACTCTTCACGTAAATCTATGTCATGCTCCTCCATGCTTTGTACCTGAAATTGATAGGTTGAGCTACACAAGCCCAGTAGGAAAATGTCTACCAATTCTAAATGCAATGAAATGTAAGTGAGGCATAAAAGAAAAGAATGGAGGCCCTGCAACATATGTAAGGAAGCTACACAAACCAAAGGACTTTGGTGAAACCACAATTACCCAAGATTCGTCCACTTTCCCTCTATCGTACCCGATACGTACCCGACACGTCTCATGTGTTCAATACATTCATTTGTTGTGTCTCAAGTTCTTTATAGTTATTTACTCATTACTTTCCTCGCGACACGCCCATAGGACGGCCCAAGTATCCTTCCAGGCTACCTTTCGGCCCGTATCACAGATTTTAAGTTCATATTATCATTTATCAAGTATCAACATCAATCTCATATCAAACATAACTCACGTTTCACATTTTCTTTCCAATGGTGTTTCGTACTCACTATTCGACATGAGAATATTGTAAAGTGTCATTGTGTGTATAGTGTTCTCACTAGATCACTTAATCCTCAACCACAAGAGTTGCAACACCTAGCAACCTTGCAAAATTTCAAGGTGATTCAAAAGGACTTCAAATTAACTAAGTTCAATTCCCAAAATTTAACTCATCTAACAACTAATTGATGGAGAAAATCATTAAAAGCATAGAACAAGCACAAACCCCAACTCAATGTGACTAGGAAATGGGTTTTTCAAAGGTGATTTTAAAAATAAAAAAGGAACTAATAAAGTGAGAAGCAATACACACAATACACATTCATATACATTTAGGAGAGGTAGAAATTTTCCTACCAAGATGGGTTTTGAGCAAAACCCTAGAGTGCCCAATTGATTTTTGACCCCAAACTCCAAGAATAACCTTTACCCAAGCTCCACTATGCATTCAAGAGACAAGATCAAGTAAAAAATGAGTTACAAGGGTGGGGTTTCACTCACAATCGAGAGAGAGAGAGAGAGAGAGAGAGAGAGAGAGAGAGAGAGAGAGAGAGAGAGAAACATGGGTGAAGCAAGAACAAGATCCAAATCAAGAGTTCTTATCTCTTTGAGTGAACAAGATCCAAATCAAGAGTTCTTATCTCTTTGAGTGCAACATCCGAATACAAAGGGAGATTGATGTTTCGAATGTGTAGATCTTGAAGATTTGTGGTGGATTGAGGTTAAAATCACAAGATTTGACGTAAGGATGAAGAGAGAAGGTAGATGGGTGATTTTAGGGTTTGTTTTGTGATTTTAGAGTAAAGAAATGAGCCCAAGACCCTGTTTATAGAGGTCTGTGATGCCCACAAAATTTGTAGAAAAATGCAGCTGGATACCGGCATCAAGAAAAACCCATACCGGTATCTAGACTCTCTGTTGGCTCAAAATTTGAAGGAAATGTAACCGGATACCGGTATCAAGAAAAAGCCATACCGGTATCAAGAATTTTTGTTTCGCTGGATACCGGTATCAAGAAAAAGTCATACCGGTATCTAGAGTGAAAATTTCTAAATTTTTACCACCTTTGCCAATTCAAACCCCGATCACTCCTAACACTTTTTCAACATCTCTAAACACTCACACAACTTCGTAATACGTATTCTTACATTTACTTAACCCCGGTACACCAGGCTATACACACCCATACAGTACTTAGAAATAAACACATTTTAAAACATTAGCCAACTTATTTACAATATCTAAAATGAATAAAAGATAGAAAAGAATTTCATGAAATTCCGGGTCTTTACACAATAAGCCAATGGTCATTTTACCTTTGACCAAATTGATCATGGTAGTGCTACCTTGAGGATCAACTCAAATAAGTACATTGGTGAAATCAATAGCCATTCTATATAATTCCCAATCATAGGAACACACTCATATATGGGGTATGTGAACTACAATAGTATATGAGTCCAATCACGACACAACATTTTAGGCTAGGGCAAACACTCCTACATTAGCCCAGGAGAAGGGAAAGTAAGGCTTGTTGGGAAATGAATCTTAGAACCCAGTAATAAAGCGTGCAGATTAGACAACAAAAAAAATCAAGAACTCTACGTAGCGAAATTAGGGTTTACATCTCCTCGGTAGACATGAACGTACGGTGGACTACATGTTTTTGATTGAAACCGATTAATGTAGTTGGTGAACTCCGCTTGATTGTACCTTAACATCTTCTGTTGTAGTCCCTTATACCTCAATTCTCGTACCCGATTGTGGACTCCAACGAGATCTATTTATTCTCTCTCACTACCCATTTTTTGTTCTCTAAAAGACGTGTGAGACCTAAAGAACAAGCCAGTATATTTATAGGGCTAGGGTAGGGACCTTAGGAGTAATAAATCTGGGTTTTTTGTGTAAGTAATAAACTCTAATCCTACTAGGATTCTATTTCTCATTTCACTAATTAGGTAGGATTCAATTTCTTATTTTACAAATTATACACCACTAAAGAATTATGTCAATTATATTTTGAGCTCCACGTTATTAAATATTTGTTGATCTCCCTCGTTAAGGTTACATATACCCATTGACTAAATTAAACCACTGATAATTATATTTAATCAACATCTTATGAAACATCGTGAGACTTTCCGCTTAACTTATTCGATATGCTGGATACAAATATCCACCTGCAAGGTTGACCTAACCGAAACTTGTAGCTTATTAAGAGGGTATCATCAATACTTACCGGGACGTGGATTTCATCAATAATTAATATCCATATATCATGCATACAACATTGTGACCCTACTAACCAAGGCTATTGACCCTAAAGTGGATGTCACTTTATAAAGAATCAAAGTCAATAACATTAAATGTAGATATATGTATCAATTATCTTTGGATTATGAGCATAAACATTCATAACAATTATAAGATTTTAATTGTCCTACAATATTAGTACTAAGAAAATTATCTTAAAGCGGTCCTGTTCAATGCACACAAAGTGTAGCATAATGTGTTCGAACTAAAACTATTCCTTGTAGGCTAGACAGATCTACTAAAACATTGTACCACAATCCTACCGATGGTGTGTCAAATTCCATCTAAGAATGCAAACTGAAAACTTATATTCCACAATAACCAATGATCCAATGTTCCATATGTAAGGTGTACTCTACACATTGGATCATCTGCTACATATAATAAAAGACACACATATACGACATACAATAATATTATGCAAATATTGCCAATAATAGATTCTCAAAAAAAAGGGATAAAGCTGATTAATAATTAAATAATTAATTAAATATTAATCTATTATATAAAAACATGGCTTTTAGTAAAAATTTATAAAAATACCATCGCATGAATCTCAAAACGCATTTCACAAATATTCTCGATCCATAGTATTCTAACCAATCAGAATAATTGCCCATAAAAAGAGAGCACTTGTATAATTATAATCAAATCATTTTAGTTCGAATCCATATAATTTATATCTTGACCTTTCGAAAGAACTGGATTAACCGGGACCTCAACGTAACTCCAAGTTGGAGCTGAAATTAGCATAGACCTCTCTGGACTGAGCACGAGTCACATAGCGATGCAAATGAGTGATTGCGCTTTATAATACAATAAGGGCTTGATTGGATGCGAGATAAGTTTTAGGGATAAAATAGTAAATGGGTTAAGATAGTAGAAGGTATTATTTATGGAGGGTGAATTCACAATGATATGACATTTATAGAGGAGGATTAAATAGGAGTACTTGGTTTGGATGAATTTGTAATAAGGTGGATAAAATGCTACTTGGTTTGTTTTAATGTTTAAATAGAGGGTATAAAGTTGGGTGGATGATGTGAAAACATGAGAAATGACTTATTTGCCTTTGTGCATGGTCATATTAGATTATACATTAAATTAATTATAGAAAATAAAACTAATTCAATAAATTATACTTGTCAACAATTAAGCTATAATAGTAATTATATATAAAATAGAACTATTTGATATTAAAACGATTTTTACATTTGTTTGGAATATACCACCTTTAAATTGTTCTAATACTTTGTAATTTACATAATATTTTTATCAGGTTTTTTTATAAAAATTTTACCCCAATATTATTCCTATTTATAGAATTTTTGGGCTTGACTTGGTTAAAATGATTGAATTTAGTTAGCAATTTTACTTTTTATTCAGAGTTGAAATTGGGAAAGTCCTCACAATTCTTTTTATTGCTTGTTTTGATCTCGGCTGCACGCAATTCGGTTGGAGTTACAATTCCCACCGATTGTAAGAATGGACTCGACCGTTCTTTGAAATATTTTTTCTTATTTTTATTTGTTTGGTTGAGTAGAAAACGAAAGAAGAAGGAACGGGGGAGAGGATTTTTGTTGCTAATTGTTATGGTTCATTTAGACCGAAAAGTGCACCTCAACTGATATAAACATGCAGCTGCGTTTTTCGTAATTGAGTTGAAGTTTTTATTTTTTATTTTTTTGAATTTAATTTATTCACCTTTTGTGCCCTTTGGGTTGCATATAATTGATTAATGTTAGATTTTTAACAATGAAAACATTTGAACCTATTATTTATGTATATTTTTTTTCTCACCCACCGAGCAGAGCTAATTAGTATCGGAAGCGGGGGTACTGCGTGCAGCTGTGTCGTGCCCCTCCACTGTTGGATCGAGTTTTGGATGGCTTGGATGTGTTTTGATTTTTTACCGGTAAAAAATCCAAATCAAAATTAAAGAAAAATTACCGAATGCATTTGAGCCGTCCAAAACTCGCTCCCACGGCTAAGAGGTGCACATGCTAGTAACAGGGTAAGGAGGATGGGGAATGACAAAGGAAAGGAAGTAATTTCAGAACGGTACCAATTAGTAATAGGGCTGCCGCTGGTACTAATTAGTGAGCGCGTAGGGGGTAAGAGGGGGATTAAACATGGAGAGGGATAACTTATCCACACCCCAAAATTACCCAAATCAAAGATGATGAGTGGACGAGGGATTAGTCATTCGGGCCAAAAAATAATACCCCTACTCAGACAATGTGGGATTTCGCTTCACATATCCTTCATCCAAACAAGATGTAAATTAATGCATGAAGATGGATGCTGTAGATAAAGATGTGATTTTTCTAATGTTAGAACCCATGTTCAGGTGCATTTCCATCATAGTTTATAGTAGCATCTATAAAATGTATGAGATGTAACAATTCACCAATAAAGTAGAGTTGCCCAAAAAATATTGTAATGCAAAAGATGCATCATTTCCCACTTCAATCCATAAAACTAAAAACTATAGTATAAAAGGCAATAAAAGAGTATGGTTTGAAGGATTTATTGGAGTGCGCAGCTTAAAAACCCAACTTAACTTTTTCTTTTGTCTTTATTTGAATTTTTTTTTTTTTGCATTTTGTTAGTTTTACATCGATTTTTTTTTAATATTATTGGTTCGTCTCGGCGAGAAGAATCCAAAAAAGTAAAGATTATGAGTAGAACTCTCAATCTTTTGAATAAAATCGAAAAAAATATAAAAAGTTGGCTTTTTGACTTATTTTTGTCTTTATTCAAAAAAATTTTATGATTCAATCATAATTTTTAAATTTTTTTTATTCTTCTTGCCTACAGGAATCAATAATACACAAAAAGTTGATGCAAAACTAAAAAAACATAGGAAAAAAAATCAAATAAAGACGAAAAAATAAGTCAGCTAACTTTTTAGGCCAAAACACACCATGGTAGCAACTTATAGTTTTGTTCGCAAAATCTATACTGCAATATGATCCAAATATTTTTACAAAATTTAAGGGTGAGTTTTTACAAAAAATTAAAAAATAAAACAAATACTCCACCGTCAACCCACTCCAAATTATATATTTTTGCAATGTTAGAGTATCTACATTGTTGACTTAATTTTTTACGCAAATTTGATTAAACTTTTGATTAAAACTTGATTTGATATGGAACATTCTAATGGACATAAGCAAATGTAAGTATAAATTTGAGTAAAGGCCTCATGAATGACATAATCATAAATTTGAGAGCAAGAAAATGACCTTAAAAATTTGAGCAAATATTTGATTCAAACCAAATTTGGTGAAAAATTTGAGTAAACTCAAATTTGGGTAATGGATTTGAGTAACGACTTGAGTAGTGTTTTTGGTGATTTTTACTCAAATAAATTTAAATATACTGGTTTGTTTGGTTGAAAATTTTGAGAAGAATATTTAGAAAAATATTTTTGAGATAGTGTTTAAATAAGTTTTTGAAAAAAGTAATAATTAGAGAGATGTGTAATAATTGGAGAGAGAAATGAAAATAATGATTAGAGAAAAATATAAGTAGAGAGAAAAATGTAATTAATGTTTAGAAAAACGATAAATGAAGAAAAAATCTTTTTGAATTATTTTTAAAAAATACGAAGTGAACACACAATGATTCACTTTATCTCCAACACTAGACAACGGACACAAATATTAACTACTGTAAAACAACAGGGTGTACTGCTCAGTGCTGACCAAAAGAAAGAAAGGAAAGCCTGCGTTTTCTTAATCCTCAGATCTGACAAACTTGGTCGAATCCAATTGCCAAATAAAGGTTGTGGTTGTTTGGCATCGTAGCGGAGAGGTTGAATGCAATGGACGCCTTCAGAAGGCAAGCGAGCAAGCTCAGAGATCAAGTCGCCAAACAGCAACAGGTAAAAAATTATTTATTTTTTACTCCTAGCTCGTCTGTCTGTCTGTTTAGTAGCTGAGAAAATGCGACTAAGAAAGAAGAACAAGAAATTGCGGTTTCGATATGGAATTTATGTTTCACCACTTGGGGTAAAATGTCAGATTTAGGGTTTTCTGGTCATTTGTTTTAATCCGGAAACAAAAAAGAAAGGTTGACTTTTCTGTGCAGACATTACATTGAAAATGAATTGAAATCTTGAATTTAGTGTACCTGCAATGGTTTCTCAAAGTCAAAATGCCATATGGCAATGTGAGAGAGAAATTTGAATTGAGCCATTTTTTTACCCATTTGGAGAGAGAATCAGATATAGACACAGAAAAAGCTTGGTTTGATACAAAGATTTGTCTATGAATTTGGGTTAGGGTTGGAGATTTATTCCCTTCTGAGATTGTGCTGAGTTGGAAAGGAAGTGGCTTAGGGTTGGAGATGATCTTGGGGAGTAGATTTTTGGTATCAGGGAAAAGAATTGCAGTAGCTAAATAATGGTGTGCCATATTGCCCAGCCATTGATCCCCGGTTACTGGATCTAGTCCTCCCTGAAAAGTAAAAAATTCCACATATCTTGACCAATTGAATGTGAAAAATGGGGTTGCTCTCCAAGCAATTTCCCCCCCACCCTCTAAGTCATAAAATTATATCACACACTGTAAGATAATGCACTTGGGAAGATAATATCTCTTGCATGCAAGATTTCCAGAATGCGTTGTTACTTGATATAAAGAAATCATGGAACTCAATTGGCAATATTGTAAATCAAACTTAACATGAAATATGGTAGATTCGAGGCCACTACTGTGAGAAATGTTTGTGGGAGAGCAATATCATAAAAGGTGGAGAGTGGAGGGAGGTGTGGGTTCGGTTATCGTAGGAAGGAAAAAATGTGACTTTAGTATTTGGTCTTGGATATTATGAAGAATCATCATACGCTGAACAATCAGAGATCAAATCTTCCTGTCTTAATTACATATTGGTATTGCTATTTTGGTTGATTATTTCTAAATTGGTGATCTAAATGTAGTTTCAGGCAGTAATAAAGCAGATCAGTGGAAGTGGTTATGAAAGTTCTGATGTAATGGTCATCGATGAGGTTGAGATGGAAAGACACCATCATTTGGACAAATTGTACAGGTCAACTCGTGCAGGAAGGGTAAGCTGTTCACATTTTTTAACTGTTTAGGCTGCAGATGCAAATCGCAGGTGATTAGAATTAGAAATTTAGAATGATGCCATTTTATATTCTTAGGCAGGCATGACATGTCAATGCCCTTATATACCATAAATGTCGTAACAAGTCGCGTTGCGTTTTGTGAAACATTCAATAAAATCCATGTTCCTTAATTGGAGGTCAAAGGTTGGAGTCCTGTCACAGAGAAGATCTCCTCCTGCAGGCTACAGCCTCCTAGTGCACTAAGATTTAAGAAAATGTAATTCTGAAGCAATTATGCTAATCTATGCTTCATTATGAAATGTCTCAATAAATAGCTACTAGGATTATGTTGCCATGGATACCAAAGCTCTGATGTAGCCCTAAGAAAGATCAGATTAATATGATATTGTTTCACGATCTATTTCCACACTTTTGGTTGTGATTTAGTTTGGTGGCAGAGTTGTTGATTTCTTCTTACTCCAACCTTCAAGTGTTTACATTTTCCATTTAACGTTTTAGGCTTATAGCCAAACAACCTTTCAAGTTTTTCTTTCTTCCAGCTACTGGTTTTGAGCCATAGTTTCAAATTAAAATAAACTTTATATTAATGTATCCTACAACTACCTTACATATTTTTTCGATTTGTGGACTTAATTACCTCAACCACTTGTAAGTTGTTACTCGTCTTAAGTTTTTGTAGAATGTGTAAGAGTGTCCAAGAAGACTTGGCATGCAAGTAAGGGATGGATGTGCATGAGGGAACAAGCAGTATTGAGCTTGATTTTGTTGATTTGTAAATGTCATTGAGATTACATATCTGATGCACTTTTGGTCCAGAGTCCGGACCATAAAGAATTTAAACCAAACACCGTATACTTAACCCCTTTGAATATTTTGTCCAATCTGATGCTCATTTTTCATCAAACAAACGGGCTCTTTTTGTTTCTAATGCATATGTGTCACAAGACTCCCAACTTGTTAGGCATGTTATTAATGTTTCACATACTCATTCTGCAGGATTTCCAGAAAGAAATTGTTAAAGCAGCTGAAGCATTTACTACTATAGGGTATAAGCATATCGAAACAGGTAGAATACTTTGTCAGGGGGATCTTTTATGAAATGAACTAACCAAGTTGTTTTAATCAAGGTTTATGTTATTTTAGGATTTTATGGTCCATTTATGAGTTTGGCCTGGACGTTGTACTTTTAATGATAATCAGGAACCAAGTTGTCTGAGGAATGTTTCAAATATGCTGTTGAGAACACTGATGACAAGATTTTAGCTAAGGCTGCATCTCTATACGGTGATGCTTGTAAAAATGTGGAAAAGGAGCAAGAAGACTTAAACAGGCAATTGTTTTCCCAGGTTTGCGCTCTTTCTGTGGCTACTTATCATCAAATCAATTGTGCTTTTGGAATGGGTACTTCTTTATTAGCCATACATTTCAATCACATAAATAAATTATATCACCTGATGATTCCCTTTGACTTAAGTTGAGTTCATTCGTTGCACATAAGACATGTCAGCCACTAATTTGGAATCATCATTTTGATCTTTTGAATTCCCATTATGTTTCCTCTATATTGTTTCTGTTTTGCTGATTTGAGGCATGTGCCTGGCTTGGTATTTAACTTGCCAAGACTTGACCTAATTTACTTGAAGTTTTCTTGTTCAGTTTTTCTACTTTGGGTCAGAATAGCAAAATAAAACAGCCCCTATTTTTAGACAAATTGGTTGCTACGATTGCAATGAAAGGCTAGCTGCCATTGAAGCGTCAATGCCACATTTTTTCCAACCTAGAAGTTTATGTTCTTCAAATTTGATTTAATCGAAGAATTATAACCACTGTAATAATATAATGATGGACTTAAACATGATTTCCACAAACATAGAAAGCAAACTTAACACAAAATTTCTTCCCAGATTATTGAGCCATTGAGAGCAATGGCAACTGGTGTTCCATTGGAGGATGCTCGGCATCTTGCTCAACGTTACAGTCGAATGAGACAAGAAGCAGAGACACAGGTAATCAGACGGCTGGGCTTCCTTCACCTCAATTATTAATTTTCCTCGAGCTTTACTTCAGAATACATTGCCTATGATAAAGGTTATATTTTGTAATCATAATATTATAGTTCCTATTGACCATCAAAGCAAACAGGCAGCAGAGGTTTCCAGAAGACAAGCTCGAGTAAGGGAAGCTCCCATTCCTGAAAATGTGACAAAGCTGCATGCTGCAGAATATAAAATGCAGGAACTGAAAGCAAATATGGCAGTACTGGGTAAAGAAGCAGCAGCTGCCATGGCTGCTGTGGAATCGCAGCAGCAAAGGCTGACATTCCAGAGGCTTGTTTCGTTGGTAGGTCTGTGCTTGTGATTTGTTGTCACATAAATTAGACGTAGTTCTTTAGTAACATTACCTTATGTTTCTGAAGGTTGAAGGAGAGAAATCATATCATGAGAGAGTTGCTGCAATTCTTGGTGAGGTTGAAACTGAGGTGAGTTGTTACATTCTTTTTTGTCCAAGGTAGAAATATTTTCTGGTAGACCCTGCATATGAGATAACCTAAATTTGGTGGCAGATGGTTTCAGAGAAACAACGGAAAGAGTCTGCTCCCCCTGTAATTCCATCCTCTAACAGCTCAGAGAAAACGAAGTATTTCTTGGCTGAGGTATCTTTTGAATTAAATAAATTTCTGGTCATGCTGCTGTGTATTTTCAATCCAATTAGCTTCAGGGAAATTTTTTTGGGTAATTTTTTTTGTAGAGATTTGCATTTATTTATGAAATGAATTTTGGATATGTGTTGGTGTCACAGTGTAACATAGTAGGAGGTCAAATTGTCTTGTTTCACAAGATATGAAGGTTTTTTATTTTTATTTTTATACTGAATGGGTAGATTTTGTCATTTATTGATTCATATCCGAGGTGTCTTACAGATTTCCGTTTAATTGTGAAAAAATCTTACCTAGAACCATACGTGGGGCGTCACAAGGTTGTGATCTGTGAGCTAGTGGTGGGTCTTGGTGGTAGTCACAGAAGAAGGGAGGGAGTGACATGGGCTAGGAAAAAAATTGAAGCGATCATGAAGGGAGAGAAGCGTTGCAGTTAAATGGGGAAGAAAATGGAGAGTGAGAAAATATTTACCAGGGGCTAATTAAGAACTAAAAGTCCATAGTGAGGATAACTTGGAAACAAAGTTAAACCCATCGGTAAAGTTAGTTGCTATTATCATGATGTGGCAGTTACTAATAACCTCAACAAAATTATATTTGTAGCACAAGTTTTTGAATGTCAACTACCCGTATTCACAAATTTGTAGTTTCGGCCTTGTTTCACATGCCATCCGTCCATTGCAGGAACCAATTGGTTGATATTAGTCTATATGGATGGTGTAGCTATAATCCCTAAAATGGCAGCTTGTATACTATATAATGCAAATGCTTGTTAGAGCATGATTGGCTGAAGTCTTGTGCTCGCATCATGCAGGCAACGCATGGCTTTGATGCAGCATCAGAGAAGGAATTGAGTTTGGCAGTTGGTGATTATGTTGTTGTTCGGAAGGTTCAATCTTCTTATCCTGTTAATCCTTGTTAATCTCTTGTGGAAATTTGTTTTATTCCTTTAATTGCATTTACACTGCCTGTAAATCTGTCCTGCGTCAGAAAGGATGAATCAGTGAGCACTATCTTTTTAAAGAAAACTGGTTGGAAACAAAGTTTTCCTTTTCAACACACATTTTTTCTTCTCCTTATTCTAATACGTAATTTATTGCATCCAGGTCTTTCAAATAAGATTTTCATTCGTCTTCTCTCAAACACTGTCGCTGTTCCCGAATATCTCATTATTTACAGATTTCTGGACTATTTTACGTTTGATTATATTCAGGATACAAGGTTTTGATGGTTCCATAACCATGATTGGAATGGATGTGTCGTGTTTATATTAGTTTTGATAATAACATTCGGAAATGCAAGCTGATGAAGCTTTCAAGCGCCATTTTGATAATCTATGCTGCAGATTGAACCCTTGTGCCAGTATTTTTTTTGATCAGCAAAAAATTTATTAATCTTTGGATTGCAACTTAAGTGATAGAGATGACTGCTCAGGTGAGTCCTTCAGGATGGTCAGAAGGAGAATGCAGAGGCAAAGCCGGTTGGTTTCCATCAGCATATGTAGAGAAACGCTTGAGGATTCCCACCAGTAGTGCAAATGCTGAAGTTTACTGAGATATTGCATTAGCTGGTACTTGATTTCATCCTCCTAGATTGGACATGTGCTATAGTGGATACTCTGTTTCGCGTTTTGCACATTTTTGTGTGATCCTTATGCCTTGTATTATGTATTATTTTCCCGAGACTCCAGCAAATTTTCTGATCATGGATGTGTATTTTTCGAATTTTCCTTGAACGTATATGACCTCAATTGCTGAAATAACGTATATTCGTTGCTTGTGGTGTATCAAATTGGGAAAAGGTTTCTATTACAATTCCTCCTGGATGAATGGTAGCTAATAGCTGTCATATGACTTTATCTTGCTCGAGTAGTCGACGGTTTGAGTGAAGAGAAACTAATAACCTGTTTAATTTATGAAACTAATTGTGAACGAGATTACATAAGCTATTTAATCCACATGAAATAGTAATTCCTTAAAAATTGCTAACACTTTTGTCACAAGATTGCTTGTAGATCGAACTTAAGGCAGGTTTATGTAAGCAAAAAAGGGGCTGGAGGCATCTGACATCAAATAACCTTTTCCTGTGGTTTTTATCGTTTTTTTTTTCTCTGTTTGGCGGTGAACTCCAAGCCTGTTCCTTTCATCTCCAGCTGTTTTTCCTAATCAAACAAAATTTGTTGAATGGGTACAAGCATGCTGTTTTTCCTTTCATCATCACCAACTGAATCTGAAAGTTCATTACCATGTTGAATGGGTACAGGCATGCCTTTGATAATTTGCATGAAATCATTATCTCCTACTTACACCAATCTCTTCACGTATTATTCTCTTTAACTTTCCAGAATTTCTGCACGCCATAATTTTAGGCATAAGCCTGGCTAATTGAAATTTTACGATACATATAGAGAGGTAGGATTAGCATTTCTGCGTACCTTCTATCTTGATCCACATGCCATCTTGGTTGTAAATATGATAATGACTGGAAACATAAAAATTGTCTAGGTTTTTTCTTATTTGTACTTTGGTATCTTCTTTTTTATCTGCTTCATGCAAAAATCTAATCCGGTTCGTACCATTTGTTTTGTTATGAAAAATGAGGAGTATTTTTTTGAAAAGTTAATGGGTAGAAGTTTGTACAATTATTATTTTTTCCCATTTAAAAAAGTTAAATGAGTAAAGAGTTAATAGGTAAAACTTTATTAAGTTGGATTCACGAAACAACACACTTAAAAAAGGGATGAAAGGGGTACTATTTACCAAGTCATTTCTTGCCTTAATCTACCTCATGTTGGCCTCAGATTGTCATGATTCTGTTTACTATTAAAAGTAAAATAGTAGTAGTAAAGTTGACAAAATAGAAGATATAGATATTGACTGAAAATCTGTGTGGATTCCCAGCTGTGCTTAGTCATATCCTTTGTTAGGATTTATAATCTAATGATAATGTCTTTCCGTTCAAAAAAAAAAAAAGAAAAAAGAAAAAAAATCTGTAGGAGCCGAATTAATGGCTAAAATGTAGCTCGACTAAACTCATTGGCATGCCTACGATGAGGAAGTCATATGAAGTGCAACGAGCGATGCGTAGACCCCATCAGTTATCTTCATCAAGACCTCATGTTTTCCCTTCTCAGCAATCACACCACCCTTCACAACCGCGATTAGATCAGCTCCCTTAATCGTTGAGAGTCGGTGAGCGACGACAACAGTCGTCCTGTTCACCATCACCATATCCAATGCATCTTGAACAACGCGCTCTGACTCTGCATCCAATGCGCTCGTCGCTTCATCAAGCAATAGGATCTTAGGGTCTTTCACTATCGCCCTTGCAATGGCAATCCTCTGCTTCTGCCCACCTGACAATTGCACCCCTCTTTCCCCTACGTTTGTGTCATAACCCTGTGGCAGTGCTGATATAAAGTTGTGCGCATTAGCGGCTCTCGCGGCTGTGATTATCTCGCCTTCGGTTGCCTCTCCTTGCTTCCCATAGGCGATGTTTGTACCGATTGTTTCATTGAAGAGTATTGGTTCTTGACTTACGAGTCCCATTTGTTGCCTCAGCCAACTCAGTTTTAACTTTCGGACTTCTACCCCATCTAGAAGTACCTGGCCAGAGTCAGGATCATAGAACCTCTCTATTAGGCTGATCACAGTGGATTTTCCGCTACCACTCTCCCCGACAAGAGCAACTGTCTGTCATTAAATTGCAAGCTAATTATCAGAAAAATTGTCTCCATCAATGGGTTCGTAAGGAAGTGGAAGAGAAGGAAACATTTAGGAGTAGACAAGAAGGCTTTTGATTATTTACCTTTCCAGAGGGAATGCTCAAACATAAATCTCGGAAAATTTGAACATCGGGTCTCGTTGGGTACTTGAAGCCGACGTGTTTTAACTCAATGTCACCCTTTACAATTTCTAGGGTTGTGCCCTCGGGGCTACTTGAATCAATCTTGGGCTTGCTGTCGAGGATTTCAAAGATGGAAGCAGCAGAATCCTTGGCTTTTCTGGTGTCTGGAGCCAAAGCAGTGCTCTGGGAAACGCCTATTGCTGAGATTGTCAAAGCAAAGAAAACCTGCAATTCAATGTTTAGGACGAGCGTGTCATATACGACTCTTTTTTGTTCTCGTTTTCATTTTATTTATTCTTGATGTTTTTTTGGTTCTTTTTCATGTTTTCAGAAAACCAAAAATGGAAACTGCGAATACTCCACTTTGTCGCGTAAATTTTCATTTTTGCGCAAGAACAGTTTCTGAACATCATTACGGTGTTTAGTAAAAGCAAGTTGTTTTCGAAATACTTTCTCAAAAATACTTTTCAATTCTGAGATAAAAACAAGAGAACAATACCAAATAAATAGCATATATAGATATTTTACCCTGAAAACTTCTCCAAATGTAGCTTTCCCATGTTGCACCAAAAGAGCCCCAACGTAGAAACACAAGGCATTCGTGCAGTACAGTAAAAAAAAACTGGAGCCAAAACCAGCACCACTCACAAGTCCAGTCCGAATTCCATGCTTTTGGGGTCCCTCACATTTGCTTTGGTACATTTCCATCACTTTCTTCTCAGCACAAAACGATGCAACTGTTCTAATGCTGCCAACGGCATCATTTGCAACTTGACTAGCATCTTCGTACATCACCTAACACATAAATAAAACTCTAAGGCTCAATTTAGATTCCATTTTTTTTTTTTGGTTAACTTTTTAACGTTTGGTGTGGGGAACGGGAATGTGATTCTGGGTCCTCACAACTGCATTGTTCGGAATGACACCTTAAAATAGACAAGTGATTCTTTATCACCTACCCAAGCTGGAATCATGTTTGTTTCCGACGACTTACCCAAGTTGGTATCTTGCTTACAAATTAAGCAGGAATATATTGCCTACGCCCTTCCTCGGTATCCTCCGAATCCAACTCAATAGATAAGAGAAGGAAAGGGGATGGTATATGAATTCTTCAGTCTTTAATCTTTATATACTAATATTAGATTACCTGGCATTGGATTCCTATTTTCCAGTAATGTGATACCGTTTCATATGCTAATTATAATCATTAGAAAGGATCAATCCCACAAACCTTTGGTCAACTGCCATTCTTAAATTTTACTAAAAAGTTGCTTTGGCCAAAACTGTTAGTATAAGGGACTAACCTTTGCATCTTCACTAAACCCTTTCAAGAATTTCATCTGAAAGAATCCTTGCAAACCCACAAAGGGCAGCACTAATAGAATGATGAGCGCCAGCATCCAATTAGCTGTGAATGATATGACAAGTCCTGCAATAACTGTGGCTATGTTTTGGACAACTTGGGCCAAAGCATCACCCACAAGACTCCTCACAGTTGTAGCATCAGTAGATAACCTTGCACCCACTGCACCACTGAAAAGAATAAAAAGTTTCAATATGGATGCCCCTAACAAAATAAGAACGTTTCGAGGAAAAACTAACTCGTAAGCCCACCTTGAATTTTTCGGGTCATCAAACCAAGCAATTTCTTGGTTCACAACCTTCTCAAACGACAAGGATCGAATCCTCTGTATCAATTTTCCACCTGCAACTCCAAAGAAGTAATGCTGAACTGGAACCACTATTAGAGAAACAAAACCCAGGGCAAGGTACATGAGTCCCCAAAACACTGAATCCTTCTTGAGCTCACTCTTAGGCTCGTAAAATATTTTAATGGCGGTTGAAAGTAGGAGTGCAAATACAGGGAAGATTACACCGTGTATGGCTGCAGCGAAGGATCCAAGCAGCAAAACCAGCGACTCAGGTGTGTTGAGGTAGGCCAGCCGCTTAATGGATACTTCGCGAGGTTTCTCTAATTCTATTTCTGTTTGAAAGAACCCAATGGGGGCAGGAATTGGAAAGGTGAAAGACCGCCGGCTACTTGATGAACCTCTACTTATGGATCTCCTCGTGGGTCCTTCCACATCTTGTCTTGTATCTAGATTATCTTGTTCTACTCTTTGTGGATCTTCTGCTTTATTAGCCCCTTCTTGTAAGTGAACTAGCTGGGAGTAAGCACCATCTGGATCCTTGATCAATTCAGCATGAGTTCCTGTCAATAAACATTTAATTTTTGACTTGGCAAATTTATAGTGGCGACACTTAGTTATAAAAAATGATAAAAAGAGATAGGTCAATCTTGGTCGTCGTTTAGCTACAATCTATATCGATAGTATCACGTTATAAGTATTGGAAATGGGGTGACGCAATCGTTAATATATTGATAGAGACTGTCCTTCAAGCACACATTTTATGAAGAAGTCCTTCCAGAATTAAGTGGCAGTAATAATGTAGAAATTATGAGCACAGTGGCTTTTTCATATGCGACCAGAGGGTGAAAATATGGCTTCTGCAAAAAATTATGACACCGAAGTATCGTATTACCCTTCTCAATAGTCATCGGCAACATGCTGTATTGGTAGGAAACTGACCTTGTTGGGATCGAGTAGGGTTTTAAATCAGCTACGGACCAATACACATCACATCACGATTGGCTACCACACTATCAAACGTCATTGCAACCGAGAAGCGGGTTGTATTGGAATTGATAGGAAAAATGTTGATATGTATCAGCGATAAATGATAAAATAGAGTCGTGGTTAATAGCTTTAGTTCAAATCAACCGGACTACTAATGTCATACCTTGCTCCACAATTTTCCCAGCTTGTACCACTGCTATAAGGTCGGCATTTCTGATAGTTGTCAAACGGTGTGCAACGACTATGGTAGTTCTACTTGACATAATGTTTGTCAGTGCATCCTGCACAATTCGTTCTGACTCTGCATCGAGGGCGCTTGTTGCTTCATCAAGAAGAAGGATTTTTGGGTTTTTCAAAATGGCTCTTGCGATTGCTATCCTTTGCTTTTGTCCTCCCGACAGTTGAGTTCCATGCTCTCCTACCATGGTGTCAAGGCCCTACATACAGATGTCACTTGTACGGATTAGTCATCTCTTTGAAGTTCTAGCATAAAATATTTGTAGTTTGTATATACCTATCAACAGACTGTTCACGTATATATGCAGTAGCTTCGCTTGTATTAGCAGTTTCTCTAGATTAACTCGTGGTGTAAAATGATGCACATTTATTAAGGTATACAACTTAAGTTGGACATGCCTTAATCACATATGAACATGGGCCATGGATGCCTCATGGGTATGGACACTAGACATGCCCTTTCTTTAGAATTCAAGATGAGGTACAATAGCGATACAACAAAAATATATCTTGTTGCACAGTTTAATCTACTTTGCTTATGAATACATTGTACAGAAACTATTGAAAGTACTAAGAGTATCCCTAATTCTTTGACACCAAAAATCATTTGGATATATGATAATGCACCCCAGAGCAACTCACTGACTTAGTAGTACAACGAAAAATAGCTCACGGAGTCACTTACTTGGAACTTCATCAACAAAGTACTGCAACTTGGTTGAGAACTTATTTACAAATGTATGAATATACGAACAATAGTGTCCTTCACATGTCCTTGGATTTGTGTGGACACAGGATGTGTATGTCTAAGTCGTGTCTCTTATGTCTCTGAAAAAGGTAGACAGCAAAGGTACTGAACAAAGAGTTTCAAACATGTATCCCTGCATTTCCATGGTGAATATGTATCGATATCTATCTATTCATATATATGATTTTATATTTACTACATGTTACATATATACTTGTGGAGTTCTAGTATATGTATTTGAATTGATCACTTTGTTCTGGCAACATGAACCATTTCCTTTGATAACAAAGATAGCCAACAAGTGGAAAAATGGTTTAACCTTTGGTAGTTTGTCGATGAACTTCGCAGCGTTTGCAAGCTCAATCGCTGTCCTAATCTCCTCATTTCTAGCATTTTCCTTCCCATAAGCAATATTCTCCCCAATTGTCGTTGCAAATAGTACAGGTTCTTGACTAACTAGACCCATCCTTTCTCTTATCCATTTGAGCTGAAACTGTTTCAGATTGATACCGTCAATAAGAACTTCACCAGCCTCAGGGTCATAGAACCTCTGCAACAAACTGATAACAGTTGACTTCCCACTTCCACTTTGCCCGACTAAAGCTGCAGTTGCACCACTAGAAACTTTTATTGAGAATCCAGAAAATATCTGAACTTCTGGCCTGGATGGGTACCGGAATAACACATCTTTCAGTTCTACTTCACCCTCGATATCTTCCATTATAATCCCACTGGTTTCATATGCATCAATCTTTGGTTTACGCTTGATTGTCTCAAACATCTTGTATGCTGCAGCTTGCCCTGCAGCAAATGCATTCAAACAAGGGGATGTCTGGCCCAATGACCTAGTCCAAGAGGAACAAATTTGTAATTAGGATGGAAGTCTTTGTGATTTGTATGGCCTATACTGGCAAAAATTATTCTATGTGGGAGCCATTGTGAGTTTTGGCTTTGGAAAGTAGCATAGAAGCAAAATAATTAGGCAGAACGAAATATAGTTTTCTTCAATGCTCACAAAATTTTATACTTACATCCCACCCATCATGATCGCCATGATGACATTGATTACAACTCCACCATTATATCCTTTCTCAATGATCAGTTTTGATCCGTACCCTATGGCAAGTCCATAACTGCAGAAAATAATCAGTAGCACTGTACCAAGTCCTATGCCCGAGGCCAGCCCTTGTTGAGCCGTAGTGGCATAAGCAATCTGTAGTTTGCTGTTATACTTACTTATTGCTAGCTTCTCCCCTGTGAAGGATGCCACCTTGCATAATTTACAAAGTAGAAAAAGAAAAAGGGTCAGAATTGCTGTAATTTTTTACATCATTTTATGGATTTTTTTTTTTCCGGGTTGAGTTCCTTACTGTTCTAATGGCTCCTACTGTTTGTTCAACAACATTACCAGCCTCAGCGTAAGCAAGTTGTCCGCGACTAGACATTTTTGTCATGATTATCGCCATGGCTCCTCCAGCAAGAACTAGAGGAGGAATGGATGAAAGCAAGACTAAAGAGAGAAGCCACCCTCTTGCAAAGGCAATTGCAAAGCCTCCAATAAATGTAGACATGAGTTGTATGAACTTCCCTACCTGTCATCGGTTTTGAGAAATGTTCTCAGTTTTGTGTACAATTCAGGTAAAAGTATATGAAAGAAAACGTATCATTACTAGAAGTCTAGAATGGTTTCTGACCTTTTCACCCATAGCATCTTGGATGAGAATAGTGTCACCAGACATTCTGCCTATGACCTCTCCAGTAGTTGTTTCAGTGTCAAAGAATGCAATGTCCTGCCTTAGTATTGTTTTCAAGTACAACCCTCGGATGTTTGTAGCCTGTCTTTCTCCGGTAACCATCCAAGTTGACACCTCTGTATCGAATTTAGGAGGATTCATGCTTCATTAGTACAGACAAATAGTAATACACATGAAAACGACTTTGAGAAATCTGAAGTTATAGTGAGCTTTACATTAACAATATACATAATTAGTCATGCTTGTAAATGCAATGCCCCTCTTTCTTTCTTGTTTATTATTTTTGTTTTTTCACCTTTCCACCTTAACCTGTTCATCTTATCCAGTCCATTTGTATTGGTATAGTTCTCATTTGGTTGGCTGCCATGGTGGAAGCTTTGCTCTTATTCTTTATTTCAGCTACTGGACCGGTAATTACATCGAAAATTCAGCTTCCCATTAGTTATTTTGGCAATGTGGCGTGTCCAATACATGTCCCCAAGTGTCCCCGTATCCAATATGAGGAAATGCAACCTTTAGAAGTGTCAATACTACATAGGTGGGAGGTGCCCATTTGAAGATGGAGGCTCAATTTGGAGGCATGTGTGGCTGGATTTCCTGAGTCGCGTTTACAACGTCAAGTTGGTGTGTTTGAGCCTTGTTTGTCTTTGCAGTTGGTGATCGCCCCGTAAGGGCTGGCCCCGTGGGAATCGGTCCCATGGGGGGCGTTTGGTGAATATCAAGTGTTGAGAGGATTGCCTATGTTATTGATTTGGATGGAATTCAAGTCAAAGGTGGAGATTTGTTAGAATTTGACATTCGGAACAAAGGTGGAGTATTCGTCGTGTGCAAGTTTTGTTTTGGACCAGGGAAAACTCTCTGTAATCTCTGTCCGGATGGGATTTAAGTCCACCCGGACGGTAAGACACGGGATAGATGCGTATAAGATGTTGGTTGTGCATATTGAGGCCTTTTTTTGACCTAAGTTGCTGTATTTTCTTATAAACAACAGCCGCAAGGGTTTTGTCTTTTGTGTCCTTGAGACTTTTGTCCCGAGATATTTTGTGAATGCTTCAAATTGACTTTTGTCCCGGGGTTTATAGCGAATCCTCTTGCTCGTTCCTAATGGACGTACTTTCTTACTTCGTACTTGAGGGGAATCACGTAAACCTTGTGTTTCATTTTCACGTAAACCTTGTGTTTCATTTTCGTTTGCTGATTTATTATATTCTCTAACTTCGCATTTCAGCACAACATTTCTGATGTTCTATTTTTGTTTCTGGTTCAAGTCTCTGCTTTTACTCCAATATCAAGAACCGTGTTTTAAATACGGACTGTTACATAGTTACGGAAGGTAGGTTATATATCTCGAACGTGAGAAAAAATTAAAAACAACAATGCAAGTAAAAATTCGACCACTGCTCGACTTCCATTACTCACAAACCCAAATAAACAATAGAAGTGAGTGGAAGGAAAAAAGAAAGGTCATTCCAGGGAACAAAATATGTATTAGAGTACCATATATTTTTCGAGAGCGCATGCACCAAGATAATTCATTTATTGTACAACCCCAAATAAATTTAATCTAAGGGGTCCTTTGGCTAAAAAAAACAATTTGGTTTTTTCGTTTGTCTTTATTCAAATTTATTTATTTATTTTTTGAATTTATTAGTTTTAAACTACTATTCTTTTCTTGATGTTCTTTTCTAGCTCTATTTTGTGTAACTTCAATTACTAATTTACATGCAAACCACAAAAGTCAATTGTTTTTATAAAGAATTAGTCTAAGGTGCATTATAGCTTTTAATAACATGTCTAATCCACCTCTAAGTTTCATAACTCCTCTAATCCACATTTTTGCAATTTCTAAGGTGTAAGGTCCACTCTCCATTTTTAATAGAAAAATGTACCCTCACATTAAATTTAATACATAATATACTTTCATAGGATACCTAGGGTTTAGGTTTAGGCACTTTCATAGGGTACCCTAAGGTTTAGGTTTAGGGTGCACTTTCTTATTATAGGATTTTTAGTGGTTTAGGCACTTTCATAGAGTATCCTAAAGTTTAGATTTAGAGTGCACTTTCCTATTATAGGGTTTTTAGTGGTTTAGACACTTTCATAGGGTACTCTAGGGTTTACGTTTATAGTGCACTTTCCTATTATAGGGTTTTTAGTGGTTAGACACTTTTATAAGGTACCCTAGGACTTTAGGCACTTCGTCTTCAACTAGGATTTTACCCTAAAACCTTTGGGTACCCTACCCTAAAATCCTAGGGTATCCTAAAACGTACCATAAGAAGAAGTAAGTGCCCTAGGATTTTAGGGTAGGGTACCCTAGGTTTTTAGGATACCCTAAGATCTTAGAGTATCTTAAGAAGCAAGGGGTATTATTGTAATTGGTACATGTGAGTGGATTAGATATGTTAGGATAGTGTTAGGTGGACTAGAAATGTTAGGAAATAGCTATAGTAGACCCTATAACAATTCTCCCTTATTTTTACTACAATCTAAAAGCTAAAAAAGGGTTCGTTAATAATTTTCAGTCACTCAAAAAAAGTAGTATCAAGTCATTACTCCAAGTGTTGTTGTCTTGTTGATAACAAGTGTAGTAGAGCACCTTACCAAAAAAAAAGGGCAGTAGAGCATTTAAATCCATAGGAGCAAGTGTGACTACAAGTAGGGTGTACATACGTTGGGTTGGGCTTAGGCTTATTGTACAAGATAATAATAAGACTACATGTCCAAGCCTGACTCATTAAGAATTAGGCTTCATTTTAATATTTTCAAAATCAGACCTCCTAAAGTTTCATTTCTTAAGCCCGTCTAATTAGGTCATTATTTTTCTAAATTATTGTACCCAAATATAAATTAATCATACATAGTATTACCCACTATTATAACTTAGAGCTCACAACCATGATACAAATAGTTATTCAAAGAACAAGGAACATATGTACATATATATACTTTTAAAAAAAGGGTATTGTGTATATATAAGTATGATAGTGCCTTTTTCTTCTTAATATTTTTTTATAGTATAAATATATAAAAAAACATCATTGTCATTATTTTATACAGGTGAGGCTAAGCTTGATTTTAAAAGATATTTTCAATCCCAACTCATTTACTAAATGGGCTTAAAAATCCAATCCAACCTAACCCAATGGACCTATATATATTCCATACCCTAAAAAAATCGAGATGGGTGGACGGACTGAACGAGCCGGTGTACACTCCTAACTGCACCATTGGACGCCAAGGTCATATCATCCCCACTGAACATCCCCTAGTCGATCCCATAGCAAGTCCATCTCGTAGCCATTTATTTTGCTATTTTCACTATTTTGTAGTATTACGACCTTACATGAACAGGATCTTTTCCACAGGCAAACCATGGCAATGCCATCTTTTGTGTGACACCAAAAAGACGCCATTTGTCCCACTTAATTCAAACTATTTGATTTTCTTTGAAAAGAAAATTTCTAACAAATGGTCTGGATTGGAGATTTTGCCAAGATGGCACCGAACTGGTGTAACAACTTTGCTATTTTCTAAATTTTTTATGTTCTGTAAAGTCGAAAGATACTTTGGCAATATCATTTTGACACGAACATGTGAACTTGTTCTTATAGTTAGCTTGATTAATTGATTAATAAATATAGATGTAATACCAATCATGAAATACTTACACATGTCTATCTTTTCCTTTTTGATGTTTTAATGGAAAGCTTTTCTGAATGTTTAGTAGCAAAAAGCTATTCAAACTTGAAGAAAAGAATATAATCCGTTGTACTTACGTAGAAATGAAGCAATTCCTGAACCAATGGCCAAGTAGAAGAGCTTTAGGGATACCTGAATCCATGAGGACACAATAAATGTTACTATAAATTCAATAGCCCACTTTAAAAAATATTCAACTTTTAACGATTACCAAATATAATGGGCGAATAATAATATTCCAATTACCAAATATTCACTGCCTGCCATAAATATGAGGTGGACGAATTTAATTTTACAAACAAAAGAAAGACTAGTCCAACTTGAGGGATATATTCAGTTCAAAATCCAATTAATTTTACAAACAATAGAGCCTAGTCCTACTTGAGGGATATATTCTGTTCAAAATCCAATTAATTATACAAAAGAAAGAGACTAGTCCTAATTGAGGGATATATTCTGTTCAAAATCCAATTAATTTTACAAACAAAAGAGCCTAGTCCTACTTGAGGGATATATTCTGTTCAAAATCCAATTAATTATACAAAAGAAAGAGACTAGTCCTACTTAAGGGATATATTCAGTTCAAAATCCAACTCTGGAATAAACTCTCATAACTTCTGTGCCTTGGAATACGATACTGCTCCATTTGTCCCAATTTTTTTGTCAATTTAAATACATGAGTGTCATTTTTCAATTGCTTATCTTTCAGTCTTTAACGATTTTTACAAGTTTAAAAACTTTGTTTAATAGAATTCATCAAAGCTATCAAATGAGATCCATATTGAATTATACATTTGAATATATATATAATTTTTTTCGAGGTGTCGTGAATGGTAAAAGTGGACAAGAAATTTGAGACGGAGGAGTAAGATTTTATACTAATAGAGTATCCTTTAATTCTTCCTAATAACTCAAAATAACACAATGCCATATTAGAAGCTAGCTGCGTAAAATAGGTGTTCAAATTTATTTCATAATCTGGGTAAGGGTTAGGCAAGTGTGGCGGAGCAATATTATTTCCACATTTACTGCATTTCATTTTAATACTCCCTCCGTCCCATAAAGTTTGATCACTACAAAACTACGTGCAATTTTCAAGCTAAAAATTAACATGCTTACGGAAATAATTTTTTAGTCAATATGAATCTTGTTTGATAGATCTCATCGAGAACTTTTATACGATGCAAAAAAAAATTCAAAAATTGTTTTGGTAAATACATTATTTTTTAGTTTGAAAATTGCACGTAGTTTCGTAGTGATCAAATTATGGGACGGAGGGAGTAATCTTTTATAGGTGTGCAGTCACAAATGAATGGTTTCATGAACAGTTTTGATTATTTTCCCATATCAGAAAAAAAGAAAAAGTCAAAGAAAAAATAAATGAGTTTTCCTTTTATGCATTCATTTCATAAAGGAAATTTGTGACACATTTGGAAAGTAGTAGTTTAATTGCATGGAAATTAGTGTAAAGATAAGATTCCTGCAAAATTTTGTATTTTTTGCTAGAAATTAAGAGACCTAATGCTACTGAAAAATGTGGAGACATGGGTTTCATAATTTTCCTAAACATATGAAATTAAAATGCAGAATATTTCTTTCCTTTTTCGGCAACCGAATGGGTTGAAAGCAGCAATCAAAGGAAAAATCAACAAAGGATTCTAGTATTTAGGTAATAGCATCTTCTGTAATTAAGTATCACCAAAGACATATTCATGGCATGTTTGAACATGGAAAAAGATATGCTTGGACAATTTGTAGAACAAACTGCAAGATACCCTGTGTTTGGATTACCAATTTGTGATGTAACTTATGGAGATAAAGTTTATGTTTGAGGAATTCTTAGGTTTTTAAGTGAACTCAAACCAAACTCAATCTTCATGAAAATTTGAGAAGTCAAGCTTGCCTACGCTTGACTCGAATTTGAACTTGTTTACAAGCATATGTTCTATTTGAATTTAATTTTACAAAAGTAATAGAAACTTAACTTTTAATTCCCACGTTACAATATATGTTTCTGCCACTTCCTTTCTAGTACTCCATTATTTTTCCTACTAGTGTTTTTTTTTTTTTCCTTTCAATTGCAAGCCTAACCAATTGTTGAAGGGATAAAATATCTAGGATTAGCAACCATCAGGTTAAAATTTGTTTCCTATGTTCGTAAAACAAATTCTTGAAGGCGCCATAGATGAATAAAATTTGGGTAAGATTCAATTTTTTTTAGTAGGGCACTTTATGCCAGTGACAAGACAACACCATTTGGAGAATAGGGCCAAAAGCTGCTTATGAAAGGAAAGAAAAAAGGAATCCTATAGGGCACTTTCGCCCTGTAGTACAAACTTGTAGCCCAGCATGGTTAAATTTTTAGAAAACATACCCAGAATTTATCTAAAATTTAAAAATCAATAGCTCAGATTCTAAGTAAATTTTAGGTGCCCTTTTTAGGCACTCAGACTTGTAGGAGGCTTCCGCTCTTGGAGAATAAGGTAAAACTCCATTTCATTCCTAATTGAACCTTAGTTTTTTTTTGGTGAATCATGATATCTTTAAATGCATGTATTGCAATCACATCATATCATGGTTGGAATGTCACGATTCTCATGTCTAAAAAACACAAAACCAACATGAAAACTCTCTGAAAAAACAAAAAAAAGAAAAGCTAGAGTAATTAAATTTACCTTAGAAACTTCATGGAGAACATTGGAAGGATCAGAGGTACCGAAGGAGTTGATGATATCACCGAAGATCAACGTCATAAGGGGCTGCGCCAACCCATTCAATATAGCCGAGATTGTCCCGACCACCATCAACCCAATATCCAGCCTATCCCCGAACGAGAAAAGCCTATAAAATGCAACCCTTTGATCTTCTTTTCGGTTTCCTCTCTCCCTTTCTCCTTCCATTACGTGAATGAAGTTAATACTTACTATGCTATGGTGGAAGAGAAGAGAGAGAGAGAGAGAGAGAGAGAGAGAGAGGGTGTGGGGGAAATGTGAGAGAGAGAGAGAGAGAGAGAGAGATCTTTCGATTGGTGTACGTATATATGAACAGATTTATACTAGTGTGGGGGAGTTGAATGTAATAAATATGTTGTATATGGAAGGAAGAAAAGGGAGGCGAACAGATAGATAGATTGTATAAGGGGAGCCGAGGAGGAGGAGTCATTTGAGGAATGTTTTGAGGTGGTTACGTTCCGTGAAGATTGAAGGAAGCTAATTTGTGGCAGTAGTAGGTTAGTTGTCACACTTGATATTCCTCTTCTAGAAATCCTTTTTTCCGCTCACGTACGTTGGATGTGAATGTACCTCCTATTCATGGTTAAAACCAAAAGAACCTGCGACAACTTTGACATATCTACCCTTGCTTTTAATTTGATGCAAACCATAAAGTGGTTTGCCATCCAAAAATGATATGCACAAGGAAGATTTTTAAGAAATCACGTAAGGAAGACCCTATGGAACGCAGTACGGATCCCTAACGGTTGATCTGAGCCGCTCAAAAATTTAAAAATCACATTTCGAGTGGGCTTGCAGGATACTAGTTTTATCCGATATGTGCGGATGCTTGATCCAAACTTTCATTTTTGAATGACTCGGATGAAAAAAGAAAAAAATGAAAGTTTGGATCGATTATCTAAACATATCAGATGAAGCTGGTTTTTAGCGGATCCACACTTGAAATGTGTTTCTAAAATACTTGAGTGACTTGGATTAGTCGTTCGGAATCCATATTAGGCCCCACAAGTTCTTTCCTGCGTGATTCCTTGCAAATTTTTTACTTGCATATAACATTTCTGCTTTCTATCATCTATAATATCTTTACCATAACTGTCGAGATTTTGTTTTGAAAATCCTTTATGCTAATTAATTCCATTACGTGAATTACACCAATGCAGTTTTCATTCAAAATCCAATCCTCCATAGATTTTTAGGAAGTAGGCCTGCTTGACTTTTAGGGGTGCAAACTAGCTAAATTAAAATGCGAACTCTGTCCGTCTCGGTTTGGCTTGGCTCGATAAGACATTAGTCAGGCTCTACTTTAGCTTGGTTTTCGATTCAAGCCTGAATGATTGAGCTTGAGTTTGCTTGTTTAAAGTTTTAGAAGCTGGGGCTCGGCATGATTCCTCAAATCGAGTGCATTCATGTTTGAGTTTTGCTTGATTAAAATTTTCAAAGCTCAAGCTTGTCTTGCCAAAACTCATCAAACTCAAAAATTCAAATTTAGACTTGATTGTTTTTTTTTAATCGCAATATAGAAATATTACTTAATATATGCCAAAAAAATTAAAAAGTAAAATCCATCAAGAAAACGATGAACAATAACCTTATACGAAAAGGCTGTTCAAGCACCTGACCCAACCGACAACCCGACCTGATTTGAGGACCCAATGGACGGTTACAAAAGGTTAGTTAGTTGGAGTTGGGTCCCATTTATACTACGTCCGTCCGGATTTGTTGGTCTGTTTTGGAAATTTCAACTTTTTTTTCATTACTTTTTATTTTTTTTGTTTTCACATCTTCAAAAGTAATTTTCTTCTACTTTATCTTTTGACTTTTGAAAATGAACAAACATTTTCGGACTTAAAAAAGTATGTCCGTGGACCAACAAATTCAGACGAACAGAGTGTTGGAAATTTTATAATTTCGATATGAATTAAAATGGGCATGAGAAGGGTCTTTCAAGGCAACCGATGTATTTCATTACGTGTACATTGTATCAGGATGAATGAGAAGGAAGTTCATTCCCCCTTATGGTGAGATTCAATGGCTGCATTAATTGGTGATTCAATTATCCACATGCTCTCCTTGTAAGCCAAGGCAAGTGACTTGGCTATTGACTAGGGTGGACTTGGCAATGACTTGGGTGGACTTGGCAATGACTTGGCCAAAGACTTGCCCATTGGTTGCCTATAAATAGGTCATCTCCTTAGTGTTGTGAAGTGGTTCCGTCTTTCATAATTAGAAAAAAAAAATTCTTTTTGAAGAGGGTAAGCCTTGAGAGTTGCAGTTAGGCGGTTGATGGCTGATGATACAGATTGGAACTTGTGGTTTTAAATTTGTTTTATCATGTGGGGCCGAGAGGCAGGGTGAATCACAATACCCACCTGTAGGCGAATCTTTGTTAAGACCGTGATATCACAACGCGAAATTAAATGTTTTCGGTTTTTTCTTACAATTTGTATCTCGTTCTTAAATTGAATTTGATATTCTGTAATTTCAGTTGTTTGTTATTAATGAAATTGTTCTCTGAAATTTCATGTTATTGCCGAATTTTCCCAACACGGAGTACATTTTTTCCAACTTGTCAGTCGGGTGTCGGGTCATTGATATTTCACTCGGGTAAATAAGGGAGCACACGGGCGTAGTAGCGCACCCATCCCGCCCATTCTAGCATATAGTTTTGGGACTCTTACTGGCCGCCCCATTTTGTCATCGTCTTCCCATCCAAAACCACTCTGGGTCTAGACCATGCCGCATTAGCCCGTTTTAATTAATCCCCCATTCATCATCTCCTTCATCAACCACAACAGCGGCTTCCCACCAGCACCACATCCACCATCTCCATCGCTACCCATCACCACCACATCCACCGTCGTCGCCACCTATCACCACCACATCCACAATCATCGTTGCCAATCATCCCACCGTCGTTTTCGATGCTGATGGGCGGGAGGAATTGCTGTTCATGTGGAGTATTTATCTTCCCAATGCCAAGTAATTGAAATATTAAACCTTCTGAAGGTCTGGGATTCCAGCAAATAAGATGGTTGTGAAGCCTTATTATTTGATTAGGAGAACAAATTGTTTGCCATATTTGAAAATCCAGTGGTCTATACCTGAGAATGTTTAAGCGATCTATAGCTACGAAGTCTATTTTAGCCGACAATGAGCCTTATAATAGGAGATTTTGACCAATGTTGAGTAGTTTGTGTGTAGCTTTTACTCTAGATTTTAGCTAGGTTTTGAGTTTGAAGCAGGGGATTTTTGGTGACTGAGTTTTCTGATTGCCTGGGTTTTCTAAGTTCAGCGGGTTTTTGGATTGATTTATGTGTGTGAATTGTGTAATTTGGGGGTGTGAGTTCTACAAAGCGGCGTGAATTGTTCAAGGTGTGAATTCTTCGAATGGGAATTCTTGTGGGGATGTGAATTATGCCTGCCGTGTAATTTGTGGAATGTGAATTGTGCAAATTAGTCGTGAATTCTGAATCAGAATTCATACTCTAAAAATTTCAAAATTCATACCCTAAAAAATTCAGAATTCACACCCTAAGAATTTGGGGGTGTGAATTGTTGGCAGTGGGAATTCTGTTAAGAGGTATGAATTTTGGGTTGTAACTTATACATTTGAGGGCAAAATAGTAAAAGTATATATAGAAAGGGTTTGGATGGAACCCATCCAAAAAATAGGGGTGGCTTGTAATTTCCTATATAGTTTTTGGGGTTCGGGATAAATATTTAGGCCCATAGAGTTGGGCTGAGTTGATATTTTAAATCCATTTACTAAATTGGTTGGGTTTGAAAACTCCCTTGAGACCCGGCCCAATTAAAATATGGGCACTTAAATGATCATCTTTTTATTCTCTTAAAATTAGAAAATCATTCTGAGCATTTTTTAGAGTTATGTCTCCATCCAGAGATTCAAAAAACCCTAAATTGCCATTTATATATATAACACTTGTCCTTCGGACTCTGGACCTCCGTGATCCGAGCATTTTTTTGACGATCTGATCCGTCCAATGTGCTCAGAAACTGTTTTCAAGAGTCCACGCAGGAAATCTTAAAAAAAAAAAATACATGGAAGGGCTTGATCCAAGTAGTTTTTCGCAAAACTGTACCATGTATTTTTTTTTAAAGATTTCCTGCGAAGACAATGGAAAACATATTTTGAACACATTAGACGACTCGGATTTTTCTAAAACAATTTCCAACACGAAAAAAACACCCCCAAGGCTTCAATATGGGAGTTTGGAGGAGAAGCCTTGGGTGCATATATATATATATATATATATATATATATATATATATATATACACACACACACACACACACACACATACATATTAGGGGATTGAGGACTATAACAAATATTGCATATAAGAGGCGGTAGGAAGTGGACCAATTTCAATAATTAGAGGTCCTCTGCTGTAGTTAAGGGATTTAGGGATAAAACCCAATCTGTGATATCTCTCTCTTTCAAACTCAATCCTTAATCAACACCAGAAATCCCAAATCAACACTCGTCCTTGACTCCTCGCCATCCCGCATCGACATTCCCCATCTCAACATGGGGTCCCAAATCATCCACCTACGTCGGAAGTTTTTGTGGTCTGAAAACTTTCATAAATCAACAGTGGTCAAGTGGACCGTTTAAGACGTTCATGGAGACTCAAAGTCCAAGGAGAGATTCAAATCAATGGAGGGCCTTTTAGACTAGCGATAGTACATCTTTTCTTATTCGTATCCGATTTCTGGGTTCTCATTTGAATCCGATGTGTGAGGTTTGTGGGTTTGGGTATCGCGATCGGTTCTTTGTTCAGATATGGCTTTAGCACATCTATTTTTGGTGCTCTGATTTTGGTTTTCCCCTTGTTCTTCATCTTCCTTTCATATGTACTGAAGAGTTCTTTTTCTCTTTTCTTCTCTTTCTTGAGTCATGCAACAATGTGCACTTACTCAATATGAGATTTTGTGACTCAAAATATGAGATTTTGTGGCTCTAAATATGAGATTTTGTGGCTAGAGATATGAAGTGCATATGGTATGCACACTCATATGAATAGTCACAAAATCTCATATATTTTCAGAAAATCTCATATTTGGAGCCACACAATCTCATATTTGGACCCATTCGAATTGCTACAGTAACTGCTACAGTACTGTTACAGTGCCACAATATCACATTTGAAGCCACAAAATCTCATATATTTCCAGAAAATCTCATATTTGCTGTCACAAAATATCATATTTTGAGTCACAAAATCTTATATTTGGTGCTACAAAATCTCATATTTTGGAGCCACAAAATCTTATATTTTGAGTCACAAAATCTCATATTTGGTGCCACAAAATCTCATATTTGGAGTCACAAAATCTCATATAGTCAATGGTCAAACGTGGCACAAATCCCCACATGTCATACGTGGTGCAATCTCGGCCGTCCATCCGGATGGGGTGCATACCGTATGCCATATCATATTTGGAGCCACAAAATCTCATATTTGGTACCACAAAATCTCATACGAAACTCAAATTTAAAGCCACAAAATCTCATATAGGGGGGTGTGCATTATAGCATCTCCTCTTTCTTTGATCTTCCTTTTGGTTTACGGTCAGTTTGTATTGTATTACCTAGATGTGTACAATATATCAATATATGTTTTTACCAGTTTTTACTAGTTGTTTTGGATTCCTATTCATTAATCAAATACTTGAAGGATGTGGCATGGTCATTCATCCACCTCTATTTGTTCCTTTTCTCTAATTTGTATGCCTTTATTTCATTTTTTCTATCCTCGGAGTCCCAAGTCATTGGACCAACTCATTCAACTCGGTGGACAAAATCTTTACCAGAACTATCCGAAACAAAATTTTGCTTGTAAAGTTTTTTTTTTTTCATCTCTGACATTGAATCTTTAGCCATTGAATTCTTGTTAATCATAAGTAATACTCCCTCTGTCCCTTTTTAAGTGATCCCTATTGGAATACGTGCAATTTCAAAGCCCTAAAAGACATATTTATTTATATAATTTTTTTATACAAATTAAAATGCTCATTGAGTATTTAATTTGATGTAAAAAAAAAATTTAAAACACATGCTATGGAAGTGCATTTTTTAACGGCTACAAAAATACACGTTTTCCAAAGGTATGATTTAAAAAGGGACGGAGGGAGTACATTCTTCTATTAAAGCATGAAGTTTTTGGTTGTATTTGTATTTGATGAAGGCCCTTGTGGCACATATCATTCTTCGTTGTTGAATCTACGAAGACATTCACTTTCTTGCGCTGGAGTCAAACGAGGTGTGACTTCTTCTAATGAGGAGCTTTTCTTGTTCACAGGGAAAAAGGACGATCGATGGCAATGTTGGATCGCGATGGGTGAAGAATTTGTCCTAAATCTGGGTGAAGAATTCACGTCAATCCACAATGTTCATTGTTAGAGATATATTTTTTTTACCATGATTTTAGCTAGGTTGATTGTAAGATTATTTACCATGTTCATTGTTAGATATATATTTTTTACCATGATTTTAGCTAGGTCGATTGTAAGATTTTTTTTTTTTTACCATTATTCATATTCAATTTGAATTTTTGTTCGCTAATTTACCATGAAATGTGTTTTGGACTTTGGATGATTGGATGATATTCATGGTATTCAAGTTTCGGATGGTATTCACAATTTACCATGAAATGTGTTATATTTACCATGTTTTTTGGCTACTCGTAAGTTTACCACGTTTTCTCATTGAATTTTACTGTGTTTCTTTTGTTTTTTTACCATGTTTGCTTTTTGTTTTTTATCAGAACCTTATGTGATAATTTCTTTTACCATGCTTTCTATAAGAGAGCCGTTGCGGGCCTACATAGATAAGAAGTATGTAAGCTCTCCAAACGCAAGTTTTTAACATGTTTTCTCATTAAATTTTACCATATTTCTTTTGTTTTTAATCAAAACCTTATGTGATGAATTTTGTTTTTACCAAGTCTTCCATAAGAGAGCTGCTATGCCGGCCTACATAGATAAGGAGTATGTACGCTAGCTACTTGGGTCTATATCGATAAAAATTATGTACGCGGAGAGCGTATATACTCCTTATCTATGTAGGCCCGCGCAACGGCTATAGTATTCAAGAATTTTTACCACGAACATTAAGTAAGACTTCTTTGTATACCATGGTACCATGTTTAGAGGTCATTAAGTGTTTTTTACTATAAAACTATAATTTATTTTGATATTTTTACCATGGTTTTTTTTTTTTTTGTCATTATTCAAGTTTATAATGAAAATCAGTTCATATAGTTTTCTGTTTTCAAGGACCATGATAAAATTGATAATTAAGTTTGATACATTAAATTTATCACGATTCGCGATTGATTTGCATGCATTGAAAAATTATGGTAAAAAATAAGTGTGTTACTGAAATTATGGTAAAAAACAATTATTATAAATTTGTAAAAATTTAATTGACATATAAGAAGTTAAAGATTTGAAAATATATATCCCATAAAGATTTGAAAATTGAGAATTCAAAATTTCCATTTCTATTTTTGTTAATATTTTGGAATTTGAAAGTGATGAAAGGGGTCAAATCCCTTGATGTAAGATAACTAACAACTAATTAGAGTCACACTTAATTAGGAAACTAAATAATATATTAAATAAATATTTTTTTACCATAAAACAGGAATTTGTTTTAAAATTTTTATAATGAATTTTTTAATCATTATTCAAGTTTATAATGAAAATCAATTTATATGATTTTCTGTTTTCAAGGATCATGGGTAAAAATGCTAATTAAGTTTGATACATTAGATTTACCGTGACTCGTGATCGATTTGTACTCATTCAAAAATTATGGTGAAAAATAACTACATTACAAAAATTATGGTAAAAAGTAAGTGAATTACAAAAATCATTATATAAAAATTTAATTGAGAAATAATAAGTTAAAGAAAATAAAAAGTTAAAGATTTGAAATATATATCCTATAAAGATTTGAAAATTGAGAATTTAATATTTTTATTTCTATTTCTGTTAAAATTTGCAAGTGATGGAAATGGTCATATTCCTTGATTTAAGGTAACTAACAACTAATTAGAGTCCCACTAAACTAGGAAACTAAGTAATGTATTAAATATGGGTAGACATGGTATATTGCAAGAGAAAATGATGAAAACATAACTGTTCAAATTGACTAGGATGAAAATTTATGTGATGTCCAAAAACAGGATGATTATTAAATTACCTCATTCGAATATTATTTTTATGATTGTGAATTCTAATTTGTGATGGTTATGATTGATTAATCTATTTTTGTGATACACTTTAGAAAATTAAATAGGCTTGCTGGATAGGTTTGGAAAATTAAAAATTTAATTGGATTGGGTTTGGACATATTAAATGAAGTCCGATTATTAATGGGTTGGGCTTAGGCTTGTACAAGTATCGTTATTATCTAGTAAAGCTCGGTTTGAACCCGACCCAACCCGGTGAATATGCAGCCATAGCTTGGTACACACGACCTGACCAAAAATTTCACATTTATAGGTAGGGTGGAACATCGGCTCGGTAGCCCGCCCAACCCGATTTGTTTAGGGTTTGGGATAAATATTTAGACCCATAGGGCCGGGCTGGGTTGAGATTTTAAGCCCATTTACTGGGTTAGGGAAATTTCTTTGAGGCCCAACCTAGCCCGATTTAAATAAATATTTTATTTTAATACTATATATGTTAGTATATTACTGTCAGAACCTAGCTTCTTAGGGTTAGATTATCTTGATGAAGAGGGGCGTATCCTCATCTCCTCTTATTCAGTAAAATCTCTTCGTCTCTTATTCAACAATCATTTGTTTTTAGTATTATTATAAGAATTTTGAACTTTAAGTATAGTATTGCAGTTGTGAATTGTAATTTGATCGTTATGGTTGATTAATTTATGTTTGTGATACCATGCTTTAGAAAAATAAATGAGCTTGTTGGACGGACTTGGGAAATTAAATTTTTATTTGGATTGGGCTTGGGCATATTAAATGAAGCCCGATTATAAATGAGTTAGGTTTGGGAATGAACAAATTTCATTATTATCTAGTACAAGCCCGTCCCGAACCCGGCCCAACCCGGTATATGTGCACCCTTACTTATAGGCCAGCACTCCCCCCAAATCCCATCTCAAATCTCTCCCATTCTCTCTCTCTCTCTCTCTCTCAAGTAGCGGCTCAGCTTTAGGCGTAAAACAGTTGGTTGGAGTCAATGGACAGTGGGCTCACCAGTGTCATCGCCCACAATTGGTCGATGGGATATTGGGCTCTCTCTCAAAGACCCTTTAGTTCTTCTGAGTTAAAAGTCTCTCTCTTTTTCTGTATGTTTGTGCGCGCACACACATATTGTTATAAAGATGCACGTTTGATGGTGGAAATCTGGACATAATGGTGGAAAGCTGCTGATGTCAATGGTGATGATGGAAATCTGGAGATCTGTTAAGGCGATGTAGAACCTGACCAACCTGATCCATCTGACCCACACAACCCCCTCACTCATTTGGTCAGAATCTGATCATCCATTTGGTTGGACTTGGGGCCTCTTCTGACCCGAACAGACTTGACAAACCTGAACAAATGGAAGAATCCTTTATTGAGCCAAAGCTGCTGAGTTTGGTTTGTTTATTAAAACATATCAAAACTGGAAGAATCCTTTATTGAGCCAAAACTCAAATAGTTCAAGAACGACTTGTTTCATTTGCAGTCTAACTCACATTAGAAAGTTACTTTTTGGTCCTATCTTTCAAAAAATATGATGATAGAACTGTGGAGTGTAGTTCATATAGTGATTTTTATGAAAAAATGCTCCGATCAAGTCATTCCGGGTAATATTTTTTGCCAAATCCTACCGTAGAAACTGAAAAACACATTTTAAACACATCTAACGTTTCAGATCGTCGAAATTTTCTCTAAAAATTGGAGTTCGAGGTCTAAATTTTTATATCCTACGGGATCCTTCATAATTCAGAACTTCATATGAAAGTTTAGCTTATTTTAGTTAAATAAACTTAGTATTTTCATAAATTAACTTCTATAATATAATTTATATAATTTCTATTTTTTATTAATTTCTATAATTTAATTTCATAAATTCTATAAATTCTATAAGTTCCATAATTTGATTAATTTCTATTATTTATTAATTTATGTAATTTCTATAATTTAATTTCATAATGTCTATAATTTCTAAAATTTAATTTGATAATTTCTATAATTTAATGTGTTCTGATCGGTAACCACACGATCAGAATAGATTTAGTGCCTCTCGTGGAATTTCAGTACTATAATGCACCACTTCAATGCAAAATTTTCCAAATTAAAACCGTTAGATATATTGAAAACGTCGTTTTAAGGTTCTATGCAAGGATTTGGGGGAAAAAAAAACCACCCGCAAGGGCTTGAGTAGACAAGGTTTTTCGTAAATTAGTTTTACAAAAACCTACTCCGATCAACTACTTCCAGATAGTATATTTTGCAAAATCGTAGGATGCTGAAAACACGTTTTAAACACATCTAACGGTTTCGATCGTCGAAATTTGGTTCGGAAAGTGGAGGTCCATTATTGTATTGTGTCTGTGATTTGAATTTGAATTTCCTATAATTCCTATAAATTGAATTTCTATCATTTTTTTATAAAAATAAATTTTAAATTTTTATTTTTATTTTTTTGCCATATTACATCTCTCTCTCTCTCTCTTGCTATAAAAAAATATTTTTTAATTTTTTTTATTCATGACTTAGTGACTTACTTATAACTTACCAGTTGCAACTTGCAAAACACTAATTTTTTAAATTTTTTTATTTTTTTTCACAACTTTGTTCAAAATCTTTAGTAGAAAAAAGGCAATGTATCAATTATCAAACGTGAAAAAATATATTTTATTTATTTTTGTCTGAACTATCTCTCTCTCTCTCTCTCTCTCTCTCAACTAAAAATATAAAATCAAATAAACCAATAAAAATTTTGTAACTTCTTTTTCCCTCTTGTTTATTTTTTTGTTCATGGCTTAATTTTTTTTTAAACTTGATATAAATATATAATTCACTAACACAAGTTACACAACCAAAAAATAATTCTTTTTTTATTGTTGTGATTATCAAAAAATACATATAATAAATTATTTAACATTTTTTTCCCTTGTGCCGTGCCCGTGCCGAGCCTTCGTGTCGTGCCATGCCGTGACGTGACGATGTGACGTTTCGTGCCATGCCAGGCCAACTTTCGTGCTCGTGCCGTGCTGTGCTAGAATAGAGTCGTGCTATGCCGTGCCTCGTGCCCCGTTGAAGACCGTGTAGTGCCGTGCCGCGTGCAACCCTAGCCCGTGCCGTGCCCACTCATTTCCGTGCCCCTGCCATGCCGCGTGCCAACTTATACCATGCCATGCCAGGTTTTTACCATGCTTCTGGCGTGTCATGCTGCCTCCAAATGTGTCGTGCCCGTGTCGGCCCAACCCGTTTGACACCTCTAATTCCAAGCCCCATCACTTGGTAAACCCATGCCCAATCCAAATCAAACAGGAACATTCTTAGATACTAAAAATTTGAAAATCCTCAAAAAATCGGAAAAAAAAGAAGTTCAAAAACAACGTTCAGAAACCTAACAACTTCAAAGTCTGGACTCAAAACCTGAAAGGATTTTTCCTTCATTCATTTTATTTTCTTCTCTTCTCCATCTCAATCCTTTGCCTGGATTCTATTGAATTATGGCTCTATCCTCTGGCAAGAAATTCAATGGGCAACATTGAATTGATTTGGGCGGCTAACTGCAAAAGTGGCTATTGAATACTTTTCACCGTTCCAGCTACCAACAGTAGCAAATTAATGCTTTGTCTGCTTTTGTTAGGCTATAAGTATAGCCTCTGTCTTTGTATTTGTTGGACTACCAGAGAGAATAGTTTAGGATCTCATTGAGAGGGAGGCTTGTGTCTCTAGTGTAGGAGACTCGTGAGGTCTGTTTGTATGAGCAACTTGTAGAAAATTAGAGAGTGTAGTGCGTAGGAGATACACTTGTAAAGCTCGTGGGTTTTTCGGTTAATGGATTATTGCTCTGGTTACCTCCAGGGATGTACCCAATTTTGAGGAACCACATAAAATACTTTGTGTTTGGTGTGTGTGTGTTTTGTGTGTGTTTGGTTTAATCCTGTGGGCAAAACAAATTTTATCAGAGCTTCCAAATTATAACATGATAAGAAGGCACGGTGTCGGCACGACACGACTAAAAAAACGCCCGGCACGGCACAGCACGACAAAAAGGCACGGCACGACATGATAGAAAAAAGGAACGGCACGGCACAACACGAGTAAGTCAACGACACGGCACAACACGACACGATTAACTAATCGAGCATGGCATGGCACGACACGTAGCACGGTTGGCACGGCACGACATGGCACGATGAAGTAAATAGGCACAACACGACACGACACGAAGCACAGTTGGCACAAAAGTTGAATGGCACGGCACGGCATGGCTCGCACGTTTGAAACCTCTACACCTGTGGCTTGAATGTGGCGTGTGGGAGCGCATCCACTTTACTCGCAGCATGTGCCACATGCGTGAGTCAGAGGTTGAAGATAGCCACGTGGGCACCACACAATCGCCACGTGGGTGACACCCCAGCAGCCAGTTCATCTCCACGTCAGCAGGAGGCTGATGTGGTAATCCAATCATCAGATCGGCCGGTTTAGTCAGACCGACAGTTTGCTTTTGTCCGATTCATCAGACTAGTGGTTCAACTTGTTTTGCACCAGTTCAGATCGATTTTGTTCTTTGTTGGACCACAATGGCTTGTTTGTGACTGGTTCAGTCCGGTTTTGTTCTGGTTTGGACATACCAGTTCCAAACCCGATTCAAAGTTTTTGATCCAACCCTTCGCTATGTTTCTTGAGATTCAATACTGATGTTGCTGTTCATCTCATTTTGTTAGTCGAAAATGCATTTTTGAGCGGTTTTTGGGCTCTTGTTGGCCGATTTCAACATGTGGTGACTTTTCCTGACTAAATCAGCCATTCCAGATGCAACCATGATTTTTGTTTTGCGAGATCCCCACTTGTTTTTGTCCAGTGTTCTTTTGGAGCCTTGAAATAGCTGTTTATGGCATTTTTGGGCTTGCAGGACTTGTTCGGGATGCTCTGTTAATCGACTCTCTTGTTTTCTGTGGATGGTGTATCCTTTGTTAGCGGCGTTTTGGAAGTGGAACCAGTTTTGTTGCCTTTGTGAAGCTCGTTGGAGGATTTTTTTTTTGGATGTCTTGGTGTGAGCAAGGCATCGGTTAAACCTCCAGGAGTATTTGGCATTGTCAGTTTGTTGTTGCTAGTTTTGTGACCATGGTTGCCAAGACATGGATTGTTTGTTTGATAGCCTAGTTAATACTGTTTGTTCACGATTTTTTGACAATGGAAATCTTGTTTGTTGGCGTTCATCATTTGCCTGCCATTCGGTGGAGTGGTATTCTTGGATTTGCCTATCAATTCTTGGCGTTTCTAATCAATGCGCAAATTGTTGTTGTGGATACTGATCACATCTATGGGACTTGGTGATAGGTGGAGTCCATTCGTATTCATGGTGGAGCCATCTTGATGCTCGATTGATAACTATTGTTGTACGCGAATTCGGCTAACGGTAGATGATCTTCCCAATTTTCCCGAAAATCTAACATACAAGCTCGAAGCATATCTTCAAGAATTTGGATAGTCCTTTCAGATTGTCCATCGGTTTGAGGATGATACACGCTACTAAACAACAAGTTGGTGCCCAGCGCTGCTTGCAAACTTTGCCAAAAATGAGCCGTAAAGCGCGGATCCCTATCGGACACAATAGATACTGGAATCCCATGAAATCGGATAATCTCACGGATACACAAATGATTAAGTGCTTTAATTGAATCAGTAACTTGAATTGGTAAGAAATGCGCGCTCTTTGTCAATCAGTCCACTGTAACTCAAATAGCATCGTGCCCCCTCGGCAATCTTGGTAAGCCCGTAACAAAATCCATCATCACATCCCCCCATTTCCACTCGGCCATCGGTAAAAGTTGCAACTCGCTCGCTGGTCGTTGATGTTCTGCTTTCACTTGTTGACACGTTAAGCATTTGGACACAAAAATCGCGAAATCCCTTTTCATTCCCAGCCACCAAAATTGTCTATGCAAGTCATAATACATTTTCGTCCCACCCGGATGTACAACTAACGGTGAATTATGAAATTCTCGTAAAATCTCGCCCCGACACGAATTTGGTACGAATAACTTTCCTTGGAACCAAATACTTTGGTTGACGTGAATCATCCAACCCAAAGTGCCTCCCCGCTAAGAAATTTCGTTCGAAAAGTACTCGCTTCCTCATCTGTTTGTTGTGCTTCTATTACTTGGGTCGGTAAAGTTGAATGAACCGTCAAATTGCACAAAGTAACTCCCTCGCAGACCTCCTCGCAATGCAAGGTGTACAAACCCAACTCGTTCATCATTTCCACTCATTGATTGCCAAACTCGCTAGTTGTGCTGGTTTTCTACTCATTGTGTCCGCTACCACGTTTGCCTTGCCCGGATGATATTGAAGTTCAAAATCGTAGTCCTCCATGTGCTTCATCCAACGGCGTTGGTGCAATTTAAGCTCTTTTTGCGAAAATAGGTATTTCAAACTCTTATGATTGGAAAATACTTCAACAAACTTTTCACCATAGAGGTAATACCTCCAACTTTTTAAAGTAAAAATTACGGTTGCGAGTTGCAAATCGTGTGTCAGATAGTTTTGTTCATGAGTTTTAAGTTGCCATGACTAATACGCTACCACTTTACCTCGTTGCATTAACACGCACTCAAGCCCTTCCCGCGAGGCATCACAATACATGGAGTAGTCAACTCCACGCTCGGGCACAATCAAAATAGGCGCGCTAGTCAACCGCTTCTTCAACTCCTCGAATACCGCTTCACATTTATCGTCCCAAACAAATCGTGTCTCCTTTCATGTCAATCTAATCATAGGTGCCGCTAAATGCGAGAAATTAAGCATGAATCGACAATAATAACTGGCTAAACCTAAAAAGCTTTGGATCTTAAACACACTCTTCGGATGCTCCTAATTCAAAACCGACTCAATCCTACTCGGATCAACAGACACCCCTTCCCTCAATACCATGTGACCCAAAAACTTTACCTCGGCTAACCAAAACTCACACTTACTAAGCTTGGCATAGATGCAATGCTCTCTCAAGGTTTTAAGCACAATGGAAAGATGAGAGTGGTGATCTTCCTCAAAAGATGAATAAACAAGGATATCATCAACAAAGACCACCATAAACCGATCAAGATAGGCACGGAAGATGCGGTTCATAAGATCCTTGAATGTAGCGGGAGCATTGGTTAAGCCAAATGGCATGACCACAAATTCATAATGGCCATATCGGGTACGAAAAGCGGTTTTGGGAATATCTTCATGATGAACCCTTAATTGGTGATAATCGAACCTCAAATCAATCTTAGAAAAGTAAGTGGCACCTCGGAGTTGATCAAACAAATCATCAATCCTAGGCATTGGACACTTATTCTTAATCGTGACCCGATTGACCTTATGGTAATCTATGCACAAACGGAGCGACCCGTCCTTCTTTTGAGCAAAAAGAGCTGGAGCTCCCCACGGTGAAGTACTTGGACGAATGAACCCCATGTCTTGCAACTCTTGTAGTTGTTTCTTTAATTCTTTCAACTCGGTCGGTGTGAATCGATACGGAGGCATAGAAATTGGTGCAGTGCCCGGGACTAAGTCTATGGTAAACTCAACCTCCCGCTCGGGTGGCAAGCCTTGTAACTCCTTCGGAAAGACGTCTGAAAAGTCACAAACAACCCGCGGTAACTCCCCACATGTAAATATATCCTCATCTAGCGTCAAACTAGCTAAGAGACAAGCGATGGATTCCTTTTCCCGCGGTTCACATAGATAGGACTCCAACGATTCCTGAAAAATTCGAAACAATTACCCTCCGACAGACAAATCCGAACCCGACGCTTATAACAATCAATAGTAGCATGAAAGGTCAATAACCAATTCATTCCTAAAATAAGATTGAACCTCGTCATGCCCAAAACTATGAAGTCGAACACAAATCGACGATCCCAGATAACCAACTCACAATCTCGACATATACGATCTGACGAAGTTCTACAACCCAATGGCATGTCAACAAACAACGATGGACTAAGCTCCTCAGACTCCAACCCTAATGCACGTACAAATGATGCAGTTATGAAAGAATGCGATGATCCCAAATCAAACAAAACTTTTGCAAATGAGTGAAATAAAAGGAATGTACCCCTCACAACGGATGCCTCTGGCGTCTGAGAAGTAGTATGAGGTGGTGGTGGTGGCGGTGCAACTGCAGAAACAGTGAAAACTCGGCCTGGTGTAGTCTGTATTGGCATGGACGAACTCGCTCCCCGCTCAACGCGTGACCCGTAAAAAGAAGTGGTCTGGCGAAAGTGTGTTTGACTCTGACTACGCCTCTGCTACTGTTGACCAAACCTCTGCCCTTGTCTCGGCTACTGAACTAAGCCGGACTCACTACGATTACCTCCCCTTTGTGGATAAAACCTCGCTACGTGGCCAAATTCACCACACCTGAAACAAGCAGCCGAAGTCTGAACATGCGGTGGTGGTGGAAGAGCTTTAGGCTAAGTGCACTGAGTGCGAATATGACCTGGCTGGCCAGATTGGTAGCAAGTGTTTAGCGACTTTGACGAATTTCCCCCAAACCTGAAAGAAGTAGGTGCCCTGAAAGTCGAACGATTCCGCATAGATTGGAAAGAATCCCTCACCCTCTTCCTATTTTGGTTTGCATAACCCCCCGTTGGTGCACTCACGGTAGTAGTCGGCGGTCTAGACTCCAATCTCCTAGAACTCTTTTGTTCACCCTTTTCGCTCTCCAAACTCCTAGCTCCACTATCTCAGAAAATCTCTCATGTTGACCCCCCAAATGTTCACTGTATTAACTACCCTCATCCTCCACCCCCTCATTGCGACCACGACCACGGCCTCTCCTACGGTTACCTATTCTACCACCTCTAGCAACTCTCCTCGGTGCCATGGTTCTATTAGGAGGTAAGAAAGAAAACTATTAATAACCCACATTATCTCAAACTAAGGCCCAAGCCTTCAACGCAATCCCAACACGGGTAACAACTCAACGCTATGCTCTAAAACCAATAAGTACTATGAAACATTAATGTATACTCATGAATGCCATTCAAGCACATAATGAATGGGAAATCATGTTTTTCATGAAAAGATAATGCAATGGTTTAAGCCCCGAGACTCTAAGTCTCCCCACGGTCTCTAAGTTTTTGAACCACAGCTTTGATACCAAGTTGTCACGCCCTCAAATTTAATAAACCAAATACAAATAAAATCCACGTAGGATAAGTCAAAAGTCATACATTTCACCATTGAAATGTCAAAGTACACTGAGTTTCTACAAGAGGTACCCGTACCCATGCATAAGTAATGAATAGTTAAGAGTTATTACATAAACAAAGTTTTGTCAAAAAATTGAAGGAATCAAAGTTACAAGATCATCTCCCAAAATATTTTAGCAATGGAGAGAATAAAATAACTCCATGTCAAATGAGCTTCATGATATGCGTTCACACGTCAAGCATTCCAATCACGTGCCTTGCCGAGTACCTGGAAATGATAGGTTAAGCTCACTAGCCCAATAGGAAATTGTTGGTTTTGAAAAAACCATTGCGGAAAAATACGGTTTCAAAAATTATTTCAGATCTACTTCTTACATACGCGTAAAGTTTCATAAAGAAGGATTAGGGTTCTACCTTTGTAGTTCAAAGAATTGGAGCCTCCTGCACACCAAAGATTTTCAACCCTATGACCCAAGAGAACAATAGCCAATGGGTTTGTGGGAACCCTAGATTTTTTCCTCCCTCTTTTCTTTCTCAACTTTTAAACAAAAGTTGCCTACACTTTTGTTGTGTTGTTGTCTCACTTCCAAGAGAGAAAGAGACGAATATACAGAGGAGGAAAACTTGGCCAATAATTCAACTTAAAAATAAATTGAATATTATCTCTAATATTTGGGCTAGGGTTGGGACCAATGAGCTTCTTGAACACTAGCTAAAATTGGGCTTACGCTCCCTCATCTCTATGGGTGGTGGCCCAATTAAACCACAATTAATTCCACTATATAATTATGGCTGAACTCTAGGTCTCAAGAATTAATATATTATAACCCGTTAAATGCTAATACCATAATATCAAACCCCTTCACTACGTAATGTCCATAAGCAGCAATTGGTCATAATAAATTACTGTCAAACCAAAGCATACTTATATTTTAATTCCGTTGAATACTAGTTCACTCACTTTTAGTCTAGAAAAACATTCTAATGAACTTTTCATTGAAATGACTAGTACTAGATTCCAAAGACTAATCCAGTGAACTAACTCAAGGGGACATTATACTCTATAATAAAATAGAGAGTGAATTCCATCTTGAAAATAATGTTCTCACAGTCTTAACATAAATCACCCAATTCACCGAGGTGTTGATCAAGTAAGACCTCACTCATTGGTGAATCAAAGTGACATACGATAGAAACTTGAGTTCATTAACTTTCTCAGGATTAAGGGCGAATTACAATTAGCAAATAAAATTCACACTAATATTGACAGTCGTTAAAATAGTGTGACTCTTATAGTGGTCCTTCAATGTATATCAAATACACCAACATATTAACTTGAAGTCTTTCACTTCAATGATTGAGATGAATCATTCTATCTTATAGAAGTTAATTATGTTGCAGTTGACCTAATAGATAGTCCTTTCTATTAGCAACTGTGAATAATTTAAATTACAAGCAATTATGATTTATATCTCCTGTATGGAAATCACATTTACATACATAAATCATATTCAATATAATTTAGGACTTTTATATTCATCTCATGAACCAATTATTCATCTCATGAATTATATCCAAACGTATGAAATAAAACATTTTATAACAATAAAGTGAAGCTCTAATTAATAACCAAAAATAACAAATTAATTGGTTCTGAGGGCATTAATCCCAACAATCTCCCACTTGCACTCATAACCAATTAGGTCTACTCCTTCAACTTACGTCTCCACCTCCAAGTGTAAACACATAGCCAGAGGTTGATATGCAATAATCTTTATCTGACATAAAGTCAGAGTCAGTATATCAAATTGGCACCAAATCCTCTCCACCATATATTAGCATATAATCTTGAGTTCTTCTCAAGTACTTGAGAATATGTTTTACTGCTATCCAATGTATTAGGTTCAGGATTTGATTGATATCTGCTGAGTAGGCCTACTGCATAACATATGTCTAGTCTAGTACATAGCATAACATACATAAGACTTCCCATAGCAGAAGTAGATGGTACTGTCTTTATTTTCTTTTTCTCATCCAATGTATTAGGACACTGGTCCTTAGAAAGAGAGATTCCATGCCTAAAAGGTAAGAAACCTTTCCTGGAATTATGCATGCTAAACTTAACCAAAACCTTATCTATATATGTAGCTTGGGACAAGCCTATCATCCTATTTTTTCGATCTTGCAAAAGCTCAATCCTAAGGATGTAACTTGCTTCTCCCAGGTCTTTCATATCAAATGTATTTGCCAACCAAACTTTGACTGAAGACAATGCTCCTACATCATTCCCAATGAGTAGTATGTCATCCATATATAATATGAGAAACACTATTATTCTACCTTCACCCCTTTTATACACACATGGCTCATCCGAATTTTGATCAAAACCAAAAGATTTATTTGCTTGATCAAATCGAACAGAAACTTCTCTACCAACGCTAAGGGTATAGAGCATGAAACATGCACATGGAGATGTGATACACATGAATGAATAAGCTAAAATAGACCAAAATAGATCGACTTGATGATAGAGTGTCTAATAGATGGTCAAAAGATCGAATCAAACCCAAGTGTCCATAGATTTCCTCATAAACGTTACGTTTCGTGTCGTGGGATCAATCCTTTCAAAACATAGTCATTTTCATAAAACATTTCCTTTTTCACCTCTTCACAAATAACCATTTATTTAAATAAGGAAATGAATCCCTCTGCCGGAGTTCATGGGCTCTGAACACCACTACTGAATTTCGTGGGCTCTGAACACCCCTGCCAGATTTCATGGGCTCCCCACACCCCTACTGGATTTTGTGGGCTCCGAACACCCATGGCTAGCGACGAACCAAATGGTGGCCCTAGAATAAGTGAATCATCATTTTCAAAAGTTTATCAAACAATCAAATGTCCAAAAACATCCACGTAATTCATTTGGATCAAAAGCTCGTAGCGTATTGGTTGTGGCAAAGTTCATATGTGTCCACTAACGTGAGAGATCATAACAAAACATCATTCATACCACAATAGGCTACCAAAGCTTAGAAGTCGATTTGAGAAGCTTAGGAAAAACCAATGAAGGCTTGGAGCAAAGGAAAATGAAAATGGGGTTATAGACCTCGAGAAAAATAGATACCTTGGTAGGAAAAGGACCATTTCTCCCAAAATTAAAAGGCTAGGAGTGTGAGACCAATTTGGTTTTAAAGTAGACTCATACGGCTTTCCAACGGTTCAAAAATCGCCTTAATCGGAGTTCGGAAGAAATCAGGGTGTGCCCGCGAAGTTGGGTAAAAAATCTTCCTTACAGACAGCTGGGTATCGATACCCATGAAAGTTGTATCGATACAAGGTAACCAAAATCTCAACAGAACGTTGGGTATCAATACCCCTGAAAGGGGGTATTTATACAAAGGCCATCTCGAGCAAAATTTTCAATTTTTTCCAAAATGGAGGGGGGTTTCAACCCAAGCCAAAAATTGAGGTTTCAAACAACAAATAATCATAGGAGAGGGATATATTAACAACTAATTCATGACTTTACCAACTAAACATGTAAAACCCAAACTCAATAAAAAACCAAGCTCATTTCCATGGTGATAACAAGTTTAACAAAAAGATTGGGAACAAGAACACTAACAATGCAATCATTCAACTAATATACAGTTAGATGAGGTAGAAGATTGTTCCCTACCTCAAGGATTGAACTTGAAATGGGTAGAAAATGGAAAACCCTTGCCCTTGAAGCTTCTCAACTGAAAATGCTTGCTCCAAGGTGGTTCCACTACGTCAAATATTGCTTTTACCGGCGGTTTTTTTACCGGCAGTACCAAAACCGCCGTTAAAGAGTGCTATTACTGGCAGTAATCACAACCCGCTGCAAAAAAATAATTTTTCCCGCAGTTTTATTACCAGCGGTAATAAAACCGCCGGTAAAGGTCACTTTTACTGGCAGTAATTATAAATCGCCGATAATACTACTATTACCAGCGGTAATCGAAAAAAACCGCTGGTAAAAATGAAAATTTTAATATAAATATTTTTATTTCCTAAGTATAACCGAAAAGTTTGGGTGGTTGGGCGGTTAGGTGTCGGGGCTCCGCACAAAGGGTCGTGGGTTTGAAACTTGGTGGGACAATTTTTTTTTTTGGAAATAACCATTATCGGCGGTAATGAAATTGCCGGCAAAAGTCGGCTACTATTACCGGCAGTAGATTACTGCTGTTTATCTTTTCCTGACGGCCGTTTTGACAGCAGGTGGTTTTTTGCATTTTTACCGCCGGTAATACTTTTCCAAGCGGTTTTGGGACTTTTTCCAGTGGTTTTCTAATTCTGGGAATAGTCATTTTTCTTGTAGTGTTCCAAGGATGCCGGAACTCCAAATCATGCATAGAAGATGAAAGTGAAGGTGAATCTTGAACTATATGAGCGTGGCGAGTGGATTTTGTGGAGGGTTTTTGGAGGAAGTTTGAGAGAATAGAGAGGGAGAGAGGGAACCGTATGTTTTGTGAGAGGATGGGGAGTGTTTGTGTGTAAAAATTATGATGTACTCCTCTCTCTATATGCCCCTATATTGCACACTCACCCCCTTGTGTTCCTAATGTGTAATAAAGACACCCCAATGTACATGCTCATTTCACATTGACCCCATAAGCACTTTATAACATTTCACACACTTCCCCAATGTTATTTCCAAAAGATTTATCGAAAACATTGGTCCTTACACATGTTATATGCAATGGCTAATTGCATAGGAGGTTTGTTTTCTTATATAAAGATGGCTAGTCTACAAGATGAAAGAGACTTTTGTTTTCAAAAATATTTTATCAAATCTAAGAATTATATGTGATACATATATATTGAGATTCGTTAAGCTATAGATTTATTGTTTTGAGCATACAGGCAGTTTTTGATTCGTGTGGAAAGCTTTAGCTACACACAAAGCTTCCGTGGATGATAGTTGTATCTTGGGAGTGGAATGTCACACAACTTGGTGCAAGCGGGGGCATATCTTCTCTTAGGAGAGCGCTTTATGCGTGCCTTGATCACTATAAGTTTTCTAATCTCTCTTACTTATATTTGCAGTATAGTTATATTATTTGTCTGTTATGTCGTTATCTCCCAGTATATAAGTTTACAGGAATTCTAACGAGTATTTCCAGCAAGATTGAATTGCATAATCATTAGGAGGGTGCTTCTTTTTTTTTTTTTTTTAGGAGGGTGCTTCTTGTCAATATGAAAATTCACTAGAAATTGAATGCTTACCAAATTGACTAAAAATACCATGAATTGGACCAACTTAACAATGTCCAGGTAGGACTTACTTGTATGGTTGTAGTGTTGTACAAGTAGCAAACCCCTAAGTGCAGAACTTCTGATCTTTAGTTACATTGAAATCCTGAAACTCTCGTCTTACATAGTTCCAATAGTGTAGTCTTTAATTCTAGTTTACAGTTCATTTGATTACAGCTTTGAAATAATGCGTTTTGTGTCATATCAGGCTACTTCATTTTGAATCCTCATGACATCAACATAGGACTTCCCACGGAGTTCACGAGAAAAATACCCTTTTAAGAAGTCTGCAACAGTCACTCTTCTAAACAATGCTGGATTTTCTGGAGTGATAAGGCTAGGCGCTGGACCCAATTCTCCATCGAGTTTCGCAATAAGAAATGTGGCTATGGAGAGCCTTTCTTTCTCTGAGTTAACTGTTGCTCGATGTTCAACGCTCCGATAAATTCCGTTGGTTGCAATCTGTCAAAAGAAAGTGAACATAGTGCAGTGCTATTAGATTTACTGTGTTGATGTTAATTAGGTGCAAGTATGTTCTAGGTTTAAAGGGTACTACAAAGAAAATAAATTGAGGTGAATCTGGGCTTCCTAGGATAACGATATAATCACTAAATCGTTTAAATCATAAGTATATATTATAACTTATAAGTCATAAATCTTTAGCTCATTCCAATCGTGGGTTGTTAGAATTGAACATATGACCACGGAAACGAAATAGAAGTCAAATGTAGATTAGGACTTAGTTTCCTTCGCACTTTCCAATTTTGGATTGGTAGGTCATTGCAATTGTGGATTGTTAGGTCTACTAACTACTCTCCGATTTCAGTTAAAAAATGAAATGGTAAAAAATGAAAAAAATGGACCCTAAAAAAAGAGAGTAGGTATCCTATCCTATGCCATTGTGAACAATAAGGCTCCTTGCTATTCTTACTAAAAGTAGTGTCTAGATGCCATTCCACGAATAATCATGATTGTTTTGATGCTGAAAAATCTCATAATTCGAGTGAGGGGTGGATGTAATTGCGTCCATTAACCTGAATGTAAATAGTTAACTTGGTGTTACCTTTGATATACAAAAGAAGGAAAGTTGTTATAGTTCTGAACCATTGTGGTATAGCTTGGAAAATGTAAACAGTATAACAAATTAACATTGAGTTAAGAGGATATGGGATTATATGGTGAACATTTTGTTATATAGCTTGGTGGTGAAAAAGTTGAGTCTTTGCATTATCTTTGTTTTGCTTTGTTTTTAATTAACTTTTTTTTGAGTCTCTGTATTTTCTTTGTTCTGATCTATTGGGGCGTTAGTAATGAACCAAAGTGGTGTAGTTTCCGAAGGGTGTATAATATGGACTTTTAATTTGGAATCTTTGAAGTAGTCTTTACCATAAAACCAAAAAAAAAAAAAAATCATCCAAAATTTCATTTCGAAGGAACAATGCTCGAAGTATGTTGGAATTGACAGACGTGATAGTTGCAAAGAGAGCCACATTACCTCTAACATGTCTCCAATGTTGACAATAAAAGCACCAGGTAGTGGTACAATAGGAATCCAAATTCCATCTTTCCTTATCTGCAAGCCTTCCATTTCATTGACTTGAAGGAGGATGGTGAGGCCAGAACCATCGGAGTGAGGGGACAGACCTATGGCTTGCTCTGGTTGTGGGCATGGAGGGTAGTAGTTCATCCTCATGGATTGCATCCCATCCTCAAATAGATTCCTAAAATCTTCATCCTTCATCTTTAGTGCCTTCGCCATAAGGCTAAGTATCTTCATGGCAAGGTTTTTTAGTTCCAAAGAGTATGCTTCAATGGTGTCTCTGCATGGCAAGAAAGTGTATTTTCTGAAACTAGAAGTTTTCCAATACAATTTGTAGAAAACCTTTTTAAATATCGGCCTATACATTGCAGGATTTGGGAATTGGACTTATCAATACTTACTTGTATCTTCGTTGATATAGCTTGATATACCATTGATCCCAATATGTACTTGATTTTCAATTTAGAACAATGGGGTATGGCCCATAATCCATTATACAATGGACCACAGAATGCAGGTTGACAACAATACTCATTTGTAGTTATCAAATCCTGAATTAGTTGATCACTCGATTCACTTACAAAAGAAAAGTTAAAAAAAAAAACTATTCCAGGGACATGTAACGATAACAATTGCTATGTAAGGGTATCAATAGTGTGGAACGATACATAAAGGGAATCGGTTGTAGTTGTAGTGAATATTTAAGAAATCATTTTTGACCGCTAGAAATTTTAATTTTCTACATTACCATTAATGGTCTAGTATCGGTAGTGAATTGAAAATGAAACGATACATTGGGAACTGGTTGATACAAATGTAATTTTTGAGCCTCCTGATATTGTTACCTCATTAGTATACTGGGGTGTAACAATACCGGGAGGCTAAAAAATCCTTAAGTAACGACCGATACAATGAATTAAGGGCATCAAAATCAAAATCAATATCCACTATTTAGATGGTGATAACTTCCACACACACACACACACACACACACACACACACACACAGAGAGAGAGAGAGAGAGAGAGAGAGAGAGAGAGAGAGAGAGAGAGAGAGAGAGAGAGAGAGAGAGAGAGAGAGAGAGAGAGAGAGAGATGACCTGAAATGGAAAGGGAGTCTGGAAAATAGATGAGGTTTTCTGAGATGAGTTGGGAGGGTGACCATGTAAAAAAGGTCAGCCCAATCAAGCTTCTGCTCCTCAGATACAACGAAGGCTTGTCCAAATCCCTCTAGTTCTCCTGGTTGCTGCCATAGTTTATTTTTTTCTTCCATTGGCAGTTTGAAAAATTCTTGAATCTCTAACTTCACTTTGTCCATCAATGAAGAGCTCACTCCATGGTGTATCAACTGTAATAAATTTCTTCGTTATCTCTTTTAACACAGTTTTGTGAAATGTAACTAACGATATATCTGTTTAACAATTATGAGTTGGTGTAATGTTAAATAGTAATAGTGATGCTATGTCACTGTCCTATTCACTGTACAAGAAATCTCACTTGTTGATAGTATTGGTCAATGGGACTGACTATGGCATACATTCTGTACTTGAATATTGGGTCCTGTGTGGCTAAGGACCTTTTACAGATTATTATGTCCAAGGTTGATTGCTATGGTTGGTTACTCGTCTTTAGGGTGCACACTGGGCCGGCTAATCTACCTAGCCCATTTTATTCATTTAGTTTTTTAAACAGTTTGGAATATGTACTAAAGTCGTCACATAGGGCTGGGTTTGGGTTGAGTTTTTTGAGCCCATTAGCTTGGGATTACATCTCAAAATCAAGCTAGTTTGGCCCTCAGAAAAACTAACAATCATGTACATTATATATTTATGCACTACTAATTTTGCGACCACATTTAGTTACCATATTTAATTGGCGTATCGTGTGATGTGTCACTAATTTATTGGTAGAATATGCCTTGTATATCATGAAGTAGAGCGCACTCTACCAATGCAAGGATGACACATTGCATGTTAGCCAAAATGTGGTAACCAGACGTGGTCACAATAACATATCAACAAAAAATAAAATAAAATAATGTCTATTAAGAAAGAGGCTATTTAAATATACATGATACTTACCCTTCCAATCCTCCCCAAACAATGTAAATTGTCCTTGCCCTTTAAAAAAAATGAATGTAAAGGCTTGCTCTTGGGTGAAGTGGATATATATATATATATATATATATATATATATATATATATATATATATATATATATATATATATATATATATATATATATGAGTAGTGTTCTAGTCCGGGAGTCCCGGATCCGGGACTCCATGTTCCCGATATTTTTTTGACGATCCGAGCCGTCCAATGTGTTCAAAAGGTGTTTTCCAAGGCCGCCGCGAGAAATCTTCAAAAAAAAATACCGGGAAGGGCTTGATCCAAACAGTTTTTGCAAAAACTTTATATTTACAGTTTTTGAGAAAAACTACTTGGATCTAGCCCTTCCCGGTATTTTTTTTTGAAGATTTCTCGCGAGGACCTTGGAAAACACCTTTTGAACACATTGGACGGCTCGGATTTCCCAAAAACAATGTTTAAAAGCATCAAAACACCGAAAAATGCCCCAGTCCGGGAAATCCAGGATCCCGGACTGGATCACCGGTGTATATATATATATATATATATATATATATATATATATATATATATATATATATATATATATATATATACCTCTAAAAATTAATGTCCGAGGAAGAATATTGGCAGATAGCTATAATTGGTTGTTCACCCTCTCCGGTTCTTTCCTACTCCCGAAAGTAGTACATCTCCATTAAGTTATTGTGTGGGAAATGGACTCTTAGGAAAAATAAAGTGAGGTGAAGTGAATCAAAATAAAATTTATTTCCCTGTGTGTGTTGTATTGACTAGTAATCCTGCAGGAAAACTAAAATTCATGCCTTTTGGTAGGATCTATTTTGCAAGAAAGTGTTTCCTTGAGGATAAGTTAAAGTTGTGGGTCCCATAATTTTCTTGCTAATTGAACACAAATAAAATATAGGGCAAAAACAGTAATAAGAATGAAATATGCAAGTAATTTTCTTATTCGGATTTGAGAACAGAAACAATTAACAATAACTGTAATAAAAATTCTAACATAAATTGTAAGGAATTCGAATAGCAAACTAAGGCCCATTTTGCACACAGTGCCCTTAAGACAATTCACCGCCTCACTGGAGATGCTGGAAGTTTTGTTGGCATTTGTTTCTTAGGGTAGCTCGGTCAAACTCAATTGCACAAGCACCAGGTGGACTACCCATCTATCCAACTATGTTAGTACTTTCTCTCTTACACCAGAAAAAGATTGCAAGAAGAAAGGAAGAGTTGTGTATTTCGGGATATCTCAAATTGAAGAAAATGTTGCCTTTTGATACCTGAAGAAGGAGCCTTTCCATTAATTGCTGGAAATATATATGGGAAAATTGATATGGGGAATTGAATTCTGAAAATTTAATTTCTGAAAAAGTGATGCAACTATTAATCTAGAATTGGTACCATTAGTGTGGGAATAACTCGAGTACTTTAGCCCTTGTAACAGCTAGAATGTGAAGAGTCTCAAGCTCTTTTGCTAGACCAACCAATTGGGTTGAAAGCCCAAGTAAGCCCAAACTTCCCTAGACCAAACCACAGACATCGGACCACCGGTTGTGGCTCTATGAATCCCGAGTCCCAGCATCGACCTTGGCATTGTCCAGGTGTTGGTGAAGGTGAGTGCGCGAGCATCCTTTTATAAAACATGATTTTTCCAACTCCCATAATGAGACAATCCCCCACATGAATAAAATTGGCAAAAAACTGACATGGATGACAACACAGACTTGAAGAGAGAGTTCAACGAGTCAAAAATCTCACGTAAGATAGGTAGTTTTTGGCCTCGAATCTTCCCTTGTGAAAACTTATTGGGTTAATTGGCTAACTAGTGAATGGTCTTGTCTTGAATTGTTCTGCTATTTGTGTAAACTAAGACAACATGCCTCACACAAAACTTCTCCTAACACAATTAAGGTTGTCACTGCTGTGTTTGTTTTGGCCGTGAACACTCTCCTAGTTATGCCAGTATTTTCTCGATAATTTTATCTTCCTAAATTATCATAGAAGTAGCGCCACTTCATACTAACATAGGTGACCTTCTTATTAAGGTATCCTTCTATACCACACTTGGCATTCAAACGCATAAGAGTCATTAAAATCAATGCCTAACCTCAATCTTTTGCAAGCATCACTGTTATATATCATAGGAATAGGCACCAGGGCTTGTCTCCCTAGTGATCGTTCTTTGTCACATGCAATTATGTTGTTTTAAATCTAAATCTTGGGATCTCCAGTCAACTAGGTTGGATTTTCCTTCACAATAATCATGAAGCGTAGTAGGCTTTAGCCCCATTCCCTGCTATGCTTTATCAAGCTATTTGTTTAACCTTTTTCTTAGCAGATCCGCGATGTTGTCATTTGACTTCACTTAGTCAATGGTAACGACCCCAATAGAGAGAAATTGTCTAATAGTATTGTGTCAACGATATATATGTCTAGACTTACCATTATACATGTTACTCTATGCTCTTTGACTATCACAATGCATCCAAATATTTGGCATAGGTTTCGACCACCTTGGAATATCTTCTCCAAATTGACATAGCCATTTAACTTCTTTAGTTGCTTTATCTAAAGCAATGAATTCCGATTCCATCTTATACTGTGCGATGCTCGTATGTTTTGAAGATCTCCAAGATATAGTTGCACTACCACGTATAAAGACATATCCACCTGTGGATTTTTGAATCTTTCACATCTGATATCCAGTTCGTATCATTGTACCCTTCTAGTATTGTTGGATATCAGTGTAGTTCAGTCCTCAATCACATGTATTGCTGAGATAGTGCTCTGATTATCGCCTTCTAGTGATAATTTCCTGGATTACTTGTGTATTTACTCAGTCTACTAATTGAATAAGCTATGTCTGGCCTTGTACAACTCGTGAAGTAAATTAGACTCCCAATTATCATAGAATACTTTAATTGACACATGCCTTCCCCTAGATTCTTGGATAGGTGGAGGTTCTCAAGAATCTTTTCAATATAATGAGTTTCAGACAACACAAATGCGTCAAATGTTCTGGTGATCTATACACCCATTGTTACATGTGCAAGGCCCATATCTTATATGTTAAACTTTGAGTTCAACAATTTCTTGGTAGACTTGATGATTGTATGATTTCTACCAACAAAGATCATGTACCCTTCATCTGTGTCTTTGACATATACACACTTTACACACTTGTTGATCTTGTAACCACTGGAGAACATAGAATCGTCATATTTCTCATTCCATTGTTTCGGTGCTTGTTTTAGACTATACAATAACAGGTCTATTGACTCTCCTTTCTCCCCCTAGGATGGAGAACCTTTTAGGTTATTCCATGTAGATTTCCTCATCCATATCTCCATTTATCAAAGCTATTTTCACATCCATTTGATGTATCTCAAGATTTGCAATTTCATCCGAATGGATGTAGTCTTGTTCACATGAGAATAAGTATCAAAGTAGTCTAGACTCTCTTACTTATCTATTAACCCATTTGCTTTCATCTTCCTCTTAAAGATCCATTCGTAGTCGAGAGGCTCATTGCCTAAAAGAAGACCCAATAATTCCTACTTATAGTTTTGCAGAATGGAGTTAATTTCACTCTTAATGGCCTCCTTTCATAATAGACTCTTAGGAAAGATAACCGCTTTCTTGAACGTTTGAGGCTCACTTTCTAACAGTTATATTAGGAAGTCTAGATGAAAGGATTTGATGTTCTAGACCTCTTGCTATGTGTAGGCTCATCATTAACTTCCTCTTCTTGGTCTCGACTAGTTTTACCAGCAGCCCCCAGAGTTCGTTTCATAGAAATTGTCTCTTTAGTGGGTCTACATGGAAATATGTGTTCAAAGAATGTCGCATTCCGAGATTCCATGAAAAGTATTCGTGCATATATCTGGTATCTTAGAACTATTCACAAAAATCCAATATGCACTACTTGTACATAACTGACAGACACAAAGTCAATGATTTTGGTCCTATCTTAACATACTTAGGAGCAGACGTTGCTACTTTTAGAAGATACCCTCTTTTCCAAAGTGGTCATAGGATAGACTTCCTACCTTTCCATAATTCTTAAGGTGTCTTATCGAGTTTCTTACATTGTACCTTGTTCAGATATAATTAGTAGAGAGAATTGCTCGACCCAACATGTTCTGTAGCAACTCATAACTAATCAACATATCATCTCTTTCAAGGTATGATTCTTGCGCTTAGCAATTCTGTTCTACTGAATTGAGTAAGGTGCAATGGTTTGGTGAATGATTCCGTGTTGTGCATAAAATTTTCCCATAGTGATTTGTAATCACTAGCTCTGTCACTTCTCAACACCTTAACTTTTTGCTAAGTTGTTCTCAACTTAATTCTTACAAAGTATGAATTTTTCAGATGTCTCATCTTTGCTGTTTACCAAATATGCATAGCAGTATTTCATGCTCGACAAAAATAAATAAAAAAACTTATTGTCACATCATGGATTTTTTTTGTTCATCGGCAAAATTGATTTCATTAAACTTTAAAAAAAGATACAAAGATTAAAAGGATCTTGGGCACATTGGCATATGCCACTTGAGAACCAAACCCAAAGAAAACCAAGAAGTCAACCAAAAACCATAACAAGCCAAGAGCTGCAAAATAGTTAAAAATAACGAAAACAACCTCCTAAAAAAATACAAAAACCCAAAAACACACAACAAGCTTAGGATGACAAACTCGAAAACTACCAAATAACATTCAACAGATAGAGAGGACAGTCTTCAAAATCAACATTCTCCTCCTAAACATCAATATTCTCCAAGTTATCCCAACTATCGATCCTGTCTCCTATTTTGGCCTCCTCCATTTAAACAAATTTTGTTAAATTGTAGCTTCTCTCCCCTTTAAATTTAACACCCAAAGAGGCCAGAAAATCCATTGACTGGCGAGTTTCTAACATTCATAAAAAGGATGAATTTTCTATTCTGGATGTCATTAGATGATAGAGAAGAGGAATGGACCATCTTATAAATATGGATTTAGCTATTGGTTTCTATTTCCATTTGGCTTGCTATATTAAGATCATGTTCACTAACTTGTGTTGATCATTTTTTTTAAATTTTTTTTTTGTTGTTGCTAATTTTCCTCTTCGACCTTCTTAATCTCCTTTCCATGTTAAGAATAGCGTCATGGGAAGATTTATTAGGAAAGCTACACCCACATCTGATGTGATTGATCTCTTTTCCACTTGGCCAAGGAGAAATAATAGGATCAACCTTAAAAATATCACATATAACCTGAAGATTAACATCAAGTATATTAATGTGTAGGCTATGATCCAAGTCTAACACCAACTCCCCACTCTCGTTACTCTTAACAGATTTATCAAATGCTAAAGAAAAGCCAGATTGCCCAAAAAAGGAGTTGTTGGGGGAGTTTGAAGTGTGTTCCACCTCATTAATTGGATTATGATTATAAAACCCTACAACTGCCACTTCATGAGAAATATCCTTGTCACCTTCCACATTTATTTCTTCATCATTATCAATGTCATAATTTGGTTCCTCAATTGGGTTAGGACAAGAAACCCCTTTATTGATACCATAATCTTTGCAACTGCATGCAAGTTGTCTTCTTGAGATTGTTGACAACAACTTGCCTCTCAACCACTATAATTGATTGGAAAGATGTTACCATTATGTTCCAAATCGATCACCTAATTGAAAGTTTTAAACACCTTGGTAAGGATTTTCACCTTTCCAACTACAAACGAAGATCCCAAGGTTTTGGCATCATCTTATGTTAGAATATAACCCCATGTTTTTTCCAATATTGTAAAAAGTGACAGAATTCCAAAGATTCAGAGGGATCCCATAGCAACTTAGCCAAACCACCCTCTTGCTCTCAACCTTCAAGTCCTGACCCCATTTTTTGTTATCCACAAACCAATTCATCAACCAACACAAACCAACTCCTAAAATTAACATCTGCATAAGAACCAAACCCCATGACGTTCCTTTTCTTCATGACATTCCTAGATCCTATTCTTAATGTATGCAAAGTGGATTTACTAGTAATAACACCATGATTTAATCAAGCACAAGAGATGTTACTTAATAAGCCATATTTGTTGAAGGCAGGATGTTTCATGTAGATGATATTTTTCATCAGGCATATACCATTTGCCTTATTAATTTATAGTATCTTACTCCTTTTAATAGGAATGAAAACATCTTTCACAACACCATAATCTTAAAATTTCTATCTCAAAACCAGATTATCAACCCCCAGAGCAAGATTCTATATGAATGTCCTGAATAAATTTCCATCAATGGATATAAGAGCAAAAAGCCCCAATAGAAAATTGGAACATCGGTAAAAAAGCTAGCCAAGTTCAAAAAATGTGGCAAGAAGGAATAACAAAAAAGATTGCACCCAGCCAATCAAGAAATGTCCTTAGAAAATACCTTGAATAGCATATCTGAATGGGATATCACTGGAGAGGGATGGCTACATTGACCACAATGCATGTATCCATTGTAATAGTAGAAAAAGAACTAGAGAGATGACCCAAAAAGCGGAGAAAGTTGCAATGACAAACTTTGATCACAGAAGAAAGCAATGGCAAGCCAAAGACAAGCTTTGATTGACAACACCAAAAAGGCAATAGAGATCTGTGCTTTAGCAGCGGAGAAGATGAGAATGGAAGTGTAATGCCCCATGCAAAGCACACATGCCCAGTACCTTGATTTGATCCACAAACAACACCACATAGCCTAAAATCACTACTACAAAAAGGCATAAAGATCACAGTTTTTTGGTGTGATCTTTCACTTTTAATCTCGGTCTAAAAACTGTGATCTAATCTAGTGTGATTAAAAGTCGCCATCTTTTAATCACAGTTCTAGACCGTGATGAAAATTCATGAAAAACTGTGATTAAAACCATAAAAAAACTGTGATCTTTGACAATATATCATCTCAGTTTTGCCTAAAAACCGTGATTGTTTAAAGAGAAAAGATCTCAGGTTATAATAAAACTGTGCTCAAAAAATGAAAAAAACCGTGATAAAAAATTTCTCACTAATATAGGTGTCCAAAAATTGCCTTACCTTGCAAACCTTGCTTTCATCGAGATTTGATACTTTGACCTCTTACACAAGACAACTAACACCTATCAACCTCACCAATTATACATTTCATTATGTTGAACTATTTAATATATATAGTAGTTTTTGTAGGCCCTTGCCCATATTAGTTTCTTGAGCATTCTTGAGTATTGACTATGATTTTCTAGGCTTTATGTACTCTTATGGTTTCCTAGCTTGTTTGAAAAAGTTTAATTTTTGGTTCAAAGATATTTTTTTTTGGTTAAACACATATTCTATGAGTTTTTGACAATAATTTTTTATGGTTTAAAATGGATATTCCATCTTCTAATTCAGCAAAATTTCTTTCCATCAAAACCTCTTAATTCCTTCGCTTTCTCGGTATAATTATGATCCTCCAACTCATTAATTTTCATCAAATTGAAACTTTTCTCCACATAAAATTTTACTCCCAACCATACTCTCATATCCATCAAATTCTGAGCTTTCCTTAAGAAGACAGAAAAAGTAAGAAAGATCTTAGTTTTTGTAAAAACGTGATAAAAAATTAGGGTTATTTGTTTTTATCAAGGTTAAGTACATAAATTGAGATGAAATATAGTTTTAATCTTGGTCATCTATAAAACGTGATTAAAAATAAAAATAAAATTATCTCATCTTGCTTACAATCTCACTTTTCAAATGACTGAGATTAAAACTCATACTTACAATCACACCTTTTAAAAGACTGAGTAATTTTATTTCCATTTTCAGTCACGTTTTATAGATGACCGAGATTAAAACTGTCTTTCATCTCAGTTTATGTACTTAACCGTGATAAAAAATCTAACTCTTATTTTTTATCACGTTTTTACAAAAACTGAGATCTTTTTTTATTTTTGTGGCATGATCTTATCACCTTTTTGTAGTAGTTAATTCTTAAATCCAAGGTACTAGTAGTTTCTTACACTGTTTGTTATATGCCCAAGATAACCATGTAGACTTCAATGTGGTACTAAACACTTTCTACCCCTAAATCTTGGATATTACAATCTTCCATCCTTTATGGCCTCGTGAGGGGTTGAGCACTAAAGTCACCACACTTCAGGTCTATTCCCTTGGTGTTCCCCAAGTCTGTTCTCTAGTGTGATAACCTACATGGTTGTGTATACAGGTTGCTCTGAAACAATTTGTAATGCCCCATGTAAAGCCATGGCTCGGTACCTTGATTTAATCCACTATCTATACTACATGACCCAAAATGCTGAAGCCCAAGGTACTAGTAATTTCTTATATGGTTTGTTATATGCCCAAGATCACCCCTGTAGACTTGCAATAGGGGGCCAAACACTCTCTACCCCCACACCTGGATTATTACATGAAAGAAAGGTGGGAATTAGAGGTAGAAGGTAGTATGAAGCTCCTAGGTGAGATGAGGGCACCGAAATGTAAAAGAACAATGATCAATGAAGATGATGGTCGATTGAGGCCGATGAGATCACAAGAGCAGAAGAATTATAGTTAAGATGAGGATCACAGAGAAAAGGAAGGGAGATGGCGGTTAGGTCGGCCAAGGTCGATGTTGGTAGCAAGGGTTTTGAATCACCTCATTTCTCTATTTATCTTGTTTGGTACATTTTTTAAGTGGAAGTCGACGATGAGAGAATTGGAGAAGAACAAGCATGTTAGTAACAAAGACGGTAACAACAATAAAAATGATCAAATTCAATAGGGGATAATAAATTTTGAAACGCACAGCTCAGTGTGGATTTATAAGGTCAATGGTTAAGTGCTTTTTTCAACTTATCCAAAAGAAGTCTTTGCCACTTGAACCCGGACAGTGACAACCACTTGCCTATCCTTTCCATTTCCAAAATGAGATGAAAATGTTCCCATATTGGAACCACTATTGTTGCATTAAATAGTTATGGTCAAACCAATTTTGAAAATTCCATCACCATTCCCAATGTTAAAATTATCTCATTTCTCTTGACATACGAGCATGTATTATGCAAGATGACAAATACAATAAGTGTATAAGAAAGTGAATGTATATGCTTGTACATGCATTTCCAAACGTCCATTTACATTTGAAAAAATTTCATGGTTTATACACAAGCCATAGATCCGAATAGTTATCCACCAATCGAAACTATCTTCATGCGTAATGACTAGGAATGGCAACATAGGGTCATGGAAATCATTGTGCTCAATTCATTACAATTGACACAATTGATATTCAACCATGCATTATGATGAATCTCTATTTGTCCTTATCTAAACATCATTAACAGTATCATTTGCATGCATCAACATGGTTCCACATTTGAATCACAATAAACTCGTACTTTTAAGTACATGCACCATAACCAACACGTTCTACTATGATGTGATGCACTGTGTATCCAAAAGTATATATTTTTTGCCTTTATTTTTCCAGCACAAAGTAATCGTTTCCATTGATAAAACGGACTACCATGCATAGAAAAAATAGAATTCTTGCACTTTTTCTTTCCTACTGGAGAAAGTCTTCATTCTTTAGTACATTTTTATCAAAAAACTTCAATTGGTACACGTTGGTTAATTGGACAAATTTTCTTCAAGAAGTTGTTGGAATTCATATTGATCGTAATCATTTGGGTAATAGAGAACTTGAACATTTTTAGGAACAAAAGCATTCTTATAATATGACCAATGAAACAACCAGCAAAACTACTTCTTACAAATAGTAGCTTGTTCATAGCCATATGCCATCAACACATGTAGTATGCAAAAACTTGCAACAAAAGTAAGCAAAAGTTTCTTACAATCATGACCGCACGTTAGATGCACAATAACCATGCTTTACACATTATCCTGTTGTTTTGCATGATTTAGTTTTAAAACTTGCAAAGCCAAATTATCAAATACCACTTAAAAAACCCTTCCACTATTCCTAGAGCCAAGCAATCTGCGTCAACTAGTAAACAAAGAACTACATAAATTATTGGAGTTCTTAATCTAGAAACTAGACGAATAAGACTTCTCCACTGAAAATAACCAAAAGTTAGTTCAAGAGTCATATATATAAAACCCAAGAGATCGAGTACTACTCACACGTAACCTCAAAATTAACCATTATAACTCCCAATTGTTGGGGTGCAAGTTAAAGTAGAAGGAAAGTTAGGGAGATAAATTGGGTATTCGGTTTTGGAGGGACTAGAGGTGTAATAAAGTATTGGTAGTGGAGACTTTTGTAGTACTTGATTTATTACTTGTCTATTGATGGTTGAAGAACAAGAGTGGAAGGAGTAAAAGACTTTGAAATGTCTTTTTCATGTAATTCAAAGTGTACAAAGTCAAGCTCTATTTATAGAGCTCCACTGCCAACTCTTGTTCACCGACATACATGGTCTAGAAGCATCACAACTTCTGCCGACCTCTCTCCTCTAGAACTATCTAGTTTACACTTGTGCAATTTACACAAAAATCTTCCCAAAGTCAACATGCTTCTAGAAACATTTAGATTTTTTTTCCTTAGACATTTCTAGACACATTATTATTTTTTTACTTAGATATTTCTAGATTACAAATTACATTTATTTATTTATTTATTTTTTAACACTCCTTAATTTGTAATCTTCATGACTTCATGGAACTGAGAGAATTTATCTGCTGCCACTGCCTTGGTCATTATGTCAGCTAGCTCATCAATGGAAAAATTTTATTTGGAGTCATTTTGACTTTGGCCACCATAAAATTTTTCTTTTTGTCAATAATTATGCACTCACCATTATCAAATTTAAGTGCATAATCCTTTTGCAATAATTGCCCCACACTTAGTAAATTTTGAGTAAGCCCGGGAACATAAAAGACATCAGAAATTAATCTTTTGTTACCTCCCTTTGTGTAGACGGCGATAACTCCTTTTCCTTCAACATTTTGTAGTTTCCCATCTCCCAGCTTTACTTGAGACGAGACTTTATCGTCAAGCTGCACGAACTTTTTCCGATCGCCTGTCATATGATTATTGCATCCACTATCCAAGTAGATGTTATCTGATTCTTCTTGAGCATTCATGCAAGAGAATAATTGTTCTGCTTTATTTTCTTCTGAAAAATTAGCTTTGTTTTTTTCATGATTGAACCAACAATCACGATCGGAATGATTGGAAATTTTGCATCTCTTGCATTTAAATCTGCAATCTTTGGATGCATGATTTGTTTTTTTGCAAATAATGCAAGAAGAGTTAGAGTTACCGCCATTGGGATTTCTTTGATTGTCGTATCCTTTTCCTTTGTTCCGAGCATTGTGGCCTGCACGTCCTTTCATGCGTCCTCCTCGAGTTGAGCCCTTCTCTTGATTTGCTCGATTCTTTCCCCCAAAATTGATTTTGCCTTGAAATGCTTGCTCCAAGGATTGGTTTGTGAACTTGCTCATTCTTTGTTCATGTGCCTTGAGAGAACTCATTAGTTCATGTCGAGTAAGTTTAGATAAATCCTTGGACTCTTCGATAGCGGCGACAATATGCTCAAACTTTGGAGGCAAACTTCGTAAAACTTTTTTGACGATTCTTTTGTCTGTAAGGGTATCTCCATAACTTTGAATTTGATTGACAATTCCAGCAACTCGGGAAAAGAATGTTTGAACCGATTCATTTTCCTTCATTGCTAGATTATCAAAATCTCTCCAAAGTGTTTGAAGTTTAATGGAGATAACCTTATCATAACCTTGATATTCAACTTTTAATGTCTCCCATGCTTCTTTTGAAGTTTTTGCACCCAAAATTCTTGGAAAGATTGCTTTGCTTACCCCACGTTGAATGTTGAGTAAAGCCAATGCATTTCTCTTCTTGTTCTCCTTGAATTTCTTCTTCCTTTCTTCCGTCCAAGTGGTTTCTTCTTCCTCATTTGCTGGCGCCTTGATAGGCGCGTGGAAAGCTTGTTTTTGAGTTCCTAAGTAGGGTGGTTTAGCATGTTAGACATGCGATTTAAGCTTCATTTTCCATTTGATATGTGCACGTGGTGTTTTTGTGTGTTGAGCGTAATTTGCAGGTAATCTAAGGATGTGGGCACTAATTTTGAGATATTGGGAATGCATGCACGTAGGTTGAGGAGGCTAAGTAAGGATGAAGTGGACTTCGCGTAAAAAGTGATCGTAACCCGTCGGGAGCGCTACACTAATGCTTTGGAGCGCTCAAGAATGGCACGAAAAGGCACAAGAATGAACAGAAGGTTCTAAAGCGCTACACCAAAAGTGATGTAGCGCTACTGCGGGACTAAGAGGTCAAAGGTTGAGGCAAGTCAACGGTCAAGAAGCAGTCAAAGAGGGGAGTTAAGAAGCGGTAGGCGCTACACCAATTTCATGGTAGCGCTACCGGTTGGTTATCCAGCATTAGAACAGTGGCGTTTTAGTCTTCGCGCAACGGTTTTTATGTTCTATTCCGATTTTCATTGTAACTAGCGAGGAATTAGTATAAAAACCCTCATACAACTCGTAGTTAGGGTTCCAGACCTAATTCTAGATTATTGTTCTAAGTGTTTTTCGGCTACGTTCTTCAGCACTCAATTTCAGCAGTCTACATTCAAGTTTATTCAGATTTTTAGATTTCCGGCTTTGGATTGATGCTCTGGTGTTATTAATCAAGTTTATTCCTTTTCCGCAATTTGTGGTATCGATTTCTGTTTTTATTTCCTTTATTTTAATCATGTTTAGATCTAGGGTTCTTAATCTTATCGTTGCGTTCTTAAGTATAATGAGCGAGTAGTCGCATAGGGTGCGGCTGCGGGACGATGGCGTTCCATGGTTAGTCTAATCGATGTTTCACCTCGGGACCGAATGAATTCAATTTTAAGCAGTTTTAGGAAACGAAACTTTTCTAACGAACAAAACCCAGGCATCGTCAGGTTTCGAATGCGCACGAGAACTGGTGACAGGTGGTTTGCATTTGTTAGGGAACATTTTCTCATTCTAAAATCAATAGATTGAATCATTGTGGTCCGAGTAAACATTGGTTAGATTAGCTGTGATTGTTGAGTTCCCACGGTTGCTCCCTCTTCTTTATTTCAGCGTAGTCAATTTCATTAATTTTAAGTCAGTTAATTAATCAATCTGAACAAGGGGTGGCTACCTGAGAGCCAGTTTAAACTAAAGCCAACACTTTTGAGTCAAACACCGTCAGATTGTCTCTGTGGTTCGACTCCGGTACTTCTGGATTTATCGTGCTACACTGGTCGAAAGTCCTATGCTTGGGATGCATTTTTAGTCTAATTTATAAACACCCGGTCGGTCAAGCACGCCTCGTACCTGCTTTCAACAAGATCCCACAAGTCTTGTGAGATGAATAGAGTCTTCATTTGAATACTCCAATATTCATAGTTCTCTCCCTCAAATATGGGGATGAGAGTTTGTGCATAGTTGAAAGTGGAGGCGTTGGCTTCCATGTTGGGTGATAGAAAATAAGGAGGACAAGATTATATTTGGGGTTCCTGCTCTGATACCAAAATTGTTGGGGTGCAAGTTAAAGTAGAAGGAAAGTTAGGGAGATAAATTGGGTATTTGTTTTTGGAGGGACTAGAGGTGTAATAAAGTATTGGTAGTGGAGACTTTTGTAGTACTTGATTTATTACTTGTCTGTTAATGGTTGAAGAACGAGAGTGGAAGGAGTAAAAGACTTTGAAATGTCTTTTTCATTCAATTTAAAGTGTACAAAGTCGAGCTCTATTTATAGAGCTCCACTGCCGACTCTTGTTCACCAACATACATGGTCTAGAAACATAACAACTTCTACCGACCTCTCTCCTCTAGAACTATCTAGTTTACATATGTGCAATTTACACAAAAATCTTCCCAAAGTCAACATGCTTCTAGAGACATTTAGATTTTTTTTTTCCTTAGACATTTCTAGACACATTATTATTTTTTTACTTAGATATTTCTAGATTACAAATTACATTTTTTTATTTTTTATTTTAACACCAATAAGGTAAACAACATATCAATTGTTTTTCTTTTTTTCCTTTAAAGGAACAGAAAAATTTGTTTGCAGAACTCAGTAAAAAATACTAAAAGTAAGATCAACACAAGTTAGTGAACATGATCTTAATATGGCAACCCAAATGGAAATAGATCATCAACAACTAAATATGTTAGCCAGCAATATATAAGCTAATTGGGAAAAAATTACACGTTGATTGGGAAAAAAAACGCACAGTGTTCATTTTTTCCTTAATCGAAATCTGATTTAGCAATAGAAACAAAACCCATTTCCTCCATTCTGAAACCGGAATATAATAAACACAATCCAAACACTGTTTATTGCACTAAATTCCAAAGAAGGAAAAATAGTCAGTAGAGTTCCCAATATAAACCCAATTATAACATGTAGCAGACTCCTGTTTCAATCAAAGAGTTAAATATAAGAAAACCAACTACTAAAATTTTGACATTACAAAATCCTTAGAATTTTGTGAACAAACACCACTGGTCTAACTGATTTTTAGTAGTCCGAATAAGAACAAAACCTGTTCTTACAACCCACTGTACCGAAAATCAATCAGTTCTACATAGAAAATCAATTAGCTCATACCAAGGCTAATCAACATAGAAGCGCTGAATTAAAGCCCGAATGGAACAATTTATGTCTTCCAAAAACTTAACTCTGGTCACCTTATAAAAGATTCCGATTGGTATCCAAATCACCAACTGGTGCATCCAAAAATCCACGAATCATTTTTCTGTTCACGCTAGAATAAAGAAAAATTATCCTGCCAGATTGCAGCACCCCAAACTTCTTTGATCTGAAATTTTTTTTCTTCAGATCTATTTTTTAAAAAAAAATTGTCTTAAGCTTGTAGGGAAAAAACAGTAAACGGAAATAAAATATGCAAGTAATTTTATTATTCAAATTTGAGAACATAAACGATTTACAATAATTGCAATAACAACTAAGATCACAAATTGTAAGTGTGTGGGGTATTTTCCAAAAATAATAGAAGACGTACAGACTAGCTCGTCCTAAATTACCACGTACCCATGCACGAGGTAAATGACACGAAATAATACCCAGACAACCACCAAGCCCATAATCCAGTAATAACCCAAGTCTACCTGCTAGTTAGATAACGCAGTTGGAACGGACCAATGCGGGATAAACCCTAGCTACGAACTTTCCTTGCGAAGATAAGGAAAGGAGGGAATATCCGAAGATATTCCCAGAATGAGTTGAACTTGTAAATATAAGCACAATCTTGTTGGTGTTCACCTCCCATGGTAGCACTGTCAAACTTAGTCGTAGAAGCACCGCCTGGACTGTCCGTTGAACCGACTTTGTTTGTACTCTCTCTCTCTCTCTCTCCCTCTTAGATCAGAAGAAGATTGCAAAAGAAAGGAAGAGATGTGTATTTCAGTATATCTCAAACTGAGGTAAAGGCTCCCTTTTTTTAGCTAAAGGAGGAGCCTTTCCATTCAATGTTGGACATCAATACGGGGAAAATCAATATGAGGAATTGAATTCTGAAAATTCAATTTCTGGAAAAAAAATTGATGCAACTATTAATCCAGAATTAATATTGACCCTGAGGGCCCAATCAATTGCTGACCTACCCAACTTCATAGTTGGGTTGGGCAAGTGGTGGCTAGCTCATGCGGTAGAGTTTTTGGATGCTCTACATTGCATCTCAGAATCAAGTTCCATTCTTCCTCCCCCTGTAACAGATTAGGAATGACGAATGACCCAAAAAAAAAAAAAAAAACCTTCATAGTTGGGCCGAACCTAACTGTGTAACTATACCATGAGCTGGGCTCCACGGTTCGGATCCCCCCGCTTTATCATCAGAACTGGAACTCATGTGTATCACCTGGGCCATACGGAACGGTTCAGACATCACCAGATGATGTCTTGATCCCCATGAGTTGGCGGGTTCCATAGTTTGGAGCCCCATGTTCTATCATCAGAATCAGAACTAATTATTACCTCCTGGGCCGAACCGGACGATTTGGACATCACTAGATTTTGTCTCGACCGGTGTGACACATGTGAGTCGTGGAAGGCAGCTCAAAAAATATGCATGTTACCATCCTTATTCTATTTGTCAAGGCTGATGTCAACCAAACGGTTATCGTGCGTGTTAGACAAGAGAGTACTTAGAAGACAGATCAGAAGAACACTATACAAAGTACAAGTACCAACCCCAACAGGTATGCCACTCTTCTCTACCTTACTATTCTCTCAATACTTTCTCCTCGACGTCATTTCTCGCACTTAACCATTAGAATAACGTTACAAAATATATTCTAAATTAGCACTACTTATTTCAAATACAACTTCCAAGTCTCCTCTTCTTTTCGAGAGTTCATAGTATTACAAATAAGGCTAGCATAGTATATATATGAAGTACTAATATTATAAGTCTTTCAGACCAATTGTTAGGTAGAAATACATTTATATGCGGATGTCTATCCCATAATTAATCTCTTGTTTAGTTACTCTTTGAGATCAGTGAATAGAAAAAGTAATTGACATATGTATCTTATCTTTGACGCCGCTAAAACCATTCTGGCCTTACTCCGATATATTATATAGGTACCTGAAAGAATCCCCAGTGTTTGCAAGCATGGTGAAGCTTCTCCAGCTCTAACTTGGTCTCATCTCCACAAAATAGGCTATGCAAGTTGATGACTGGAACCTGTGGCGAAGAATCCGAGGTACCAATTGCTAGAGAAGGGTGTTGATCAAGACGGATATACCTTGGTGGTAAAGTGGTGAGAGGTTCCTTAGCCACCAGTTCTTGGACACTGGGCACCAGTAGTGAACCTCCTAGCCTTGTCATACTTTCGTCCATGTATGGCAGCTTGGAAAGACTCTCTCTCTCTCTACTCTTTCTCTCTCTCTCTCTCTCTCTCGCATGTGTTTTCAAGTTTCACCCCACTTTATATATGTTGTACATTTAGGAAGAGGGTTCTTTTGAGCAGGAAAAGAAAACTGGACTGGTAGATCAGTCCAATTATTGGCACTTCAGAGTTGAGACGTCTCTGTTGCTACCCAACCCAGCTAATTTTTCCGTAGTAGGTTTGCGTTTGACCCGGAAACAACGGATAATATATTGAAGTTATTGTTGCAGAGGTTGTATCGTTCGATATTATATAGGAGTATGACTTTCCGAAGAACACAATGATTGACACACGTGGATTATTACCCTTGAAAATATCGCTACTCAACACCTTTTTGTGGTGTTGTTTCGCCAAGTTACTGTACCCAAGACTTGATCTTATGTAAGATACTAGTCTCTCCGTCCCATGTTGATACTAGCTTCTTATGAAAAAAATTACTAGTTCTTCAATTTAGTGTAAAAAAAAATTACAAAAATTATGAATGGAAGTAATTTATTTATCGGGAAATGGTATTAACAACCCATTGGGTAGTGAATATATGAGGAAAATGACAAAAAAAAAAAAAAGTTTCCGATGCACCTTTAATACTTTTGAAGACACTTCAACACATCAAAAACTACATGTTTTGTCCTCTTCCCCCCTTATTCATAACCCTGGGTTGTATTAATATTTTCTTCTGTGCAATGAATTTGCCATTTCTAATATTGGATCCGTCACTGATAGAAATTGCTATAAAATGGCATAATCATTGTGCAAAAGAAAATATTAATAACAACCCATAGGGTTGTGAATAGGGTGGAAGAGGACAAAAGAAACATAATTCGATCTCTCTTGAATTGCTACAAAAATGTTGGCAGAATCTGCCTAATGGATGCGATCATGTTTTAGCAAAACATAATTGAAATCTAAATAGAATATTATTTAGAAATAAGAGTCGTATATCTCGAATAAAGAGAGGATATATACCTGAATAGTTTTTGGGAGGTGACGGCAACATTTTTCTGTCAATGTACATATTTTGTAAATTATTGATGGAGTAAAGGAGGAGAGCAGCCTGAGGTTATTCAAATTCTATTTTGTCATGTACCTATTTTGTAAAGATGTTTATGTTTTAAAACTGTTAGGAGTATCTATCTATTAATAGAGTTTGAATACTAAAATGTTTTCCACTGACAGGGCCTATTCCACTCCACATTTAAAAAATAATAATTCACAATCCACCCCCCACGATGATAGACTAGTAAAAAGACTGCACGATGATAGGACCCAAAAAGTGGCCACACGTGACAGACCACAAATGCGGCTGAACGTGAGGGGGGATGTTAAGGAAAATTGTCCCACATTGCTTAGGACTGGAATGGGTGATCACTTAATATATGTTGGGACCTCTCCACTCATTGCCAATTGGTTTTGAGATGGATATAAAGTTTCCACATGGTATCAGAGCGAGGCCTCTTCCACTCCACATTTAAAAAAAAAAATTCACAATCTACGCCCCACGATGACAGACCAGCAAAAAGGCTGCACGATGATAGGACCCAAAAAGTGGCCACATGTGACAGACCACAAATGCGGCTGTACGTGAGGGGGGGATGTTAAGGAAAATTGTCCCACATTGCTTAGGAGTGGAATGGGTGATCTAGAGGTGTCAAACAGGCCCATCGTGCCGTGCCGTGCCACTTTTCTTTGTGCCAACCGTGCCTGTGCCCGTGCCGTGCCCGTTTCCTTAATCGTGCCATGCCGTGCCGTGCCAAATCGTGTCGTGCCCATTTTCAGTCGTGCTGTGTCGTGCCATTTTTCCTCATTCGTGCCGTGCCGATTTGTAACCGTGCCGTGCCGTGCCGGCCCACTTACTTAATCGTGTCTTGTCGTGCCGTGCCGACCCGCTTAATCGTTTGACTCGTGTCGCGTCCGCGTCTTTGTGCCCATTTACTTAATCGTCGTCGTCGTCGCCGTTTTTAAATCGTGTCGGGGCCGTGCCGACCCTCTTACTTAATCGGTAATGGGTCGTGGTCGTGGTCGTCTTTGCCCGCTTTAATCTTTTTGAGACGGTCGGGTCGCGGTCGCGTGCCCTTTACTTAATCGCGGTCGCGGCCGCCCGCTTATTTAATCGTGTTTGCGTAGCCCGCTTAATTCCTTATTTTGTTTGTTATGTAAAAAGGGAAAAAAACAAAAAAAAAAATTAATTAACTTACTCTTTTTAATTAATTGCCCGAATTGTCATGAAAATGAGTTCTAATAAATTTGAATTAATTGTAATGAAAATTAATTTCTTGGGCGCGCGCGAGAGAGTGAGAGAGAGAGAGAGAGAGAGATGCAAAACTAGGTTGCATTTTTTCATTCAAACAAAAAATACAAGTCTCAAACATTATATCTTACAACTTTATTCCGAATAAAAAAAAAGTAGCAAAAAAATACAACCTAGAAACCTAAAAGGCTAAAACCATTACAATTAAGTATAAAAATGTTGAAATTGGTCTTGCACACTAGTTTCTTGAATCTTCGGGCCTTCCGCGATATTTTGAATCTTCGAAACTGTCATTCAAAACTTATTCCAAAACAACAATTAATCGAAAAAGTAGAAAAAATATATATATGCAACAATTAAAGAATGACTCAGATACTCTGTAGGGTTACAACATTAGTTGCCAAATTGACCTTCTAATGTTGTCCCCCCTATAACGTATTCGAACGTTTATCATCATAGCCAAAACAAGCACACAAACTGCCCAGATTGCACACAAATTGCCTAGAATTCACACAAACCCCAACCCACAAACCACCCCAACCCCTAAATCCTAAACCCCAAACCCCAACCCACAAACCAAAAATCGCGGATTTCACACAAATCCTTAAATCGCCTGAATTCACACAAATCCCTTCCAGATTGCACAAAAACCGCCTGCAATTCACACAAACCTCAACCCCAACCCCTAAACCCTAAACACAAAACCCCAACCCACAAACCAAAAATCGCCTGAATTCAGCACAAAGCGCCTGAAATTCACACAAAGCTGCCAGGGGATTGCACACAAACGCCTGGGAATTCACACAAACCCCAACCCCAACCCACAAACCACCCTAAACTCTAAACCCTAAACCCAAAACCCCAACCCACAAACCAAAAAACTGCCCAGAATTCACACAAACTGCCTAGAATTCACACAAACCCCAACCCCAACCCCAACCCACAAACCACCCCAACCCCTAAACCCTAAACCCAAAACCCCAACCCACAAAACCAAAAACCGCCTGAATTCATACAAACCGCCTGTTTGCACACAAAACACGCCCGGAATTCACACTAAATCGCCTGAATTCACACAAACCCTGCCTGGATTGCACACAAAACTGCCCAGAATTGCACAGATATCACAGGGCTCAGGTTTGTCAATTCATCATTGCCCCAAACTGAATTTGGTTAATTAGAACTAATACACAAGTGCAATGAAAACATTAACCTAGGCTCATCAAAATCATCATCGCCCAATACTAAAGTGCAATCTGGGCAGTTTGTGTGAATTCTGGGCAGTTTTGTGTGCAATCTGGGCAAGTTTGTGTGAATTCTGGGCAGTTTGTAATGGGCTCAATTCATCATTGCCCTAAGTAACCAGTCACCACACACACACACACACATACTTTCAGCAACTGACATAAGTAGAACAGCTTTAACATTCAATGTACTTCGAAGAATAGCTCTAACAACAGCTCTGCCCAGAACTTGGCAGTCCACAAATAAGCACACACAACCATAAATAAGGATCAGGGGAATACATGGCCTCAACAAATATCAACGAATCATAACCAAACTAACTGGCTGCAACTTAGTTGCCCTGCCAGGGTTTCACCTTCATAACATGGGCTCAACTAAATAAGGATCAGGGGAATACATGGGCTCAGTCATTATCAAGGGAATCATAAGCGAATAAATTGGCTGCAACTTAGTTGCCCTGCCAGGAATCATAAGCGAATAAACAAAGTAACATCACAGCCCAGAAAATCACAAGTAAATAAGGAATGGGCTCAATTCATCATTGTCCTAAGTAACCAGTCACCACAACCCCAATCGAAAACCCTAAATCACCATTCACCAGCCACACACACACACACACACACACACATCCACAATCTAGTAACCAAATGCCCAGAAAACTGTAACCATATCTTGCAATAGACAGAACACCAACAACTATAGAACATGTCACAATATCACAACACAATTGGGCTCAGATCATAAGTTGCCACACAATCACTTCAGTTTATTTTTTCTTATTATCGTCATAGCCCATAAATAATAGCACAATGCAAGTATGCAAGTGCAACGTTATGTTGCCATTAAGGCCTTCATAAGTTGCAAACGTGCACACCAACAACTTTACACACACCACTTGGTTACAGTTTTCTGGGCATTTGGTTACATAGCAAGAGTAAGATGGCACCTGGAATGCAACATAAAGTTGCAAAAGATATTAGCATCCTCGAAATCTTTTTGAGAAGTCGATATAAACAAATCCTAAGGACTATCTCAGATCGAGATCTCAAAATAATCTTTGAACTCATCTTTTGCATCGCACTTTTTAATTCCAAGACGTGCATCCTCCTAATCTTTCAAGCATATCAAACAATCCAAAATGTCTGCACCGAGTCGGCTTCTCTTATCATCCAACACTCTTTTACCTGCACTAAAAGCGATTCTCGTATAAATCAAGAGACAGGAGGTGTTAGTACATCACGTGCCATGATTGAAAGAATGGGAAATGTCCTTTCATTTTTTTTCCACCAAGCTAAGATATCCAAATTATTTGGGGCGTCTAGAGTAGTAAGACAATCCATATCTAAATACATAGAAAGTTCGCTGCGTGAAACTAAATTTCTTCCTCTACTTGAAAGCAAAGACCAAGATGGGTCATTGGTAGTTTGAGGAGATGGTGAAGGAGCAACATTAGTTGTAGAAAATGCAAATTTAGACTCATATGAAGCATAAATAGATTTCACAAGTAATGTCACATCAGGAGTAGAAGACAAAGGTAATGTAATATCTAAATTACTAGCAATCCCATCTAAGAGCAAGACAACACCTTCTATCTTAATTCTTGGATCCATTACTGCAGCTAAAATAAAAATTTTAGGCACGTCCTCAAAATATTTTTTGAATTTTGTTTCCATATCTAAAATTGCATCTACAAAATTTGCCCTATATCTATATTGAAAAAAATTGAGACTTATATTATACAAATTATTGAGCACAAGACAAGAAGTAGGATAATAAAAACCAGAACAAGCACAAGTAGCAGCATAAAAAACTTTTAAAAACGTCATATACTCGAACGCAATGTGCCAATCACCTTGAGATAAACAACAATCACCATATTTTGCATTCACATAAGAAGTAATAACATCAACATGTTTCACACAAGATTTTATCATAAGATATGTCGAATTCCAATGAGTTTTGATATCAGTTTTCATTTTCCTAGGTTTCACATTGAAACTAGCACACAACCCTTCAAATTCTTGGGTCCTAGGTTGGGAAGAAGATATAAAAAGAATTGCATTTCTAATTTTATCTAATTGTGGTCCTATATGTTTCAAACCATCTTGCACAATTAAATTAATGATATAGCATACACATCGCATATGAAAAAATGTACCAGCATGAGGAGTAGACAAATTTCATTGGAATAAATCAATAGCAGCAGTATTAGCAGTATGGTTATCAAATGTAATACTAAATACTTTATCAACAATGTCAAACTCCCTAAAAATACCATTTATACACTGAAAAATTTGATTAGCATTGTGAGTATACTCCATCAAACAGAAAGCAATGATTTTTTTTATGCAAAATCCAACTAGAATCAATATATGAAGCAGTCACAACAATATAACCAAGATTATTGTTACCACTCCACAAATCAAAAGTAAAAGACATTGTACTACCAAGTTGACCAATTTCAGTGATCAAATTTTTACGGACTTCAATAAAAGCTTTCAAACAATCAGCTCTAGTAGTATTTCTAGAAACTTTACAAAAAGCAGGTTGCACACTAGTTTGCATGAAATGTTCAAATCTAATATCATCGCCAAAAGTGAATGGTTGCTCTGCTGCAGCTACATAAAGGGCCAATCCATGTCTCATTTGAGGTTTTGTGTATACGAAATTACAAACAGCAGTGCCACTACTCTCCCCACCACCTACGCCAATTTCATCTTTATGTTTCTTCCTAAGATGCCTCTCAATATGCCCCGTGCCACCACTACTACCGCAAGAATAATGGTTTGAACAATAATTACACACACCTCTCATTCCTATATCAACCCCTTCTTTGGTTTTATAATGTTCCTCAATTTTAGCATGATTCCAAACCCATGAAGTGCGACCCCTTTTTGCACCAGTGCGTTGTGTAGATGTCGAACCTGAACCTATTGGTCCAAGTCCAACAGTGTTTGAAGCGGCTTCGCCTATGGAACTACGTCCATGTGGTTGTGAAATTACAGGAATTTGTGCTAGTGGATCTTGTGACTTATCAGAATCTGAATTAGGGCCATGTGTAAAGTCTATATGAATGTTTGCCATATCAAACACAATAGTAAACACAGAGATACAGAACAATCAATAATGGTAAACACAGAGTCAGAGAGATACAAAACAACAGTAAACACAGTAAACACAGCTTAAAACACAAAGATACAGAACAACAGTAAACAAAATAATTAAAGAGTAACTACAGTTACCAAGCACTGAACCAACACTCCAATAGCATAGAAGCACTGATTTAGGGATTCGATTTGGGGTTGTGGTGGTGGTGATTTAGGGTTTCGATCTGGGGTTGTGGTGACGGTGGTGACTGGTGGTGGTCGTGGTGGTGACTGTCAGTGACTGGTGGTGATTTAGGGTTTCGATTTGGGGCTGTGGTGATGGTGGTGACTGGTGGTGATTTAAGGTTTCGACCGAGTTGTGGTGATGGTGGTGACCGATGGTGGTTGTGGTGGTGATCGGTGGGATCGGTGGTGATTTAGGGTTTCGATTTGGGGTTGTGATGACCGGTGATGGTGGTGACCGTGGTGATTTAGGGTTTCATTGGGGGTTGTGGTGATGGTGGTGGACCGATGGTGGTCGTGGCCGGGTGGATTTGTCGGTGGACCGGTGGTGATTTAGGGTTTCGATTTGGGGCTGTGGTGATGGTGGTGACTGGTGGTGATTTAGGGTTTCGATCTGGGGTTGTGGTGATGGTGGCGACTGATGGTGGCCGTGGTGGTGGTGACTGTGGGTGACTGGTGGTGATTTAGGGTGTCGATTTGGGGTTTTGGTGATGGTGGTGACAGGTGGTGATTTAGGGTTTCGATCTGGGGTTGTGGTGATTGTGGTGACCGGTGGTGGTGGTGGTTATTGTCGCTGGTGACCGGTGATGGTTGTGGTGACCGTTGGTGACCAATGGTGGTGGGGGGTGGACCGGGTGACCGTGAGAGAGAGAGAGAGAGAGAGAGACGACGAAAGAGAGAGAGAGAGAGAGAGAGAGAGAGAGAGAGAGAGAGAGAGAGAGAGAGAGAGAGATCACTGTGGAAGAAGAGAGAGAGAGAGCCGTTTAGAATGAGTTCAACAGTTACCATTTTTATTTATAGTAAGTATATTATTTAGTGTGTTGAGTCACACATCCCATCAATGCACCCAACGGTAAAATTTGCCTTAAAATTGTACTACGCGAGGGTTTTTAGAGTCTTTTTCTTCGAATCGGAACTGTCTACATTTTGTGTGGGAGTGATTATATCCTCTGTGCAAAAAATCAAGTAAATTAATTATCACTAAGTACCTGATCAAATAAGACAAAATTTTGGTTTACAATAAATCAACGTCCCGATTAAAAGGTTTTGAATACCCGATTGTCTTCAAATTTGGCGAGAGTGATTAAAAAAGCAATACAAACAATGTGAACGGTTTGGATCGTCATAATTATGTTGAGATCGCGTGTCTAGCGTACATTACCATATAGCATAACATCTTTGTTCATAACCAAGTTAGTTCGATGTATATGATCAAAAGGCAGGTGCAGACTCGATTTATCAAATGTTCGATCTAAACCGTTACGATCATCATATCTTATCGATTCCATCATTTTCCCCGAAAACGGTGGCTCTCAAATGTCAGGAACCATCTGATCGGATCAAATTCGGTGCATTCAAGAGCAATAATATCCTATAATGAATGACTCGATGAACAACAAAGCAATTTTTTTCGTATCGGAACCGTCTAGATTGCAAGTGGGAGTGATTATATCCTCCATGCAAAAAATGAAGTGATTTTACTATCGTTACGTATTTGATCGAAGGACACAAATTGTCGGTTGATAATAAATCAACGTCCCTGATGAAAGGGTTTTCAATACCCGATGGACTTCAAATTTGGCGAGGGTGATTAAAATAGCAAAACAAATAAAGTGAACGGTGTGGATCGTCATAAATGTGTTGCGATCGTGTGGCTAATGCACAATATAATAAAAATTCAATTTTGACATATCAATTCAAAAATCAAATATTTCATTCTAATTAATAAAAAATTATTTTTCATTTTTTCTTCAATTTAATTAATGTTATAAATATTTTTTCAAAATTTATATGTTTGTTATCAAAATTTAATTTTTATTTTACCCCTAGTTTTCATTTATGTTATTCAAAAATTCAATTTTAATTTCCCTCATTTTTCCTTATTATGGCATTTACCAACTTAATTCATTGCCCGAATAAAAATGTATTTTTATTTATTTATTATTTATTTATTTATTTTTGTGAAGTCCATTTATTTATTTAAAATATATTCAAAAAAATCCATTTCCCCCCCTTGTTTGGCATGTGCATTTATTAAATTCTAACTATTATTCAAAATTTTATTTTTATTTTACCTCATTTTTTTCTTCTTATTATGGCAAGTCCATTTATTAAATTCTAATTATTATTTATAAATTCATTTTTAATTTCCATCTTTTTTGTTTTCGTAATTATGGCATTTGGCAAATTCATTTATTTAATAAAAATGTATTTTTTTTGTATTATGTATTTATTTATTTTTCTAAAGTCCATTTATTTAATGAAAACTTGTTCTAAATTCAACTCTCTCTCTCTCTCTCTCTCTCTCTCTCTCTCTCTCCGTGATATATTGCGTAATTACAAAAAAATATTTTTCACCTATCAATTCAAAAATCAAAATTTTCACTTTTATTATTCAAAAAATCATTTTTTATTTTTCCTCAATTTTTGAAATAAATTAGAATTTATTTTTCCTCATTTTATTTTTATTTTCCCTCATTATTTTTAAGTTTATTATATACGCCCCATGCTCGTGCCTTGCTTTCGAGCCCGTGCCGCCCTTTACACTACCGCTTTGTGCTCGCGTGCGCGCCGGACTATGACGCAGGTCGGCCCGCCGCGTGCCTTTCACACTAGCGTTTAGCGTGCTGCGTGCGTGCGGACTAAGACCGCGGTGTCGGGCCGCGTGCGCGCCGGACTAAAAACCGCGTCGTGCCACGCTAGGCCAACTACCGTGCCGTGCCCACCCATTTCCGTGCCCCGTGCCCGTGCCCATGCCACCTCAGACCGTGCCGTGACACCTCTAGGGTAATCACTTAATATATGTTGGGACCTCTCCACTCATTGCCAATTGGTTTTGAGATGGATATAAATTCTCCACAGTATCCACTGTTTTTAATATTTAATGATGTGTACATGTTTATTTAGCTCTTTAATTAAATTTTTGCGTTATTACTTCTTGGTTAAAAATTTAGGGATGACCGCGGAGTCGTTGACCTGCCACCAAACTTGCTTTCCACCCCCCTTGGATTAATTTTCACCCCTGTTTATAGCAATTTGTATCAGGGACGGAGCCAACATTAAAATCCGGAGGTGGCAAGCATCCAAAAACAAACGTAATACTAGTAAAAAAATAGTGTTGTATTAATTTACCATCTATGATAACAAAAAAAAAAAAAAAATTCCTAGTTAATTTAATCATTTAATCATCCATGAACTCAAAATGGAAATACTTCAACGAATTATCAAAATGGGACTCAATGTTATTTCAAATGCGCAAAGTCGTCTAAGATTGATACGTGCCCAATTATACTCTCTTCATTCCTGATCAGAGCCATTGAGAACTTAAGTTCACGAAATTGCGACAATGGAAAACAATACGAGATCTTTCTATAAAACTATATGAGATCTTTATATAAAACTAGGAGCACTTATGCAGGAGTGGATCTGAATTCATGTTACTGTTTTTATGTTGCAAGGAGTTAGATTGCATTATCATCAGGAGGGTGCTTCTTAGTCAATATGAAAATCCACTCTAAATTAAAGGCTTAGCAAATGGACTGGACCAACTTAACAATGTCCGGGTCGGAGTTACCCTGACGGCTGTACTGTTGTACAAGTTGCAAAACCTCGAAGTGCAGAATTTCTGATCTTTAGTTACATTAAAATCCCGAAACTTTCTTGTTGTAGTTCCAGCAGGGTAGTCTTTAATTCTAGTTTACAATTCATTTGAAATACAGCTTTGAAATAGTATGTGTTTTGTATCATATTAGGCCTACTTCATTTTGAATCATCATGGTATCAACACAGGACTTCCCGCGTAGTTCACGAGAAAATAACCCTCTCAAGAAGTCTACTACAGTTATTCTTCTAAACAATGCTGGATTTTCTAGAGTGATAAGGCTAGGCACTGGACTCAACTCTCCATCGAGTTTCGGACCAAGAAATGAGCCTTTTTTTGAAACACTACCATCATCTCCCTTCACACAAAAATCTATAGCTTTGAATTCGTATCCCAATTCTATAATAACCCGAATTTTCGTTAATAAAAAATTTGATTTAGTAATTCGAGTATTTAAATTTTAATGTCTCAAATTGAAATAATTTATTATTTAGTTTAAATAACTCAAATAAAAATTCATTTATTTTGTTATATTAATTTTCCACGCTGTAAATCAACATGTGCACAACGGGTACCATACCATATTGCGTCTGAGAAACCTAAAAATCCCCCAACACTTATTTTGTCCCCTTAAAGCTGCCGCCACCTCATTTATAGAGGTGTCAAACGGGCCGGGTCGGCACGGGCACGGCACGTTTAGCATTGGCACGGCACGCCAAAGACACGGTAAAATCCTGGCACGACACGGTATAAGTTGGCACGTGGCACGACATGGGCACAAAAATGAGTTGGCACGCACGGCACGCACGCGGTCTAAGGCGCACGCGTGGCATGGCACCTATTGCTGTCTTCTACGGGCACGCACCCGCACGCGATGCAAGTCAATCAACGGGGCCGCGGCGGCGGCACGCACCGCGACTTTTATTCTAGCACGGCACGGGCACGGGCACGAGCACGAGCACGAAAGTTGGCCAGGCACGACATGGCAGGGCACGGGCATGGTTCTAGCAAGGCAGTAAAAAAAGGCACGACACGACACGGGCACGGCACAGCCGCACAAGGCAAAAAAAAATGTTAAATAATTTATTTGTATGTTTTTTTTGATAATCACAAAAAAAAAAATTGGTTGTGTAACTTGTGTAAGTGAATTATATATTTATATAAAGTTTAAAAAAAATGAACTCATGAACAAATAAATAAATAAGAGGGAAAAAGAAGTTACACAATTTTTATGGATTTTTTTTATTTTTTTTATTTTGTTTTATTTTGTTTAGAGAGAGAGAGAGAGAGAGAGAGAGAGAGAGAGAGAGAGAGAGAGAGAGAGAGAGATTGGACAAAAAAAAGAAAATAAGCTTTGAAAATATTTTTTTATCATGTTTGAATTTTGAATCAAAATTCAAACATTATAAAAATGTATTTCACTTATTTCCACTATACCAATAACCACACGTCCATTGTCCACACATATTAAATACTAATATACTAATATTAGTAATATATAATGATATATTGGCTTTTATCTAATGAAGATTTGTTTCTGTGAAAAAATTTAAAAAATGAAAAAATAAGTGTTTTGTAAGTGAATCTTGAAGAAAAATAATAATAAAAAAATAATTTTTTTTGAGAGAGAAAGAGAGTTGGACAAAAAAATTTTAAAAAAAATACAAATTATTTTTATTTAAAAATGATAGAAAATTAGAAATTCAAATTATAGGAATCAAATTCTTTTATTAAATTAGATTATAGAAATTATTAGATGTTAAATACTTAAATTGTATAAATTATAGAATTTTATTTATTTAATTGGGTTATAGAAAAATAAAATTTATATAAATTAAATTTGATTCATTTCTTGTTTCTACTTTGTCCATCTTGAAAATGTAAATGATGTAAATTAAAAATTCAACTAGCCTTAACGTTTCACTGTCTCACAGATAGACAGACTCACTGACTCACAATAATGGACCTCTACTTTTCGGACCAAATTTTGAAGATCGGAACTGTTAGATTTGTTTAAAACGTGTTTTCAAAGTCTAAAGCGAGGATTTTGCAAAAAATACTACCCGAAAGTAGTTGATCGGTGTATGTTTTCATCAAACTACTTTATGAAAACCTTATCTGATCAAGCCCTTCCGGCGAGTTTTTTTTCCCAAGTCCTTCCATAGGACCTTAAAACCACGTTTTAAACACATCTAACGGTTTTGATTTTGAAATTTTTTGTTAGGTGTTGTTGAAGTGGTGCATTATAGTACTGAAATTCCACGAAAGTCACTAAATGTGTTCTGATCATGTGGTTGTCGATATAAGATGATCATCGATCCGGGGGAGAATGATTGAATCGATAAGATATTAAATCATAACGGTTTGGATCAAACATTCAGAAAAACGATTCTGCACCTACCTTTCAATTCTAATGCCGTAGCCATGGAGGACGAATATTTTTGGCATTATAAGCCTCGGGTGGCAAAACTGTGATTAGGCTACCCGTATCGATACCGGTGAATCCCTGTATCGATACCGAGTAGCCTATTGGCGAACAGAAGCTTCCCGTATCGATACAGGATTTACCTGTATCGATACCGAGTGGTTTAAGTTCGGTCAGTTGATTTGCCACATGATTTTTTTCAACTTTTCCGTTTTGGTAATTATTTGTTTTTCTTTGATTTGACTTCCTTTTCGGAACAAATCACTTAGGGTATCCAGTTTCTTTTCAATTAGGTTTCCTAGCTTAATTAGGATTTCTAGTTTCTTATATAATAAGTTGTAAGCCTTAAGGGCAAGGAGTTTTTTTTGAGCATTATTGAATTATAAAAGAGTCTAGAGAGCATTTTCTCTAAACTTTCTTGTTTGTGTTCGATTGTTGCACGTCTTTTCTGTAGTTCATAAGGCGCCCTGCATCAGTTGGTATCAGAGCATCAAGTTCCAATCCTGACTATGGCTGGAGGACGTGCTAGAGGTCGAGGGGGACGAGATAATTGTACCGATAATTTGGAGGACATCTATGAAAGAGATGACGTAGCGCAAGAGGCGCGAACGGAGGCGCGATTCCAACAACTATCGGCTGCGATAGCTGCGTTAACTGACCAAGTTGCTGCCTTAGCTGTTGGGGGGAATCCACCTCGCCATCAACCGTATGATCGGTGGCCTCGAGAAGAGGACGAAAGTGCAGATGGTGAAGCGGCTGAAAACTCTTTTGTTACGGGGGCATTCGGCGTTGGCAGGGCTGGCGGCGGCGACTTTCATCAACAAAGGGGCAGAGGCCGGGAGATCATGACTGATAACCATGATTTCCGTCCATGGGAGTCTGGTTTGAGGATCGACCTGCCTGAGTTCCAGGGGGGTTTGACGCCTGATGAGTTCCTTGATTAGGTTGCGGCTATGGATGAAGTCTTGGAGTTCAAATAGGTACCCGAGGATAAACGGGTATCGCTGGTAGCTACCAGATTCAGGGGTAGAGCCGCGGCATGGTGGCAGCAATTGAAGCAGACTCGGATGCGGTAGGGAAAAGCCAAGATTAGCTCGTGGGAAAAATTAAAGAAAAAGATACGGGTGGCTTTTCTTCCCCACAACTACTCGCGTCTGATGTATCAGCGGCTGCAGAATCTTCCTCAGAATTCGCGTTCTGTGGATGACTACACCACAGAATTCCATCAATTGGTAGCCCGAAATGATCTTGCAGAAACGGAGGAGCAGTTGGTTTCGAGGTATGTGGGAGGATTGCGCGAGCAGTTCCAGTTTACACTAAATATGTTCGAATTATTCTCTGTCTCCGATGCCTATCAAAAGGCGTTGCAGATAGAAAAACAAGCTAGTCGCAGGCCTTCTTCGACTCCGTGGAGTGCTACGGCTCGGCCCACGGTCGCCAATACTTCCACCAAGCCAATTACTAGCTTGCCCCCCACTAATCCACCAAAGAATTAGGGCGGTGCTAGTTACGCTTCCGGTCGAAGTGTTTTAAGTGTGGTGAGCCTGGTCATTGCGCCTTTGAGTGTAGAAAGGGCGAACGACCCGGAAAAGCTTTGTTTGTGGATTCTGACAGGACTGTGAATGAGCAATGTGAGTCATACGAGCAAGAGACAGCATCTGATGAGGAGGTTGTGGAAGAGGTAGTTGGGGATATTGGTTGTTCGGCGATTGTGCTATGCTCCGCATGAAGCAGAGGGCGATTCGTGGCTCCGTGGTAATGTGTTTCAGTCTACTTGTACCATTGGAGGGAAGGTGTGTCGATTTGTGATTGATTCCGGGAACTGCGAGAACGTGGTGGCAGAAGAGGCAGTCCAAAAACTTGGTCTAAAGACGGAGGCTCATCCCCGCCCCTACAAGCTTATGTGGTTGAAGAAAGGTAACGAAGTTAAAGTTTTCAAAAGATGTTTAGTTGCTTTCTCTATTGGTTCCAAGTACAGGGATGAAATTTGGTGTGATGTTGTGGCCATGGATGCTTGCCACCTTCTATTGGGTAGACCCTGGCAGTATGATCGTAGGGTGGTTCGTGACGGAGGTGCTAATACATATGCGCTATCATTCAATGGTGTGAAGATTGTGTTGCTGCCTTCCAAGGAGGTTGTACCCAAACCACAAACGGGGGAGGGAACCACCCTTCTGACAAGGATACAGTTTGAAGAGGAGTTGTCGACAAGCAAAGTGGTTTTTGTGTTAATGGCGAAAGAGGGTCCTAAGTCCTTGGTAGAAGAAGGTGTTCCAGCAATGGTTCAACCCCTTCTGCAGGAATTTCGGGATGTGTTTCCAGCAGACTTACCAAATGGGTTACCCCCTCTGCGGGATATTCAGCATCAGATTGACTTAGTGCCCAATTGGAATTTGCCCAATCGGCCCCATTATCGTATGAGTCCGAAAGAGCATGAAGAGCGAAGACAAGTGGATGAGCTATTGGCTAAGGGCTTTATTCGTGAAAGCCTTAGTTCGTGTGCAGTACCAGCTCTGTTAATTCCAAAAAAAGATGGAACGTGGAGGATGTGCGTTGATAGCAGGGCCATTAACAAAATCACAGTGAAGTATCGCTTTCCAATTCCGAGGCTGGATGATCTATTAGACCAGTTGGGAAATGCAAAGGTGTTCTCAAAGCTGGACTTGAAGAGTGGGTACCATCAACTTCGAATCAGACCAGGTGATGAATGGAAAACAGCGTTCAAAATCCGAGAGGGTCTTTATGAGTGGATGGTGATGCCGTTCAGTCTTTCTAATGCACCTAGCACCTTTCATGAGGATGATGAACCAGGCCCTTCGCCCTTTTATCGGTAAATCTGTTGTCATTTATTTTGATGATATTTTAATATATAGTGCCACACTTGATCAACACTTGCAGCATTTAAGGGAAGTTCTCACAGTTTTGCGAGCTGAAAAATTATTTGGGGCAATCAAGAAGTGTGTGTTCTTTACTGATACGGTGCTTTTTCTTGGATATATTGTATCCAAGGATGGGATTTCAGTAGATAAGTCCAAGGTTGAGGCTATTCGTAGTTGGCCACAACCTCGGACTTTATTCGATGTTCGCAGTTTCCATGGGCTTGCGGCGTTCTACCGTCATTTTATTCCTCACTTTAGCACTATCATGGCTCTTATAACAGATTGTATGAAGGGTGGCAGATTTTCGTGGAATGATGCAGCAACTGCTGCATTTCAATTGATCAAGCGAAAATTGACTTCGGCTCCTGTATTGATCTTGCCGGATTTTTCACAACCTTTTGAGCTGCATTGTGATGCCTCTCAGGTTGGAATTGGGGCCGTCCTTAGTCAACATGCTAAACCTGTTGCTTATTTTAGTGAGAAATTAAATGGAGCAAAGATGAATTACAGCACCTATGATTTGGAGTTCTATGCCCTGGTCAAGGCATTGAAGCACTGGTATCACTATCTTATTCATAGTGATTTCGTCCTATATTCTGATCACGAGGCATTGAAGCACCTCAACGCCCAAGATAAGTTGTCCAGTCGACATGCTAAATGGGTAGCTTATATTCAGTAGTTCTCTTTCTCTATCAGGCACAAGTCTGGTGCTTTGAATCGAGTAGCTGATGCCCTCAGTCGGCGTTCCAATTTTCTTGTTTTAATGCGCACTAAAGTTATAGATGTCGCGGAGGGAGCCCAATCAGAATTCCACTTGCACAACAGGTTCTTATTCAAAGGAAATTTGTTGTGCCTTCCGGAGTCCAGCCTGAGGTTGAAAATCATTAAGGAGTTGCATGATGAGGGGCATGTAGGCTGAGATAAGACCTTTGCGTTGGTTTCTGCTTCTTATTTTTGGCCGACCTTGCGGCGTGAGGTTTATAAGTTCATGGCGGGGTGTCATATCTGTCAAATTTCCAAGGGTACGGCTATTAAAGCTGGTTTATATATGCCATTGCCAATTCCATCCCAGCCATGGGCCGATGTCAGCATGGATTTTGTCTTGGGGCTGCCACGTACCCAGCGTGGTCATGATTCTGTCTTCGTGATGGTCGATCGATTTTCCAAGATGACACACTTTATCGCATGCAAGAAAACCACAGATGCGGTTAAGGTGGCGCAATTATATTTTTCGGAGGTTTATCGCTTGCATGGGCTGCCTAAGTCTATCGTTTCTGATCGGGATACTTGGTTTTTGAGTTATTTTTGGCGTTGTTTATGGAGGCTGGCCAACACTCATTTGGATTTTAGTACGGCTTATCATCCCCAGACCGATGGCCAGACAGAGGTGGTGAACCGGTCTTTGGGCAACTTGCTATGCAGTTTGGTGGAGGATCATCTCAAAAGTTGGGATCAAAAGCTGTGTCAAGCAGAGCTTGCTTTCAACCATTCCGTAAATCGGAGCACGGGTTTCTCTCCTTTTCAGGTTGTGTATGGATTTAACCCGCGCACACCAGTCGACTTAGCTCCTGTTCCAAGCTTGAAGCATTCCAATGGCAAGGCCGAAGATTTCATGACAAGTTTACAGCAAGTCCATGCCGAGACCAAGTTGCGTTTGGAGAATAGTACAGCCAAGTACAAGGCAACGACCGACAAGAAGCGCCGACTGGTGGAGTTTGAGGTTGGTGATTTCGTTTATGCGATCCTCACTAAAGACCGTTATACATCTCATGAGTATAACAAACTTGCTGCGCGTAAAATTGGCCACGTTGAGATTATTGAGAAGATCAACCCCAATGCCTATCGTTTGAAGCTGCCAAGCCATGTGCGTACTACCGATGTGTTTAATGTCAAGCATCTCATTCCATTCCGGGGTGATAGCTCGTCCGAGGAAGATGACGCAAATTCGAGGGCGAATTTCTTTTTAGAAGGGGAGGATGATGTCGTAGCCATGGAGGACGAATATTTTCGGCATTATAAGCCTCAGGTGGCAAAATCGTGATTAGGCTACCCGTATCGATACCGGTGAATCCCTGTATCGATACCGAGTAGCCTATTGGCGAACAGAAGCTTCCCGTATCGATACAAGATTTACCTGTATTGATACCTAGTGGTTTAAGTTCGGTGAATCCCTGTATCGATACCGAGTAGCCTATTTTTTTGAAATGATTTAACGGTTCGGATTATTAACGTGCGACCAAAAGTGGGCCCTAAAAGTCATTTTTTGTGAACTAGATATTCTGTACCGGTAGCCCTAGATTTTTAGTATAAATATGTCATTATAAACCGGGGGCAGCCATTTCTAACCCTAATCTGATATCTCTCTCTCTCTCTCTCATGATTCTTTGGTCTCTACTTTCTGCGTTCTTCAATGGTCGCCTCTCTCTCTCTCTCTCTCTGTCATCGATCTCCATACTCACCACCGACTCACCGGACCACCACCACCACAGGTAGTCACCACCATCCAGGCATCCACACGGACCACACTTGTTACACTCTCTCTGTCTCTCTCGACCCTAATCTCTCACAAATCACGATCACCGGTAGTCACTAGACCCACTGCCCACCACCGTCATCCACCGCTGACAAGTGACGACCCTTAAGTAATTTATCCACCATCGGCCCACCGCTCACCAATATCCACCGAAAACCCCTAAATCTCACTCTCTTTGTAGTCTGTCCGATCTGTATTTTGTGGTGATTCACCGCTGACGAGTGACGACCCTCAAGTTATTTATCCACCATCGGCCCACCGCTCACCAATATCCACCGAAAACCCCTAAATCTCACTCTCTTTGTAGTCTGTCCGATCTGTATTTTGTGGTGATTCACCACTCACCAGTCACCACCGTAAATCCTAATCTCTGACTTTCTCTCACAGATCACGACCTTAAACAGCTAAACCCCTACCCTATAACCTAATCTCTAACACAGTAACACTCTAACTCTCTCTCATCGATTGATCCTAGGGTTTCAAGATCACTTTCACTGGTAAGATTATTATTGGATTTCATACTTTAATTAGTTTATTTTGGGTTTCATTATTGGGTTTCATACTCTCTCTCATCGATCCTAGGGTTTCAAGATCACTTTCAGCAGTCACCACCGTAAATCCTAATCTCTTTCTTCTTTTTTTTTTTAGATGGAAGGTGCTAATTTTGATTTTGGAGTGGGGGATGGTAACCCCCACTCTCACTGGTCTGATGATGATGAACATATTGCACCACAACCACAGGAATAGGTTCCACAGAGACAGGGCTTGGAGTCTGTAACTGTAAGTGCAGGTGAAGCTGCTTCAAACATTGTTCATAGTGGAACAGGGCCTTTAGGTTCTACTCCAATAGATTCAACTCCTAATTCAACCCATAGTGGTTCAAAAAGGAGATGTACTTCATGGGTATGGAAACATTTCTCTATTAATAAGCACTTCAAAGATGAAAATGGTATTGACATAGGAAGTAGGGCTATATGCAATTATTGTGGGGTAAATTATAGTTGTGTAAGTGATCATGGCATAGGCCAGCATGGTAGACACATTAAAAACAAACATCTAGATAAATATATGCAAGTCAGTGGTGAATCTAGGAGTACTTTGGCAGATTTTGTATATACGAAAGAAAAAATGAGAGATGGACTAGCTCGTTACGTAGCTGTAGCTGAACAACCATTTACTTTTGGTGATGATATTAGATTTGAATATTTTATGCAAAATTGTGTGAATCCTGCATTTGGTAAAGTTTCTAGAAATACAACTCGTAGTGATACAATGAAAGCATATAATGAAGTTAGAAAAAATTTGATTTGTGAACTTGCTAAACTTGGTGCAATAGCTTTTACTTCTGATATGTGGTCTGGTATAAATAATCGTGGTTATATGTGTGTCACTGCGCATTATATAGACTCTATTTGGACTTTGCGAAAAAAAATTATTGCTTTCCGTTTAGTGGAGTTCCCTCATGATGCTGATCAAATTTTTGAGAGTATTATGGGTGTTTTTAGGGATTATGAAGTTGTTGATAAAGTTTTTAGTATTACTTTTGACAATGCAAGTGCTAATACTGCTTCAATGCCATTGTTTAAAATAAATTTGACTCCTGCTTATTTTGGTGATTTATTGCATGTTCGATGTGTGTGCCATGTGATTAACTTGGTTGTGCAAGATGGTTTGAAACATATAGCATCACAGATTTCAAAAATTAGAGTTGTTGTTCTTTTTATTGGTACTTCCTCATCTAGGCAACAAGAATTTGATAAATTGTGTGTTACATGTTACAATGTGAAAAAGAAAAATATGAACTCTGATATTGTTACTCATTGGAACTCGACCTACCTTACGTTAAAGTCTTGTAGGAAATACAGTGATGTCATATCTGCTTTCGTTAACAAGAGGTATCGTGGTGATCCTTTAACTCCATCTGATTGGAAAATTGCTTTTGAATTCATGAAATTTTTGAAAGTGTTTTATGTTGCTACCTTGGCTTGTTCAACTGTTCGTTATCCTAGTTCTTGTGTTGTGCTTAATCATCTATACAATATCAGTCTCAATTTTCGTAATCATAGGGCATACCCAAATTTTGTAAATGCTTGTATAGATATGGAAGTAAAATTTAGAAAATATTTCGAGGAAATGCCACCACTATTTATGTTAGCTGCAGTAATGGACCCTAGGATTAAGGTAGCAGGTGTTTCTGTGCTCTTAAGAGAGATTGGTACGAATTTAGGTATTACTACTTTACCTTCTTCTGATGTTGTGACTGATTTATTGAATGCCATGTATGCTAGATATGAATCTAAGTTTGGTGCAATTGCTTCACTTACTCCTGCATCTTTGACCTCTTCTTCTACATGTAATGATGTATCTTGGTCTTTGCTTAGTTCAAGTTTAGGATTAGGAAGTAGCACTATAACTTCACGCACTGAACTTCTTAAATATTTGGACCTAGAATCTGTTAGTGCGAACGACTTGATTAATTTTGATATCTTAGGATGGTGGAAAACAAAAGAAACAACTTATCCCATTCTTTCAATCATGGCACGTGATCTACTAACAGCTCATGTGTCTTCAGTGGCATCCGAATATGCTTTTAGTGCAGGTAAAAGAGTGTTGGATGAGAAGAGGAGCAGACTAGCTCCAAACATTTTAGATTGTCTCATGTGCTTGAAAGACTGGGAGGATGCATGCCTTGGAATTGAAAAAAGCTCAGCTAAAGAAGAATTCAGAGTTTATTATGCAGACTCTGATATAGATAGTAATTGATGGCATTTGTTTTGTACCTATTATTCATTTATTATGCTGGGGTATGTGTCCGCGGGCTTATTCATTTTTAAGAGTAGGGACCGAAGTGGGTTGGCAACTTATGGTGACGTGATGTTGCCCCCACTTCAGTTGTGTGTGTGTGTGGCTGTGTGTGTGTGGGTGTGGCAACTTATGGCAACATGATATTGCCCCCACTTCAGTTCTATGTGGGTGTGCAACTTATGGCAACATGATGTTGCCCCCACTTCAGTTGTTATTGTGGGGTGTGTGTGTTGTTGTTATTGTGGGGTGTGTGTGTGTGTGTGTGGGTTGTTTTAGTCTGAAATGAATAAGCCACAGACACAACCCCGTGATTATCACGATTTTAAAACTTATTGTGGGGTGTGTGTTGTTGTTATTGTGGGGTGTGTGTGTGTGTGTGGGTTGTTTTAGTCTGAAATGAATAAGCCACAGACACAACCCCGTGATTATCACGATTTTAAAACTTACAAAATTAGCTGAATTGTGATTTGCAACTTACGAAGGTCTTAAATGGCAACTTAATGTTGCATCCATTTCAGTAAATCTGGCTATGATGAAACATACCTGAGCCAATTATCAATTATGAGCCTTTTGGCAATGATGCTTGCTGAGCCATTTTGATAATATACCTATTTAGCCAATGATGGACTACTGAGGCCTTGGTAACTCAGTACCACCACTGACTTAGCCATTTAGGTACTACATGCTCTGTGTGTGTTTGTGTCTCTGTGGAATTACATGTGATGGTCGGATGGATTGTCCTTGGGTGTGGATTCCTCTATCGTGCAGCGTAGGTCTTGGCTTCAATGGTGAACTTGGGAGTTCTTTTAACTGAGGTACAAGACTCTTTCTTTAGCTATATCATTATTTGTTATTTGTCTCCCTGGAAGGAGGCATTCCTTGGTATGATTTTGGAACTAGGTTTTGTTATTTGTCTCCTTGGAAGGAGGCATTCCTTGGTACTCTTATGTCTTGTTGACGTGTCTCCTTGGAAGGAGGCATTCCTTGGTACTCCTATGTCTTGTTGATGTGTCTCCTTGGAAGGAGGCATTCCTTGGTGTATATAAAAATCATGTGTTTGTTTTAGTCTTTAAGCTTTGCCATGAATTTATTGTTTGTTATATGGACTGCTATGCTTGCGCAGAGCTGCTGTATTTCCAACTTTGGGTAGCAATGAACTAGTGCTTTCTCTTGTCTCATGTGGCCTGTTTTACTCCATACTTTGCCTATTTTACTCATTTCTGAGCTGTTTTACTCAATACAAGGCAATGATTTAATGATGAACTATCAATTATGAGCCTTTTGGCAATGATGGTTGCTGAGCCATTTTGATATTAATATGCGTATGCAGCCTATGATGCATTACTGAGGCCTTGGTAACTCACTACCACCATTGATTTAGCCAATTATGTACTGCATGTTCTCTAGGACCTAATGACTCACAAGGAAGCTAATCATTGTGGTTAAAGTGGATTTAATGGGTTTTAGCAAACATAATTGTGTCATTTAATACCTTTGTGTCTTCAAGTGGATTTAGCCTAGTGGATGTAGCCCACCAATACATGAAGCTTCTATAAAATATTGCCAGTTGCAATTATAGTATAGTCCAAGAAATGATATTAATTTCAGAACCTACTGAATAGCTTCTTCTTCTTTTTTAATTAACGCAGTAGCCAATCTAATGGGCCGGTCGACTTATCTTGGAAACCACTAATCTTAGCAACTTTTTTTCTTTATAACTCAGTAGGCGGTCTAATGGGCCGACTAATCTCAGAAACCACCACCACCACCATGTACTAGAGGGGAACCAATTTAAGCCGGAGCAAAAATGCCCTGTATAGACTGATCCAATACAAGAATTTATAGCATGCTGGTAAAAATCGAACCCTAGACCCAAGACCCCTGGTTGCTAGGTGATATAGTACTTACAAGATTTTGGAATAAAACTGGAGCATTATTAACCACTGTTATGACGACAAGTGCTTATAAAATGGAATGCACCTTCTGTTTTTTTTTCTTTTACCCTGTTCATTGTTTCACTAAACTATTAAACATGCTATTTTTCTAATATGCAGCCGTCTCATTTTAATAATCACGCTAGGTTTCTCATCTTTCTTGGATGTACGTAGCCATCATCAAACGGAATCATTTAAGCTATTTTACAGGTTTTCTTTTTCTAATGGAAAAAGGAAGATTAAGATATTGATACAGATCCAAAGACAAGGTTTGGAAACAACTTGGGTATAATTTAAGCTATAAAAAGGTTGATAAGTGTGAATGTAGTTTTTGGTCAAAAGATGAATGAAAATTACACACTATACATTCTTTACAGGGAAAAAAGTTGTGTTATCACATCTAAAGGCTGTAATTTCAAATTAATATGAAGATCTTTTGCCCAAATCTAAAGCATCTATTCAAATCACAACTCATGTTTTCGTGTGCTTAGAAGAGAATCAAGGATATGCCTCCCTCCTAAGCTAGCTAAACAGTAATGAGCAGGTAAATTTTGTTTCATAAAAACTTGAATGCTTTGCTTTTGTACCTATCTTATCTGTTGAAAGGTGAAAAGGTTTGATGTTGGTGCTCTTGTGTAAAGTGTAAACCAACAGGAAAAAAAATACATGCATGTTCTTGTGTGGTGGATTTTATGGTGGAATTTCAACTAATCTTTAGTTTAGATGCTGAAAACTTTTAGTTGGAGCTAAAATTGCATCATTGAGTTCCTAAAACAGGAAATTAGATGCTGGAAATACTGTACAAGTACTGATAATGAGGTCGAGGTACTGAACTGTATTTTAGGTGCTGAAATTTGCTGAAATCTTGACTTTACTTACTGAAAAATGAAAAATGAAAGCAATAATTGCCTTTTTAAGGGCTGATCTTGCTAAAGGTGTAACTTAAAGTGTTGAAGCTGCATTGTTTAGATGCTGAATTTGCATACTTGGATACTATACTATGCTGAAATTGGGGTTTCATACTTGGATAGTTGGATACTATACTAGGCTGAAATTGGGGTTTCATTGTTGGAGGTCATTGTTGGTGATTTATGGTACTAGTACCTATTGCTAATTTCTATTGCAGTTATCTGCTATTGCTGCTAGTTTTCCCCGTGTGTTGATGCCTATCGTTGGAATTAATGGATTATCACAGTGATCAGTGCCAGTGTTGTGATTGTGTTCATGCTATTGTGGTCACTGCTGCAAGCAGTGGGATTATCATGTGGCCTATTTTACTCCATTCTCTGCCTATTTTACTCATTTCTGAGCCGTTTTACTCCATACAAGGCAATGATTTAATGATGAATTATCAATTATGAGCCTTTTGGCAATGATGATTGCTGAGCCATTTTGATATTAATATGCGTATGCAGCCAATGATGGGTTACTGAGGCCTTGGTAACTCACTACCACCAATGAATGCGGATAGTTACGGTACGAGCACTACAAGAATAAATACATTTTGCGTCGAAGTTTTTGCAACGGGATGAAATACTGTCTCAAAAGATGGGTATATGCCACGGTTAAAACTTCCCGACGCAAAAGCGTGCATTTGCAATGGTGAATATCCAGTCACAAAAAACGTTGTCGCAAAAGCTTAATTTTTGCCACGGCATTGTTTCCCGTTGCAAAAAGAAACACAAAACGACGTCATTTTAGGGGCATGGGGAGGATGATTTTTTAATCCAAAAAAAAAAAAGGCGGCAATTGACTCCTGTTTTAATTTTTTTTGCCCTATTGGCGCCATCTATCTCTTTTTTTCCTGAATGTCGCCAATTGACCTCTTTTTCTAGAATGGCGCCAAATTAGAGGCTACTATTTTGGTATTAAAAAAAACCCTACAAAAATTCTTATTACGCTTTCCATTACCACTCAGAAAATCACGTTACTATTCCATCTCTCTCACATCTCTGATCAAAGCTATTCCCTTGCTAATTCTCACACCTCCATCGTCACTAGCCAGATTTGCACCGCCAATCCCCTCGCAGGTAATATCCGTAATCCTTGGTTCTCTCTTCTCTCTCTGTCTCTCACTTTCTTCTTTTTTGTTCCACAAAATCGTCATCGCATTGGTGAGTCCTTTTGATTTTTTTTTCTTCTGCTAATGTAGACTAATTGATTTATTCCATTTTTATGTTTACATAACTTGCAACCGCTACTCTATTTGCCTAGACTAGACTTGACTTGTGTTGGTTAGTTTAAATTGCCGAACGGGGTTCTCGTCACATTGTTTTCCTATCAGTTTTGATTGCATGTTCTTCTTTTCGTACTGACTTGTAAGGACCTATAGGTGGTTTAATGAGCCCTAATGGTGATGGGTACCAGCTGTTTGATTAATTGCCTTAATGAGCGCCAGCGGTGGCAAATAATTTTTTCTCTCTGGAAAAGATCCAAAACTCAAACTAGAAATTGAAAGACAATTAAATGTATCATGGTGTAAATGTTGGGTTTCGGAACAAAAATTTTGATTGGGGTTCATTCAGGTTTCAAAATTCTATGGATTATGCATTCACTGGTAGTTTAGTAAAGATAACAAAGTTAGGAAAATTTAACCAAAGCCTATTGAAAATGTTGTAGGAGAACTACAATATTGGTCTGATTATGTGCAACAGTGCAAAAAAAACCAATGGTATTGTTATTTATGGAGGGTTTACATGTCGGTAATATGCTTATTTTTCTAGCCCAATGATCAATGCAATTGGCTGTACAAAAAGTACCCTTTGAAGTGTTAAAAGTTTAGTCTAAACTAATGGTATTGGCATTTTTTTATACATTTATCTTTATATATATATATATATATATATATATATATATATAGGCAAATATATGTACTATTTTTTAATAGTCTTCTAATTTTAATTGGAATATTCTCTCGGATATTATGTGGAAGTTTGGATTTGGGGAGAAAGGGTGTAAGTAGATTAGCAATGTTCAACTTTAACAAAGCAAGGGCATATATGCCGATCCAAAAAAACAAAAAAAGGATATACATTTTATCTATTCCCATGTATTTAACAATTAAAGTTTCTTTAATTATTGTCTTCTTCATTAAGAGTACAGAGCCATCTATGTTCAAAGAACTTGACTACTGCCCATCAACTATATTTTGCAACTATTTTATTTTGTGTTGATTAGAAAGATTTTTTTTGTATTCATGACGCAAGAAGTTGACTTGGGTTGAGCTTTTTGTCCCTTTTTTTTATCAGCAACTTTTTGTCCTTTTTTTTATCAACAAATTTTTGTCCATGTTAAGTTAACCATGATGTGAATTTGTTCTGAAACAGTTGAGGAAAGTACTTCAAAATATGGACAAGGGTTGGATTGATTTGCCAAATAGGATATCAATGCAATATGTGGCCGGAATTGATCAGTTTCTTGCATTTGTGTCTAGCACAATGGCTGAAAGCTCAGACATTTGTTGTCTGTGTAGGAATTGTGGATAATTATCAACTAGTGGTTGTGCGAGAGCATCTCATATCTCATGGCTTCTTAAGGAATTACAAGCAGTGGGTTTACCATGGCAAGCCCTATGCTCCTTTGCATGGTAACCAGGATAATAACATTATGGTAGACTCAGACATTAGGGATTATATGGTAGGAATGATAAATGAGGCGATTAGAATGCCTCATATGGATAATAATGCTACCAGTGCTGAACAAAATACAGTCGATCCTAGTGGAGGGCCGAATCCAGAAACTGCAAAGTATTTCAAACTTTTAGAAAATGCATAGACTGAATTGTACCCAGGGTGCAAGAAATTCACTTCATTGTCATTCATTGTTAGGGCATTGTATATAAAAGTGTTGAATCATGGTACAGACAAACTAATTGACATGTTGCTCGAATTGTTGAATGAAACTTTCCCTGAAGGTGTCAAACTTCCTAGTTCATACTCTGAGGCACAAAAGATAACTAAAGATTTAGGCTTCACATATGAGACTGTCGATGCATGCGAGAGCGATTGTATGCTATTTAGAAATGAGGAGGCAAATCTGAATGAATGTGTTATATGTGGAAAGTCTAGGTGGAAAGAAAATACTGACAATTCTAATGGTAGTAAAAAGATAGCTCTTAAACAAGTGAGGTATTTTCCTGTTAAGAAGAAATTGCAGAGGTGGTTTATGTCGTCTAAAACAGCTAAGCTCATGAGTTGGCACTCAACGAAATATACCGATGATGGTGTATATAGGCATCCGGCTGACTCACTGGCTTGGAAAGATTTCGATCGGCGGAACCCATCGTTTGCCAGTGATTGTTGAAACATAAGGCTCAACTTAGCCTTAGACGGATTCAACCCATTTAGATCACTAAGCATAGCTCATAGCAATTGGCCAGTGGTGTTAATTCCATATAACTTACCACCGTGGTTGTGCATGAAACAACCATTTCTAATTTTGTCCATAAAATCCGCATGTATGTTGATTTCTACATGAAAAGAATGTGAGATTTTCTCTTTCGTTTTGTCTTTGAGTTTTGTTTCTATATTTCGTTGTAGGTAATTGGTGTATACTTGCTAAATTCTGGTATTCCAAAAGAGGATGTTGGTGAGGGGTTGCTTATTACCATGGACCCAATGTCAGAAATGGATGGAAAACCATTAGGAGAAGGCTATTGCAAAGTGCTTGTAGAAAAAGCAAATAAGCCTGCTGCTAATTTAGAGAGACCTTGTCTAAATTTACTCACAGTTGGAGATGTTGTTGGTCGATATGTTGCTTGGCGTTATTCTGATGTAAATTTGATAAGATTTTTTTTTAGTCTTCAATCTAATTGTTGGTCTATATAATTTGTCTTCCAAAATTTTTGAATTTTTGTTTCAGGTGATTGAGAAAGAGATGGGTGATTGAGTAGAGTTTATTGAGATGGAACCTTGCTTTAACTAAGTGGAGTTTATCAATTTTATTCTAATTTAGTATTGAAAATTTGACTTTATTAAGATCTCTTTAGTATGTTATTTAGGTATTTACCCGACTTACGACCTTGGGGATATTGTTGCTATTGATTGGGTTAATTTGGTTTTGGTATATATGAGGGATAATATTTGGATGTTTGATAAATCAAATATCGTGATTTGATGGAATATAATGTGTATGATAAATAAATATAGCGCATTGATGAAATATAATGCCTTTGGGATTTTTTTTGATGAATAATAGGTTTATTTGTGAGGGCAAATAATCTAAAAATTATAAAAGCCAAAATAGTTATTGCAATGGGCAATATACAGCGTTGCAATTGACTTCAATCTTGTCATATCCATATTTACATTTTGCCACGATGTATGATACCATTTGCAACGGGAGAGTGATGGCTGCCAAAAAAAAAAAAATTTGCATTTGCGATGGGAGAGATTACAGTTGCGACGAGAGTCTTATAGTGGAAAAATTTTTGTTGTAAGTTTTGGAGTGGGTAAAATCAGATTACCCAACTGTCAGGCATAGCACATGTCTAATATAGCCGCCACGAGAGGGCGATTAGCTCGGTACCACATAGGGAGTTCGTCAGTCCCTGTACCGAGCTGGATTGACCATGAATAAGGTCAGGAATCAAATTAAATTGAATGCATCAGAATGCACTAGCTCGGCGTAAGGCATAAGGGGATGCCCCTGATACGGTCGAGCTGTGGGAACTACGGATAGAGCTTGACTAGCATTCTGGAATACATAGACTCAGCTCGGCGTAAGTAAGCTAAGTTATGTACGGGTCATGCCGAGCTACGTGGAAGCACGACACCGCCACGAGAAGGGCGGTGAGACATTCCAGAATATTCTATAAGCGGTACCTTACGAGATAAGGAGCAATCCCGTGAAATAGGGGATTAATATGAACATTCCTAATGAGGATGAGGATAAAACCCATATAGGAATGAGTTCTATATGGAAAGGAAGACTACTGTTAGACGAGATCTAACAATATATGGAAGTTGTCCCTTGATAGGAAAGTCCTATTGAGAGAAGGGCTCCTAAAGAGAATAGGAAACAGTGGCACGAGATGCCTAATGCGAAGGACATCTTCACCTATAAATATAAGGCAATAACCATGACAAAAGGTACGCTGTGAATTACTTTCATATGCATTGTGATTTGAGTTTTCGAGTACGTGATACTAACTTAGGCATCGGAGGGCCTTTGCCAACGAGAGGCAAAGGTACTCTAACCCTTTTTTTGTCTTGCAGATTTGGGGTTGATTCAAGGAAGCACGTGATCCAGAGTTACGCGGATTTATCCCTGTACAATTGGCGCCGTCTGTGGGAAACACGAGCAGAAAAGCTCGATCCCCTCCAGCAAAGATCAATTATGGTACATTCGAAGCCCCTTCTGTGCACTCCACAACGAAAGGATGTAGAAGACGATGGTACCACGCTTGTGTATACTACGAGAAAGAGCACAAAGGTGGACAAAACTCCCTTGGTTCTCGGAGCACCGCTGAAAAAACCAGCAACCAGGAGGTTTAACGTAGGGGAGATCCCAGAGATCCCCAAATTTAAGGATACGCGTTTAGAACTCCGTGATTCTCCAAGGAGAAGACGCTAAAAAACGCCACCAAGAAGTGGAGAGGTCCCTACCCGACGTGAGCGGGGAAGAAGCCCTCCAAGGAGAGATGGTCACAGGCACGCAAGGAATCGCAAAAGGGAAGATAGCCTCGACGGAAAGGAGCAAGAGGCAGAAGAGCTGGCCCGTGAAGCCACTCGACGAGAACAAGAGATTCAGGACCTGAAAAAGCAGCTTCAGGAAAAAGAAAAAGACCTACGGTCACGGATGAGATCCGTGCACCACGAGCAAGAAAGGAAAAGTCGTCATCACGATAACACCCCCACTGCCCGAGTAGCCTCTCCACGTAAAAGAAGAGATAGGAGTGTTTCTGTTGAGAAGAGAGAAAGAAGGAAGCATGCTAGGGACATATATGAGAGATCTGGATCCAATGATCACATTCCCCAACAGCTGACAAGAAGGGGGGACGTTAACTGAGCTGATCAAGGCCATAGAACTGCACGAGAAGCAGCTAAAGAGGCCCTAGGTCAGATCTCCAAATCACCTTTGGCCCACTGGATACACGTGGAGAAAACGCCGAGCAGGGTGAAACACTCAGCATTCATCCCTTACGAAACCAGTATGGATCCTATGGCCCACATCCAGCACTATTAGCAGGCCATGTTTATGCATGAGCAGGATGATGCGCTGTTATGCAAAATGTTCCCATCCAGTCTGGGGAAAGTGGTACTTAGTTGGTACCATAAGCTCCCAGAAGGATCCATCCTATGTTGGGCACAAGTGGCAGAGGAATTCACTGCTCGGTTTCTCACAAGCCGAAAGCAAATTCAAAACCTTTGATAATGCTAACCTCTATGAGACGGAGGGACGATGAGACTCAAGGCCAATACCGGCGCCATCGGGAAACTTTCAACGAAATTGAAAATTGTAGTGAAAAGTATGCTCTGGCAACGTTCAAAACAAGCTTGCTCGTGCACAGTAAGCTACGAGAATCGCTTACCATGCATCCAGCCAAGACTGTGGCCAAGTTGATGGAAAGGATTCAAGAGCACGCACGGGTAGAAGACTCTACATCCCCGCAGTCGGGGAAAGATCGTATCGGACAACCTCGCCCCCGGAGAAGAAGACGATGGAGTCAAAGGTATACAAGAGGGACTTCACGACAGGACGGATGGATTACGCCCAGCAAAAGAAAGATAAAGCCGAACCAGACCCCAAGTCATACTGCAGCATCATGGCTACTTTCAATATCCCAATATACAAGATGCTGTACAGGATCAAGAATGAGCAATGGTTCAGAAGACCCCCAAAGATGACGGGGAACCCAGAAAAAAGGAGAGCCACTAATCAGCATTCCAGCTACCACAGGGATTGGGGGCATATGACTGAGGATTGCATAGAGTACAAGAAGTTCATAGACGAAAAAGTGGCAGAGGGCCATCTGAAGGAATTCTTGGCAGATAGCAAAAATAATGCCAAGCTAGTAGAAGAGATGGACTACGAGAAAGGTCCAAAAGGAACGATCCATATGATACATGGATTGGTTGCTCCTTATACGAACAACGAAATAAGGCACGTCCAAAGGGTCAATGGGCAGGCAAAGCAAGTCATGAAGCTCGACATGAAGAGGCCGAGGGTAGGGGAAGTCCTGGAGACCCCGATCACCTTCACTGATGGCGACTTGGAGGGAGTAACGATACCCCATAATGACGCATTAGTTATCACCCTACGAATAGGGGACTACGACATGGAAAAAATCCTAGTGGACCAAGGGGCCAGCACCGAAATCATGTACTACGACACCTTCAAGAAGATGGAACTTCCAACAAGCTCACTACAAAAGTGTCTTGTCCCCCTGGTCGGCTTCAGCGCGCAGACGGTATGGCCAGTGGGGAAGGTCACACTTCCTGTTCGGGCAGGGTCAGTAGTATTGAAGACGAATTTCCTTGTGGTTGACATCCCATCCTCCTATAACGTGATTATAGGGAGGACGTGGATGCACAAGATGAGGGCGGTCTCATCAACCTACCACCAGAAGATCAAGTACCCCGGAGCAGATGGAATAGAATGCATCAAGGGTAACCAGAAGGTGGCTGATCAATGTTTCACCATGGTCCTGAGAAAATCCCCAAAGGTCGAGTTGGTGCAGACAGTTGAAGTTCCAAACCAACCAACTTTAGAGGACGTCGGAGGCGATCCCACCAAGAAGATGGTGGAAGGATTGAAGAAAATACAAATTCAAGAGGATGACGCAGAGAGATATTTCTTGATCGGCGAGACCCTCTCCGAACTGGAAAGAGATCTGGTCGTTTTTCTTAAAAGCCACATTGACGTGTTCGCTTGGACCCCCCAGGAGATGTCTGGGATAGATCCTGAAGTCATCTGCCACCACTTGAACGTGGACCCTCAACACAAGCTAGTTGTGCAGAAGGCAAGGAGGTCAGCACCACAGCACGCAGATGCTGTAATCGAGGAGGTAGAATGGCTACTAGAAGCGGACGCCATACGAGAGGTGAGCTATCCAAATTGGTTGGCTAACACAGTCGTAGTCAAAAAGAAAAATGGAAAGTGGAGGGTCTGCGTGGATTTCACCAGCCTCAACAAAGCATGCCCGAAGGACAGCTTTCCACTCCCCAGGATCGATCAGCTAGTAGACGCCACATCAGGCTATGAAAGGATGAGTTTCCTTGACGCATACTGAGGATACCATCAAATAGCCATGCATGAGCAAGACCAGGAGAAAACATCCTTCATCTCACCAAGAGGACTCTACTGTTACAAAGTTATGCCATTTGGGCTACGGAATGCTGGAGCAACCTATCAAAGGCTGGCTACTAAGATGTTCAAAGATCAACTCGGCAAGACTATGGAGGTCTACATCAACGACATGGTAGTCAAGAGCAAGTTGAAGAATGATCACCTCGCTGACTTAAAGGTAACTTTCAACATTCTGAGAAAATACAAGCTAAAGTTAAACGCCTCAAAATGCGCCTTTGGAGTCAGCTCGGGCAAGTTTCTTGGGCACTTAGTGACTAAGAGGGGAATTGAAGCCAACCCAGACCAAATTACGGCTCTGTAAAGCCTTCAAAGCCTAAAGACCACGAAGGAGGTCCAAAGACTGACAAGAATGGCAGCAGCTCTTAATCGTTTCATCAGCAAATCCTTAGACCGCTGCAGACCTTTCTTTCAACTTCTGAAGAAGAGAGAAGGCTAAGAGTGGGGAGCCGAGCAGGAACGAGCTTTCCAGGAGTTAAAAAGCTACCTATCATCGCCACCATTACTCTCTACTCCAGAAACTGGGGAGCGGTTGATACTATACTTAGCAGTATCCGACCATGCGGTCAGCTCAGTCCTCCTACGAATAAAGGGGTCGGAACAGGCTCTAGTTTATTTTGTGAGCAAAACATTGTTGGATGCTGAGACACGCTACCTACCACTAGAGAAGTTGGTATACGCCCTTGTTGTGGCATCAAGAAAGTTGCCCCATTACTTCCTACAATATCCCATCACCATATTCACTGAATATCCACTAAGGGCCTTGCTCAGAAAGGCAGACTTCTCTGGAAGAATCTCCAAGTGGTCAATAGAACTGAGTCAGTTTGACCTTGATTATCAGCCTAGGACAACAATCAAAGGGCAGATTTTAGCGGATTTCGTGGCTGAGTTTTCTCCTACAGTGGCACCGCCACCACCTGTGCTCCACGAGAAGGAGCGAGATGGTAATCCCAAGCGAACAACGGAGGCGACCGATCTGGAACCAGACGAATGGAGGCTTTACGTTGACGGGTCAGCGTGCAACAAAGGATCTGGAGCAGGAGTTGTGCTTTTCTCTCCAGAAGGATTGGCTCTGGAGCAAGCGCTACGGCTGGGATTTAGTGCCACCAACAATGTGGCAGAATACGAAGCCCTGATCGCTGGACTAAAAAGTGTCCTAGAACTCAAGGTAAGCAAGTTGAGAATATTTTGTGACTCACAATTAGTTGTTAACCAGCTTTCAGGGGAATACGCTACGAAAAGCGAGAAGATGGCCGCGTACTTAGAGGCAGCCAAGGATTTGCTTGATAAATTCCATAAAATCCACATCCAACAGATCAGCTCGGGTCAAAATGCACACGCAGACTCACTGGCTTGCCTGGGCTCAGCCGTTAAAACAGAATATTGCTGCATGGTGATAGTGGACTATCTGGGCGAACCAAGCATTGGCCGATCTATGGAAGTCGTGATGGAAACCGAGCTAGGTCCGAGCTACCCGATAGTGGCATACCTACGAGATGGGACCTTGCCAGAGGACAAGAGGGAGGTGCACAAAATCAAGACCAAATCAGTACACTTTTGGCTCTCAACAGAAGGTAAGCTTTACAGAAAGTCTTTCCTTGGTCCGTACCTATTATGTGTACACCCAGCTCTGGTCCAGAAATTTCTTCATGAAATTCATGCTGGAACTTGTGGGGGGCACACTGGTGGGAGGTCTATAGCCCACCGAGCAATATCCCAGGGGTATTGGTGGCCATACATGCATGAGGATGTGAAGGCCTTTGTCAAAACTTGTGAAAAGTGCCAGAAGTTTTCCCCTCTGATCCGAGCACCAGCTGAGGATTTGTTACCTTTAACAAGTCCGTGGCCATTTGCCCAGTGGGGATTGGACATCGTAGGTCCTCTCCCTATGGCAACAGGGAAACGAAAGTTGCTACTTATTGGCACTGACTACTTCACAAAATGGATAGAGGGGGAAGCTCTTGCCAAAATCACAGAAGCAATGGTGGAAAGATTTGTGTGGAACAAGATAATCACAAGGTTTGGAGTACCCTACTCCATTATCTCGAATAACGGATCCCGGTTAAACCCAATAAATTCAAGGCCTTCTGTGCCCAGTATGGTATCAGGAATTACTACTCGACCCCTGCGTACCCACAGAGTAACGGACAGGCAGAGGCCTCAAACAAAACGATCTTAAAAAGCCTCAAGAAGAGGTTGGAGAAGAAGAAGGGAAGGTGGCCTGATGAGCTCCCATCCGTGCTTTGGGTATACAGGACCACCCCATGGCGATCTACGGGAGAGACGCCGTACTCCCTTGCATATGGGACGGAAGCAGTGATTCCTTTGGAAATTGGTTTGCCAACCATTCGTACTACCCTCGTGGAATCAGGGGGCAACGATAAAGCCCTCACCCAGCAGCTCGATCTTGCTGAGGAAAGGAGGGAGCGTGCACTCATCACCTTGGCAGCTTATCAGGAACAGCTACAAAGGAGCTACAACAAGAAGGTGCAGCCAAGGGGAATTGTGAGGGGAGATCTAGTCCTAAGGAAAGTCTTGGCCAACACCAAAGTAGCCACTGATGGGAAGCTTGGACCAAATTGGGAAGGCCCATACAAGATCGTGGGAATTGCTGGCATTGGGGCCTACCGTTTGGCCGATCTGGATGGAAACCTAGTTCCACGGGCGTGGAACATCCAAAACCTTAGAAGATTTTTTCAGTAACATGTGGGCGTGATTACGAATACAATCACACCTTTCTTTGGTGAATACGAATAAATTCACACTTGTTTTTAGTGCCTAGTTGGGATTACGAATAAAATCACCAACGATTAGTTGTTCAGATTTCTTTTTATATTTAATGAAATTTTACTTTTTCCTAGCATGATTAATATGAACTGAAATTTCTACTTTGCAATTTGGATTCCTATTGGGGAGCAGAGAATATGAAGTATTACAAACAATTTCTAAGTACGAAGAAACTTAGATCAGCAACGAGTATTGCAAACAATCCCTAAGTACGAAGAAACTTAACATTTGCAACGAGTATTGCAAACAATTTCTAAGTATGAAAACACTTAGATATGCAACGAATATTGCAAGACATTCCTAAGTATGAAAACACTTAGATATGCAACGAATATTGCATGAAATTTCTAAGTATGAAAACACTTAGATATGCAACGAATATTGCAAGACATTCCTAAGTATGAAAACACTTAGATATGCAACGAATAGTGCAGGAAATTCCTAAGTATGAAATATCTTAGATATGTAACAAGTAATCTCAAAGTCAAACTTAGAAGCCAAAGTACAACAGAAAATCAAAGTGTTCAGAAGGCCACATCAAGCCGAACTTAGACCACGTAGGGTCGAAAGAAAGAATTACAGTAGACAGGCATCAAGACTCTTCACCAAGCTGATCAGCATCGGTGGCAAGATTGGGATCAGGTCCAGCAGGGCTCTCAGCGTTACCATCTCCCGTAATGGTAAGGTCTGGAGGGGTGTCTTCAGTCTGCGGCTGCTCGGAGGGGAGCACAGTTTGAACAGGTTAGGCCTGAGCATCAGGTTGGGCTTCAGCAGCAGCCATCTCACTCGGTAACTCCATATTAATCCAATGAGGAGGGGACTCATCAACACCGAGTTTTTCCAGAGAACGCCGCCAAGCCGTCTCCCAGATAGCATCCTGCACGGTTGGCATCTGTGCTTTATAATTGTCTGTGACCTCTAGGACAACTCGGTCGTATTCTCTCTCATAGCCTCCTGATGGTTAGGCGGTTACTCGGGCCGAGCTCAACCTCCCTCGACCTCTTCACCCGGACATTTTCCCCTTAACGTCTCCACTTCGGTTCGGGCTTCTTTGAGGGACTGGGAGTACTGGGCGTTCTCCTTCTCAGCCCTCTCTGCCCTTTTTTGCTCTTTCTTCAGCTCCTTCTCAGCCTCTTTTGCCCTCTCGAAGCCTACAGAGGCCTTCTGCATGATTTGAAGGTAAAAAACAAGGCAAGGCGTAAATTCAAATAGAAATTCAGGATACATGAAGGGAAGCAGGAGAGATCAACGTACCTTGGCACTAGACTGGAAGATAGACTTCATCAGGACTTCATATGAGTTACCTTTCTCCCTTTCCATGTCATTGGGAAGGAGGGCAGTTCTGGAGATGCCAAAGGCCACGTCAGTAGAAGAAATCTTGTCAATTGCATTGACAAGAGTGCCGTCAGGGCGAGCAAGTGCAGGGGCCCAAGGCTGAACCAGTGGTGGAGAATCGGTCACTGGTAAACTGACGTCCCCAGTCTTTCTCCTCTGAGGAGGGGGTTGGGCCGGTTGAGGACTCCCAGCTGGTCTCTTCTTCCTCTGACGATTGGTAGGGGCAAGGGAGGAAGATTGAGGAGCTTGGCTGGAACGGACGGTCGGGGGAGCACGGGAGGCTCCACCAAGGTTTAGGTGGTCCAGAAGGTTAATTGGTTGAAGAGGCATCTCCGTATGATCTGGAGAAGGGGAGTAACCCGGTGAGTCGTCCAAATCTGCTAGTTGGGAAGCTTGCTCGGCAATCTCGCGGTTAAGGGTACGGTAATCAAATGCCTCTGGTCATTCTTCTTCCTCTTCCTCTATTTCTTCTTCGACTACTCTGCCGGATGTGCTCGGCTCTGCGTCACTACGAACAAGAATTGGGATGGCTGTGGGGATCTCAGGAACGTAGGCAAAAGTTACTTGTTGCTGGAGATCTGTTGGAGCTCGGGGGCGTTGGGAAACTCTCCTAGCTCGGTCTCTCCTGGATCGACCGGTCCTTAGTTCCCCAGGGGGGCGTGTGGCAACCAGGGGAGCTGAAGGAGGCCACGGATGTCTTGTTCTCCCTTCTCCTCTCCGTCTGATACCACCCCAATATGTGGGGGTATAGTCCAACAAATAGTGGTCGTGACGACGGCCGAGACCAACAGGGGTTGGTGGGAAGCCGTCAAAGTATAGAGCCCAGGCAATATCCTCGCGGTGGAGATTGTCGTGGATAAGGCGACCACCGTGGTTAAGGTTGTCCGCTGCAACAACAGAAAACAAACATAAAGAAGAAACAGTCAGTTATAGTTTCTAAAGGAAAAGTAAAGAGTAAATCCAGGTATAAAGGTACTAACGCAGTCTGCCAGGAGTTGTGGGGCATGCAAAGCCGATGGTCCTCCCCTCGGCATCTCTGGGCTCCCAGTTGCCAGTGACTACTAGGTAGTCATCTGCCCCACCGTTGGAGGAATTTGACAGGTCGGTGATAAGCTTCTGGTTGGGATCCCTGACTTTGAAGTAGAAAGTATTATCGATTGAAGGAACTACGCTATAGAGGTAGTGTAAGTCCCACCAACCGAGATCAAGGTCGAGCAGCCTATTTAGGGCTATTATGCCCATAACTACCCTAACGAAGTTGGGGCAGAGCTGCATAGGGTTTAATCGGCATCTACTGCAAACTTCCCTAAAGAAGGGGTGTAAGGGGAACCTAAGGCCCCCCTCAACTATGAATATCAAAGGGATGTGGATCTTATCTTCATCCTGACCGTATTCTTTCATGTCCCCGTGGTTGTCTAGCCGGAATTGAACATCGGCGGGAATCTCGTACTTCCTACGAAACTCTAACACTTTATCTGGGGTGCTTAGAAGAGCCCTATGCCTACCCATTTTTGCTAAGAATCTAGGGTTTCGCAACTTGAAACCCAGGGAAGAAGATGAACAGTAAAAAGGGGGACAAATCAGGAAGGCTGGAAATGGAAAGGGTCACTTACCTGAAAAGATCGACCTAAGGATGGCTCTCTCCGACGGTAATGGCAGATGATCTCCGATGAGGGCTGAAGACAAGGGGGTTTTTTGTTTCAGAAGGCTTGAATATCGCCGATGGTGAACAAAGTTTTCTTTCTCTCTCTCTTGCTCTTTCTTTCCTCTGAAAAAGTGAGGAATAGGAGAAGGGGAGGGGTTTTTCATTATCCCGCCCAAAACCCCATAAAGTAGGGAGTGACGTACGAGAATCGTCACCCCAAATCATCCTTTGGGTTTATTCGAGCCACCAACGGGTCGTTTCACATTGAATGCGATAACGACGTTGCCACCCACGTGGAGGGGAGACGTGTGAATGATGTATCCGAATCGCGGTAAGCTCACAAGATCAGCCGATAAGGATGAAAGAATAGCAGAAAGCCGGGAGCAATTGGAGTGGGTAAAATCAGATTACCCAACTGTCAGGCATAGCACGTGTCTAATATAGCTGCCAAGAAAGGGCGATTAGCTCAGTACCACATAGGGAGTTCGTCAGTTCTTGTACCGAGCTGGATTGACCATGAATAAGGTCAGGAATCAAATTAAATTGAATGCATCAGAATGCACTAGCTTGGCGACGGGCATGCGGGATGCCCCCGACACGGCCGAAGCCGGGTGGAACTACGGATAGAGCTTGACTAGCATTCTGGAATACATAGACTCAGCTCGGCGTAAGTAAGCTAAGTTATGTACGGGTCATGCCGAGCTACGTGGAAGCACGGCACCGCCACGAGAAGGGCGGTGAGACATTCCAGAATATTCTATAAGCGGTACCTTACGAGATAAGGAGCAATCCCGTGAAATAGGGGATTAATATGAACATTCCTAATGAGGATGAGGATAAAACCCATATAGGAATGAGTTCTATATGGAAAGGAAGACTACTGTTAGACGAGATCTAACAATATATGGAAGTTGTCCCTTGATAGGAAAGTCCTATTGAGAGAAGGGCTCCTAAAGAGAATAGGAAACAGTGGCACGAGATGCCTAATGCGAAGGACATCTTCACCTATAAATACAAGGCAATAACCATGACAAAAGGTACGCTGTGAATTACTTTCATACGCATTGTGATTTGAGTTTTCGAGTACGTGATACTAACTTAGGCATCGGAGGGCCTTTGCCAACGAGAGGCAAAGGTACTTGAACCCTTTTTCTGTCTTGCAGATTTGGGGTTGATTCAAGGAAGCACGTGATCCAGAGTTACACGGATTTATCCCCGTACAAGTTTGATTATGTTTTTGCATCAGTGAGACATCGTTGCTAATAATTATATTTCCCGTCGCAAATACTTGCGACGGTAATCTCCCGATGCAAAAAGGCTTTTGCCACCGCAATTGTTGCAATGCGATCAATCCCGTCGCAAAAAGTTTTTGTGACGGTAAAACAACTTTTTGCGACAATAGGTCACCGTCTCAAACGGTATTTTCTCTTGTAGTGGAGGAACTAGAACAAGAATGTGGTATGCACTTGTCCGAAATTCCGAGTGTTCGTGTTGCATGAACTATGGCTTTTTTTATTTTTAATTTTCTTGTAATGCACTTGCAACAAAGAGATGTGCACGTCCCTTGTCCTTCCAAACATTCCCAGTAGTTTCTTGCAATTAATGTTGGATCAGGATTGTTATTTAGAAAATTGGCCCCCATGATCTTTCTATTGATGTCCTGTGAAGTATTACAAATGATGTTGAGACTGTCACCCTTTTTGTACTTTTTCTTGTGCGTTATGTCAATCATGATGAGCGTTAGAAAGAATAATTTCTCGAAATGTTGCAAGTGGTGTGGTATCTAGTATTAATGTGTCTTGTTGAAGCTGCATTGTTTAGATGCTACGTAATTTTAGCTTGAGTGTATGTCTTGTTGAAATAACGGTGTCGGCACGACACGACTAATTAAACGCACAGCACGGCACGACACGACAAAAAAGGCACAGCACGGCACGATAAAAAAAAAGGAACGGCACGGCACAACACGAGTAAGTCAACGGCACGATTAACTAATCGGGCACAGCACGACACGACACAATTTCAAAAAAGCATGACACGGCACAACACGATGAAGTAATTTGGCACGGCACAACGCAGCACGTGGCACGGTTGGCACGGCACACCATGGCACGATGAAGTGAAATAGGCACGGCACGAAGCACGGTTGGCACGGAAGTTAACTAGCACGCACGGCACGCACGCGCACGTTTGACACCTCTAGTGAATGGTATCAATTTTCATTCTCTCAATTCGATAACAGAAACGTTTCCAATTAGTGAATAGTATCAATTTTCTTTCTTTTTTTTTAGGTAAAGAAGGATGAATTTGAAGTTCTTTCGATTTTTAGACTCTGACCGTAAAGAAAAGTTCTACTACATACTAGTATTATATTTCCGGAAAACAACAAGAAATTTTGCTTTTATTGAATTTTGAGTATGGTGATTTGGCAAAAAACAAAAATCGGTTTTTTAGTTTTTTCGTTTTGTCCTTATTTATTTTCTTTTTTTACAAAACTCAATTTTTTTTTTGAGTAAAGTCAAAATTAATCCACCAGATTAATTTTTTTTGTCAAATCGTAAAAAACTAGAGCTATTATTTTCCCACAGCCAGATTATGCAACGATTCCAAAATATGAAATCGTGTCGACTGCAATTGTAGAAGTTTGTGTAGCTTTTTTCTATTTTTGTGGAAATTGAAAAATAAATAAATAGAAGTTTGTGTAGCTTTTTTCTATTTTTGTGGAAATTGAAAAATAAATAAATACTAGTTTATGTCTTTTTATATATTTTGTCTGTGGAAGAACATTCTTTACATCGGCGGTGTAAACTAAAATGTCCTCCAAATCTATTACATTGCACAATGTGTCTAAATAGTGGACCCAAAAGGTGGAATATGGACACCATACAATGCATTTGATTTGGAGTAAACTTTGGATTACACCGTCGATGTAAAAAATATTTTTTCCTAATGTTATGGAAATAGTATTTAAGCAAGGAATAAAGAGAAAGGAAAAGATCTACAACATACATACACGCATCCCCCGCACACAAAAAAATGAGAATTTTATTTGGCGAGAGAAAGGTTCGGAAAGAGGAGAGGCCGGGGAGGAATTTTTCACTTTTAAAAACACGGTCACAAAATATGCCGAATCAATAGTAAGGCTTGGTTTAGCTAAATTGAAAAATTAGTTTTTTGTTTTTTAGTTTTGTCCTTATTCAAAATTTTTTTGCATTTGTTGGTTTTCAGTCTATTTTTTGAAGTTTCTTGGCTTGTCTCGACGAGAAGAATCTAAAAAGTATAAAATTATTAGCCAAATTTTAAGTTTTGTGAATAAAGACGAAAAATAATCCATAGCCAAACCAAGAAACTAGTTTTTTCAATTTAAATACGGCCAAAGCCTCTAAGAAAGGTTGGTTATGTACCCATTCTCAAGCCACCAAAGATCGGTGAGAATACTTTTTTTTTTTTTTTTTGAAACGTGAAAGGAAATTTATTAATCATTGAAAACAAATTATAATGATTAAAAGGATCCAAGGCAAGAAGGTATAGTGTTAGGAAATGGACAAACCAACCAAAGGCCCCGTAACTCCAGACAAGGACTCAAGGGAAAATAACAGAGGGAACAAAGGATAGCAAAATGCCAACCAAATACACCCAAAACGGCACCAAAATACCCACCTCGTATCACAAACTACACAAAAGCATGAACCACCACACTGACCACAAAACCTGAATTCCAAAGCAAAAACAAATAAAAAAACAAAAGAATCAACAAAGAAGACATTCTCACAGAACCCAGATCTTGACAATAGCAGCGGCATGGAAAAAACATACTACTCTAAGTAGACCTTCCTAAATGACCACATATGGCATTGATTTAAACTCAAAGAGCACCGCTGGGACATGGACCATAAACTTCATAAGCAACCACTTGAACTCAACGAACACCATTATACTTCAAACTAAACCACTTGAGCATCAAGTCATCGTAGATCAACAAGGCAATCATCACAGGGAAGACGAAACATTTTAAGGAGGTAGCAGAAAGAGGAGTTTCAGAACCTCATCATCATCAAAAGAGAGCTACTGCATGAAAAAAAAAAAAAAATAATGCTTTGAACTGAACCCCCACAAAGCAAACCCGAAATACTTCAATTGAAGACCTCCACTGAAATTCTTAAAGATCAAAGCATGATAATGCCACTACAGCCACTCATCGAGATTAATTGTAGAAACAGCCATGAATAATCCTATCATGAGATCCAGTGAATAACTTAACCGAGCCAAAATGATGATGGATGCTGAAAGCTTCAAAAGTATCTATCTAATATCTATGAGCCTTCATTGACAAAAACAGCAACAACAAGACAGTGGATGTTTTCTGCTATCCTCCCATAACTCACCAACTTGCCAACTTGAGATCCATCACATATATCTCTGATTTCCTTCCATAGCTCTGCCCTTCTTTGTACCCAAAATAGAACAGAAGCTTCTTCAATCGTTTCTATGCGCCATCCTCTTTACCACCATTTTGTCACTTTCATGATAGATCACCCCTAATCTTTTACTGACATTCACAGCTTCTTCAAAACCCTTGATGATAATACTGTTATGTCTCTGGATATCTGCAGTATCGATAGACTCAGAATGGTTAGAGATATCATCCAAAACGTCATCTTCAGGAACAATTTCTAAAGCACCATCAGTTGGAACCCCTTCTTCAAAAGGGTACAGTATCTCTCTGGTATCCTTTCTTTATCTTAGCTCTTTTTTCTCTTGCTGTTAACTTCTTAGAATCTGATTTTTTGAAATCCGTCCTATCATAATTTGTGTCAACCACTACATTCTCTTTGGTAATGAATTGACCTTGACCAACCTCTTGAGCTCCCACAATAGGTAGGTTTAATAATGGATCTGGTGTATTACCAACAAATGACTCTTCAACTCCTTCCTCGTCAGAATCCACAGAAGCATCATTCTTTGTAGGAGACCGCACAAAGCTTGAACCAACAGCCCCCCAATTATGTTCATTATTTTCAAAGATCTCTTCATTAGTTAAAACATTTACCAATGAGATCCCCCCGTTTTCCTGTTGAGCAACATCAACCCCATCAATGAAATTGTTCTGGAAATAGGTAGAATCATGTTCCTTATTTTCAACAAACTTTGGTTGCAACTCATTCACTGGATCTTTGCCTGTTTCAATTAACTTGACTGGATCATCACCCTTTGAAAAAGTCCTCTCATCTCGGCTTTTATCTTTCACTTCAAGAGTATGATTAATTTCTTTGGTAGGCAAGTGAATATATATATATATATATATATATATATATATATATATATATATATATATATATATATATATATATATATATATATATTTTGGGTAAGTGGTAGGCAAGTGAATATTGATCCACTCACCGACAGATTTTTCATTGAAGAAATCGTCGCAATCTACCTCCCAAATTCTAACTCTGTAATTTCTTGCTTTAGCAACGATTTTGACCCAATCATCAATTTTTATAGAGTAATCTGTGGCTATTAGAACTCTACCAATATCAAAAGCATGTTCATTCAAAGTTTCCTTATCCAATGTTATAACCTTTCCCCACAATTCACCAATCCTCTTGAATGTTAGAGCACCCCAGGCATTGAGAGGTATACCTCTACAATTGATCCAAACCAATCTAGAAGTTCCTGCTGCTTGACCACTCCATGGTTTGAAAGATTTAAACCAACCCTTGATTAACTGATTGTTCAAAGCCAACATTCTGTCTTCTTTAGAATTAAAAGTAACAATCATATCTAGACCTCCCAAAAATTTCACAACTACATTACTGAAATTGTTATCAATAAAGGCTTTCTGGACCATTTCAGTAGATGTGATATCATTAAGCTGAACCACAGCACTTCTGGATAGCCATTCAGAGGCAGTGGGTTGAACATTGAGAGAGAGAATTCTTTCAGATTGCTTAATAATCTCACCTGAGCCTTCCGGGATGAAATCTTGATCCGAGCATTATGGGGCTTTACCAAATTGGGGTTTCAGCACAGGCTTAGGATATTTCATAACATTATCCGTAGGATTGGAATGACCAACATATTTCTCAACATTGTCCCTGGGATTGAACGGACCAACATTTTTGTCAAAACTAGCTCTTTCAACAATCAAGTACCTCTTACCAACCCATAGGCCGTTTGCTTTAGAGATTGCAACATCCACTGCTCTGCTACTAGCATACCTGATGAAACCGAATTGATTACCTGTTTTTCGACTTTTTTTATTCGGTAAGAAAGATTTCACCACAGATCCAAAGCTTCCAAAAACTTTTCTAAACCAAGGGAGACCAACGCTGTTAGGGAGATTGTCCACATAAATCGTGAAATAACTACCTTTGATGATAGGAATCTGGGAATGAATGGAATTAGACTTGGACGCACTAGAGGAAGGCCAGCGAAGACGATGATACATGATGATGCTCAGAGACGGAATCAAAGGGAAATCAAAACACGGCAGCGGGATGCCCAGAAATCTATTAGCAGGATTTGGTGGCTCAAGGAATTTTGAACAGAGTGTTCAAAAATTATTTTAATTTTATTAGTTCTATTAGCTGACATAATGTACACATTTTTTTTTATATTTATTTGAATAATGATACCAAATAATATAAAAATATGTAATATATATGTCACAATTACATGTCAGCACATAAACACATTAGTTTTTATTGTGGGAAATTGTTTGGCAAATCTGTTCACACGGATTTTTTTTTTACATACACTTCTAATTTTTGTAGATATAAAGTTGATTGTTATTCAGAAAAAAACCAGAGCACGAAATCCATAGCAATAGATACTTTTTTTCTCTATATATATTTTTAATTTTGTCATTAAGAGTATGTAATTTGTTTTGAGCTAATGTATTATGTATTCAATTGTGAATTTCCTTGATTGATGGGTGTTCACAGTATATGAATAAGTATTCAAACAAACTCATGATAAAATTATTTGGTGGTGATAATGTCAAAACTGTTTTTGATTAACATTTATCAAATTATTACATTTAATATGAAATGTAGAAGTGTTTAGGTTATTTAATTGAACATCTATGGGAAGGTCTGCAACCTTTTATGGCTTTTAATTGGGTTCATTACCTTGGATTGGTTTGTGAGCTGATTTTTTGGGGCTAGTTGTTCAAACTTTTTTGGTATGGTGTTCAAATATTTTAAGCTAGGGTGTTCAAATATTTTAAGCTAGGGTAAAAAAGGACAAAACTTATCTAAAAGTATAAAAAATTACGTGTATTCTAAACACAAATTTTAGGGTGGCCAAGTGACCACCTAAGAGTCCATGTGGAGCCGCCTGTGGGACTCGGAACCCATTAGCAGGACCCGAGTGCTGGTATGCAGCACTAGTGTGCACATCTGAGTCGTTCATCTCGACAATCAACGGCTCGAATTTCATCTTGGCAATGGACGGCTCTAATTTGCAAAGTGCCGAGATGAAATCAAGACCGTTGAAGACACATTTGACGACTCGGATGCCGCACACTAGGAAATGCACACCAGCACTCCCCTTCCCCATTAGCAGGGCCGAGGGTGATGTCTTTGCTAATCATGACACATTACTAACATTTTTGTTGCAAAGTACATTATCAATAGGTAGATTTATTTATATGTGGCATTTTATTATTGTTGAACGGGTCATGATCAGATGCACTGATAAGTATTTTTAGTTCGTAATGTGATTGAGGCCTGTAAAAAAACAAAAAAAAATGATCAGGGATTTTTGAATTATTGAAGTCCAATAATCCAACTAGTTTGTCCACTCACAAGTGGACAAAGGGGGCAAATTTTATTGAGCCAGCAATAACTCTTGGAATATGGAGAGGCTTAGGGTATGTGTTTCAAATGATTGAGGAAGCTCAAGCCATCTCAAAAGTGCCAATTAGTATTACAGATTGCCAAGATAAGCTTATAAGGTTCCACTCAAATTCTGGGAAGTATTTTGTGAAGTTGGGGTATCATCAAGCAGTGAGAAATAACAAACTATCACCTTACTTTCCTGAAAAGAAACTATGTGGTCTCGGCTTTGGACAATTCCAACTATCCCTATGGTACGTCTTTCATGTGGAAAGTAATGCGTAATTGGATTGCTTGTAGAGCAAATATCTTTCGGAGGAAATGCGTCTGAAATCCACTGCCCATTCAAAAAAAAAAAAAAGTTCTTTTGTCACTGCCCATTCAAAAAAAGGTTTTTCTGTCAATTTTGTTTTATAAGAGCAAAGCCAATGCAAATGCTAAAATAGCTATAGCTATTGCTATATTTTGGCACCAAAATGTGGTTTTTGGTGCTAAAATAGCACCCAGTCTCCAATGCTTGGTTCTATTTTAGAACCAAACAGTTCTAAATTTAACTAACTCTCCCACCACCTCATTTTTAATTACGCTTGCTACCTCAATTCAACTATGTACGTTATTCAACCCCGTTTTTTAACGCCTTTCTGAATTATTTTTTAATTACGTTGTTTTTTTTTTTTCCTCCACTGTTCCAACCACCATTCTACCCAGATATTTTCCCACCTAACTTTCTCATCTAACTTTCTAACCTAATTTTCTCACCTAACTTTTTCATCTAACATTCTATCCAACTTTTTCTATAAATACACAATTAAACTTCTATATTTGCCACATCATTCTCATCTGCAATATATTTCCTATATTTCCTTTTCAAACTAATATCATGAGCAACATAAGCAAAAGGATACTGAGGGGAGATTTCGACGGAGATTCCTCCGATGAAGATGAAGTTGTGATGTTGCAGATGGTAATGGCGAGCAGCTATCAACAAATGCAAATGCAGCATAACCAACAAATGGGTTATGTTGGTTCTGTCAGTGGCCGGTCTTTCATCCGCCGTGATAGGGTTGCCGACAACGAAAGACTCCATTCGGATTACTTTTCTGAAGATCCCCTTTTCAATGAAAAAATTTTCCGCCAACGTTTTCGGATGGCTAAACCCCTGTTTGAGAGGATCTTGACTCAACTTCAGCAACACGATGATTATTTCGTCCAAAAGTCCAACGCTATTGGTGATGTTGGTCTATCTGGTATCTAAAAGATGACTGCAGCACTAAGGATGCTTGCGTACGGGATGCCAGGTGATAGCGTTGATGAGTATGTCAAAATCGGAAAAAGTACTGTTGTAGAATCGCTCAAGAGATTCTGTAGAGGAGTTGTGGAAATCTTCGAACCAGAGTACCTGAGAGCTCCAAATGAAGCCGATATTGCAAGGCTCCTACATGTGGGCGAGGATCGTGGATTCCCTGGGATGCTAGGTAGCTTGGACTGTATGCACTAGCAATGGGAAAAATGTCCAACTGCTTACCACGGTATGTACACTGGACACGTTGAAAAACCCACCATCATACTTGAAGCTGTTGCCTCACATGATTTGTGGATTTGGCATGCTTTCTTTGGGATGCCTAGTTCATTTAACGATATCAACGTGCTTGATCAATCTCCTCTCTTTGATCAACTTCGTTCCGGTCGTGCCCCTCCTGCCCAATTTGTCATCAATGGCCGACATTACGACATGGGATACTTCCTTGCTAACGGTATCTATCCAAAATGGGCGACTATTGTTCAAACCATTAGAGAGCCTAGTGACAGAAAGAAGGCTCACTTTGCGAGAATGCAGGAGGCACCTCGCAAAGATGTTGAAAGGGCATTTGGCGTGCTACAAGCACGGTTTGCAATTGTGAAAGGCCCAACCCATTTTTGGGACCAGGAAGATCTATACTACATCATGAAAACATGTGTTATCTTGCATAACATGATAATTGAGCACCAACGTGGTGAAGAAGATGTTGAAGCTGCTGAACTACTTCATGAGGGGCCACTTTGAGTCTCACAAGAGCAAACATCCACATTCGCTAAGTTCCTCACTAAAAACAGGAAGATACGATCTACTGAGACATATCACCAGCTTCGCAATGATCTTATTAAACACCTCTGGGTCCGTCGAGGAGAGGAAGCATGAGTTTAGGTTAATTGTGCTTTTAGTGTTGTAATATGTTTCCCGTACTGTGGAAATTAGCTAAATAATTTTAGTTTGAGTGTTGTAATACGTTTCCTGTGTTGTGAAAATTAGCTAAATAAAATGCATTTCATTACATTAATAGATTAACAAAAATTACATTAATAGATTAACAAAAATTACATTAATAGATTAAAAAAAAATACAATAATCAATATTCGGGTAGATTAGTATAATCAGTTGTGGAAGTTGAGTTGGCCCATTTGGCCAAGATTGCAGCCTTGCGATGCTCATAATAAGCCTTCATTTGCGGGTCTTGTATGATAGACAAGTCCATCTGCATAATCCTTTCCTCCATCTCTCTATCCTTCATCTCCATCTCTCTCTCCCTCCTCGCCATCTCCCTCTCCTCACATACTGTCTGCCTTTCTAGAGATGCAACTCTCCTTTCTTCCAATTGAATCCTCCTAGCTTGGTTATCTGATACAGTTTTGTTGAGTGTCTCCAACAAATTAATATGTCTTGCATTCTCAACTTCTTGAACCTTGCTCTTAGATTTCTTTTCCTTTGTTTGCTTGCTTCCTTCCTCCAGGCCTCTTTCTTAGCGAGGACACACTACCAGTACCTCCACTTGAAGGAGTGGTTTTTGCATCTAGAGACTCATAAGTGCTTGGAATTTGACTTTCTTCAGGGGAAAAAGGGAATGACATCCCGTCTGGAATTTGAGGTGCTTTAGGATTTTTTCCTTTCCTCCCACTAGGAGTGATATCCTGCCACTTAATAGCATGTTCTAAGATGGCCCAACAACCATCCATACCACTGAAATATTTTCCAATATCTTCATAGTACGCTTGCTTTGCCATATCATACTGTATATTGGTGCTTGACCGTTCGGGTGATTAACAATTAACTAGAATTTCGTCCCAAGCGTAGGACTATCGACCGGTGTAGCACAATAAATCCGGAAGTACCGGAGTCAAACCACAGAGACGGTCTACGGTGTTTCACTCAGCTATGTCAGCTCTATGTTTGTACTCGGCTCTCAGGTAGCTACCCCTTGCTCAACTGGTTTAATTAATTAACTAACTTAACCTAATTTAATTACTGAACTCTGAATTTTAAAGGGAGAGCACAGCCGTGGGCGCTACGGTGCCCGCAACTAGTCTAATCCACATTCACTCGGGCCACAATTGATTTAATTAATAGGTTTAAAAATATGGAAACGGTTTCTAACAAGTGCACAACACTTGTCACCGATTCTCACAAGATGCGGAATGGAGCAGGCGTGCCCGGGTTTGTTTTCTTGAAAAGCTTCTGTATTCAAAAACTGCGCATTAATTAAAGTAATTCAGCACCGAGGTAAAATGGAAATTAGCCCAGCCACGGGACACCTTCATCCCGCGGTCGCACCCTATACAACTACTCACTCATGCTCGTGAAGATTGAAGACAATAAACCGAAACTAGAACAAAACATGCTTTTAATGGATGAAATATAGAAACAAAGAGAATCGATACCATAATTGCAAAGGAAAAAATTAATCTTGAAAATCAATCCGCGAAACACATCCTGGAATTCTGGAAAAATAAAACTTGGAAGCAAAGCGTCAAACCAAAAACTGAGATCTCCACCGAAAACTTGAAGAACTAAGAAAAAAACTAAAATTCATGGAACCCTAGACAAAGTTAAGTGCTAAGTATTTATACCCAAGTTCGAAAATCTAATAAAAACCTAATAAACATCGAAAATTATTTCTCGCAGATGACCAAAACGGCAGCGTTTGGCATGCCCCTAAGCCACTCGGTAGCGCTACCTAGAAATAGGTGTAGCGCTACCGCCTTCTTTTCCACTCATGCTGACCCAAAACGGCACCGTTCAACACCTCCACAATAACCGCTCGGTAGCGCTACTGAAAAACTGGTGTAGCGCTACCGCCCTACTTATCCCATGGGTTGACCGTTGACCCGCTGTGTTGACCGTTGACCTCCTCTTCTAATGCGCTTGTAGCGCTACACGTATTCTGGTGTAGCGCTAAAAAACATTCTGTTCATTTTGGGACCCTTTTTAAGCCATCTTGAGCGCTCCAAGGTATTGGGGTAGCGCTCCCGACGAGTTTCGACCACCCTATGCACAACTCACTTGCCTTCAACTTCTGACCGACGTGCATGGCCCTCCAAAATATTAAAATCGCACTTATGCCCCTCAATTTCCTGCAAATCACACTCGCAACACAGAAACACCACATGCACGCATTAATTGAAAAATAAAGCTTAAACCACATGTATAATAAGCCAAAACCCCCTACTAAGGCGCTTATACGCAAGCTTCTCACCAACACAACCACGTCCAACCCACGTCCAACTCCATGCTCAATCATCTCCTCCTCCAAACTCAGCATCAAACTGCTCATCCTCCAATGGCGGATCCGCAAAGTCATCACTCACCTCCAACTCCGGCCACTGCCTAGGCTGAAAAGGTCCAGGATTCTGCCCCGAAAGCCGTGCCTCCAAGTGGCGCTGCCTATCTGCTAAATCTGTCTGGTTCCGAATTATCTGCTCCTGCCCCCTTTTCAACTTCCTGTGGCTCTTTGCCACACCCGCCAAACATCCAAATATCTTCTCGAGTCAAGTCTTGGTGCTAGCACTAGCAGGTGACGGAGTGAGCATCGACCCCTCAGCGGCTCTAACCTGTGCCCTACTACGAGTGAGAATGGAAGAATCCATATCCTTAGGATTCAACGGGTCATTGCTCAAGTATTTTCGAGCCAAGGCCACCCTACTTCTTATAATCTTGCTTATCAAACATGGGAATGGCATTCTCAGTGAGGTGGGGGCATCCCTAAAGTCACACATCTGCCCAAAAACAAATAGGGCCCAATCACATACGGTGTCCTCGGTCATGAATGCAAACATCAAATTCCCTACATACTTCTGGGGTGCACCCTCCTTACCCCTCGGATACAAGTTAAAACAAACCACCTGATTCATGAATCGATAATCCTGCGTAAGCCTACCGGGCCAATGAGGAATCCTGGCATTCCTACGGTCACCATACAAGTGGCGGTTCACCTCATCATCATTGAAAGCTGACTCCAGCTTAGGGTAAGTCGTGGGCTCCGTAGGCCTCACATAGCCCCATGCAAGGGCTATCTCGCTAGCATCAAAAACCACAGGAATATTACCAATTTTGGACATAATCCAAGCTTGCGGGTCCAAAAAGGTACCAGCCTTGTGGGTAACCATATTCTTATAAAATTCTTCAACTAATGCAGTATTATAACCGGGATTAGGTTCAAACCAAAAACTCATACCTTGATCCCTGATGGCCTGAAACGGCGAAAAATCGTTGGGCCACAACCCGTCCTCTATGATATGCCGTTCATTCTTCACCCCCCTCTGCTTGATTGAGGCCTCCCACTTGGCCTGGTTATCCCTGTCGATTTGGTCCCGGTCCTTACGTTTGGCCCAGCCCGGATGAACTTCCTCTACACCACTAGAGGACCCCGCAACAGACTTTCCTTTCCCAATGTGTTGCCTTTTGGATGCCATAACTCAATGGTTTAGGGTGGAAAAGTTTGGGTTTATGGGTTTTCTGATTTGGAGATTGTAGTGGGTTAAAGGGAATTTGGTTTGGATAGAATGGTAGAGGAGAGTGAGAGGAGGTTTTTTGGAAATTTTGGTGAAGATTGGTGAAGATTTGAGGGAGATATGGAAGCTTAAAGGTTAGGGTTTGGTTGATAATGGAGGTGTTTGGTCGGAGGAAGAAGAAGGAGTGTGGAGAAGATGGGAAAAGTGGGGGAAGAGAGAGAGAGAGACGGTTTTTAATTTTCTGAACAGAAGGACCAGGAGCGCTACACCATTTCATCTGTAGCGCTACAGATGACGTCATCAATTTTTTTTTTTTGAATAAATTCAACAATTTCTTCTCTCTCTCTTGAAAGGCTTTGATTTGGTGGGTACAAAATTTTGGGTTTTTTTTTTTTTTTTTTAACAAGGTTGGGGTTTATGGTTAAAGGTTACTTTTGAGATCATGACATCCACAAGCACACCTTAATTTATCCGTAACAACAATGCTCCTGATTGAGGTCTTCTACAATTGAACACAGAGTCGGACCACCACACTGACACTCCACCCAAACACCGGTTTCCTAAGTTTGACTCAGGAACTGACACAAACTGGTTAACAAGGGATCGATGGAATATATTTAGTGGTCTAATCATGCAAAAATGGCCTTGTTTCATCCCCTAAACACGGCATCGACCCTCTCACATGCATATGAAACATTCAATCATGATATGTGGTACAAACGCCTACTATTTTATGCGAGTGCGGAAAGTGAAGAACAATGGAACACGGGATGCTTTAAGGAAATACTGTGCACAACGTGAAAACACCTACTCAGACTTGCCTATGGCGTGAAAAATATTCAAACATGGATGTCGGATATATGCATGTGAACAAGTTAAACAGGCAATTAACGAGACAGAAATCTAGCATGCTCATCTAACTCATACAAATAAGCATAACAAACGTATCCCCAGACTAAAAAATTAACCAAAAATTAAAAATTTAAAAACGACCCCTAAACTACTAGCAACGCTCAAACAAACCAAAACGTGTACAACGTACACCCCTTCCCCCAACTTGAAAATTGCTCTGTCCTCAGAGAATGAAGATAACGAAAAAGTAGGAGAATAAGGGAAAGAGATGGACCGACGGATGGCAGCCAACCATCATGACCCCGGCCGATGTATGGGGAATTTTGCGTCATCGCAGCTTTTCATCATTGGTACTGCTTCCAGGATCTGCTCCTTCGGACCCATAGAGGTTCACAGCTAGTCACACAGAGCCGCGCCAAAACTTTATAGGACTAACAACCGCCACATTTCGTGGCACCCCTGCTTGAGGCTCCTGAATGCCTCACTCACCCCGACAGAGAGGCCCAAACTACCAAGGCTGGTGTGGTAGCATGCTCGTCCTGCAAAAGACTTAAGAACCAACTACCTACTAGGCAGCAAATGACATCAGTACCGCCCGCTAATGGAAGCCGGGCCACAACAAGGAATAGGAAATATAAAGAACACCACACACAAATCAAAAAGAAATAACAAACACCACCACTTTCGTCACGTGAAAGGTACGAGTACTACTTTTCTCCCTAATGTCTCACTTAAATTTGTGTAGAGAAGGTCATCATAACAATCCCGGGTAAGTCATGACTCAACAGGGTAAATCACTCAAGGTTTCTCCTTAAAGAGATCAGAGCCAATCGTCTTTTATGACTATCTGAGACAAAGCAATAAGATTGTTAGAAACCCAGATACACAAATTCAAGGCTACAAAATTAGGTGGCTATACTAGACCAATTTTATTTATTTATATTTTTTTTAAATGAGGACGAAAATACACAAGTTGCTCTTACTAATCAGAGCTGGGCACATGATCCTTATTTGAATAGCGGCGTGCGAAGCTAAAATACCCAAGTCAATGATGGGTACCCCTATCACTAGGGGCCGGGTCCACACTCAACTAAGAGCATGGTACGCGTGAGCTACCCGTCAAAACCTGGCTGAAACAGCCTAGGGAACTTGGTCGTCCGAATAAACAGGATCGACCAACTCCTCATTAGGTTCTCCCACTTCTAAAAATTTCAAAAACGGTTTCAGACGCTGCCCATTAACTTTAAACACATTCCCATCCTTCGAATCACGGACATCAACTGAACCATTTGTATGCACTTGCACCACAACATAGGGAACTTCCCAACGGGATCTCAACTTACCAGGAAATAAATGGAGACACGAATTATACAGCAATACTTTCTGACCAACTCTAAAGGTTTTGCGCTGAATATTCCTATCATGATACGCCTTAACCTTAGCCTTATAAATGCTAGCATTTTCATACGCATCATTCCTAAGCTCCTCGAGCTCACATAACTGTAACTTCCTATGTGCACCTACCACATCTAGACTCGAATTGATTTCTTGAATGGCCCAATAGGCCTTCTTCTCTAACTCAACTGGCAGGTGGCAGGCCTTACCAAAAACAAGTCGATAGGGTGAAGCACCCAACACGGTCTTATAAGCAGTGCGATAGGCCCACAACGCATTATTCAACCTGGTGGACCAATCCTTCCTAGTCACACCAACAGTTTTCTCTAAAATTCGCTTTATCTCTCGATTCGCTAACTCGGCCTGCCTATTAGTTTGGGGGTGATACGAAGTAGACACCTTATGAGTGACTCTATACTCCCCCATCAACTTTTCAAATGACCAACTCGTGAAGTGCGTGCCCTGATCAGAGATAATGGCGCGTGGCACGCCAAACCTCGACAAGATATTAGACTTGATGAACTCTAGCACGACTCGAGACTCCATAGATTTAGTGGGTATTGCCTCCACCCACTTGGACACATAGTCCACTGCTACCAAAATATACTCGCACCCATGCGACATAGGTAAAGGACCCATAAAGTCAATGCCACAACAATCGAAAACCTCGAGCACAAGAATGGGCCGGAGGGGCATCTCCTGACGTGAAGACAATTTGCCAAGCTTTTGGCAACGGTCACATGACCTACAGAACGCATGAATGAGCTTAAACATATCTGGCCACCAAAAACCACACTGTAAAATCTTGGCGGTGGTCTTCTTCGCAGAGAAGTGACCACCGCATGCCTCGATATGACAGAATCCTATAATCCCCTTCTGATCAGACTCGGGGACACACCTACGCACAATCTGGTCTGCACAGTACTTAAACAAATAAGGATCATCGAATATATACTGTCGGACACTCCTCAAAAACCGCTGCTTCTCCTGAGTAGACCAATGGGGAGGAATCTGCCCAGTCACCAAATAATTGGCAATGTCTGCATACCACGGGCACTCATTAGCAGCGAACAATTGCTCATCCGGAAAGGAATCCCTGATGGGAAGGTTCGAGGTGGGGTCCTCGAATTCCAGACGAGACAAATGGTCGACCATTACGTTCTCTACCCCTTTCTTATCTTTGATAATCAGGTGGAATTCCTGCAGCAGCAGAATCCACCGAATGAGGCGAGCTTTTGCGTCCTTCTTAGTCATTAAGTACTTTAGGGCCGCATGATCGGTAAAAACCGTGATCCGCGAACCTACTAGGTAGGACCGAAACTTATCTAACACAAACATCACCGCTAACAACTCCTTCTCGGTGGTGGTGTAGTTCATCTGCGCCTCATTCAAAGTCTTACTCGCATAGTATATCACACACGGGTCTTTCCCTCTCCTCTGCCCTAAAATGGCTTCGACTGCATAGTCAGAAGCATCACACATAAGCTCAAAGGGAAGACTCCAATCTGGGGATTGCACAATCGGCGGAGTTGTGAGACTCCGCTTTAACATTTGAAATGCCCCCTCACAAGCATCGGACCACACAAACGGTGCGTCCTTTGCCAACAGCTGACACAACGGACGGGAGATAGCACTGAAGTCTTTAATGAACCGCCGGTAAAAACCAGCGTGTTCCAGAAATGAATGCACATCCTTAACAGACTTAGGTGTTGGGAGGTTTCGGATTAAATCTATTTTGGCCTTGTCCACCTCAATACCCTTAGAGGACACAATGTGTCCCAACACAATTCCTTGGGTAACCATGAAGTGACACTTCTCCCAGTTTAGCACCAAGTGCTTTTCCTCACACCTCTATAAAACTTTACCCAAATTTTCGAGGCATCCATCGAATGAATCTCCGAAAACCGAAAAATCATCCATGAACACCTCTACTATCCTTTCCACCATATCGCTAAAGATCCCCATCATGCACCTGGAAAAGGTACCAGGCGCATTGCACAATCCAAAGGGCATGCGACGGTAAGCATAGGTTCCATATGGACATGTGAAAGTGGTCTTTTCCTGGTCCTCTAATGCGACCTCAATCTGGTTATAACCCGAATAACCATCCAGAAAACAATAAAAGGCCCGGCCCGCTACCCTCTCTAAAATCTGATCAATGAAAGGAAGAGGAAAATGGTCTTTCCGAGTGCTCGCATTGAGCTTCCGGTAGTCTATGCAAATTCTCCATCCTGTGGGTACTCTGGTCGGCATTAACACTCCCTCATCGTTGGTCACAACGGTCACTCCTGCCTTCTTAGGCACTACCTGCACGAGGCTCACCCATTCACTATGAGCAACTGGGTATATGATCCCTACATCTAACAACTTAAGCACCTCAGCCCTAACCACGTCTTTCATGATGGGGTTAAGACGCCGCTGAGGTTGCCTGGAAGGCTTCACACTCTCCTCAAGAATAATGCGGTGTGTACACACCGTTGGGCTTATACCATGCAAGTCCGCTATGGTCCAGCCTATCGCGCCCCTGTGCTCTCTCAACAAATTTAGTAGTTTACTCTCCTGATCTTCCTCAAGGGATGAGGAGATCTCAACCGGATAGGTATCATCGCCTTTAAAAAAGGCATACTTAAGTGTGTCCGGTAGAGGTTTTAACTCTGGTTTAGGCGGCTGGACAGATGATGGAAGAACCTTGGGCGGAGGGTCGCCCAATGGCTCAAACATGGGGTCGTGGGTGACTCCACACACCTCTGCACTCGACTCCTCAAAATCTAACAACTCTGACAAGTTCGCAACCTCTGCTGAGTCCAAAAATGATATTTCCTCAGAGGTAAGGGCAACCTCCAAGGGGTCTTTATACAGGACTGTATCGATATGCTCCTGGACTAACGTGTCAATCAGACACAACTCCTCAAACTCCTCACCATCATCCTCTAATGTACTGACACTGAACACATCCACCTCCATTCTTTCCTCACCGACAGATAACTGGACCTTGCCAGTCTTGCAGTTCATAACAGCGTTGGAGGTGGCTAGGAAAGGACGCCCTAAGATGATGGGAGTCTTCTCTAAAGCCTCATGACCGGGACTAATGTCTAGAACAATGAAATCAGCGGGGAATTGAAACTCCCTTACCCGGATCAACACATCCTCTACCACTCCCTTAGGTACTCTAATACTCCGGTCAGCTAACTGTAGCGTGACTGGAGTCTCACTGAGGTCACCTAGGCCCAATCTCAAGTATGCTGAATAAGGGAGCAAATTAACACTTGCTCCTAAATCCAGCAATGCCTTGTCAAAGTTCTGACCTGCTATGGCTATGGGAATAGTAGGACACCCTGGATCCTTGCACTTGGCAGGAATCTCAGTTTGCAGAATGGAGCTCACTTGCTCCGTCAGAACCACATTGCTCTGACTCTTGCGCTTTGGTGTGCATAAGTCCTTCAATACCTTAGTACACTGGGGAAAGGATTCAATTGCCTCCATCAGGGTGATGGGGAATTGAACCTTCTTAAACAATTCGATCATTTTATTATTCATGGTTTGCTTAGGTCTCACCGCCAGTCTCTGGGGAAATGGAGCTACTGGTGCATCTAGCGGTGGTGGAGTCGTGGGGGCAAATGCGGTGCACCACCACCACGCAGTGACTCCTCTCTCTCTCAACTACTTCCTCTTGAGGTGCCCTAGCAGTATCAAAAATGACCTCAGACTCAATAACTGGCTCTGGGGTTGGAGCCTGTCTTAGTGTTGGCTGAACAGTCTTATCTATTGTTTTCCCACTCCTCAGAATGGTAACTGCTTTAGCCTCTTCCTGATTTTGCCCTTGAACATTGGGACCAGAAGAATTTCCCACATAATGGGCGCCTGCCTGACTACCTTGGGCTGGAAACCTACCCTTTTCCTGTTGCATTTGACTGATCACCGCAGTGAGTTGCGTCATTTGGGCCGTAAGGGCCCTAATTTGCTGCCTGGTGTCAGTCTGAAACGTAGGCTGAGACTGCATTAGAGAATTCATGGAATCCTCAAAACGGGGTGGTGCAGTCTGTGCATAACCCGGGGGCGGACCACGAGTGGATGGACCTCCCCCTCTGCCTTGCTGTAATTGGTAATTGTAAGGAATGACTTGGCCCCGAGGAGGCCTGGGTGCTTAGGACTAAAGAAACTGTTGCGGTGGAGGTGGCGCAGGGAGTTGCGCTTGACCTCCACCTGTGGGTCTATGATCTGACCACCCAAAGTTAGGGTGATCTCTTCATCCCGGGTTATATGTATTGGAGTATGGGTCCCAATTCCTCACATCATTTACCTCTTCTTGAGTATTCTGACTCACTCCCTTAGCAGCTAAAAATCCGGGACATGCAGTTGCAATGTGCCCCTAACACTCGCACCACACGCAGACTTCCTCTATACTGACCTCATGCACTGGACGAGTCTGCTTAACTTCTAATTCCTCTAGCTTTTGCGCAATCTTTTCGACCTGGGCCTGGAGTCGCTGGTCTCATAAGGTAACGGGGATAACATTGGACCCAGAAGGTCCGGACCGATCAAAATCAGAGGGTTCTCACGCCCTCTGCCTATCTGCTAGGTCATCCAAAATATCCCAACCATCATCCGCAGTTTTGGACAAGAAGTCGCCCCCCTTACATGAATACTCTATGTCTTTTGATTGTCAAATAGCTTGAGACCAGTGAAAAGAATTCAACCAACTGTATCTTTTCAAAACCAGGGTGTGGCATTCTTAGGAGCAAATCTTTGAAACGCTCCCATGCCTTCACAAAAGTCTCTCCCCTCTCTTGCTTAAAGCCTTGTATCTGACGCCTTAAACTATTAGTTTTAGGCTCAGAAAAATACTTTCTGTAAAACGTGTCACGCACATGCGCCCATGTGGTGAAAGACTGAGGCTTTTGCATTCTAAACCATCTAAGTGCGCCATCTCTTAAAGTGGCCTCAAACAGCTTGAGGCAGGCATTGTCGTATTGGGTAGTAGACGCCAGGTTGCGCACTAACCCCTCAAACGTCCGCACATGTTCGTACGGATCATCAGACTCTCTCCCATAAAAGTTAGGGAGACTATTTAGAACACCAGGCTTGACAGTGAAGGCATTGCGTGCCTCCTGTGTCTCTCGAGGAAACACGATCGGCCTGGGAGGAGTGGTCCTCTCGGGATTCAAGTGCTGCCTCAATGATGGGTGTTGAACTACCTGCTGGTCCCCCATGTCAAAAGATTCTGGTTCGGAAACTGACTCTGACTCTGACTCTGACTGATAAAGCGGATTACTTAAACTAACTGACTCGACAAGTAAATCTATGTAGAGTCCACTAATGGGAATGGACTCCGACCAACTCTCTACTGACTCTGACGAAGAATTTGAAAACTCTGACTGACTCGACCTGTTCTCTATCCTAACCAAGCGATTTGTATGATCACGATAAAAGAGAAGATCAGGTTTACGCTCGACTTGTTTATCTCTACCTATGATGACTCAACGGAAAAACGAACAAACACTTAACTAACACCGTTTGAACACACGTCACCGTCCCCGGCATCGGCGCGAAAAATGCTTGACCGTTCGGGTGATTAACAATTAACTAGAATTTCGTCCCAAGCGTAGGACTATCGACCGGTGTAGCACAATAAATCCGGAAGTACCGGAGTCGAACCATAGAGACGGTCTACGGTGTTTCACTCAACTATGTCAGCTCTATGTTTGTACTCGGCTCTCAGGTAGCTACCCCTTGCTCAACTGGTATAATTAATTAACTAACTTAACCTAATTTAATTACTGAACTCTGAATTTTAAAGGGAGAGCGCAGCCGTGGGCGCTACGGTGCCCGCAACTAGTCTAATCCACATTCACTCAGGCCACAATTGATTTAATTAATAGGTTTAAAAATATGGAAACGGTTTCTAACAAGTGCACAACACTTGTCACCGATTCCTGCACGCATGTGGAACGGGCGATGCCAGGGTTTGTTTGCTAGAAAAGCTTTCGTATTCAAAAACTGCGCATTAATTAAAGTAATTCAGCACCGAGGTAAAATGGAAATTAGCCCAGCCACGGGACACCTTCATCCCGCGGCCGCACCCTATACAACTACTCACTCATGCTCGTGAAGATTGAAGACAATAAACCGAAACTAGAACTAAACATGCTTTTAATGGATGAAATATAGAAACAAAGAGAATTGATACCGTAATTGCAAAAGAAAAAATTAATCTTGAAAATCAATCCGCGAAACACATCCTAGAATTCTGGAAAAATAAAACTTGGAAGCAAAGCGTCAAACCAAGAACTGAGATCTCCACCGAAAACTTGAAGAACTAAGAAAAAAACTAAAATTCGTGGAACCCTAGACAAAGTTAAGTGCTAAGTATTTATACCCAAGTTCGAAAATCTAATAAAAACCTAATAAACATCGAAAATTATTTCTCGCGGATGACCAAAACGGCAGCGTTTGGCATGCCCCTAAGCCACTCGATAGCGCTACCTAGAAATAGGTGTAAATAAGCTCTTGCCTTTTTCCACTCATGTTTGACCCAAACAAAGACCGCTCAACACCTCCACAATAACCGCTCGGTAGCGCTACTGAAAAACTGGTGTAGCGCTACCGCCCTACTTATCCCATGGGTTGACCGTTGACCCGCTGTGTTGACCGTTGACCTCCTCTTCTAATGCGCTTGTAGCGCTACACGTATTCTGGTGTAGCGCTAAAAAACATTCTGTTCATTTTGGGACCCTTTTTAAGCCATCTTGAGCGCTTCAAGGTATTGGGGTAGCGCTCCCGACGAGTTTTCGACCACCCCATGCACAACTCACTTGCCTTCAACTTCTGACCGACGTGCATGGCCCTCCAAAATATTAAAATCGCACTTATGCCCCTCAATTTCCTGCAAATCACACTCGCAACACAGAAACACCACATGCACGCATTAATTGGAAAATAAAGCTTAAACCGTTTGTATAATAAGCCAAAACCCCCTACTAAGGCGCTTATACGCAAGCTTCTCACGTGCCTATCAATTGGATAAGACAAATGTATTATTAAATAAAAAATACGAATGTATTATTAAATAAAAAATTATTAGTATAAGTTAAATAAAAAAAAGACACTTGCTTTGCCATATCAAACTTTATATTGGATAAGAAAATTTTATTATTAAATAAAAAAATTAGTACAAGTTTAAAAAAAAATTAGTACGAGTAAATTAAAAATTACCTCATTCTAATGGGTCAATCCACTTTGATTTAGAGCTTCAATATTTCTTAAGCACCCACGGAATTTGTTGCAACACTTCTGAATTATTTGCCAACGAGATCTGATACTTGTTTCAGATCGTTGATCGTCATTTGTTTTTTCGCAATACTCTTGTAGTACTCGGGCCCAGAATTGACTACGTGGCTAGGAGTTACCGGTAATCGGGTCTTGAGTAATGCACAAATACGCATTACAAATTGCTTCATCTTGCTCTATAGTGTATGATTTTTCTTGTGCAGTACGACTTGAATCTCCCATAATTTGTAGACTAATTTTTGGATTTTGATGTGATGATGGAAAAAGAAGAAAATTGGTATCAAATTTGCTGTAAATTGATGCAAAAATCTGATGAAGACTACCACTATTTATACTAGAAGGAATAAAACTACCGTTGGAATAAAAAAAATAAAATAAGAGCCGTTGGGTGCAATGTATCCGTTGATATTGCCATTGGGAACACCAATTTGTGTGAAACTTTAATGCACTGAATAATTACCTCATCCTCTCTCTCTTTCTCCTTCCAATTTGTCCCAATCTGGTGATAAGATTAAACAGAACGTTTTCAGAAATAGCCATGGTAGATCTCGGTCCAAAACAAACAGCCATGGCATATCTCGGTCCAACACAAATATCTCTCTCTCTCTCTCTCTCTCTCTCTCTCTCTCTCTCACACACACACACACACACACAAACACTCTCTTTCTCTCTATTTCTGTGTATGAAAAAGGGGCTTTTCGAAGAAATGACCATCACTGGAATCACAACGGTGATGGCAGCGATCCGGTGGGTTTTTAGTGAACAACCATCACCGGAAACACAGCTGCGAAAATTTAATGATTTTCAACTTGTCTTCGTTGGCCATGGCAACAGTTCGGTGGGTTTTTATTTTCCGGCGACTTTCCGGCAACTTTCAGGTATGTCTGATCTCCAAATTTCTGGTAAATTGCAGTTGGGCTTGTGACCTGGCAAGTATAGCTGTAGTTATACTTTGTTCTAAATATAGAACCAACTATAGCTTTGTGCCATTTTAGAACAAGATTTGGCATTGCATTGGATTCCATTTTTTTGTATTACGTTTCAAATTTTGAGTATAGCACTGCATTTGGCACTGCATTGGATTTGCTCTAAATTTGTGAAAGATAAATAATTTCCGCGCTTGGAAAACTATTCATGGTTAAAGTAGAAAACAAAATCCGAAAATAGTTTCAAATAGATACTACTCCGTACTTATTTGAGGTTGTCTTTAGTTTTATTTTTCTGAACTCGAGGTGGTCTTTAGGCTTTTTTTTGAACTGGAGGTTGTCTTTAGTGAGTGCTTTTTATTTTGAATGATGATAACTTCAGGTAAATTACACGGACACCCCTAAGGTTTCTGAAATTACATTGACCTGCCTTACTTTACAGTATATTGTCAAGATTCCCCTACTCCATTAACTAATCATTAACACTAGGGGTGTTCATGGTCCGGATTAGCATGAATCCAATTCTAATTCACGAGTCACGGTTTTTTGAAAAATAAAATTCGTGTCCGATCCAAAAGTTTCACGGTTCAGTTCCAATCCCATCCATGAGTCATGAATCGGATATTTGTCCACAAATTTTTGACTTATTCTTAAAAAAAATCATCAACTCATTGAAAAACCCAAACTCAACATTGAAGCAAATACTTCAGTAGTATAGTTAATAGATGAGAATATAAAGTATAAAAAAGAACAGAGAAATACCAGTCATTGGAAATCTAAGCTTGAGCTTGTAATAGATAGCCGAAAAATAAAACCCCAAATTCATTTTGGAATTCTAAGCACAGTAAGCTATAAATCTGAGCTTGAGCATTGTAACGTGTAAACATCAAAGTGTTAAACGTGCCAAAAAACACTAATAGACAATCACAAACACAAAACCCATATATCATTTTGGAATTCCAAATAAAGTAGGCTACAAAATCTGAGCTTCAAGCATTGTGAAAATCAAGAAAAGAAAGTCCACTCAAAAAACCCGTGTCCAGATTGCGAGTCACGGTTTATCTATACATTTACATTTATTTTTTTTAGAAAACTTATATATAATAAAAATCTTACGGTCCGGATAGGTTAATCTACAGTTTCAAAATCAAAATCTGTGTCCGGACTATGAGTCACGTTTTTTTATTTTTTGAATCCACGCCCAGACCATTAATACATATAGTCAAAATCTGAAACGTGTGGATCGATTTGGTCTAGATCAGATTCATAGTTCATTGGTTTTTTTGAACAACCCCTATTAACACTGTCATATTTTGCTTCTATATGAATTTAACTAATTTTCAAAATACCCTTGAACGTTAGTTAAAATTCGTGATCTAATTGAATGTTTGTTAAAAATAATAATTAACAAATTGGATACTCTTAAATATTCGTTCTTCTTCTAATGGGAATCTTTAATATTAAAATCAGGAATCTTTAATATTAAAATCGAATCGAGTTAATTGTATTTCTTCGAATATGAATAATTTCTACTACATCTTATTTTTTAAAAAGGGTTTTGTTAAAATGTGCCCCCTAGGCACATGATAAAGTTCATTAAATAAATTTAATTAGATTCACTTTTATAAAAAGTAGTAAAATTAATTGACATATTTTGATTTCCCATGCAAAAAGTAGTAAAAAAGTTCGTGCCTATTTTTTATAACTTAGATTTTTCATGCATACAAAAGTTTAATTATACTCATTTAATGAACTTTATCACGTGCCGGGGGCACATTTTAACAAAAAAAATCAAAGAAAATCTTATCATTAGACGCTATATATATATATATATATATATATATATATATATATATATATATATATATATATATATATATATATATATATATATATATATTTGTTATCTTCGATTTGAGATATATATAGATAAAATTTTGACTGAAGATTTTGAACCGATTGAATTTATTTCCTTGGTAGTCGTCTTCATTCTCAAGCACGGTATCTCTCTCTCTCTCTCTCTCTGAATTTCTGTTTTGTTCATGTTTGTTGTGGTTAGTCTAGGTCTTTGATTCAGTTCGAATTTCTGGTTTGTTCATCTTAGTTCTGGTTAGTCTAGGTCTTGGAGGGAGTTCTACCCAGGTTTTGGGTTTGTAGGGTTCTCAATCGATTAAAAAAATCAGTGTAGAATTTGATTTTGAGCCTACTGAAAACTTTGAAGCCGGAAATTGGTTGTGGTGTTGAATGCTTTGAAGCAACAATTGGGTGCCTGAATTTGCAGTGGCGTAGGCGGAATTGAACAAACAGTCAATAATTTGAAGGAACGGTCTGATTTGGGTAAATTGAAAAAATTGATTTTTTGGTTTTGTCCTTATAAAAAAAATTGCATTTGTTAGTTTTCGGTCGATTGTTTTGTAGTTTCTTGTCTTGTCTCGACGAGAAGAATCTAAAAAATATAAAATTATTAGCCAAACTTAAAATTTTGTGAATAAAGACGAAAAATCATCCAAAAAACCGGTTTTTTCAATTTACCCAAACCAAATGGATAGCATTGTTATTGTTGGAGTGTGGGTTAAAAACGTTGACTAGTTAAATTCTTTCAAAAATGCACTTTTTTGGTAGCTGAAATACGTAGTGTTTGTTGTACAATTTCTGACACCTCCTTTCACTATTGGAAGCACTAGAGGATCAATTGCTGCATAATTCCCAACACCAGCGGATTTCACTAGCGATTATCAAGTCTCTTTAGAATATGGGGATCAATTGCTGCACAGGTTCTCTCTCTCTCTCTCTCTCTCTCTCTCTCTCTCAGTTTGTGAAATTGGCGAACATTGTTTAGTGCCAAGTACTTTCTTATCTTCATGTTTTTTCTTTGCCCTCTTTTTAGAATTTTAAGTTAAAGCAACATGGTCTTTTTGTTTGCTGCATTCTTTTGGGCTAGTATCTCACTTCATGTTTTTTTTTTTATTATCAGTATCTCACTTCATATTGTGCAACGCCAATGCTCTGGATGTTGAATGAAAGAAGCTTGGTAATGTGCACATAAATCAAAATGATTCTTGGGTCTGCCTTCTCTGATGCCTTTTGACTTTGATTTGAAGGCATGATTCCGTAGCAAACTCGACGGTATAGGGGGACCACTGTTTCAGTGGTATTCTGTGAGCAACCACTTTGTGCATTTATTACCAAAAGTTAGGTCTGTCTCAAATTCATCTGTTTCAGTGGTATTTTGGGAGCAACCATTTTATGCATTTATTGCCAAAGGTTAGGTCTGTCTCCTATCCATCCCCCCCGCTCATACCCCCAGTTATTAGGGAATAAATGGGTTATGTTATTATTGTATTGTTGTTGTTGTATCAGTATCTCACTTCATGTTTGATTATGTGATTTTTAACGGTTTTGTTAATGAGTGGCCCTAAAGTACACGTTGAGAGAGATAGTGATCTACATTTATTAGGCACGGAATTTCATGCATTACGAGCAGTCAGTTGTAAGCCAAGCAACTGGCGATGGTAAACTGTGATTAACTCACTCATCAATTCCTCAAAGAGTGGACCAATGGTGTAATTCCATTACGTCACACCTTCACCAATCAACCAGTGCCACCTCAGTATACTAACTGGCGATAGCAGACTGTTATTAACTCACTCATCATTTCCTTAGATAAACCAAAACATATTCTCAATATTCATCATGCTTGCCGCTAACTCCCGAGTCTGGTTTTCATTTAGCTAATTGAAACATCATAATTTGATAAGTAACAGTGGTTCAAGATTTCTCCGAAGACTTCCAAAAGTTTGTGAGATGATTATCTTTTTAAAAACGCTGCAACTTCTGACCTTTGATTTTGTAGTTTCTAGGTGGGCTGACTTTCTGGCAGCCATGGATTTGAATCCCCCTTTAGGTTTAGAAGTCAAATCCCAATTTGTAGCTTGAGGGACACTCATGACATTTCTACTATCAGGAGTTACATTCTGACGTTTCATGTTCTTAACAGAATATCCAGGGTTGTGAAAAGGATCCCGCACTAGATTTTCCCAAGGAAGACATGCGTTCCTCTGATTGCCTCCCATCATCTGACAAAAACTGTGCAGCCACCCTACGACGACTAAGTTCAATGACTTCTGTACGTATTGTTTGATGAAAAAGTAACACTTGGTTTTACACTTTTACTTGATCTTTTTTTTATTTTATGGAAGAGTAGGTTCTGCGTTTGTAAACTATAGAAGTCTGCATGCCGATAGCATACCACAAATGGAATGATGGAATAGCATTTTTTACCATTACGGGAACCACTCCAGTTAAAATAAAAGCGTTGGGGGACCACTTCGACCAACAAACACCATTCACTATGCACTAGTTACCTAGTTTTTATTTACCACATGTATCGTATCTTTTCACCATTCGTTCTTCTTGCTTATTAATAGAAGTGTACTTATTTTTGTTGTTTACTTCAGTTTACCTCGACTCGTTGCCCAGACCACATGGAACGGTAGATTTGGAAGGAACTTCCTCGACTCGTTGCCCAGACCACATGGAACGGCAGATTTGGAAGGAACTTCCTGAAGAGCTTCGTGAAGCTGTCCTTGCAAGACTTCCCCTGGCCACAATCTTTCGTTTCCGTGTGGTTTGTAGGAAGTGAAATTCCTCGCTGACCTCTCATAGGTTCTGGAAGCAATTTGAAGAACTCCAACTATCCTGGCACTGGATTTATGCCGTCGATAATCATGAGCGTGTTAGAGCCGTATATGATCCTTCTGTGCGTATGTGGTACCGTTGTACCACCATTCGTGGCGTGCCTGATGTATTTTTTTGCCCAGTGGCTTCAGTTGGGGGCCTCGTTTGCTTGATTGATGTTAGGCTTAGAAGATATTACGTTGGGAACCCTCTCACTCAATCCTTCAAGGAGTTGCCTGTGCCAGGTGACGTCCCATCCTATGTTGCAGTGGGGATGACTCTTAACTGGGGATTGACTAGTGGGGGCTATAGTCATTTATTGCCTAAATTGGACCTATTTTTATTTTTAGAAACCTAATTAACCATGTACCAAAGTTTGACTTTTCTTCCAACTTTACGACATGCTATTTTGGATTTTAGTGAGTTAAAGAGAGTGAGAGAGAGGGGTTGGCTGGGAGGTAGAGTAGAGGAAAAAAATTACTTCCCTCGCCCCGTAATTTTACGGGCGTGTTTTCGTACACGTGCTCGCACGCATTTCAGCACCATTTTTCTTCTAAATTTCTAAGCGTTATACTTTCGTATTCTCCTCATTGTTAGGAAGAGTACCTAGGGATTTCCAAACACCCTTATTTATTTCCTTTAAGTTAGTAGCTCTTTATTTACTTTTGTAGTACATTAGTTTGTATTTTTAGCGCACAAAACCAACTTTACAGGGCATTTTTCGTGCCATAAAAGGGGAACTTATCTCCTAATAAACGGGAGACACTTTTTATCCTAATAGTACTAGCCACATAAAGCTATATGTAGTTGACTCATAGGTTTGCTTTTACTAAAAAGTGTGCATATATATATATATATATATGTATATTTATAACACACTGTGACTAGTTTCGTGTATATAACTAGTACCAAAAACTACCCCTAACTAGTTGTCTCTGCCCCAACCCAACGAACTTAGATGCTATATGTCATTTTCTACAAACCTACAAACCCATTTCTTTAGATGAAATACTTTACACCTAGTGAAAGTTGACATTATCCTATAATTAGCCTAAAAAGCCTACAAAACACTATTCCATAAAGTTTTTTTTGGAATCATCCATGAGGAGGGGGAGGCCGGCCATTTTGGGGGAGGGTGGTGCTTCATTTTTTTTCCCTATAAAATGCTCCCCACACTTGCTTCATTCTCACACCAAAATTATTTCTTGCCACCATTGCAGTAAACTAGTTTTTTAAGGAGAAAAACCATGAGTTCTTCTTGAAACTTGACCTTCCACCACCACACTCAACCACCCTCGACCACCCTTCAATCTTAGAAAAGTAGGAATGTTAGCTAGAAAGTGTTCGAGAGGAGGTCGACTAGCTGTTACGCCGCCGGAATCCCACTAGCTTATCGGCTTCCAACTAATCATCGGAATTAAGGTAGATACTTTATCTTAACCCTAGATTAGTATTTTCTAGTTCATTTTAAATATATCGTTATTATGCTTAAATGTGCTTAAATACGATTAGACGAGATTATGTTGGAAAATTATCGTTAAATGAAAAGTTACTCTTTGAAAATGCACGTAGTCGTTATAATGCATGATTTAAAAATTGACTTATCAGAATACGCAATTATAATGCCCGATGAACTTTTGAAAACAAAATAATATAGTTATCATGCCCGTTTGAAAATCGACTTTTGAAAATGATGCAGCTATAATGCCCGACTAATTTTTGGAAAGTAACCGACTAAACTTTCTTAAAGTAACTTCAAAATGTTTTGACTACACTTGGACTGTGCGGTAACCCAAAGCTAACATCTTTGAGGGTCTGTCAAAAAAGAAGCTTCACGCTGTCTAAGAAAGGAATAGTGATAGTAACTGGATTCGTCTGACCGTCTGGCCTGAGACTCTCCTGGTTATCTCATTTTTCTAAAGAAAGTCATCAATGAGATTTTATCCCTAAAGTAACACGGTTATCGTGAAATGATTTTAAACGAAAGATTTATTGTGAAATATTTGAAACAAAAGACTTTTATGGAAATTATGGCATGTGCATATTCCACGAGACGATACGACACATGCAACACGTTTTTCAAGAAAATGAATGATTGATTTCATGTGGATAAATCAAGATGAGATATGAAAGAAATGATGATGTGATGAAAACTGAGACGGTAGTGCTGTTTGAGTTCTGCTCCAATTCCGCGGGGAGAATTTGGTGGTCAAAACTCAGTAGTACAACACATAGTGAATGGAACTTATAAACAGACTAGTTGAGTTTAGTGATATAAGCTGGTCGGGACTATGTTGTGTGTGATGTGAAGTGAACGGACCTTATAAACAGACTGATTGAGTTCATTGATACAAGGTAGCCGAGACATCGAGTGGAAAGGTTGGTGACCGTTAGAAAGGAGTTCTAGAACGGGCCAATAACTTTCGAGTGATGGGAGATGGATGAAATTTAAAGAAGAATGCTGATATGAGAAATTGATACGAAATATTGACACTACACTCTGATTCTGAAATGCTATGAGACATTGATTTTATTAAGCTACACTTCGATTTGATTAGACACTGATATTTGGACAAGCATGATTTTACTATAATATTCTGCCACCTAGTATATTGTTCGAGAATTGCTAGTTTAAGGTTGAGATAGGGTTATCTATTGAACATTCACGCTCACGCTGTTACACTTGTGCGACCCTGGCATAATACTACGATGTTGTTTTTGCGACTTTGATGTATTATGCTAGATCATCACAATGGACATGACTACTTCTACGGAGAACACAGAGCCGGAGGAGTTGCTGAGATGGAGATCAACCAGGCAGAAGAATTTGTGGAGCCATAGAGCCTACCGGTCGACCTTTTTATAATCTGTGAAGGACAAATTATTTGTATTAGACTTTTTATTATTATTATTATTATTATTATTATTACTGTTTAAATAATTGGTTGTAATAATAAATAACGATTCCCAAAATGTGGGGGTTACAAATTCCCTCACTATATGCCATAACTCAAAGGTTGATATCTCATCACTGGGGGACTTATTGAAATAGTTTACAAGGCCCACAATGTAATCATGAATAGACCTACCACCCCAAAAGCCCCCATTATGCATTTCAAATGTAAAATAATTTGACCCTAGATCTGAAAAAGAATTGCACAAAAATGTCTTGGGTTACAGAAAAAATCCAGATTGCATAAAAAAAACTGGAAAAAAGGTAGCAAATGAGTAAACAAATCTCTATTATTGCATAAAAAAAATTAAAAAATTAAAATTTCCATATTAGACTTACCATAGTGCAGTGGTCCCCCTTGTTGGCTTCTCAACACACCATTGTCAAAATGGCACCAACGACTCTCACGAACAGCCACTGATGAACACGATCTGTTGAAACTACCGATTTTGGGGGAGAATTTCACTTAGGCATGTAAGAACCATATCTCACTTAGATGAGAACTAAAGGGATTTCTGAATTTAGGGTTTGGAATGAAGGGATTTGATCGAGTTTGAGGAGACGTGGCTCTCACATGAGTTTTTTTCAGGGTAATTGCTTGTGCCTCTTACACGTAGACATCAACTACCCCACCAAAGTGGTCCCACATGAGTTCAAGTAGGATGTTCCAGTAGCAAATGGATGGGAAATGGGAGGCGGGGGTAAATTTAATTGATGTTTTTGAAAGCTTAGGGGTGGATGTGAAAAATGGGCCAACGTCAAGGTTTTTTTTTTTTTGAAATTTTCTCTTTTCCAAATACAAAAAGTCGTCTAAATGTGATTCTAAATCATATTTCAAAGAAATTCCTCTTTCAAGCGTTGTGTCCGAGTGGAAAATCTCTCGTTTTTTTTCTAAATCCTTGGCCCAAAAAAAGAACTTGGTTGCGAAATTTAGAGATATATTGCCACCAATTATTAAAACAAATTAGTAAGGGGAAATAATTAATTACAATAAATAAACTAAACAATAGTAAATATAATCTTTTTATTTTACCCAAATTAAGGTTTGGAACTTCAGATTTGTTTAACGAAGAAAACTAGAAGACATATCCGGACGTGGAATATTTACTTACTCCGATCAACCACCGGACTTGCTTAATATGCAATCCAGTCGCTCACAGGGATTTTTGTCTTCTGGACGACCTAGGAAGAACATTTTTTCTGTAGAACAGGAATAAGAGAGGAACGACTTCCAAGAAGACCTAAAAAAAAGTTTTAGTTGGACCCGTGATCGAGGGTGGCCCATGCCACTCCCCCCACTAATTGGCTACATCGCCTGCATCAAATGTTAGACTTGTTGAATGAGAACCGAATTTCAGAACCCAGAGATGACTGGCACATGCAAACTAGACAAAAAAAAAAAAATTTGAAAACCCTACATTGCGGAACTTGGATTTATATCAACTAGCGTGACACGAATAGCGGTTGAACAATTTCTATTTTCAAACTCAACAGACCCAGTTGCTGCAGAATTTCGATTATTGTCTAGAATGAAATCCTATGATCTTCCACTGTATTCCCTTATATCTTGACATGCTCAATTGTGGACTCCTATGGGATCTTTGCGTTCTATCTCTGATCACATGCACATTTGTACTAGGAAGCATGTGGATTTGGCTATTGTATGTCTATGATGTTATTCCCGAGACTATATTTTGGTCTCCCCTATTGTTTGTACATTGTATCCCAAGCTATATAGTATCCTATAAGTTTCATTTTCAATCCATTCATATGTTACATTTAATTTGGCAATCAAACATGCCCAGTGATACTCCATCTCCATTCTCATTCCTGGTGAGAACCATTGAGATCTTGAGTTCAGGAAAAGTGTGTGACTAATGGTTGCGAGAAAGGAGAACATGATTACAAGATCTTTCCATAAACTATGCTAGGTCTTTATATAAAACCAAAAGCACTTGTGCAGGAGTGGAGCTGAATTCATAGATACGGTATAGTGTTTGCTCCTTATCTACATTGAAATCTGAAACTAGATCTCTCGTCGTAGTTCCAACAGTTTAGTTTTAAATCCTAGTTTGCCATTCATTTGAATATAGCTTTGAAATATTTATGGGTTTTGTATCATATCAACCTACTTCATTTTGAGTCCTCATGACATCAACGTAGGACTTTCCACGCAGTTCACGAGAAAAAAACCCTCTGAAGAAGTCTGCAACAGTTACTCTTCTAAACAATGCTGGATTTTCTGGAGTGATAAGGCTAGGCGCCGGACCCAATTCTCCATCGAGTTTTGGACTAAGAAATGTGGCTACGGAGAGTCTTTCTTTCTCTGAGTTAACAGTTGCTCGATGTTCAATGCTCCGGTAAATTCCGTTGGTCACAATCTGTTCAAAGAAAGTAAGTGAATCAAGTGCAGTTCCATTAGATTTCCTTGTGTTAAGGCTAGGAGCAGGTATGTTCAACGTTTGAACCATGCTATATAAAAAATAAATTGAGGTGAATCCGGCTTCCTAGGATAATGATATATTCCTAGTGCTGTTTGTTTATTTTCTATTTTTTTTAGGTGGTTGTATTTCGTTTGTTAGATTAATTAAAACTTTCTCTTCATGCAAAAAAAAGCAAAAATGGACATGTATAATCACTGAATCGATCAAATCATTAACATATACTATAACTTATAAGTCATAAATCTCTAGCACATCCAGCACAGCCTTCCTAAGAAAACATCGACGGTAATGAATTTCGGCAAATTTTTTATTCCGAAGGTTAATGAAATGCGGTTACTTGCATGTATTCGGTTACTAGGTTTTTGAATCATAACATTTAAATTCTCAAGCTTATTTGATTTTACGACCATATCGAAAATAACCTGAAGGAAGATAATCGGACTGAGTGCTGCCAATGTGCATGACACTGGCAATTTTGAGATATGATCGAGTTTGGCCTGTAAAGGTTGCTACCAATCTAAAGCGGTGCATTGAATACTATCGTTATCATAGAAACTATAACGTTAATTTATGTAGAAAAAAGCTACCAATCTAAAGTGGTCTTTGGATTGAATTTGAGGAGGAAGAAGAAGAGCAAGAAGACGAAGATGGATAAATAGGAGACAAAATTGAGGAAATTTCAATGATAATAGTGAATCGTTAGCGAAGTCAGGTGTTGATAAAAGAAAAAGGATTCTGACATCGTTTTCGAAGATGATAACTAATTCGGGCTGGAATCTTGTCACGAAGAAGAGATACTTGAGGAAGATCTATTCTTTGGAGGGTTTCAACAAAGCAGTTGGGAGGAAACTGGTGGTGTCTGTTTATGTAGACAATTTGACAGAGGATATGGATGCAGAATGGCTAGGCCAAATTTTCTCAAAATTTGGTCTTGTTATTGATGTTTTTATTCCTAAGAAGAAGAGTAAAAGTTTTAATTCAAAATTTGGCTTCGTCCGGTTCTACTCCATATCTGAAGCTGAGGAGTCCATTCAAGCTCTCAATGGTCTATCCATTAGAGATAAGAAGATTTTGGTCAAGTTGGCTGCCCATGGTGTTGCTTGGGGACACAATGATAAAGATTGGAACTTTCCTCCTCCCAAAAAGACTAATCACATTCAGAACAAGGTGAGCAAAGACTTTGGGGTGACTGCGGAAACATCCTTCCTGGCGAAACTTAATCCTACTGGTGTTAGATTCTATGCTCAGGCTCTGGCGGACACACCCTCTCGCACCCTCAAACGCATTTCTACGAAACCATATAATGAATGGCTGAATAGGAGTGTGGTTGCAAGATTAAACTCATTGAGAACAATGGAGTCTATTTTGGATGCTCTTCACTGTAAAGGTGTTCTGGAGGTGGAAGTTAAAGATATGGGCGGTTTGTGGGTTATCCTAACTTTCCCGACCCCAGAAGTCATGTTGTCTCTTTTTGATGGTGGTGGTGAACTTAGTTGGATGAACATGTGGTTTACTGAGGTGCACAAATGGAGTCCAGACTTACCAAACATCCGCAGGAGGAATGTATGGATTTCTTGTTATGGGGTACCTCTTCACGGTTGGAGTGCATTGACGTTCCAGAAAATTGGCCAACATTGGGGGGGAGGTGATAACGATGGATGAAACAACGATCAAAGGACTATCCTATGCCGCTGGGAAGGTGATGATTGCTACTGAGAAGTGGGATAGGATTAATGAAGTAATCAAAGTCGAAGTCAAAGGCAAGGATTTCGATGTTCGGGTTATTGAGGAACAGGTAGTGATCCAAGGCCATTGATCAATTTGCAATATTCAACCATCGGAATCATCCTCTGTTCCAATGGCTGGTGTAAACTCAGTGGGTAACTCGCAAGAGGACTCAGTGGGTTACTCGGTGAATGAATTGACTAATGAAAAGACCTCTGGGCGTGTTGGTGTCAGGCTATCAAAAGAAATATCTTATCTAGTTCCCATACTGATCCCCTCCGACGGCTCTATGGTCCCTGAGTCTGTAATCAATTTGGAGACAAAAGGCTCTGAAACTACGGCGTTGTATGAATTGTCTGCCAATCCCCATGTGGATAGTATTGAAGAAGGTGAAATTAGAGAGGAGTGTAGGCCCACCGAAAAGTTTAGTTGTGACCATTTGCCTCCTTCGGGCTCTGGGCTTCGGCCTGATGGGATGTTTGTTTGTAAATCCTTAGCTCCTCTTATTGGACCAAGTGTGATTGCTGAGCCCATTGAGGAGAATGGACCCAATTCTCCTGAGTTGGTGGGCCATACGTCTAAGGCCGGAAACAATTTTTCGGGTGAGTTCAATTTGGAGCCGATTCCTCGTAATAAGATAGTTCGTAAGAAAAAACCCTGGGACGTTAATTTGGAGCCAATTTGGAGGTCGTAGAAAGAGGAAGACGAAACAAGTAGTGTTCAGATCAGCAGCCGCTGCGGCTTCTCTATCAATTTCTTCAGAAGGTATTCGCAACAGAAATAGAATTCTAATGGATGAAGCGAAGGCTATATGGACTATGGGGAAGGTACTGGAGGGCAAAGCTACCGGTTTAGAAGGGAAAATCGTTAGCAAGCTGGTCGAAATTGTGGGTGATCATCAAAGCAAAAAGGAGGAGAAAAGGGAAAGGATTCAGACTTGAATTCCCTTATCTTTTACGGGTGTGTTGCGGAGCTTTCTTGTTGATTAATGGTGAACATTTTGTCTTGGAATGCTAGGGGTTTGGGGAGAAAAGAAAAACGGAGCAAGCTTAAGAAGAGCTTACGGGATCATAAGGTTGATATTCTTATGCTCCAGGAAACCAAAAAGGGTGAGATTTCGGATTACTTTGTCCGATCGATCTGGGGTCAGAGGGATTTTCAGTATTCTGAGGTTGATGCAAATGGGTCATCCGGTGGTCTTCTCTCCATATGGAATCCTTCGATTTTCACACTCCTTGGGAGTTGCTCTGGCAGAAACTTCCAAATTTTAACAGGTTCCATACGTAACTCATTTCAATGTGTGCTTGTTAATGTTTATGGTCCTTGTAGTTGTCAGGAAAAAAATGAGGCCTGGAAGTCAATTTTATCTATTAAGAATCACTTTCCTGATCCATGGTGCATGGGGGGATTTCAATGAGATTAGAAACTTGGGTGAGAGGCAGAGGTGCTTTAATAGAGATAGAGGGATGTCTGATTTTAACTCTTTTATTGATAGTTTGGAATTAATGGACCTTCCAATGCTCGGTAGGAAATATACGTGGGCGAGGTCTGATAATGATTCTCAATGGAGTAGGTTGGATAGGTTTCTTATTCACCTGACCTGGTTTACTCATTGTAATTGGAAGTTGTGGGGGCTTGGGAGAATTCTGTCTGACCATTGTCCTATTCTGTTAAAAGTGGATGCTAGAGATTGGGGTCCAAAGCCGTTCAAGTTCCTTAATTCTTGGACACTTCACCCCTCTTTTAGGAAATTGGTGAAAGAGTTTTGGGAATCGTGTAATATTCAGGGTCGGGGTGGTCATAAACTGGCAGTGAAGTTGAAAGAACTAAAAGAAGTGATTAAAGTATGGAACACAAAAGTTTTCGGAAATGTGCAGGAGTGCATTGATAAGGTGGAGTCTCAAATCAATCAGTTGGATTTGTCGGCTCAGTCAGGGGTGCTGTCTGAGGCTGATAAACTTAAGAGAAAGGATCTTAAAAAGGAATTTTGGAAATTTAGTAGAAGGTTGGAATGGATATGGCTCTAAAAATCCAGGTTAGATTGGACTTTGAAAGGCGACAAAAATACAAAGTTTTTCCACTTAATTGCAAATGGCAGACAAAATCGAAACATGCTAATCTCTGTAACTGTTGAAGGGGTCTGTATGGAGGATCCTTGGGAGGTTAAAAATCATGTGCAAGCTCACTTTCAACATGCGTTTATGGAAAGCTGGGTTTCTAGACCGAAAATTGGGGGTACTCTTCAGAGCTCTCTGGATGTTACTCATGCTGAATTTTTTACCAGACCTTTTGGGGAGGAGGAAGTTTGGAAAGCAATTACTTCATGCGATGGCAACAAAGCCCCTGGGCCTGACGGTTTTAACCTGTCCTTTATCAAAACCTGCTGGAAATCAATAATAGGTGATGTCTTGCAATTCTTTGAGGAATTTTATTCCAATTCTAAGATCCCTATTGGCCTAAATAGATCCTTTATTACTCTCATCCCAAAAGTACAAAACCCTATTGGGCTTGTTAAGTTTAGACCCTTTAGCCTTATTTGTTGTGTATACAAGATTTTAGCCAAGGTCTTGACTGTTAGGCTTAAGTGTGTTATGCCAGCCTTGATCTCTGAAGAACAATCATCTTTTGTGGGTGGGAGAAGTATACAAGATGGGGTTTTAATTGCTAACGAGTTAGTAGACTCGTAGAAGAGGAGAAAACAGAAGGGAGTAATCCTTAAGTTGGATTTTCAAAAAGCATATGATAATCTCAGTTGGAATTTCTTGCTAGATATGCTTGGTAAGTTTGGTTTTCCAGAGAAGTGGATTAGTTGGATGAGAGAGTGCCTGTCGTCAGCTTTTGTCTCAGTTCTTGTGAGCGGATCACCTACAGGAGAGTTCAGAATGGAAAAAGGATTAAGGTAAGGGGACCCACTATCTCCTTTTCTGTTTATTTTGGCTGCGGAAGGGCTGAATATTCTGTTTAAAAGGGCCAAAACCTTAGATCTGATTAAAGGTGTACATATTGCAGCCAATGGCCCTACCTTGACTCATCTGCAGTTTGCAGATGATACAATAGTTTTTTGCAATGCATCCAAGGAGGAGGTTTTAAATGTAAAAAATATCTTATTATTCTTTGAGGCAATATCCGGACTAAAAATCAATTTTCACAAAAGTGTTATGAGTGGGGTGGGGCTCTCCCAAGTTGAATTGAAGGCTTTTGCAGTTGTTTGGGGCTGTAAATCTCAAATTCTGCCTATGAAATACTTAGGGCTTCCTCTTGGTGCCAATCCTAGGAAGAAATCTACTTGGAAGCCTATGATCGATAATTTTCAAAAGAAGTTGGCATTGTGGAAAAGTAGACACATATCCTTTGGGGGGAGGGTTGCCTTGATCAAGTCTGTGTTGGGCAATCTTCCCATTTATTTTATGTCTCCTTTTAAAATGCCTACGTGTGTTGTTAAGGAGTTAGAGAAAATTCAAAGCAGATTCTTGTGGGGTGGTGGGGAACTAAAGAAAAAGGTCAATCTTGTTAGCTGGAGTAAAATCTCAATGAGTAAGGAAGGGGGGTCTTGGCATTAAAAATTTAAATCTAATGAACGAGTGTTTGTTAGTGAGGTGGTGGTGGAGATTTGGGGTTGAGAAAGATGCGCTGTGGAGAAAGGTTATATGTTGTAGATACAAGCTGGATGTGTTTTAATGGGTGCCGCTAGTAGAGTACAGAACAACCTCTGCTATCTGGAGGGATATCTGTTCGGTGGGGCGGAGGGACGGCACTTTGTCTGCAATTTTTTTAGCCAACACAAAGATAATGGTGGGGAATGGTAGGTCAACAAGATTTTGGCATGATATCTGGGTGGGGGACCTCCCTCTTCAATCGACTTTTCCATTGATTTTCAGCGTTTCGATCCAGAAGTTTGCATTGGTGGCTGACTTAGCGAATGTGGATGGAGGCATATCTACATCAAGTTTGGGAATCAGAAGAAGGCTTTATTCGTGGGAGCTAGAGGAATGGAACAATCTTGTGGATTTGCTTAGGAATGTGACCATCAACCCCTTAAGGCCGGATCATCAGGTTTGGGTTAATAATCAGTTGAGCTCTTTCTTTGTTCGCTCGCTATATTCCTGTAGAGAGGCTGAGATGGGTGGACTAAGAAAGGTTTTGGGGAGTGTTTGGAAGAATTGTGCTCCCCCTAAAGCTCAATTTTTGGGGTGGCTGGCGTTTTTAGAGAGAGTAAAGACTGCTGAGTTATTGTTCTCTTGGGGGATCTTGCACGATTTCAATGACTGTCTTTGTCATTTTTGTGGGGATGCATCAGAGTCAGTCAACCACCTTTTTATTCACTACAGATTGGTCTGGTCTATTTAGTGTCGAGTGATCTCATGGTGGAATTTAAAGTGAGTGTGCCAATTTCAATCAAGAGCTTGTTCAATTGGTGGCAAGGTTGGAAGTTTAAAAAAGTTAAGGTGTTGTGGGTTCTGGCCTACTTTGTTGTGCTGTGGTCTGTCTGGATTCTTCGCAACGAACTCATATTCCAAGGGGTTACTCCTAGATGGGATGTTCTGGAGGATATAATCAAATTCCGAATTGCTTGTTGGTTTCGAGCGTGTCGGGCATCAAGGAATTATGCATTTAGTGATATTTTAGTAAACCTCCCATCCCTTATTGAATCTTTGTGAGCTGATCTAGGTAGACTTTTTAGCTTGGTGTGTTAATCTAGGGCTTCTGTCTTTTCTTTGGAGTTGTGTTGAGCTCTTTTCAACACTTTCGGCTATACATTGCTATTTTCGCTTTGTTTTGGTTTGGGTTATGTGGTCTCTTGGCCATTGTCCCATTCCAATCTAGTGCTTATAGCTCCTTATTCCGTCTCTTTTAATTCAATATATTTTCTTTTGCCGATCAAAAAAAAAAAAGTCATAAATCTCTAGCTGATTCCAATTGTGGGTTTTTAGGATAAGACATATGATCACGAAATTGATTCAGTAGTCAAATGGGGATTAAAATTTAGAGTCCATACCTCATTCCAATTGTGGATTATTAGGTCTAGTAACTATTCTCCAAACTTCAATTAGAAAAAGGAATGATAAACTAAAAATTAGACCCTAAAAAAAAAGAACGGGCATCCTATCCTTTGCTATTTTGAATAATAAGGCTCCTTGATAACGTGGTATATATCTAGATGCCAACCCACCTGCAATCATGATCGTTTTGATGCTGAAAATCCACAGAACACTACTACAAAAATCGATAAAGATCTCGGTCATTTGGTGTGGTCTTTCACTTTTAATCTCGCATTCAAAACTGTGATCTATCAAGGTGTAACCAAAAGTCCATCTCTTTTAATCATGGGATAAAACCGTGATTAAAACTCATTAAAACTGTGACTACAAAGGTAAAAATCATGATCTTTAACTTATTACCATCTCAGTTTTTGCCTAAGAACGTGACTATTTAACAAGAAACAATCTCGGTTTTCAGTAAAATCATGATCTTTTAATATTATAACATCTCGGTTTTAAACCGAGACTCAATATTATTTTTTTAATCTTGGTTCATACAAAAAGACTGTGTGATCTTTATTAGATCCTTATTTTTGTTATTCCTCCACATGCACGCTTTTGCTGGGAATCGAATCTGAGCAACCTCCTTGATTGCCATGACACCTTACCACCAAGCCACTTCACATTTCCTTCACAACATAGAGCACTATATTTATATATAAGCTGTTTTCCTCCTTATGTCATCTATATCCATTACGATTCCCACTTTGCACTTATTATACCTTTGCAATATCTCAAACTTATTTGAGCAAAGTTTAACTTTTTGCAAATTAGACATGTTTATCTTTTGAATTCTCTAAATTTGAGAGAATTTTTTTATTTGAGATTCAACATTCATGGAAGTGGATCCATCAAGGAAGTACCAATATGCATGACGCCCATCACTTTTTTTTTTCACCCTCCATCCAGTAAAGTTAGTCACTTACGGAATTACATACAATTTTCAAGCTTAAAAAAAATGTACTTACCAAAATATTTTTCTCAGCAATCACGATTTTTTTCAAACCGAAATGTATTTTTTTATATACAATCTCAGTTTTTAGAAAGCGAGATTGTAGACACCCCGATTTTGACCCGAGAAACTTATCAAGCATTCCCAATGATGGAAATACCCGATAAGAGCACGCGAGGCTTGATTGAGTACTTGAGGCCCACCAAGACACCTCCAAAACCTCTTCAAAATAAATCCAAGCTTGCACCACATTCTAGTATATTCAAAACCCTTTTTATTGATATATAATACGTCCCAATCAATTTTGAAATGAGGGAGATGTGCGCGTTTCACTAAAATGACTTGTTTTTCCAACCTTCTGAGTGTAAAATGGTCATAGATTTTGATGTACAAATCATCTTGGGTTCAAACTACTTGGGTTAGAAAGTAGACTCAATTACCTTTCTAACACTTCAAACCATGCACAAAACGGAGTTCGGTAGCACCCGGAGTAGCCCCACGAAGTTTGGAATGTTGTGTAGTCTCCAAGTCCAGACGCCTGGACCCCCAATTCTAGGCGCCCAGACTCAGTCCAGGTGCTTGGATTACCGATTCCAGGTACTTGAATTCACTCCAGATACTTGTGTTCTAAGGTGAAATGGGCGGGGAATGAGTGTGTTGGAGGATTGTTTGACAGAGATATTTGTGAGAGAGTGGGGGGGAGATGCTGCCCCTTTAACCTTCACCCATAAGAGGTCTAAGTGGCCTTTTTTTTTTTTTACCTTTCTTAGCCTATGACACCCACCCCACTCCTCGATTTTGGAGAAGGATCAACACTCCTCCACTCCTTTACTGTTACCCTACTGAATTCATTCCAGAAATCCCATCCTCAGCCATCCCCTTCTCTGTTTTATCTTCTACAAGCCTTAAAACTCACTTTCCCTCTTACTTTAACCCTTAATTACCTTATTCCCAAGGTTAAATCCACCTAGCACCATCTACAATCAGTGTACAAAGCTCCAGAAAATAGAATTCAATACCTAGTAATTGACCCATATCCAACATCCAAGTCCATCAATCAAGCTTCCAAGGTAGATTTTATCTACCATAATGTTCAAATAGGGTGCTGAGGGACACCACCCAGTCTTCATTGGTCTTTAATACCAAAGGGAGACTTGGGAAGGTTGGAAAAATCATGATAGATTAAAGTAAAACACACCCACAATTAGTGTGGGCACCCATACTCATCAAGTATGGGTGCCTGGATTCTTACTCCCTCCTGCGTTTTTTGATTTCCACATGTTCTCATCAGATCATTTAGGCTATTTGCATGACACTTGAAGTCATTAATCATGGTGTAGAGGTATGATGCATATTTAAAAATTCATTTTTGAGTCATTTGTGAGATAGAAATCAAGTTCAGAAGGAGTTTATGAGTCATCCATGGATTGCATGATGTTTATTGATAATAACAAGCATAATCAGAAGCATCGTAGTAGATGTGGTTGGAAATCAGATTGGTGTACTCCATTTCATATCAAAGTTGTAGATTTCATGTTCAAAGCATTCTTTAGGTCTGTTTTTGAAAGTTAATCAGAGTCAAAAAGTCACAGAGTATCATATTAGGTTTGGAAGATTGCATATTATGAGTAAAAAATGCTAATTATTCTAAGGTCCGAACTGTGGGAAAAATCATTCTGCAAAGCATTCCAGGCACCTAGACTTCATCATTCTAGGCGCCCACTCTCATTCCAGGCGCTTGGATTACCCAATTCCAAGTGCCCATATTGATCCCAGGTGCCTGGATTACCCTATTCTAGGTGCTCATATTAATCCAGGTGCCTAGATTACCCTATTCCAGATGCGTGGATTACCCTATTCCAGGTGCCCATATTAATCCCAGGTGCCCATATTGATCCTAGGTGCCTGGATTACCCTATTCCATGTGCCCATATTGATTCCAGGTGCTTGGATTACCCTATTTCAGATGCCCATATTGGCTCCAAGTGCCTAGACTTGCTTAGTGCGGGTGCCCAATTTACAGTCGTGTAAGAACCCCGTATAAAATATATATATATATATATATATATATATATATACACTTTTTGGAGAAGTTTCGATTTAGCCGATAAAAAGTCCCGGTAATTGTTCCTTGGATTTTTCTAATCACAATGGTATAATTGGAAGTTATTTTTGAGTAAGACAAAGTCATCTTTCGCACAATAGATTATAAACAAATATGTCATTTTACGTCACGTGAAAGTTTGATGGTCTTTAGAAAGCGTGGGTGTGTGTGTGCGTAACAAAATGAAAATTGGAAAACGGACTTTGTTGTGAAAGTTTTAATAAAATGTTTGGGATAATGAGGTGTTTTTAAACCAATACCATCATTGGTAAATTTTTTGATAAAGGCATGTGGGGCCTATAGAACCCGGCAAAGGGATTAAATCCCTAGTACTAAATAAACATGATGGTTTTTCTTCAATGAAAGAAATGAGAAATGAAGTTTTTGACTATCCTTAAAGTTTTGACGAAACTCAGAATGCAAACTTGATTTTGACTTGTGTGATGAACTTGAGTGATTGGGTGAAATGAAATGGATATTTGGGTTATATTTTGGACACTTAGAAAGGACTTTTGAAACATGAGTTGTGGGTGGATACTTGGAGATCACTCGTCTACGTTGAAACTTTCTAAATTCTTCCTCCATGACTTGGATATTTGGACTCACACATGACTATTCATTTGACATATCTTACCCCCCATGTGCATGCATCATGTTCAAATACCTAACATTAATAGAATAGCTCTCCTACGAGCAAGTGTGCTCACCCAATCATTTTCAGGTACCCAGCTTTGATCATGCATGGTTTGGATGATGAGCATACACGGCATGGAGTTATTTTATTCATCTTTTACGCATTAAACTTTCTTTTGGGGAGATGTTAATGTAACTCTAATTTCTTTTATCATCTTTCGACTTTGGATTTGTAATAACTTATGGGATATTATTTCGACTTCACCTTGGGGGCAAGGGTGCTCAAACATTATTTTTTTTGTTTGACTTCACCTTTGGAGAAGGGTGCCCAAATATTTGAATCACAGGATGTTATTTGACTTCACCTATGGGGCAAGAATGCCCAAACTTTTGACGCCAATGGGCTAATGATATCTTTTAATTTATGGAAATTTTACCACTTCACTTATTTGTTGTTGAAATTCTTTTATTTTTGTTTGGGTGAAAATGAGAGCGTGACAGTCCGGGTGCAATTTGTGCAGTGTTTGTGAGTCTGTTTTGGGCTCTTTCTACACTGTTTAGACTTATTTCAGTAATGATTAGTTTATTGTGCATATTCATTACTTATTCAATCCACATGACACAAGTATCCATGTATTCCATCTTGATGTTATGACATGCATTTACGTGCTCTCGTATGAATTTGTGATTAAAGTCCGTTCAAATGACATTTTTAAAATCCCCTAAGCATTTAGCAGAGACTGGTGAAAATACCGGGCGAGAAGGGTGCTTTAAATTCCTTCCCCTCTCGTAACCTAGCTCCTGGACTCAAGAAATCTCATTTTGAAAGACCAGTAAAGCATTTTCTACTCCAAGGGCAAAAGAGTCATTTTGTAACTGGTTTCTCGGATACGGTCCTCAAACTCGAGTGGCAACTCCTATTAATCAATCAAAACCATTTTCATAAACTATTTTTGTAAAATTCAGCAGGGTGTCCACAGAGATCTATTCTCTAAGTTACAATCTTAGTTTTTAGATTACTGATAGTAAAAAATCTTTCCACCTCATTTTTTCAGTATAATTGAGATTAAAAATATAGAATATATTTTTTACCACGGTTTTCAAAAAGTTGAGATTTTGGGAGTGCGATCTGTATGCAATTTTGTAGTAGTGGAAGGAGAGTGGGGTGGATGTAATTGTGTCCATTAACCTAACTGTTAAGAGGTTACTGGGTATGACCAATATGCAAACAAAGGAATGTTCTTATAGTTATGAACCAATGTGGGATAGCTAGACAGTATAACACATTAACAATAAGTTAAGAGGGTATGGGATTATATTATGAACATTATGTTATAAGACTTGGTGGTGAAAAAAGTTGAGTCTTAATTTGCACCGTCATTGTTGTGATCTTTTGGGGAGTTAGTTATGAACCAAAGTAGTGTAGTAATGGAAGGGTGTACAATATGCACTTTTTGGAATGTGTAAAGTAGTCTTACCAAAAAGAGCTAAAAATTTAATACAAAATTCCATTTCAGGGCAACATGCTTGAAGGATGTTGAAGCAAAAAGACATGATACGAACAAAGTTTGCCACATTACCTCTAAAATGTCTCCAATGTTGACAATGAAAGCACCAGGAAGTGGTATAACAGGAATCCACATTCCATCTTTCTTTATTTGTAAGCCTTCCATTTCATTGACTTGAAGGAGGATGGTGAGGCCGGCGCCATCAGAGTGAGGGGACAGACCAATGGCTAGCTCTGGTTGCGGGCATGGAGGGTAGTAGTTCATCCTCATCGATTGCATCCCGTCCTCAAATAGATTCGTCATGTCTTCATCCTTCATTTGTAGTGCCTTCGCCATGAGGTTAAGTATCTTCATGGCAACTATTTTTAGTTCCAGGGAATATGCTTCTATGGTATCTCTGCATGGGAGGAAAGGGTCTTTACTAAAACTAGGAGCTTTTAAATTCAGTTGTAAGAACCCTTGCATATATAATGATACAGAACTCCAACACACAATTGATCCTAATATGTACTTGACATTCACTCAATTTAGAAAAATGGGCTATGTGCACATTATCCGCTATCTAATTAATGGACCATGGAATGTTCGTTGGTAACACTACTTGTAGTTAACTAGGTACTGAATCCAAAATTAGTTAATCAGTTCCTACTGAGGAGTTAATATCAATACAGTCATCGATATCAGTATTCACTACTTAGAAGTTGTTGTTTACTTTTAGAGAGAGAGAGTTGATCAGCTGAGGGAGAGAGGGAGATTGGGAAATAGATGAGGTTTTCTGAGATGAATTGGGAGGGTGACCACGTAAAAAGGTCAGCCCAATCAAGCTTCTGCTCCTCAGATACAACAAAAGCTTGTCAAAATCCCTCTAGATCTCTTGGTTCTTGCCAAAGCTTCTTTTTCTCTTCCATTGGCAATTTGAAAAATTCTTGAATCTCTAACTTTACTTTCTCCACCAACGAAGAGCTCACTCCATGGTGTATCAACTGTAATAAATAAAGAATTCTCTGAATCTGATGAAGAAATTGAGATGTGTTTCCATGGATTCTCGAATAAAAAATGTAAAGAAAAAGATACAAAAATACAGAGAGAGAAAGAAGAACAAATAAGTGTATTGAATCTAATTTTCTTTTGTTGTATCCCACAAGTACTGTACACCTTTCTTTTATACTATATTAGTCATGAGGACAGCTCATGCTGAGATGGCACCACTACTGGAAGTAACTACCACTACTTAGGCAATAACAGAAAAACAAACACTAATACAACTGAAATTAGTTATTAGCTAATGAGCTAGTCTAACATCCCCTCGAAACTGATGGGGGCCGGAAGCCACAAGTAGTTTGGTAGTCAAGAATTGAAAACGAGCCACAGACAAAGGCTTTGTAAACAATTCTGCAATTTGATCATGGGTGCCAATATGCTAAATGAGAATGTGTTTGGATAAAACTTTTTCTCTGATAAAATGATAGTCAACCTCAATATGTTTTGTATGAGCATGAAAAATGGGATTGGAGGCTAGGGCAATTGCTGAACGGTTGTTGCAAAAAATCATAGGAGTAGCAGACAAAGTAACCCAAAGATCTTTCAACAATTGTATCAGAGAATTCTTTGTGGTATCAGAGCGTTATTGATCTCTGTCTCTCTTCTGATCCTATTCATCTCAAAAAGCACTCTTTCAAAACCCTAATTTCTTCAATTTTCTACTATAATGGCAAATTCTGCGAATGAAGCATCATTTTCTGATATTACAATCGTAAGATTGAATCTACCAGCTTCACTGGTTTTTTCCATCTCAAATATTCATTCATTCATCACAATCAAGCTGGATTCGATAAATTATGTTCTTTGGCGATCATAACTTCAGAATGCGTTGAAAGCGAACAATTTTATGGCTTATGTAGATGGCTCTCTTCCATGTCTAGTTGCAGAAGTTACAGATACAAGTGCGATTACTATTACTACGCCTGATCCAAAACTATGGAAGGTAATTGACAGTCAACTTCTCTCGTGTATCTCTATTACCATATCACCTTCTACGCTACCATTAATCCTAGGGCTTGAACATGCATTAGATGTCTGGTCAGTTTTGGGAAATAGATTTAATTCCTTGTCAAAGGTTCACACTAATGATCTAAAGCGGCAGTTGTTTGATCTAACTATGACATCCACTGTGACAAAGTACGTTGATTTGGTGAAAGAGATATCCTATAAGCTTGCTGCTGCAGGATCACCTATGTCTAAAGAGGATTTGATTTTTCATACATTACATGGTTTGCCTTCAGAGTTTGATTCCTTACAATTTGGTCTTAGAACTCGAAAAGGAGATCTTACGTTTGAAGAGTTGGTTACAATGCTTAATGCTGAGAAAACACACCTTAACAGATCATCAAAATCGAAGGCACCTTTGGATCAAGCATCTGTGTTTGTAGCTACACAAAAATCATTGCCTTTTGCGTCCGGAGAATTGTCACAAACCTATGTTCCCCAACCAGTTCCACAAGTGTATGCTGCTCCACAACAAGCCCAACCATCTAAATCTATCACATCTGTTCCTTAACAATAAATGTATCATCCTCAGCCTCAATTTCAGTACCAAAATCAGAATCAGTCTTTCAATCAGAATAGATTTGTTAACAACTTCAAACCCAAAGGATCTAAAGGACAACACTTTAATTCCTCTCAAAGATCTCCTTGCCAGATCTGTAACCGCTCTAATCATGTGGCCAAGGATTGCTATTACAGAGCAAATTTGCAGTATGAGCCTCCTTCCTACCGACGAAATTTTCAGTCTCAGAATTATATTGGTTCACAGGGATTTGGCAACAGCTCACCACAATCTTTTATATCACAATCCTCATCTTCATACATGCAATCTTTTCAGGCTTCACCCGAAGCACATATGATGATTGTCCCTCCAAATACTCAGTACCAAGGTACTAGCAATTCACAAATGCCTCAATGTTTTTCATCTGTTTCTACACCATCATATACAGCTTCAGGACTTTTAACCTACCCCTCAGTTTCCCTCACAACTGTCTTATTCTTCTCCATATACATCACCCAATTTACCTCCTTAGCATTCTTCTCCACATACATCGCCCAATTTACCTCCTCAATATTCTTCATCTCATGCACCATTAGAGACTTGGTATTTTGACAGTGGTGCTACCAATCATGTCACCAATGAATTGTCTCATTTGACTATGCAACAACCATACACTGGTACATCTGGAGTTATGGTGGGTAATGGATGCTCCTTGCCTGTAACTCATTCTGGTAAGAGGTTCATAGCTACTCCTTCAATTACATTTTCTTTAACCAATATTCTTCATGTCCCTTCTATCACACATAATCTTCTTTCTGTTTATCACTTTGCTCATGATAATAATTGTAGCCTTACCTTTGATGATCTTGGCTTTGTCATTCAGGACAAAGTGACCAACCAAGTGCTTCATCGAGGCCCTTGTCTCCAAGGTTTGTACACATTTCTACCCTCTTCTGAAGCTATTGCTCCTCATATTCTCTTGAGTCATGCTGCTCCTGCTGAGGTGTGGCACAACAGACTTGGTCACCCTAGTTTACCTCTGTTTACTCATCTTGTTAATCAGTTTAAACTTCTTGTTAATAAAAGCTGTGATGTTAGTTGTGTTTCTTGTAATGTGTCCAAGAGTTTTAAACTCAGCTTTCCTTTGAACAAAAGGCAGTTTGTCCTTTTGATTTGCTTCATTTGGATGTTTGGGGACCTGCCCCTATACATTCTGCTAGAGGTTACAAGTATTATCTTCTTGTTTTGGATGATTACTCCAGGTATCTTTGGATTTTTCCTTTACATTACAAGTTAGAAGTTAAAACCACTATTGCACAGTTTCTAACCTTTGTTCAAACTCAGTTTAATACCACTGTTAAAACATTGAGGACAGATAATGGGGATGAATTCATTAACTCTTATGTAGCTAAACTTTTTCTTGACCTTGGCCTTCTTCGTCAGACTTCTTGTCCTCACACCCCTGAGCAAAATGGCAGAGCTGAATGTCAACATAGACATATTATTGAAACCACTCTCACTCTTCTTCAATAGGTTCACATGCCTGTTAATTTTTGGTTAGAGGCTTTACTCACATCTGTTTATCATCAATAGATTACCCCACTCAGCCATTGGTTTTCAAGTTCCTTATCAAGTTCTCTTTCATAAACTCCCTGATTATACTTCCCTGAAACCTTTTGGGTGTTTGTGTTATCCATGGCTAAAACCATATGGGCATACCAAATTTGATTATAAATCCTTACATTGTGTTTTTCTTGGTTATTGTGCTTCCACCAAAGGATATAGATGTTTTCATCCTCCTACTAATAAGGTGCATATCTCTCGTCATGTCAAGTTTATAGAAACTGAATTTCATTTTTCTTCCATGTTCTCATCTTTGTCTTCTCCTGATATGCAGTCTTCCTTTACATTTCTCAAACTGTCTTCTATCCCTATTGTTGTTTTTTATTCTGTTACTTTTTCTGTACCTGCTGTTCCTATGGATGTTCTTGTCCCTAGTCCTTCTTCTTCTAGTTCTCATAGTTCATCTAAATCTGTTCCATCAATTCCTGTTCCTGTTTCTTTTGTCCCTTCTTCCACCTCCACTAATTTTGTTCCACCTGTTTGTACTTCTGTTTCTACACATCATATGCTTACTAGATCCAAGTTAGGAATTTCTAAACCCAAAATTCCTTTATCCCTCACGGTAGCTCATGTCCCTATTGAGCCTAAATCATTTTCTAACGCTGTTAAACAAGGGGTCTGGAAACAGGCTATGGATGAGGAATATGGCACTTTACTTAAACAAGGCACATGGTCTTTAGTGATTCCTCCTTTTCAAGCTAATATTATAGGGTGTCACTGGATTTATAAACTCAAGAAACATTCAAATGGTACTATTGCTCAAATACCATAAAGAATTCTTTGAATCTGATGAAGAAATTGAGATGTGTATCCATGGATTCTCGAATCAGAAATGTAAAGAAAAAGATACCAAAAATACAGAGAGAGAAAGAAGAAACAAGAAGTGTATTGAATCTGATTTTCTTTTGTTGTATCCCACAAGTACTATTCATCTTTCTTCTATACTATATCAGTCATGGGGACAGCTCATGATGAGATGGCACCACTACTGGAACTAACTACCACTACTTAGGCAATAACAGAAAAACAAACACTAATACAACTGAAATTAGTTATTAGCCAATGAGCTTACAACCGAAATTAGTTATTAGCTAATGAGCTAGTCTAACAATAAATTGTTTTTACATCTTTTAGTAACATAGTTTGCGTAATGACTAGGCGTAATGTCAAATAGGAATAGTGATGTTATGTCACAGTACTGTTCGCTCTACCAGAAATCTCTCATTTTGATGGTATTGTCGAGTGGGTACAAACAAAGCAAACCAATATTGTATCAATGGATGTGTAGGCCCAACTTCGGGGTCCCACATACTATTCATTATTTTTAAAATATTTGTTGAGTAGTTTTACTAAAAAAATCACCTAAATTGGATAATTGTAGGTGTTTCATCCTGCCTACCTTTTTTTTTTCTTTTTTTGATTTTTTTTTTTCGGGGTGGGGGGGAAGAGGTGTGAGAAAAGTTCATCAGCGATCAGACTTTTAAAGGATAAGTACAAAATGTATTGGAATGCTAAAATTGTCATTTATCTTTCAATCACCATGCTTACTTCATCTATTAGGGGTGAGTATGGACCGGATTAGTTCGGTTTTATAGCAAACCAAGGACCAAACCAATCTATAAAATTATTAAAACCAAACCAATCCATAAAATTCTTAAAACCAAACCAATCCAAACCACTAAAATGTGGATCGGTTTCAATTTTGAACCACGGTTCGCTTGAAATTTAGATATCTATCTTTATAATCTATTTAAATTAACTAAAATTGTAGCTAGGGAAAAAGTAAACCAAAATTTATAGTGTTAAAACCAATTCTATTAGTAATATGTATAAAATATAGCAAAAAGAGAACTATTTAGATAGAAGGGCAGTGGCTAGCAAAGAGGACTTATTCTTGTCTTAGGAAGGGAGGAAGAGAAAGAGGAATGCAATTTGGGTTAGCTCTATATGAATTAGAATAGTGTTTTCCTATAGAAAATTAAAGAAATTTGTCCTGATCGACTGGGATTGAATACAACGGTGGAATAGAATAATAATAATAATAATAATAATATATTAGAAAAGAAAAGGGAAATTACCATCTAACCCAAATTGCATGTAGTCTGGGTTGTGGATGGGAACAAAGATTTGTTGTGGTCGGCTGATCTGTGTTTGTCCTAATCTATGGGATTCGATCTGAAAAATGTTTGCCCTAATTTATGGGTTTCGATTGAGAAGTGTTTGCTCTAATTTTTGGGTAGTTGATTGACTATTGCTTAGCCTATTTTTATTTGGTGTGTCGAAATTACTTATGTATATACGTATAGACAAATAAACATATACACATAAATACAGTTCGGATCGGGTTAGAACCAAGACGGTTAATATAAATCCACAAACCAAACCATTGAGCACGATATATAATTTGCTTAAACCGAAACCAAACCATATTACTAAAAAACCAAACCAAATTATTTGGTTTGGATTGGTTTATACTGGATTCGCGGTTTGATGGTTTTTTTGCTCACCCCTATCATCTCCATTTACTAATAGTCTTTTGCGGAGACTTCAACTAAATAAGGAACATAATCATTGCATTTTTTTAAATATGTTTTTCTCATATTACCTTTTAATCATTATTTTTTTCTTACTTTTTTAGTACTACTAATTTAAATATGCAAGTTTACCAAACCAAATTCATTATCTACTAGTCATTTAGTTTTGAAACGGGACAGTTATTTTAGGACAACAAAAGATGTTAATTGGAACTAATGGAAATGAAGAGAGTGATGGGTGATTGATACGTAAGAGTTGAGACTGTCATTTGGGGGTTTCTTCGACCTGATACAATTGATTGCTAATTTGCCCCCATTTTTTTTTTTTTTCAGTCATACGATTCCTACCCTTCTCACTTACCAAACAGTAGCACTATATGCCCATAAAATGCATTCAGAAATTATCCAGAATTTAAAATCAGTGGCTCACTTATCTCAATCATTTCAACTTTCACGACTACTTACATTTTATAGTTTGCAGTAAAATTTTTGATCTTACAAAATACTTCTAAATTCCCACAACTTACTTCACTAATATAAAGTATAATACTAGTCTTTAAGACCAATTGTTAACTAAAACTACACATATATATCTGCGGATATCTCCCTTATAATTAATCTCTTGTTTAATTACAGTATTTATTTAGATTAACGAATAGAAAAAAATTCAGGCCCTTGCCCCTATATCAGATATGTGTAGGTACCTGAAAGAATCCCCAGTTTTTGCAAGCATGGTGAAGCTTCTCCAGCTCTGAATTGTTCTCGTCTCCACAAAGTAGGCTATGCAAGTTGATAACTGGAACCTGTGGTAAAGAATCCCTAAATGGTAGAGGAGGGTGTTGATCAGAACGGACATACCTTGGTGGTAAAGTGGTGAGAGGCTCCTTTGCCACCAGCTCCTGGACATTGGGCACCTGTAGTGAACCCCCTAGCCTTGTAATAATTGGGTCCATGAATGGCAGCTTGGAAAGATGCTCTCTCTCTCTCTCTCTCTCTCTCTCTCTCTCTCTCTCTCTGTGTTATTTATAACCGTGTTTTACCAAGTTTCATCCACTATATATTTATTTGCAGGAGTGATACATATCCAAAAACTTTAACTAGGAATTACCCAGAAAATTTAAATGAGTATTACAACTCTCTGGGTAATTTATACGTAGAGATTCTCGGCACTAAACATTTCCCTTGGATTGTACGTTAAGGAAGAAGATCCTTTCTAATCGACTAGGAAAAGAAAACTGGCCGGACTGGTGTATTTTGGTCCTTTTCAACTCTTTTGACCCACTTTAATATGTAGCGGTAATATAAACCATTCATTTGTTAAAGTTATGGGGAATTTGAACCGCCAAGTTAATCAAATGTTGATAAGATAATGATGGGAACACATCAACAGATTATGTTAAATGATTGGATATTGATTTTCAGTGAACTTTTTCTTAAGATAAACGTATGGTAAATCATTCATTTTGGTAAAGTGATAGGGAATTTGAACCACCAAGTTAATCAGATGTTGATAAGGTAATGATGGGAACAGATCAACAGATTATGTTAAATAATTGGATATTGATTTTCAGTGAACTTTTTCTTAAGATAAACGTATGGTAAATCATTCATTTTGTTAAAGTGATAGGGAATTTGAACCACCAATTTAATCAGATGTTGATAAGGTAATGATGGGAACAGATTATGTGAAATAATTAGATATTGGTTTTAAGTGAACTTTTTCTCCTAGTTTTCCAAAAAAATTAGCAACTCAGTTGCTAAAATCGTGTTGATTTTAGCGAATGAGTTCACTAGGTGTTAAAATCATGGTACTTCAAATTTAAAAAATTAAGTGTTTCCTTGTATTATTTTTTGAATTTTTCACACTGAATTAAAGTACACGAGGAGTAATTTAGTTTGCTTCGAAAAAAATCGAAAAATGATACATGGAACCACTTCATTTTTTGATTTGAGATATCATGATTTTAGCACCTTGTGAACTCATATGCTAAAATTAACATGATTTTAGCAACTGGATTGCTAAAATATTTTGGAAAACTGGGTAAGATAAACGTATGGTGGAATTTTTTTTAATTATCCGTATCAGATCTACATTTTCGCATGGTTTAATTTCTCAACAAGCTTTCGAAATAAAGGTTCCAATTATTTATACCTATATAACTATATGAAACAGTTTTTGTCTCAGTCTTATTTTTTGTCCCACTCATCAAATTGCATTTTATTCCTTTTTTTGCAAGCTCACTCCCTCTCTCTTTCTAACATTTTCCTTCACTGGCCAACCACACCCCAAATTTCAAACAATATTCTCTCTCTCCCCGCTTTTCAAAATTCAACCACATTCGCTCTCACTACCTTCTCTCCTTCCCCCTCTATGAAATTTGAAGGATCATAAAGAATGGGCAAGGGTACCCTTATCGAGTTTATTTTATATTATTTCTTTTTGCGATCAAAAAATAAAGAATGGGCACAGATATAGGCACGTGAGTTGATTGATCAAGATGTACCTTTAGGCTCGGACATGCACTAGTTAAAGTACGTTGGAAAACGCCCGACAAGGAAAAATTGGACTGTCCAAGGTTTTTTCCCAACTGGAGAGGAGACAACTGGATCCAATTATTCGCCTAGCTAGAGGGTGAGAATTTTGGCAGGTGAGAAAACCTTTGGTAAAGAATATCCACGTATGATGGATCACCGTCAAACATATCTCCATAGATTAGTCAAAATCAAAGTACAATTTCCAAGTTTACGAGTCTATGTATCTCTCATCATAGGGTCCTAGACCCCAGTAGCATAGTTCCAACAACAAATAAAATTATTACATATATTGAGTTGTCAAAAGGTTTAAAGAAATAGAAGTTACAAAATCATCTCCCAAAAATACAGTAGACTATGGAGAGGATGAAATAACTTCATGCAAAGTGAGCTTCATGCTATGCATCCACACGCCAAGCATCTCAATCACATGCCTTGCCGAGTACCTGGGAAAGATAGGGTGAGCTCACTAGCTCGTAGGAAACATTTCTACCAACACTAAGGGTATAGAGGATGAAATATGCGCATGAGTGAATGAGCTAAGATGGACCAAGGTAAAGCAATTCGATGACAAGATGTCTAGGAGATACCTCAAAGATCTAGTGAAACCAAAATATTCATAAGTTTCCTCATAACCATTACATTTCATGCCGTGGGTTCATTCCCCTCAAAACATAGTCATTCACACAAACCTTTCATTTCTCAATTCTTCACAAAAACCCAAAACAACTAAAATAACTCAAGTATCTTTTACATTTATCATATGCATCTTACACCTTTTAATCATTCATTTATTCTCCGGGCATGCCATATAGGCCCCGTGTCACTCCGGGCATACCCTTTCGGGCCCCGTGTCACTCCGGGCATACCCTTTCGGGCCCTGTGTCAAGCATTTCACATTTACATTTCCACTTGTCAATTAATAAGTTCAACTTAGTGTCCAAGTCCATTTCACGTATTCATCCTTGTTCAAAAACTCAAAACGTGTCGGTGATAGTCAAACTAGCACGAGTCCAAGCGCGTGAGAAACCAAGACAGCCAAGACAAAGCATAAATGTACCAAGATAGGTTACCGAGGCTTTAAAGGTCAATTAGAGAGGTTTTGAAAGGACCAATGAGGGCCCGGAGTAATGAAACATGAAAACGGAGTTATAAACTTCGAGAAAATACGACACACTGATAGTTAAAAGGACATTTCTCTCAAAATACAAAGGATATGAATATGAAACCAATTGGGTTTGAAATTAGACTCGTAGAGCTTTCCAACGGTTCAAGAATCACCTAAATCGGAGTTCGGACGAAGCCGGGGCGTGCCCGCGAAATTGGAAAAAAAATCTGTCTGGACAAAGGAATCTGGATCGATCCACTTTTGGAGTGGATCGATCCACTCTAGGGAAAACAGCGAGCAGACCATTCTGGATCGATCCACTCTTGAGTGGATCGATCCACTCAAGGAAAAATCAGTGAAGAAGCCATTACGGATCGATCCATCTGTTGAGAGGGATCGATCCACTCTAGGAAATCGGAGAAACGTGACGATTACGGATCGATCCAAGCAAGGAGTGGATCGATCCACTCTAGTAAAATTCAAGAACAAACCATTCCGGATCGATCCACTGTTGAGAGTGGATCGATCCACCTGGGTTCGGGTGAAAAATTACAACTTTGCTCAAATGGATGGGGGCTTCATTCCAAGTCCAAATTGGGGTTCCAAAACACAACTAATCAAGAGAGAAGGACACATCAACAATCAATTCATGGGTTGATCAACTAAACATACAAAACCCAAACTCAATCAAAAACCAAGCTCACTTCCATGGTGAAAACAAGTTTTAACAAGAATTTTGGGAACATTAACACCAACAATGCCATTATTCAGCCAATATACACTTAGAGGAGGTAGAAAATTGTTCCCTACCTCAAAGGTTTAGCTCCAAGGATGAGAGAGTGAAATCCCTATCTTTTGTTCTTGGATTCCAACCAAAATGCACCTCCTCCAAGCAAAACCAAATGTACCCGGACTCCAAATTGCGCGTAGATGATGAATATTTGGTTGGGTGTTGAAGTATTTGAGTGTGGAGGGTGGATTTGGTGAAGAGTTTTTGAAGAAAGCTTGAGAGGAGGAGAGGAGGAGAAGACGTCTGATTTTTTTTGAGAGAGGGAGAAGTGTATTTTCTTACCAAAATCAGCCACACAACACATTTATATACACCCATCTTATGCACTTACACCCCTCATGTTCATAATGCATCTCACAAAGACCCCAAATGCAATACTAACTTCACATTGACCCTATATTACTCTATTTTCATTTTCTCACACCTCCCCAACATTACTTCTAGAAAATTATATAAAAACACGGGTCCTTACATTGGGAATTCTCTTAAATCATTTAGGGGTGGTTTAGCCTAAAAGTGGATTAATGGTTTTAGATTTTCGTTTCATTTTTATTCAATTTTTTTTTACATTTATTAGTTTCGCGTCAAGATTTAATGTTTTTTGAATTCCTCTCGACGAGACGAATCTAACAAGTATAAAATTATAGTCAAAACTCAATTTTTTTTGAATAAAGCCGAAATATTTAGATTATTAACAAATGAAAGGCGATCTACTAAGGACTCCCTAAAACATAAATTCCGTGCGGACCTCACAATTTTTCAACTTTCCGGATCAAATTTTGACGATCCGAACCGCTCAATGTTTTTAAAATGCATTTTCCAAGGTCTACGCGAAAAATCTTCAAAACAAAATACCCTGAAGGGCTTGATCGGATCAATTTTTGTTAAAACCGCTATATAGCGATCCGATCAAGCCCTTTTGGGGATTTTTTTTTAAGATTTTCCGCGTAGACCCTTAAAAATGCATTTTAAAAACATTTAACAGTTCGGATCGTCAAAATTTGATCCGGAATGGTGAGGTCCGAACAGAATTATCCTAAGGGAGTCCTTAGTAGATCATTATCCATTAACAAATAATCCAAATATTTCGGCTTTATTCAAAAAAATATTTAGTTTGACCATAATTTTATATTTGTTAGATTTGCCTCGTCGAGAGGAATCCAAAAACCACAAAATCTTAACGCAAAAATAACTATAATCCATTTTTAGGCCAATCTAAAAACTATAATCCATTTTTAGGAAAAAATCAAAAAATCAAGACGAAAGGAAAAAATCAAAAAACTATAATCCATTTTTAGGCCAATCTAGCCCTTAAATAGTGGTAGACTTGTAGCCGTGCATTGTTCCAAGGTTGTTTGTTGCTGCCGAAAAGTCTCGATTTGTGTTCTCCAGATTCTTCCTCTGCCATGTACTTAAAGTGCATGTGAGTGCCGTGTGAAATTGAAATGAAAAGGAGAGTGTGAGTGAGTACGGCAGTGTGTGTAGTGTGTTGCTATGTGCCGTGTGTTAGTGTAACAAAAGAGAGAAAAGAAAGAAAAAGTGTAGCGTGTGTTGAGAGAGAAATTGTGAGAGAATATTGCTGAATGTGGAAGAGATAAAAATACAAGTGTGGACTCGGGTTGAGTATTTTTATCTCATTGTAACCCATTTAATATAATAAAAAGTGTTCTCTCCGATGGAAGTATCCAATTTTAAGGAATCACGTAAAATTGTTTGTATTCTTTATTTCGATTTATTTGTGTGTGTTGGTGTGTTTATTGGATCGATGCATAACAAATTTGACACGGAAATGATGGATAATTGAAGTTCATGTGGATGGTGTATTACCCTTGAAAATCTCTCTACTCACAGTTTTTATTGTGTTGTTTTCCCAAGTTACTGTACACCGAGGCTTGATCAGTTTTATGGGTATCCCAGTAAATCTAGCTCCTAAAAAATGATTCTTAAAGTAGACACGTAAGTAGAAGTGAGCTCCAAGTCTGTATTAAGAATTGCTAATTTAGGAACATGATTCTACAACCAATCAAATTAAGAGAGAAAAAAAAAAAAAAACCAATCTACCGTGAAAGTGGGTGACGATCTTGATCCAGAGAGAGAGTGGGTGGCGGCTTCCGTGACGGCTGCCACCACAATGGATCTGAGCATGGCCATCGGAGTGGGCTGCCTCATTAGATTTGGATGATGGTGTTGATGGTTATGGTCGGTGCTCGTCATAGGATTCTGGATGATCTAGCCTGTCTGAGAGAGAGGGAGAGAGAAGACAATGGTTTTGGGTTACTGGAGTAGAGAGAGAGAGACACTACAACAAATATGACTTTTTATAGCATAATTTCATAGCATTTTTTCAAAAATGCTATAATAGATAAGTAATTATAGCATTTTTTGAAGTTAAATGCAAGAAAAATCTTGGAGCCCTCAAAAATAGCGTTTTATCAAAATAAATATAGCGTTGTCTTCCTAAATATAGCGTTTCCTGGGATTGACAAAGAAATACAGCGTTCCCTTCCAAAATAAATATAGCGTTCTCTCAAAACCCCAATCCCCAGGTGCCAAAAAATTTGTGCGCACTCAATATCCTCCCCCTTCCCCCCAAAAATTTCTTATTTTTTTCACAGCACACCACACCCGCATTCTCTCTCAGACCTCTCATTCTCTCTCTACGACCTCTCAATCGCACACCACACCCGCCAGCATCTTACTCCGTGCGGCACCAAATCGTTGAAGATCGGCCATCTCGAACCTCCTAGCGTGGCATGCAATTCACGTTGAAGATCGGCACCAAATCGTTGAGGTTTGTTCTCATCACTCTCTCTCTCTCTCTCTCTCGCATTCTCCTACTACCTGATTGATGATTCTCTATCAGATTTTATCTTTGTTCGTAGCATGAGTAGAATTAAAGGTATAATCAACCTTTTGCACCATTGAGGCAAAGAGAACGTGAACTGGAGCTAGAGCTGTTTTTCTAGGGCTTCAATTTTGAGTAGGCAATGGCAGGTTTGTCCCTTTCCTCCAGTTCTCCTAATATCTAATCGATTAACCTCTACTTCACTTCTAATTAGTCAATTTCCTTTATTCTTGCCCAAATACAATGCTAGGGTTGTACTCTTGGGATAATCATTTGAGGATTTGCATAATTTATAAATTTAGAGGGTTTGGATTTACTTTATTTCGGGTGTCAGTCTTGTTTCAAAAAAGAGATTGGGCTTTTTTTATTTTATATTTTATTCAAGTTGTTTAGTAAACTGGGTAAAAGCTGTTTCGCTAGTTTCATGAGGTGAATATCCAGCATTTCGCAAAGGTGAAACCCTTAAAGGAAAAATATCACATTTGTGTGGTTAGAGTGGTCTTCTGATTTCAAACGATTTATTGATCCAAGAGCTAACTTGTGGTTAGGCTTATGGTGATGCTAATGACTTGAGCTTATATTGTAGAAAACTAAGAGCAGTTCGGAATGCGTTATTAAGTTACACTCCCCGGTATTGTATAGACAAGGCGAACATTTGAATGCTCCTTTGTTTCATACTACAATTAATGCAACATAAAGCAACAACGACGTAAGAAGTTGCCATTTCATGGAGAAGTTTGGTTAGTTGTACACGATATGAACTCTATTTCTTATTTTTTGTTGACTTCTTTTATTTTGCACCGCCATAATTCTAAATGCTTTATCTTGGAAATGTACCAGAGTGTCATATGGTTAGTGTTTCTTTTTTGCTATAAAAAAGAAAAAGAAAAAGAAAAGGTTCTTAATGTGTTTTTAAGGTTTTGATTAGGTCAGCCTCCAAAGAGGCCATTCCAAGGCTCACGGGTGATTCTTAATGTGTTTTTAAGGTTTTTATCTCACTACCAATGCCTCTTGTTTCCCTATCAGGATGGCCCAGTTGGACCAATTTTCATCTTACACTATATGCCTACACTCCCCAACTTGGAAGCCCAAGTGGAAGATATAGTTGGCAACTTAAGGTTTAATTTTGGTCTTTAACGTTGAGAGAGAGAGAGAGAAACACGTATATGTACTGATTTTTATATGTATTATTACACTTTTTACCTCTTAGTTAATGATATTTATTTTTTATGTTGTTTATAGTTCAAAAATAACCGTTTTTACCCCTTTCAAGTTTAAAAAATTATATTTTGACCCAAAACGTGTCCCGTTCGTGTCCATAACGTGTCCTAACGTGTCTGAAACGTATCCGATGCCAAAAATTAAAATAAAATAACAGGACACTTAATTTAACGTATTGGACATGTATTGGGAGCGTATCCGAGCGTATCTGTGTCCGATACGTCCCCGATACGGATTCGTAAACCCCGGGAGAGTATCCGTGTTTCTTAGCTTGCTGCCGCTATTATGCTCACTGCACTCAGCTACTTGTGGCTGCCATCCCACGGGCAGCGTAGGAAATGGGCGGCCCGCGGTACTACTCTTGCACATGTCATCCACTTCTTTCTTCTTTGCACTACACTTATCTTCTTGGCTACACATACTGTTGTATGTTGATACACCAATTTGTGTTCTGCTGCTACAATTCTGTTAATGCTATTGTACTCACTTTGTTAACCACATCAGATTGTTATTCTTTCTTTGCAATCTCTTGTTTGCATATTTATTCTTCTTTATTGCATTCTCTTTGTATTATTATGAGATCTACTGCTGCTATATTGTTCTCTTGCTATTGTGTTGTGACTGCTGCATACAGCCACTGTTTCTGGGTTATTCAAATTTCAAACGAAACTCTGCTCAAATTTCTAAGAATCAGGCTGACCTTAGGGGGTTGTCCCTAGACTTGCAGAGGTACTGGACCATGCTCCTAAAATGGGCTATTATCACTGTGGGCATACCGTGAGGTCCAATTAGCATTGGTGGTGCTACTTCCAGGATTTAAAGTCAATCATCCCTTGTCTATTTCAGTGTCTATTGCTACATTGCACAGCTTACCTTGTAGTCATGTAGTGTGGTATAATTGGAAAGCTAGGTATATAATCCATCCTTATCCCACTGTGTGGGTTTCACCTATGCCAGCGGGGGGTGTCGTCTGGAATAATTTACTCAATCGAAGTCAACAAAGTTGCAAGTTGAAACTTCTCCGGAATCAAGTTCCTGTTCATAGTGTCAAGTGAAGATTACTTTGGTTCCTTTTTGTGTGTTTCTTTACCCTCTTCATAGATGGCCTAGAAACACTTCACTTAATGTCCTGCTACTGTATTGTGTGTTTTTTTTTTAATTTCCCTTTCATTTAGGATTCCCCATGTTGCCAAGTTTGGCCCTTCCCATTCCGGTTTTGCCGGTTTTGAATTTTATTTTGCTTTTCTTTTTTTTTTTCCTCCTGGGGTATGCCCCTTGTAGGCTGTACGTCCGGTTAGTCTTTTTTCTATTTCAAGCTTATTTACCCAAAAAAAAAAGAAGAAGTGTGCAGGTGTGTTCAATTTGCATGACTGCATGTGCATTGTTGGATTCCTTCCCACCAGAGTTAGCATAATGTGATTCATAACGGGCATCATTGCCTTCACTTTTTGGGGGGATGTTATAATTTGACTTCAAATTTCTTTTGCAGAAAAAACCAGAGTTGAAAAAGGTAGATTCAAGTAAGAAGGCTTTGGAAGATGAACTAACATGCATAGTATGCCTGGAGCAAGTTAACTTGCCATGTTTGCATCAGGTTTCTCTTCTCTTTTTGATCACAAATATTTAGGAGTTTCCCGGTAGTGTGCATTAACATGATGCTTCATATTTTGTAATCTCATGTGACCTGGTGTGATGCAAAGTTTAGTCCTTATTAATGAATTTCCAGATTGTTACTCTTGAAAATTCTTCCCCTCTCCTTTATAAAATTCTTGAAGTACTCATATTAAAAATTGGATTTGACACCTTTTCAAAGCTCTTGTAATTCTTCTAGTTCTAGAGCTTTGGAACTTGATATTTTTGGGTAATTATCTATTTCCTTATCATAGAGCCTGCATTCTGTATAGTTCCCAACTGGTTGGAGTTGGATCCAGTCTACTTTTGCCACACCACATCTTCAAGAATGTAAACTTTGGGAAATATACCAAATGACAAGTGTATACCAAATGACAAATGTGAATCAAACAATGGTTAAAGTTAACAGAATAAACAAATGTAAACATATTAACCAAATTTGCCTAGGAAGATAAGAGACTCGTACCTTCCCTTAATAGTCCCACTGAACCTATAGAAATCAGGGAAGCCTTATAGCCAGGCATATTCTCTTATTTTAGGGGTTGGTCCTGCTTTGGATGTAATGCTGCCTAAACAAAAATCATAGACTGATATCCTTGCCAGCAAGTAGAGAATTGTGAAGCCTAAAAACAATGGAAAGGAAGTACTAAATAGAAACACTAGAAAGGAAGTACTGAATTGTGGAGGGTAGGAAAAGTAACCACGGTAGGCACTGTCGAATCCCACCATAGTCTTGCAAATGGTCTGCACGTATAATTCTATGCTTGTTTAGTACTTTAGTTTGAGAACAAGAATACCTATGAATATGCTAATAAAGAAACAACAAACCTTCTCGATTTCCCATCTCCAAAAGTGAAGATGTAATCTGGCACCTGCACATAAACAGAGGACATTTTTTTTTTATTGTTAGGTCAATAAATCCACACAAAACTATTTTTATCATGACTTTTATCTTAAGTGGGGAAAAGCTCCTACAAACTACTTCAGAAAGAATTTCATGACAGAAAATAACAACATAGTAAGTTTTGGAGTCTTTGGAGGTGTGGTCCACGATAGAGCATGTTGCAAGTCACTTGAGCGAAAACCATTTCACTGCAATGAATAGTAAGTTAGACCTCTCAGCTTTTGTTGTCATAGATGAGATTCTGAAGTTGCTCTAGCAAGTTCAAAGTCACTTTGAGCGAGCTGGTTTTTGCTCCAAATAAATATCAATCTCAATTCTTAGCAGTTTCCTCAGTTTCACTTTTCTTAAAAACTAGCTCAAGCGGCTTTGGTCTCACTCAAGCTAAATTGGTCGGGATCTAAACTTACATGATTTGTACTTCATTCCCACCTACCTAAGTCGGAGAGCCGTATACTAGAGATTCAGAAACCTAAACTTTGTTTCTAGAAGCCCCAGAACTGTCACTAGTTGAATCAGTTAATAATTTAGGCTAATAAGTGTTTGGCTTCAACATTGCAACCTTTCATAACAAAAGACATTGGTCTTTAATTTGAAAAGACGATGAGCGTCATTTTTAAAGGGACACCAAGAGTTCTATACAAACAGAACTCTTGTAGCTTATGACTCATTCATTAATTCTGATCTCCAATTTCTATACCTGTAACTTGCTTTGTGTCGCTCTTTCTTTCTCTCCCGTTATACTACTAGTAATTTCCATATAATTATGGGCATTTGAAACATACTTGGCACTCATCTGCTACAACTATGAATTGTGTATCAGACTAGCGTCAACATTCCGAGTCACATCTTGGAGTTGTAAATGTCCAGTTAAAAATTCACAGATTGAGGCACATGTGGCTTTGGGACACTGTTATGGTGCCTAGTGCCTCTTTTCCTTTTGTCCACACTTTCCTTAATTGGAAAGAGCATGGACTCGTTCATCCAATGCATTTTCGGAACTCCAAATAAGCAAAGTTTTGGCTTAAAGTAAGTTCACCTCTCTGGGGGAAATAAGCTAAAAAAACCATAAGAATCATAATCCATCACTAATACAAAACACAATTTAGTCAGCTTATAGAATTAGACGCTAACACATATGCAATAGCTCTTGCTTGCCTTAGACAAAGTTATATGCTTCTTCCCATCTTAACCATCTAATCCAGTGCAGTATTAACCACACTACTATTAATGTTTTATGGTGTATTTCATTTTTGTACACGCAACCGTAATTTGTAGGTGTGGGAGTCCATGAGACGACTTCATCAATTCTTATTTGTATTGAATAATCTAAGCAACACTTCTTGTTTATTGTAGTTTTCTTGTTATGTGAAGCTCGCAGTAAGGAATGTTGAGTTCTGAATCCTAGTTTTGTCCTCCTCTGTAAGATTTTGGGATAGTAGGATTAACTTGATTAGTCAAGTAATTTTATACTGCGGGATGACAGGAATATACTGCAGGGTGACTTTGGGCACCTAAAAGTTGTAGACTTTGAAGTTAGCAAGCTGCTGGAAGTTGCAAAAAGTATTAAAGAAGACAAACCTGTTACGTTTCAAGACACCTCTTGTGAGTTATCTTAATTTGGTGTGGCAATCCTTGTATTCCCATGCATGGTCCAATCTTTCTATTTTTATTTTTTTTGGCACAGATTGTTATGATCGTTAGTTTTGAACATTGCAGACTGTTCTTTTGTCAAACGATGTTCTTATTTGAGTTTGATCATTTTGAGGTCGGTAATTGTTTTTCATGTGTGCCTATTTACTATCATGCTTCTTTTTTTTGTGTTCTTGCATGTGAAATTTACACCATTATCCTAACCTTTGGTGTGTAAAAAGAACTGATTATAAGTTCTAAGTCAAAAGAGAAATGCATGCTTAACATCCATTCACGTTAATGACATTTCCATGACTTTCAACAAGCTTTTTTCTGTGTTTGTATTAGCTTAATGAAAGGACATTTCTATTTGCTATACATTATGCATTCCCATTTCACCATCTTCTTATCCACATGTCTTATATAGTGTTTTCTAGAGTATGTGCTTCTGAAATATGTCTGACTTCATGAGGACTTCATATGTATGAGACCAGGAAAAAAGCTTGTTGCTGTTAGGATGATGGACAAAGATTGGGTGCATTGGGTTAGGTAATAAAAATATGCATTGCTGCTATTATGGAAAAAGTAGTTAAAAATTAGGTAAGTGGTTTAACACATTTTCTTTGGCCATTGGTAGATCCACCGATGAGTATATGAGCGCAGCATCGGATTTTGTTGCAATGGCCAACCAAAATGCAGAAAATCTTGGAAAAATTCTATGCCCTTGCAAAGAATGCCGAAATGTTAGTCACCATTCCATTGAAAATGTTTATGAGCACTTAGTGATAAATGGAATGGATCCCACATACACAACTTGGTATCATCATGGGGAGCACCCAAGTGGAGTACAAAAACCTAGAGAAGTGGAAATGTCAGATGCTATCAATAAGCTTTTTCAGGTCGTGGTAGTATTGCCACCCTAACTTATGTTGCATTTTGATCATGTATTTGTTCTTACTCCAGAAACAAAAAAATAAATCCACAAGGAGAGTCGCTGTTTGGGCCGAAGGACATAAGAGAAAATTGGTCATCCCGCAAACAAAAATGTTGAAGATAAGATTGTAAGGCCAAGGCTCGTTCTCAATTTTTGTGTTTTATTTGTTTCATATCTCACATTAGTCATTTAAATGGACTTCGTATATTGCAATTTTCAGGCACTTATGGAAAAAATTGAATGGGAAACACCAAAGTCATCTTCAGCTAATCTCAAAGAAGATGCTCTTTGTAAAGTACTTTTCCCCGAGAAGCATGGTCGTTTAAGAACATTTGGAAAAGGAGTCACACTAACAAAATTATCTGTATTATCACAAATGAGCAGCCATCTAGCTCAGTTGCATGAAGAAAATGTTAAGTACAAGTCTCAAGTGGCACAGATGCAAGATAAAATTGATGAGTTAAAGAAAAATCAAGTAAGTAGTTTACCATTTTCTTTCAGTGGTGGATATTTCTGACTACTTTGAGCAATGAGAATTTGTTTGTTTTCCTTCTTTCAACTTTCTAGGCTCAAAATGCGGCAACGGCTGAAGCAACACCGATTACACCCATTGTTTCTCCCTCGGTAAGAAGTTATTTAGTTACGTATTCGGAAAAAAAAAAAGCATAACTGATCTGTTGCCTTATTTTACATCGTTGCATCCAAATGCTGATCTTCATGTTGTTGCCTTGTTGCTAAAGAGGGTTACCACTACCCCTGATAACGACAAATGCAAGTTGCTTGATTGGACGGGGACAGGGGAAGTAGTTGCTGAAGGACATTGGTCTTCGAGTGATCCAAATGAATTTGTTCATCACTTTCCTCTCGAACCTAACGCAATAAGAGTTTGGGTGGATGTTCCAAAGAAAGGTGAAGCCTTTTTGTGGAGGCCTACGAGTTTTATGGAAAAAATTGAAGATGATGTTGGGACTACTGTTGCATGGCCTGCTGACAAGGTTCTTATGGACTCTACGCCAAGGTAATGCACTTTTTTTCACTTCCAATGTTGTGTGATCTGCTCTATAAACTCTTTAAGACAAATTGTATGACCCTGCCCTTTTGAACTTGTTGGAATTCTGGCAATACACTTGATGCTGCCCTTTTGAACTTGTTCGTGAGAAGCAAATGCCTCTCAAACTTCCTGAAATTCTATTTTTTTGCAACAGGATTAGCAACCTCATCTTAGTCCAAATCCTTTGGACTGCTGTTGCCCCCTAGATTGGTTCTTGCTCATCCCCCTGGATTGGTTCTTGCTCATGTATCAATGTGATCGTAGGTTAAATAGTCTCTTTTTAGATATAATAAATACTTGTGTTGGATACCCAATACCCAGGTATGGGAATGGTATCCTTGTGGACCATGTCCAGCCAATTTAGTAGGATCTTCCTCTGGCATGAAAGCTGAGGATATATATCTATATATCATGTCGAAGTTTTGCTTACTCAGCACAGCAGCTGGGGATTTGTTTCTCGTGTCTGGATTCTTTCATATCCCATCTCCTATGAAGAAGCTAACAAAATGATTATCGTCTTATTGGTACTCGACATGTCAACACCCTCAATTAACACACCTGGTTATATGATATCAACATCATCAGAAAAAGAGAACGAATTAACTTCTAGTGCTCCAATGTGACAGTTCCATGAAGCTTTTTTTGAATGCATGAACATATATCTGAGTGTACAGTAGAGATGGAGGTACTACCTTCTCTCGGGTTACACTCATTGCAACTTTCATACCATCCTATTAGCCGATGGAAAGGTATATATGTGTTTGTCTTGCTTCAGTTTCATAAATTTTCACTTATTTCTATACATATCAGATTTTCATTTGATAAATGGTATTGCATTTCCTTCAGTTACATCTCAGCTCTCTCTCTTTTCTTTGTAGTCTGAACTTGACATTTCTCATAATTGCTGGATTCCAGATTCCAGTGATCTGTTGTCCATCTCAAAAAAAAAAAAACTGTGAAACTGTGATTTGTCGTCCTTAGAAAATTGAATCATCCCAGTTTGCTGGATGCAACATTCATGCACTCCTTTATGATATACGCTGCTTGATTTATATTATATAGTTCACTTGTTGGGTTAATAGTTGCATGTTTGTGTAATCCCAGACTTGTCGAAAACCAATAGGAGAACCTACAAACTTGAACTTAGAGCCAATTAGCTCATGGGCTAAACTGACTCAGAACCAATTAGTGATGTGAGAAACCGATGCAATTCAAGCCTTCTGATCTTTTATATTTTTGCAGCCCATGGGCTGCAACTTTCATCCTCTCAAGTTTAGGTCTCCACTTCTTGGACCCCTGCCCCGGCCTTATGGATTTGGCTGATATGAAGAGTGGTTGGTGGTCTAGGACACATCAACCATGGCTCCCTATCTTACAGTTCTAGCCTTCTAGGATGTTAGGCACATTTGGCAGCTTATCAACTATCCCAATCAAAGATTACAAAAAACAAAAAAATCATAATCTATCTGAGTGTATAACTTTTGTTGGTTGTTCCTATCTTAATTTGTTTGCTGCCGTTAATTGTTGTTGTGTATGATTTTCTTTCTTGCCTTATTTTGTTAAGAAGTAAGTTAGGCTATCATTATTTGATCTTCCCTATCATATTTGCTATTGTGTATGAATGAGCGAATGTTTAATCAATTTGCATCTACCATGTGTAGGTCTATGGTTTGATAGAAGAAATTGTTTCATTACTTTTTGCTGATCGAAGATTTGATCTTCCTACTGCTAGTTAAAGCTTAATTGGTTGAAGTCCATGGGATGATATTTTTGCTGAAGATAAAGATATATGATATTGCAGTGCTTAGAAGCCCTTTTGTTGATATTTTGGTGCCAAGGCTTGTTCTCCACTTTTGGTATATATAGATGAGTTGGAGGAACTTGTAATATACTAAGTTTCTTTTGCATAATGTTAATCGCTTGGATTTTCAAACAATGACATCTTTTTGGGCTTTGTATGAATATTGTGAACAAATTGCCAAGGAATGTGTAGTTGATTAAATCATCTTTTTTTTTTTTGTTATTGCTGTAAGAGTTTGGCATGGAAATTGAATTCAAGTTACTAGAATATGTACCAAAATTTCAAAGCTTAAATATTACGTACACGCTCAAAGAATGCAATGAAATTAAGATAAGTAAAAAAATATTGTACTATACAGCATTCAAAGAATGCAATGAATGGTCAAACATAAATAGTAGGTTCAAAATGCAATAGAAAACATACATTATATAGCAAGTCCAAAATGCTATAGAAAATATACAGTAAATTAACTTAATAGCGTTTTAAAAAATATTATTAATTGCAGTCATATCATAGCAGTCAAGAAATGCTATGGAAACATGCAAAATTATAGCAGATTTAAAATGCTATCTTTGATATACAAAATATAGCAAACACAAAATGCTATGGAAACTAGGGAACGCTATATTTGATATACAAAATATAGCAGGTCAAAAATGCTATGGAAAGTCTTACCCTTTTTATAGCGCCGGCTAATACAGCATTTGCTAAAATGCTATATATACGTTTATATAGCATTTTTGGCATGCTATAGAAACCAACTTTTGTTGTAGTGAGAGAGAGAAAGAAAGATTTTCTGTATGTTTTCCTTAAGTAAAGAAAGAATAAATCAAAACTGATTAATTTGTTCTCATGATTCTTGGCTCAGCTAATATGGTTAATAACCACTGACACCTCCTAATAGGAAGGTTGGCAAAGTTTATCAATGGAAAGATAGAAATAAATCATACTTGTTTGATTGCAATGCCAAAATTAGAGGATAATGAATGACCATAACTGACATAACAAATAGGACATGAATAGCATATAAATTATGCCCTGATTTTTAGGAATATAAATTATTATTAGATAATATACTACTAAAATAGATAATACGGGCACAAGGGTCCAATTTACATTTACAGGATGGAATCATAAAGATTCAAATCTCATAGAATGGCATCATAAGGATAATATTGTAATAGGATGGCAAATTAAAATTCTCGAAAAAGTATTATAAATTACTAAATATAGAATATTTTCTGAAAGGAGTGAATAGTATTTTGGACATCCTTACTAGGACGGAGGGAATACCAAATTTAGTGAAACTTAAGAGAAAATTGCCAAAAGTACTTCTGCTATTAATTAAAAGAGTTTCCTAAGCTTCTGAAAGTAGCCGAAAGTACTTATTACTTAATTCATTCAGTTTTTAGAAAAAATCGCGGAAAGTACTTATTACTTAATTCATTAAGTTTTAAGTACTTCTACTATAAATTAAAAGAGTTTCCTAATTAAGTAGATTTGATTGCTACATTTTACATTACTTAAAAGATTAAGTGACTCTTAAAATATAAGTTAAAATGCTAACAAAAATTAAGTAACTTTGACCTACTTAATTTTGACTGAATTTATGAGTTTATCGGTGGTTTCATTCAACCATTTTTTCCTTCACCACTACCCTTCATGCCACCATCACTACGACTCACACCACCATCATCATTACTCTGCCACTCCTACCACCACTATTGTCACTATACCACTACCACTCTGCCACTTCCACTACAACTCACACCACCACTCCCACCACCACTGCAGCCGCCACCCCACCACTACAACTCTGCCACTCCAACTACTACCACCACACCGTCGCCACCCCACTACTCTCATCACCATAGCCACCACTCTGTCACTCCCACCACTACTTCCACCACCACTATCACAACTATACCACCACCACCACTCCCACTACCATTGTCTCCACTACACCACCACTCCCACTACCATTGTCTCCACTACACCACCACTACTCCAATCATCACTCCCCCACCACCACGAGACCACCGCTCCACAATTACAACCACCACTCCACAATCACAACTACTACAACCGCTATACCACCATCTTGCAAATATTCTGTATATTTTTATTATTTTGATAAATGTACAATTTTTTTTATTTATGCATTCCAATATGAATATATGAAAGGCAAAGTTAGACAACTAGTGAATTTAATACTTTACCTCCTTATACAGATCAAATAACTTATATATTTCAATTCCTAAGATTTAGTACATATCAAATAGCTTATTAGCTTAATAAATTCAGCATTCAGTACTTAATTTTCAATTTTTAGTTTTCAGCTTTATCAAACAGTCCCTTAGTAAAAAGTTAGTCTAGCAGGACCTTTACTAAACCAATTGTGATTCGCCCTACGAATTCTAAAAAAACACTTACCGATCGATAATCAATTCTTTTACAGACCGCCATAATAAAAATATTTTTAAGAAACATGAGTGATTTAGATCTTCTCGTTACAGACACTCATAAAAAAATGTTTTTACACCCAATAAGGACTGTAGTTGCACTAGCTAGTGACAGCGTCCAAAAACAAAAAACAAAAGAAAGAAGAATATCTTATGATAAGAATAGTTTCGAGCGCTCCACTTTTGTACAATATACTTGCGCCAGAATTCAACTGGAATAGCCTTCCGCAGTTTCCTTTTTCATGAAATCAAGGTACGACTTGCCATTGAGTTTTCGTGCAAAGAATTCCTTGAAATAGTTCTCAATGGGGATTTGGCGAAATACTGCAGGATTAGTTGGTCCAACAAGGCTACGTGCAGGGCCTATTTCCGAGTCCGAATTGGAACTGTAAAATGTAGCAACGGAGAGCCTTTCTTTGGTTGAGTTCACCATTGCTCTATGCTCAATGCTCCGATACACACCATTGCTCACAATCTGCAATCACAAATGGGAACTATAAGTCCCCAAACAGTTTGTCCCAGAGCGTCCCCATGTGTTCCAGGATGTCTCAATGTGTTTCACAAATGACAGTTATAAGTAGCCAAACAGGTGTCCTAGAATGTCCCAATGTGTTCCATTAAAACCACATAAAAAAGGAAAAAAATCTGACACCAATTTGGATCAGAATGTACTTGGAAAGTCTAGAATCATTTGTGCCTTTTAAGAAAGCCCCACAAATTCAAAATTTCACTGGCCCACTTGTGGGGGAAGCAACACGTGATATTCGGTTATCAAGCCAAACCGCAAGTGGTCTTCTTTGGGGATCGACGAGTTATTTCAAGTGAAGCTCCAACAAGTTTCAGTATGAATCATTGGATATTTAATTGAGAGATTCTTGGGCAGTGGGTACTACAAGTCCCAAGCAGAGATGCGAGTCCCCCTTGGCGACAGGGTTACGATATTGGATGGGGACATGTTCACCCTGACTCGGTGCTGGGAAACTCAGAATGCACCCAGTACTTTTTAGTGTGAAAGCTCTTGTGACACTTTGTGACGCTAAGTAGTAGTGATGCAATTGATTAGAAGACCAAACTTACCTCCATGATATCTCCAATGTTGACTACAAAACCATTTTGCAACGGTTTAACAGTAACCCATTTCCCTTCTTTTCGGATTTGGAGGCCATCGGTGTCGTTGAGCTGATATAGAATGGTTAAAGCAACTGCATCAGAGTGCGGGCTGAAGCCCATGGCCATGTCTGGCTCAGGGCATGGTGGATAATAGTTCATTCTAATGGACTGCACTCCATCACTGAATAGCTCCCTCATCTCTTCACTGTCCATCTTTAGAGCTTTAGCCATTTGGCCTAGGATGGTCGTGGCTAGCTTTCTCACTTCCACAGAGTATGCTTCCAATGTTTCCCTGCATTCAACATCGAAACAAAATTCATAAAATTCTTCCTTTTGAAAGTGTATTGTAGGGAAAAAAAAACTGCAACTGACTCAAATGACTAACACCTCCCCGTGAATATAGGTTCAGAAAGAAAAGTGCTAGGAACTGATAATATTTCACATAAAATGCATACACTCTGATTATCGCAGATGGGCCCTCGCACTTCACCTTCCCCAGGATTCCATGCATTTTGCAAGAAAAATTTCAAATTCAAAGGACAATTTTAGCTGAGCTCAGAAAAATTCTAAAGACTTGACAAGACCATCCAGATAAAATTTACGGTGGAATCAGTAAATTTTCAGGTTAAATCCCTTGTTTTGAATACATTTTAGCCATTTGTAGGACATATTTTGTTTTTTTACTTTTTTTTGGGTCATCCTTATTCAATAGTCAATACTAAATCTTTTTGCTTTTGAGACTGATTTTAGACAAATCTTTTCTTTTCTCTTAAGATTTCATTTTGATTTTTATTTAGACCCACGTATGGTTTTACAGTTCTTAATTGTTTGTAAAGCGTAAACTCTTAATCACTCCATTCCTTCCTGGTCAATAACAAAAATTATCTGAATTCACTCAATTTCTTCCAACTTAAAAGTATTCCGTTTGAAAATCATCAAACTTTGCATGCCTTTCTTCTCAGTATGCTTAGTAAATCAGTGGGTTTAAAGAAGGATTTTGATTCCAGTATTGGCTCTCAACTTGAACAGATTCAAAATCGTTGTTGTTCCATTTCTTTTCAACGCAATTGCCTACATCCACAGAATCAAGAAGTTATGATCAGACACCTGAGGTTTGGAGGTAGAAGTTCAAAAAGTTGAGTCCTCCTTAGACATGATGGAAGAGTGGTAATATAGAACATATCAGACCAATCAAGCTTCTGCTCCTCTGATACCACAAATAGCTGCCCAAAACCTTCATGGTTGTCTGGCTGTTGCCATAACTTCTTCTTTTCTTCCATCGGAAGCTTGAAAAATTTGAAAATTTCGCTCTTGAATTCCTCTAACACTTTATTATTCACTCCATGATTTATAACCTGGTTAAAAGAAGAAACATCGAGGTAAATTTGATAAAAGACCAACTAAGAGTATGAGATACCTTACCTTAGAATATGTTGGAATTAATCTCAATCCCACGCGTACCAAAGCGTAACAGAAAATAAACACAACAAAGAAAACAGGAGATTTTATGTAGTTCGGTCTCAATACCTACTCCACGGGAGAGAGAACCATTTCCACTAGTTTTGAATGAGTACAATGAGATAAGAAATACACAACACAAGTTCTCAAACTCACTAGTATTTTTTCTCTCTTTCACCCTCACAATATTCTTCCTCTTCTCTCTTTACCACAAAAACATGCACCTACTGTATTTTCTTTTTGTCCGTGTCTATCTCTTGCTGCTCTGATAAAAAACATATAAGGAAATATATAAATACAAATGGAAACCGAAGAAGCAATTTGCAAAATGGGAAGGTACTGAGCCGAAGCCGAATAATCTTACCCAAAGGAAATAGTACCCCTGGGTTATGAAGAAGAGATAAAGGCCCGTTTGGGGCTATTGGTGGGCCAGGTCGAGCGATGAAGGCCCTAGACCGAACGGCCCATGCCGAGCGGGTTAAAGAACCCAAACATGTGACCCACATTCTTAAAGGCAGGGTCACGGAATAACTGCCTGGATCCGAACGAAGGCCACGAGATTTGCAGAAAGAAGTTTGCTCATGTGCTCAGCCAGCTTGCTCGACATCATGAGCAGTGTCACCTGAGCAGTTACCGTGCGTGCCACGCACAAGGTACTTGGAGGGCAAGTCACTCCCTCCCTATAAAAGGTAACAAGTTCAGTCTAAAGAGGTATGCTCAACACAATACTCCAAACCCTAGAGCTGAATACTTTCATTCATTCCTCACTTACTGACTTAATCGTTGGGGTACCATCTTGGACTCCAATGATCCGGTGTGGTGCTAACGAGTTCTTTCAGTGCACAGGAATGGAACTCAAGAAGAAGATCAATCCAGGTGAAGCCATAGCAACTCAACCGAGTTGAAGAGAAGGAGTCAGGAATTAGAGCCACCATAATGACAGCACTTGAAAGGTCATATAGCCTTTAATCAAACCCCCACAAAGCCTCCATCACACAAATCCAATGCAATACACCAACAGACATCAAAATCCTCGTCTTTAGAAAACCGTAAGCAAATGGTTCAACCTCGATTTTCTATCAAACGATCACCATGGCCAGAAAACCAGTGACAACGGACATAATGATCGCCAAACACTCAAGGAGACCAAACCCATGCCTTTCTCACATCAAGACTTCTAAAATACCTCAAGCAACTTAAACAGCAGCGTTAGAAATGGGTTCCTCCCCCCAAAATCTCCACTAACAGAGGATGCACCTTCCTTAAAACCAAGAGAATCGACAGATGAAGCATCTCAAACAAGTCCTCAATGCCAGGAAACGCTGTAAATGGCCTTTTTGAGGCCCATTTTGCCAAAACAAAAAACTCACGGTTGAATCTTAAAAGGCTGAATTAGCCAGAAACAAGTCCCCTCTTGTCAAAATCGGCTCAACAAAGGCCAAAGAAGGCTGAATAACGGACAGGACAGAAACTTCGGAGTCAAATATTGGGAGCGAACGGTTGGATCTAGACCAATGAGATAGTCGAAATCGACTAGAAATCGACTACTCGTGAAAATTAGAGTTTGAACGGCTCTGAAATCACATTAAACAATTCTACAATTCTCCAAGGAATATTTTGCTGATTGGGCACTGATTGTACATGCTGAGTCAGCTCTGATGCTGACATTGCAGCCACATGTGGATACTATGGCACAGAGCAGTCCATATTGATGACGTGGCAAGTTACATGGCAGTGATGACGAGCTGGTGTGGCACAAACAGGGCCGCCCTCATGGGCGGGGTAGGCGGTGGGACTGGGGGGCCCACCAAAAATAAATTTCATTTTTGGGGAACCATTAGGTATTTACGTGCTCATAAAGTAATAAATATATAATGTTAGACTACAAAGAAATAGAAGCATTTGGCGTAGTAAAAAAAAAGTTTGTGTTTTTTAAGAAATCCAAGGGGTTCAATTCCCAGGGGCCTTTCTTTTCCTTTCCTACATTCTCTTCCCTTTTCTTTCTTTTTTTAATCATAGTCAGTTTCTACCTTCTCTTCCTTTTTTTCCCTTTCCACTACAACATCCTTATCGTTTGTTGACTTCTTTTAAAAAAAATTGCCGGTGTAGTAATTAGGGAAAAATAAATAAATAAAACACTTCGTGCGTATTCATAAAATGTTCACATTGCCCATTTCAATTGATTTTCTAATTCTTGCAATAAGAATAGACAATTATGACCGAAAATTATTTTTTTATTAACATAAAGACATGAATAACGAAAAAGACAAAATATGAAACACGGTATTTGTCATTTGAAATAAATCTTGGTTCTTAAATTTTTTCTCTAAAAAATATAGAGCCCTGGTTCACACATCGCCCCACAAAAATCTCAAGTACGCTTCCACAAACTAGAAGATGACATTGCGTTGATGTCATCATCATCAACCTGCAACTGATGCGTGGGAATTTTTCGGTGCTGAGCGGGTATGGTTGACATTTGTACCCGCTTGTGCACATCCGACCGTCCAAAAATGCAACGGACGGTCCAAATTAAAACACATTTTTTCCTTTTCTTTTTTCATTTTAAAAATCCATCCAACACTTTCAATCCAACTGGATGTGCACGAGTAGACACCACATGGTACCGGCTTGGCATTGAAATTTTTTTGAAAATTACGGAGAGCGCATACACCAACTTTGACCATTCACGCGCAACTTTGGCCAGCTTTTGTAGTCCACCCCGCCGTTGTACGAAGGCTTATTATACCTTTCCAGAATCTCCTTGACGAGATGAACAATATGAATGGATCAGATCTAAAATTCGATCTGTTTCAAAAAATGGCAGATCTGGACAAGGGAAAAAACGGGTGTTGTTTCGCGGTTATGGCTTCCCTAAGCTCTGATACTACTTGCTGTGCCTCAAGACCAAAACGAAACATGCACAAAACACAGATAAACAGAGATTTATTTGGTTCCCAAAATCGGGTATTCCACAGAGGATAATCGGAGCAATCATACTAAAGCAAGCTTCACAAGGAGTTCACTCCAAGTCTAACTGTCTTCACTCTCTCAGTGATTTACACTGTTGGCCTATCTGATGCAATAGTCCAATCTCTCTCTTACGGCCATGGCTCATTGCATTATTTAGAGACAAAATTGATTGCCAATGGTTGCAATGGATATACACAGAGCTGGGTCCTGGGACCAATTATTCAAATTAAGAGGAGAAGGGGGCAAAAATGGGTCCCAAAGTAAACAAGCGCCATCCAAAATATAATCAAAGTAATCTAACGAAAAACATCGAAATCAAAGTTAGGAATGGTGAAGCAAATAGTGAGTAGTAATAATAAATTAAACAGCAACCTGGAAGAAACCCCATTCTTTACAAGCATAGTGGAGCCTGTCCAATTCAGAATCAGAATGCATATGGTCTCCTGAAATCAGGGTTTGAATATCAATCACAGGCACCGATAGAAGAGTCAAATCGTCGACCCCGTCGTCGACGTGATGGACGTAACGGGGTGGGATTGTGTTGATGGGGTGCTCCGCCAGTTGTTGAACGCTTGGTACTATTAGAGATTTCCCAAAGTTGACTACTTCAGTTGGGGATTCCATTTTTGTGGGCCGGAATTGAAATAGGAATTGGAATGCCCTTGGAACCGGAATTGGGTATCCACTGGACCACTATCCAGTAATTGATTGCCCGAGGAAGACAGAACGAAATTGAAGCTGGGTTCCTTACAGCCCCTTTGGATTAAGATTTGAGGGAATTCGGGAGAAAAGAAAGAAAATGGAAGAGGAAGACTTTTTATCTCCCTTGTTTGGATGAGCAAAGCCGTGAGAGAGAGAGAGATTTGGTGAGAGAGTTGGACCCGTAACCCTTGTTTTTCTTTCTCACCAATTTTGGTGAGATTTCGAGAGAAAGGGTGCCCTGGGCTTCCGTACAACCAACGACGACGTCGCCGAAGAACCTGCAGACCCAATTCAACAGCGTTAATGGCGTTGGCGGAGAGAGTGGATCTTTGATTTGAAGCTTGGATTTGGTCGCCGGAGAGACTCTGATTACTCACTCCTATCATCTGTGGTGAGAAATTGTTCTTTTTCTTCTTTTTTTCTCACTAATAAGGGAGAGCACTATCCTTTCTTTTCCTTTCTTCTCCCCGCTGCCAAAGGAGTTGTTAGCTCCTTTGGCTATGTTTGGAACTAGCAGCAATATTTTGTAATTAAGAAAGGTTAAAAAAATCTGATGGTCAATTTTCTCTCCTAGTTAGTTTTCTTTTTTTCTTTTTTTTTGGTGGGTAAATAAGCTTGAAATAGAAAAAAGGCTAACCTAATGTACAGCCTATAATGGGCATACCCTAGGAGGACAAAAAAAATAAAGAAAAGAAAACAAAAGTGTGAAACCGCCAAAAACCGGAACGGAAAGAATTGGGGAAGGCCAAGCTTGGCAACAAGGGGAAACCTAAATGAATGGGGAATTAAAGATACTCAAACAACACAATAATAGAAGTTTTTCAAGCCCATCATAGAAGAGGGGGGAGAAACACTCGAAACAGAGAAAACATTCTAATCAAATAAAACCGGTATGGCTTGATGAAACTGATGGAACTTGAGAACAAGATGAGTTTTGCATGAGAATTGCATGAGCGCACAATCTTAGCCATAATCTGGAGCAGATGCAACATGAAGTCTAGCACTTTACACGGCCAACATGGAACACGATCTTACAATATGCAAACAAGCCGTGAGAATCTAGTTGAGGTAACCAAGTTTACAAGACTAAAGGCCACTACAGCTACAAATTCTTACAGGAGGACATCCCCCAAAGGGATAAAATTCTGAAGAAATTAGGGCAGCATTTTGTTTATTTTTTGACATGCCCAGCTAACCAGTGACTGCCCAAAAATAGCAGACCAAAAACAGCAAATCTCACACAATATAAGTGCCACAAATGAATTGAAAAACATGTAAACTGGACAATAAACTAGCACAGTAGCAGCCACTCTAAACCATATAACCAAATGAAATGTCAGCCACAGAACCAAATGAACATCTGGGCATTAACCTTTGCAGGCCATAGAAGCAAGATGCAAGAGTATACTAGAATCCAGAATATCCAGAAAACCAGTGCACATCAATATGGGAAGTCACGATTCAAAGCAACAAGAATCCATATGGGGAAAACTTAACCAAATTCAAATACTAGCATGAGCAAATGTGGCAGTCCAGAATGGCAACCACCACAAGTGCACAATAAAGAGTAATGTAGCAGTATAATAGCAGCATAGCATGAGTATCAAGAGCAAACATCTCCAGGACACAGCATCACAATGACAGAATAGTATGAACCAGTAGCCATTAGAAGCAATTGAAGACAATGATTAATACAAATTCCTTAGGATATGGTCCTCACCACCTAAGCAGCCTCAAAATCTGACCTCCCACTCTCTTTTCACTCATTCCTGAGACATAGGGGAACCTCACAATCACTACTGTTTGCAAGAAAGAAAAGGGCCCTAGTCTCACAGGTGTCCCATAATAAGTAAGTTCACACAACTCAAATGATGATCAAGAGCCAATGATGGTCCATATGGCCAGCTGAGGCAAATATATCAGTAGTATTTGGTCAAGAGGCATTGATAAAGTCATAAAATGACAAACCTTTCTAGGAAGGAGTAATTGACTCCATGCTTTGGACCTTACAATGGTATAGGGGCAAACCACCTTCCTTAACTTGCAAACTCACATTGGTCCCAACTGGGAGGTTAGTATGTAAGAACTTGACCTTCAAGGCTGCAACATCTAGGAAACCTGTTACTGAAAGAAAAATTGTCAGTATATTCCATTGAAAGTTAATGGACAGCATGTGTTTGAAACAGTTTAACCCAAAATGCAGTAAGCTATGTGTTGAATTGGGGTGGAATATTCCCTGATTCAAGCAGTGATAGATGGGATTTTGTGAAGGGACAACAATCTACATCTAATCTTAGTGCAAATCCGAACCACCAAGGTCTGAACACTATGTTGCACACCTTGAAATTTCCTAAGGTTCCTCTCTATCCAAATCTGATAAAGGGAGACAATGAAGGTCAATTTAGTCAGTGTACTTTTCAAACTCTTCCCCCTAGATGTGGAGACCAGGTTGGCAAGATTGGATAAGGGCTGTGGTTGCCACCTGAGTTGAGATTTAAGGGAAATGGTGTCCCACACTTGTTTGGTGAAAAGGCAGTTAAAAAACAGGTGAGCATGGGATTCCTCAGCAAGGTAGAAGCTACAACAGAATGTGTTTTTAATGCAAAATTGGAGAAGTATGTCCTCAGTGGATAATCTGTTCTGGATGGTAATCCAACTGATTAGACTACATTTTGGAATATGTGAAGGAAACCACACACTATGACTCCAATCAATAGTGGGAAATTTGTTTCCTAGCACTCTGTAGAATTTGCGAAATAATCAAATATTTCTCTCCTGGTTGGTGTTCAATTTGTTGAATTTGCGACAGAGTTTTTTATGGCATGCAAGAATTCTATGCAAATTGGCTGAAGGTTTATAAATGAAGGAAAAAACGTGGGTTTTTTTTAAAAAGAAAAAAAAACAAATAGAATTTTTTTAAAAAACAAATAGAAAGAAATATCATTAAACCATCAAAGTGGAACAAACAAGTCCAACAAGGTCCGGAACAACCATAACAAAACAAGGACTGAACAAAGAGCAAACACAAAGGACTAATCAGAGGGTTGATGAGAAAAATCCGTCACTAGTGTTCGGGTGAGGAACAAAAGTGGCTAGAACATGTTTAGCAAGCAAGTGAGCTCGCTGGACATTTTGACGCGCAACCTTCGAGATTTGCAAAAGGACAACTTTGAAATCTCTGCTGTTAGGTTGTGTAACAAAAATGTGTCATAGTGATGATACTCAGTCCTCTCTGCTATCTGCATAATGGCATTAAAACAATTAGAAAATATATGGACCACAATATAATTTTGTTTTAAAGCCCATTTCACTACTATGTGGGGTTGCAAAAAATGTGGGGTTAGAAACTTGGAATATGTGGACTCTAGCATTCATGAACCAAAGAGCAAGTGGAAGAATTGAAACCAAAAAAAGTATCCACTGGTTTCGACTTATTCACACATTTATCATGTTTGTACTCCAATGAACCAGAGAGTAAGTGGAAGAGTTGAAGCCAAAATTAAGTAGCCACTGGTTTCGACTTATTCTTCATGAACCCTCCTTTCTATTTTACATGTTGTTTACATATAAAATTAACCAGTCCAATAATTAATTGACATGTAATCAAAAGTGCCAAACGTTGGCAATTACTCGTCAGTGAAGATACACTGGATTACTAAGATGAAATTAATTAAATACGATGTCGTATTACTTCTTAATTTAGAAGGGCAGTTATTGGCAGTTACGAGCCATTACTAAAATAAAGATTGGCTTCAAAGCCGTGATATCAACTGCGAAACACACAAGCTCCACGTGTAAACTTGCGAAACAAGGCAATTGGCAGTTAGAACACGTAAAATACTTTTCCTTAACATGTTGAGCAAATGTGCAGATTTAAAGCTTTTGAAAGAAGAAAGGATTCAAATTCAGACGTGGAGAAAGAATAATTGCCAATTCTCAGAGTGGAAGTTAGAGTTCAAAGCAAGCCAGATTCAAATTCATGGAGCGGGAAGTTCAAACTACAAGCAACGTCTATAAAAAGAAGAAATTGAAGAGTGAAGACCCCCGGACAAATCTTCAACAAACAGCTATCAAAAAATTGATGCTTGGTTTGTTCATTGGCAAAGTAGTTTAGGATTTCGAACCCAGTTCGTAGTAGTTTAGGATTTCGAACCCAGTTCGAAGTAGATTAGGAATTAGATTAGGATTTATCTCGATTGTTCTTGTAACAATCACCCCTATCTCGGTTGTTCTTGTAACAATCACTTGTTCGAAGTTCTGTTACTCTGTATTTGAAGTTGGAGACAATTTCGAAGTAAGTTTTTCTTTGATTCATCAATCGAAGTGTCTTGTTTCTTTATTGTTCTTTGATTTCCTAAGTTTATTGGTTTGCATTTCTTCACTTATTAAGAAAAATCCTCTTAATTGAGGTAATTGAACCAACAAAACACAATCGCCTGATTAGGTTTGGTTTTTCCAAAGCTAATATATCTGAGGGAGGAGATTGAAACTCTCTCTGGCACGCTCGCACACAATCATTTTCCATTGCAAAGAAGTAAAAAGAACCAAACACATCTTTTTTGGCACGCCCGGTGGGACCCCAGAAAGTGTTAGATGGCTCCAAAACTTAGGAAGCAAGTGGATGATTCTCAGGTTGGCCAAACGCTAGAAGATGAGAATAATGTTAATTCTAAAGAGAACAAACAAGTCGAAGGCCTTCAAATAGGACCAGAGATTCGTGCTGGTCAAGACTTAAATATGGGAACTGGCCAGACTTCTCAAATGAATACTAGGAATAATAAAACTGTGCAAGTTGATGACCCAAAGAATCCAGAAGTTGGAGGGAATATGTCATCTAGCCAGTTTATTGAAATGATTGCTACATTTAAAGAATTGGCTCAGACCTAAAGGCTTATATTACGAAAATTGGAGGAGCAATCAGGGCTTAGAAGTGATCCTTTGCCTTCATTTGAGAAGAATAAAGGAGAGGCTAGCACAAGCAAATTCAGGTTAAGGCCTGGAAAAGAGCCTATAAATGTAGAGGATATACCAGAATCTTGGTATGAGCCTACAAAAAAACATGATTATCAAACCCCTAAACCTAAGAAAGTGTTCAAGCAAAACACTAATATCCCATTCGAACCAAACTTTGATGGTGTAAATGAGGAAAAAGGCTTCAGGAATTATGATTACGGATTTGATAAGTATATGTATACTCCTAGAAATCATTTTAATGAAAAGGACAGGACTAGTGGGATAAGGCCTAATCCAGAGATTGGGATTCCTAAGTACTCAGGAATACCAGAGATGGGAAGGGTACATTCGCACTATCTTTATGAACCTTTTGTAAAACAGGAAGGAGGTTTCAAGCAAACTAGGCCTTTTGATGATCCTTATCAGGGGATTCCAGAAGATCACATGCCTAGAAATGTCACTTGGGAACCACTTGTTAATTCAAAGGTACCTTTAGGGGAACATCCAACCCTTCGAGATGAAATATTAGGTCTTATGCAAGAAGTTTATGGACCCTTGAACCGAGGGGTACAAACTCAAATTTATAGAAAACCTTATCCAGAATGGATAGATAAATTGTTCGAAGTCCCTAGGGGGTTTAAAATCTCAGATTTCACTTTATTCCATGGAGATGGAAAACAATCCACAACTGAGCACATTGCTAAATTCACTGCTCAGTGTAGGGAATTAGGCAATAATGGGTTCATTAAGTTGAAATTGTTTTCTAATTCTTTAACATGGACGGCCTTCGAATGGTATTCTAACTTGACACCAGAGTCAGTTCCAAATTGGTTAAGGATGGAAGAGTTATTCCATGCACAATTTTATCAAACTGAACCTGAAGTCACTATGGCTGATTTAACAAGATTAAAGCAGAAGCCTGATGAGAAGGCTGCTCAATTTATTGCTAGATTTAAAAGGGCCAGAAATAAGTGTAAACTTCAATTACCAGAGGTTGAATTTGTAAGAATACTACAAGATGGCTTAAGTAGAGAACTTTGGAAGAAATTCGATTCTACTAAATTTAGGGATTTGGTTGATTTAACTTACAAAGCATCAAGGTATGAGTCTTTGTTAGAAGAGGATGTTGATAGAAATTACTCTTCTTACTCAACCTATTATAAAGAACCCATTTATGAGATTGATGCTGCTAAAATTGTTGAACATGAGTCTTGTGTGTGTGAATGTCTAGTTCGAAAGGATTCCTCTATAGCACCAAGGACCAACAAGAAAGCAGTTAGTAAAGTATATTCATTTGATTTTTCAAAGGCAGATGAAATTTTTGATTATCTTTTGAAGAAAAAGTTCATCAAACTCCCTGAAAATATTAAACTTCCAACTTTGGAAGAAACAAAAGGGAAAAGTTATTGCAAATGGCATGCTTCATGGACTCATTCCACTAAAAATTGTAATGTTTTCCGTGATAGGATTCAGGAGCAGATCAAGAAAGGAAGAATCACGTTTCCAAAAAAGGTTATGGGAATTGATACCGATTCATTTTCAAAAATTGAAGAAGTGACTGCCAACACAATGTGCCAACATCTCTGGCTAAAACTGTCAAGGAAATGTGGCAAAACAAGTAGGTACAAGTGGAAATGAATTCAGTACAGTTAAGTAAAGGAAAGCCAAAAGTTGGCCAACTTCGAAATGATGATGGGAAGACCTACCGTCAAAACACTGCACAAGGAAGTTCTTTTAGCAGAGGTTTTAAGCAGTCTCATCTTCCCATGCTTGAGGCATCCTTTTTGGAATGTTTATGCATGGAATGCAGGGCCAACTATTTGATCTTCAAGGATTTGGATAGACAGGGGGTTGATTTCTTTCCAAAGAGGATGGAAAGAAAAGCTTTGGATCAAAATAACGAAAGAAAGCCTTGGATAAATCCAAATCATGGAAGAAATGAGAGGCTTTGGTCTGTTTCAAAGAAAAATGTGCCTTCTAGTCCAGTCCCACCAGCTTCAAAGAGGGATTATCCTCCTTCGAAGAAGGTTAACACTGGGAAGGCCCCAATAGGCCAAAGAAATGGAGTAGAAGAGGAACAATTTACGTTGGTGAAAAGAGTTTCTGATTGGTTTCTAAAAAAAATCAAACCAGAACTCTTCCAAGAATGTAGAACTTCTTCTAAAATTGGGAACAAAATGGTTAAACCTCCAAGTGCTCCTATTGGTCAATGGGTAGTGGTCAGAGATCCAAAGACCAAGGCACCTCAAATGATTCCTATGTTGACAATAACACAGAAAAGGAAACTGCAAAGGAGGTATACCAGTTTCCAAATGGAGGAATATGCTTCCAAGAAGAATCCTAATGGGGGTGATAAATTCAACCCAAGGTTTAATAGACTTCGAAGAGAAGATTCTGAAGAATCTCTTCGAAGGGGGTTTTCTCAATCAGAAAGAGAAACTCTGGAAAACTTGGCTGCGAGAATGGACAGTGAAGTACCTCAAGATAATCCAACTTCTCCAAATTCCTTGGCAAGCTATCAATCTGGCTTGTTAAAAACCATGATAGTGGAATAGGAAGAAGGTGGGGGGACAAATTCATCTCCTGTTAGAACATTCTCCCCTATGGAAACTTTTGTAGCAGAGCTCTCTGAAAAAATGAACACATCAGAAGTTGGATCAGAACTACCAATGCAGGAAAAAGTACCATTCAGTTTGGGACTTTACCTGAAGTCCAGATTAACATGGTAACTCCTTCATTTGTTAACTTTGGACCAAATTGTTCACCAGTTTGAAGAGCATTACAACCAACAGTTACTCCTATGGAAGTTATTGATGTATCAAGTGATGAGGAATATAATCTCACATATGATAATGGTTGGAATGATAGTTGGGGAGCTTTAATTTCCAAGATTCAAAAGAAGGAAGAGGAGGAGGATTTCATGATTATGGTAAATACAACAAAAGAACCAGAAGTAACCTCCAAAGAGAAAGCAATTTTCATTCCAGAAACAGAAAATGATTCTAAGTATCCTTTGATTGTTGATTTGGATTGTGCTGATCTTTCTTATCCTTTAAAATCACCTTCGAATGATATGAGGCACCATTTGAGACCATTACACATATCTGCATTGTTTGATGGAATTTTGTTAAACAGAATTTTGAATGGTGCAGCAGTGAACATTTTGCCTTCTAGGACTTTGAAGAAGTTGGGAAAAGAAAAGGTTCGATTGATCCCAACAAGCACATCCATCGCTGGTTTCACTGGTGAAAGTAAAAACCCCAAAGGAATTGTTTCTATACGCCTGAAAGTTGGCCAAGTAGAAACTGATATAGCCTTCTTTGTGGTGGATACTTTTACAAGTAAGTATAATGCTTTACTTGGTAGGGATTGGATTCATGTCAATGGCTACATTCCATCTTCAATGCATCAAGCCCTGATGACTGTGAAATATGAAAATGGGAAAGAAATGGGGGTCGAAGAAGTGAAAGCAGACCCACATCCCTGTAGCACTTCAGCAAATTGTGCAAAGGCAGAAATGTATAAGCCTGAAATCATCCCTCTGAGTGAAATTGCACAAACTACCACCTCTCCATCCAATGTATTGGAAATGGGAGAATTGGTAGAGCTGAAATCTAAACTCAAAGAAGCAGTTGATTATGAATCAGACAATCCACCAGACGAGGCTGCTTGGATATGAGTCCAAGACAGAGTTTGAAGAGGCCAACTCTTTGGCTTTAGTTAAATTTATGGCTCTAGAATTAGAGCAGAAATTACAAGAAACAAGTGATTGGGAGGAATTATTGGCTGAGAAATCTGACTGGGGGTTGAAGCCAGTTAAACTCAAAGAGGCCTTTATAGGTCATGTCGAATCCCAAGATCCTGTGGAAGAGGTGGAATTGGGAGAAGGAGTTGTTCCAAACAAGGGGCTTGATGCTGCTTCGAAGGCCAAGTTGATCGTAGTGCTTAAAGAGAACAAAGAATGCTTTGCTTGGAGTTACAAAGAGTTAACAGGTTTGAGTAGAAATTTGGTTAAGCACAGATTACCTATCAAAGCAAATTGCAAACCTTTCAAACAACTTCCAAGAAAAATGTCTCCTGAAACCATTTTATTGGTTAAGAAGGAAGTTCAAAATCTTTTAAATGCTGGTTTTATTAGAACAGTAAGATATGTAGAGTGGCTATCAAATATTGTTCCTGTTGTCAAGAAAAATGGGAAAATTAGGGTGTGCATTGATTTTAGAAACTTAAACACTGCAACCCCTAAAGATGAGTACCCAATGCCTATAGTAGACATGCTTGTGGATAGTTCTGCAGGCCACAAAATCATGTCTATTATGGATGGACATTCAGGGTATAATCAAATTTGTATAGCTGAGGAAGATGTTCATAAGACTGCATTTAGAGCCCCTGGCAACCTTGGGACCTTTGAGTGGGTCAAGATGCCCTTTGGGCTTAAGAATGCTGGTGCTACTTATCAAAGAGCTATGAACGCAATCTTTCATGAAATAATAGGGGGTTTTCTAGAATGCTACATAGATGAAATAATTGTCAAATCAGGATCTATTGATGATCATGTAGAGCACTTGAAAGTGGCTTTTTCAAAGATGAAGCATTATCAACTGAAGTTGAATCCTGCTAAATGTGCTTTTGGAGTAATGGCAGGGAATTTCTTGGGATATCTAGTCCATAGCAAAGGATGGAGAGGACTTCGAATGGACAAAGGAGCATGATGATGCTTTCAAGTCCATCAAGAAGTACTTAATCAATCCACCAGTTCTTGTTCCACCCAGAAGGAGAGAGCCTGTCAAACTATATTTGGCAGCAAACCATGACTCAATAGGAGTTTTATTGGCTCAAGACAATGAAGAAGGGAAGGAACAAGCTATCTATTATCTAAGTAGGTTTCTTAACGATTGTGAAAGTAGGTATTCTGCAGTAGAAAAATTATGTTTAACCTTGTTCTTTGCTTCGAAGAAACTCAGGTACTATATGATGCCTAGAGTAACCTATGTAATTTCTCAAACTGATGTTATGAAGTATATGTTGTCCCAACCTGTAATCAGTGGCAGAATTGGAAAATGGATTGTATCTTTAATTGAATTCAGTTTAGAGTACGTTCCTCAGAAATCAGTTAAAGGGCAAGCTTTGGCTAATTTTTTGGCTAATCATCCAAATGAAATTGAAACTCCTGAAATAGCAGATATTAATACAGTAACAGTTAAACCATGGAAAATGTGGTTCGATGGTTCAAAAACATCTCAAATGGCTGGGATTGGAGTTATTTTGGAATCTCCTCAAAGTTTGAAAACCAAATTTGGTTTTCAAATAAATGAAGGGGAGTGTACCAATAATCAAGCAGAATATGAAGCCTTAATTATGGGTCTAGAACTCTTGCTTATTATGAAAGTTGATATAGTTGAGGTTTTTGGAGATTCTCAGTTGGTTATAAACCAAGTGAATGGAGAATTTGGTTGCCGTAATGTTGGTTTAAAACCTTATTATGAACATGTGAAGTCATTGATTAAGCATTTTCACATGATTTCTTTTATATATGTTCCAAGGTTCTTCAATGAAGAAGCTGATGCAGTGGCTCAAAGAGCATCAGGATTCAAGTTTATTCCTAATGACAGTAGAGAATTTTTTCAATTAACTCTAAGAAAATATTTGCCAATGCTTAAAGACAAGAACATGGATTTCGAAGTATGTGAAATCACTGCTTCTCCTAGTTCGAATGACTGGAGACAGCCATTAATTGATTATTTAACAAGACCTGACGCCAAAACAGATAAAGCAACAAGGCTAAGATCTATCAATTACATCATGTATAATGGAGAACTGTTTAAGAGAGGAGCAGACGGATTATTGCTTAAGTGCTTAAACAAAGTTGATGCTTTTAAGGTTATGGCAGAAGTTCATGAAGGTATCTGTGGAGCTCATCAAGCAGGAATCATGATGAGATGGTTGATTCGAAGGTATGAATATTATTGGCCTACTATCATCAAGGATTGTATTGATTATGCAAAAGGGTGCCAAGCTTGTCAAAAGACAGGACCTCTCAAAAGATTACCAGTTACTGAACTACAACATGTAATCAAACCTTGGCCATTTAGGGGTTGGGCAATGGATATGATTGGTATGATTTACCCTCCATCTAGGGGTGGGGATAAATTTATACTAGTTGCTACTGATTACTTCACCAAATGGGTGGAGGCTCAAGCCTTTGAGAGTGTTTCTCAAGAGCAAGTGATTGAATTCATTAAGAATATCATCTATAGGTTTGGATCTCCAAAAACTATAATAGTAGATAATGGATCCATTTTCGAAGGTAGAGCAGTGAAAGCTTTTGCAGCCTCTCATGGAGTGTCTTTGATTAACTCTACACCCTATTATGCTCAATCGAATGGTCAAGCTGAATCAACCAACAAGATTATCAAAAGAGGTATCCAAAGAATGGTTGATAGGAACCCAGAAGAATGGCCAAATTTGCTGTTAAATGTGTTATGGGCATATCGAACCACTAAAAGAACCAGTACTGGAACTACTCCTTTTGCTCTAACTTATGGGCATGATGCTGTTTTACCAATGAAGATTGTGGTAAAGTCACAAAGATTTGCTTCTCAGAATGAACTAGATATTGGAGCATACCACCAAGCAATGTATATGGAGCTCGAAGAAATAGATGAAGAAAAAATTAAAGCTCTAAATCAGATTCTGCTGCAAAAATTAAGAGTAGCCAGAAGTTATAACAAGAGAGTGGCTGTTCGAAGCTTTGATATAGGGGACTTAGTATGGAAAGTAGTGTTGCCTATTAAAGAAAGAAAGCAAGGACTTGAAAAATGGGCTCCAAATTGGGAGGGACCTTCCCAAATTCATAGAGTCCTTAAAAGAGTGGCATATCATTTAAAGGATTTAAATGGTTATGTCCATAGAAGAAAGATTAATGGGAGATATTTAAAGGCCTATGTTCCAACTATATGGGAGTCCTTTAACAGAAGATAAAACTATAAAGTAGTTCATCTTTCATTGCTTGTGCTGATCAAGGTAAGCCATAAGAACAAACAGATTTTCTATTGATTGAAACTCATAATTCAAACAATGAGGTCAACATTCCAAGCAATAAGAACAGTTTTGAGATTGGAATAACAAAAAATATTTCATTGATTAACTCAGAAACTGTACAATTGTGTCTGTTAAGCCAACCAATACAGAAGCACCCTTGTTACAAATAAATTCATAAAATTCTCCTTGATCAGTTGTTCTTTGTAATTGATGCTCAAGTTCTCTTATAATTTCAACTATTGAAGAAGCTTTGCTCATATAAGTCTGCATGTGGGAAGTGGTTTGAGCAATCTCACCCCTAACTGCAAACAAAGCTTCTTCGAGACGAGCTTCTTCTTCTTTTAATCGATTTAACTTGGCAGCATCTTGATCATAGGAAGAGATTACAGTTTGTGTTTCATCCTTTGCATTTGCTAAAGCTGCTTTCCAACCCTGTCTTTGGAGATGTCTTTCTTGAACCTCAAAGAGTTGAAGGGCATTCACTTGGAATTCAGAAGCTTTAGCCAAAAGGTGTGTATGTAGCTCTTGGGAAGCAGGCTTTAACACCCAAGCAGCTTGACAACAGATGTCCAAGTACACCTTTAGATCCCCTTCGGCTAATGTTAAAAAATTCAATCTTGAGAATTGCTAGAGAATCTTCCTCAACTTTTGAATCTCTTCTTGTGAAAAAGTAGGCTTGACCAACTCAGATGTAGATAAACTTTGTTGAGCCTTGAGTTGGACGATAGGAGATTCTGGAGAAGGAACTGGAGCCTTAGGGTTGGTGATTCTTTGACAGAAATCACTAACTTTTGCTTTAAACTGCTCCAATGGAAGGGGATCACCAACAACGGTGCTAACAGAAGCACCAATTTCCTGTCAAAGGGAATATATCAAGCATATTTAGGCTTAAATTTTATAAGTAATATGTGATAAATACAAGCTTAAGTATAATGGACCACAATACCTCAAATGGATGGGTTTGTTCTGTTAGAATCTGTCCAGTAGGGATATTTGTTCCTAGAGATTGACTAAGAACAGTTTTCTCAGTTATTGCCTCAGTCTGCTCAATAGAAGTCCCTGCAGTAGAGCTTGCCTCTATTGCTATTTCAATAGGTCCACTTCGAATACCTTCTGAGGCTAAAGCTCTTGCCACAATACTGATAATAGGAGGAATCATGCCTTCCATTGTGACTTGTGGTTGAGGTTGAAGAGTTTGTGCCGTCTCAGTGGATTTCTCAACAATATCAGAAGCAGCTTTCCTTGTGGCAACTGTATCAGACTTGGAAGCTTCAGTGGCCTTAGTAATAGAAGGGTTGACTGGTCTTCGAATTTCAGCAAGGACATGCTAAGTAGACTTTGAAAAAGCCTTCAAGATCCAAGCATACTTTGTTGTTGTTTCTTTCTCTAAAAGAATATTACTCAAAGATGAGAAAGCATGAAGCCGAGATCAAGGGTCTTAATGAAGCTGAATTCATGAAGTTTACCTTTCACAAATTGGCTTAGAGTGACATCTTCTGTGTCTTCTTCTTCTGGTTCTTCAATTAGTATTGTCCTTCTGCGTTTTGAAGCCTCGTAAACCTTAGCAAATTTAACTCTTTCTTGGTTAGATCCTCCTTTGGATGCTAAGGTCTCATGACTTTTCTTGGCTTTTGAAAGGATAAAGGGAACTTTGATTAGTTTTGTGAAGAATCAGAAAGTTAACAAGAATGGATGAGAGAGTTATTGGATTTCAAACCTGAGGAAATAGGAGTTTGTGCGATTTCTGTTTCTTTCCTCAGTCTTTTCTTGGGGACAGACTCTGTGTGTCAAATTACAAGGTAAGAAAACAGAAAGGATTTGAAGTTATAACTAGTACTCAGATCATCAAAAATAACCTGATGGAGAAGGAGGAGGGGTTTTTTGTTGTTGAGATATGGTCACCCTTTGTGGAACAGACTGGAGTGGTTTGACATGCAGAGCTACAGGTACCAAAGCAGAAGAATGTACATCTGGTGTTGCTTCTTTTGGTTCTGATTGAGACTCACTTCTTCTTTCAAGACCAAAACCATCATCTGACACAGATAGTGAACTAGAATGTGCTTCACCCTCAACTGGAGCAGGACAACCAATATGGTTTGCAAAACCTTGAGTTATGTTGGTTTGGTTGTACAGGTTAAGAAGGTTATGCCACCAATTGGCAAATCTAGTGAAGATTGGACTGTCCATAGTAAATTGGCAAGGTCTGAAGTTTGCCCTGGAATTTCTTAACTGCACATTAAGACGTGAGCGTACATTCTTATCAACTTTCTTTCTAGCATATAGAGGAACATTAACCTCTCCAGGGTAAGGGCATGGAATGGCTTGTACCATACCAAATTGTCTGGCAAATTGGGCAGGACAATAAATTTCGGCATGGGTTTGTTTACAGCCCCCAACAATCCCACCTATGAATATTTCTCTTGAAAGTAAAATACTTCCCCAAGCAGCAGCAAAAGTATTGGCGCCCTTGTTCTCCATCATATCTTTTATCCAGACAGGCCCAATGCTCTAATCAACAAAAGGATAGAATTCTGATTCTTCCTTATCCTCCTTCAAGTTGTAGAAATGTTGTAGATATCCAACCAATGCTAAGGGTTTGGAAGCCATAATGTTGAACTTATCCCCATAAACATTAACAGGTTCTGAAATAGCAACTTTGAAGATGGGGAAATACGCCAAGATCCACAGTTGCAAGAACCAAAGAGGGCCTCCTACGTTGAACATGAGTGGTTTTGATTGGCTATCAGATCCTATCTTATAAACATATCCCAAAAAGTGTGAAGCCAAATCAAACTTCTGACCTTGACCAAGGCAATATGCTAAAGGGGCAAATTCAAGAATAATCTTCTTACCACTATGACAAAAGATCATTTTACAAAAGGTGTATAAAATATATGCAAAGAACTCCCTATCAGACACTCAATCTCCAAATTTGGCCCCATTTTGAAGAAAGTTTTCGTACGATGCGTATGAACTTGAGGATTTCATGTCTTCCAAAGGCGGGTGGAGTGGGTAAAATCTGATTACTCTACTATTAGGCATAGCACGTGTTTAAAACGACCGCCACGAGAGGGCGAGTAGCTCGGCACCACATAGGGAGTTCGCGAGTCCCTGTACCGAGCTAGATTGACCATGAATAGGATCAGAAATCAAATTAAATTAATACATCAGAATGCACTAGCTCGGGGTGAGGCATAAAGGGAAGCCCCCGATATACCGAGCTAGGAAGGCTACGAATATAGTTTAAACGGCATTCTGGAATACATAAATCAGCTCGGCGTGATGAGCTGAGTTATGTACGAGTTATTCCAAGCTATGTAAAAGCTCGGCACCACCACGAGATGGGCGGTGAGACATTCCAGAATATTCTACAAGCGGTTCCTTACGAGATATGGAGCAATCCCATCGTGTGAGGGATTAATATGAACATTCCTAACGTGGATGAGAATAAACCCCATATAGGAATGAGTCCTATATGGAAAGAAAGACTACTGCTAGACAAGATCTAGCAATATATGGAAGCTGTCCCTTGATAGGAAAGTCCTATTGAGAGAAGGACTCCTAAAGAGAATAGGAAACAGTGGCACGAGATGCCTAATGTGAAGGACATCTACACCTATAAATACAAGGCAATAACCGTGACAAAAGGTACGCTGTGAAACTTATTTTCCATACGCATTGTGATTTGAACTCTCAAGTACGTGATACTAACTTAGGCATCGGGGGGCCTTTGCCAACGAGAGGCAAAGGTGCACTAACCCTTTCTCTATTTTGAAGATTTAGGGTTAACTCAAGGAAGCACGTGATCCAGTGTTACGTGGATTTATCCCCGTACAATTGGCGCCGTCTGTGGGAAACTCGGTCCCTCTCAACAGAAGATCAACGATGGTGCATTCGGAGCCCCTTCTGTGCACTCCACGACGAAAGGATGTGGAAGACGATGGTACCACGTTTGTGTATACTATGAGAAAGAGCACAAGGGTGGACAAAACTCCCCTAGTTCTTAGAGCACCGCTGAAAAAACCAGCAACCAAGAGGTTTGACGTAGGGGATATCCCAGAGATTCCAAAATTCAGGGATACACGCTTAATGCTCTGTGATTCTCCAAGGGCAAGACGCTCAAAGACGCCACCAAGAGGTGGAGAGGCCTCCACCCGACGTGAGCGGGGAAGGAGTCCTCCAAGGAGGGATGGTCACAGGCACACAAGGAATCGCGAGAGGGAAGATAGCCTGGACAGAAAGGAGCAAGAGGCAGAGGAACTGGCCCATAAAGTCACTCGACGAGAACGAGAGATTCAAGACCTAAAAAAGCAACTTCAGGAAAAGGAAAAGGAACTACGCTCACGGACGAGATCTGTGCACCATGAGCAAGAAAAGAAAGGTCGTCATCACAACAACGCCTCCACCGACCAAGCAACCTCTCCACGAAAAAGGAGAGATAGGAGCGTTTTTGTTGAGAAGAAAGAAAGAAGAAAGCACGCTAGGGACAGATATGAGAGATCTGGATCCAATGAGCACATTCCCGAGCAGCATGCAAGAAGGGGGGACGTTAACCGAGCTGATCAAGGTCATAGAACTGCATGAGAAGCAGCTAAAGAGGCCCTAGGTCAGATCTCCAAATCGCCTTTGGCCCATTGGATTCGCGCAGAGAAGACGCCGAGCAGGGTGAAGCACTCAGCGTTCATCCCTTACTTAAACCAAAGACGGATCCCGTGGGCCCACATTCAAAGACTACCAGCAGGCCATGTTCATGCACGAGCAAGATGACGCACTACTGTGTAAAATGTTCCCGTCCAACCTAGGGAAGGTAGCACTAAGCTGGTACCATAAACTCCCAGAGGGATCAATCTTATGCTGGACCCAACTGGCTGAGTAGTTCATCGCTCGGTTCCTTACAAGCCGAGCTACCCCAAAAACTTTTGACGCACTGACCTCTATGAGACAGAGGGACGACGAGACTCTACGACAGTACTCAAAATGTTATTGGGAAACTTTCAATGAGATTGAAAATTGCAATGAAGAATATGCTTTGGCAACTTTCAAGACAAGTTTGCCTGTGCACAGTAAGCTACGAGAATCGCTTACCATGCATCCGGTAAAAATTGTAGCTAAACTAATAGAGAGAATTCAGGAACATGCACGGGTGGAGGACGACATTCTGCAAGCTGGAGGGAAGATCGTAGCTGGGCAGTCTCAGTTCCCGGAGAAGAAGATGGTGGAGTCAAAGGTATACAAGAAGGACTTCACAACGGGAAGGAAAGATTACACCCAGTAGAGGAAGGACAAAGCAAAACCAGACCCCAAATCATACTTTAGCGTTATGGTGACTTTCAACATCCCCATATATAAGATGTTATACAGGATCAAGAATGAACAGTGGTTCAGGAGGCCCCTAAAGATGATTGGGAACCCAGAAAAAAGAAAGGCCACTAATCAGCACTGAAGCTACCATAGGGATTGGGGGAACATGACTGAGGATTGTGTGGAATACAAGTTCCTGGACGAGAAGGTGGCGGAGGGCCATCTAAAGGAATTCTTGGCAGATAGCAAGAATGATGCCGAGCTGTAGAAAGAGATGGACTACGAGAAAGGTCCAAAGGGGACAATCCATATGATACATGGATTGGTTGCTCCATACACGAACAACGAAATAAGGCACATCCAAAGGGTCAATGGGCAGGCAAAACAAGTCATGAAGCTCGACATGAAGAGGCCGAGGGCAGGGGAGGTCTTGAAGACCCCGATCACCTTCACTAACGACAACCTAGAGGGGGTAACAGTCCCCCATAATGACGCATTAGTTATCACCCTACAAATAGGGGAGTACGAGGTGGAAAAAATCCTAGTGGATCAAGGGGCCAGCATCGAAATCATGTACTACGACACCTTCAAGAAGATGGAACTCCCAACAAGCTCACTAAAAAAGTGCCTTGTCCCCCTAGTTGGCTTCAGCGTGCAGACAGTATGGCCTATGGGAAAGGTCACACTGCCTGTCCGAGCAGGATTAGTAGTATTAAAGACGGATTTCCTTGTGGTGGACATCCCTTCCTCCTATAACGTGATTATAGGGAGGACATGGATGCATAAAATGAGGGCAGTCTCATCAACCTACCACCAGAAGATCAAGTACCCCGGGGTAGACGGAATAGAGTGCATCAAGGGTAACCAAAAGGTGGCTGATCAGTGTTTCACCATGGTCTTGAAGAAATCCCCAAGGGCCGAACTAGTACAAATGGTTGAAGTCCCAGACCAACCAACTTTGGAGGATGTCGAAGGTGATCCCACCAAGAAGATGGTGGAAGGACTGAAGAAAAAATCGGTTCAAGAGGATGATGCAGAAAAATATTTCCTGATCGGTGAAACCCTCTCCGAGCTGGAAGAAAGAGACTTGGTCACCTTCCTAAAGGACCATATCGATGTGTTTGCTTGGACTCCCCAGGAGATGCCTGGAATAGACCCAGAAGTTATCTGCCACCACTTGAATGTGGATCCTCAGCACAAGCCAGTTGTGCAAAAAGCCAGGAGGTCGGCACCACAGCATGCAGACGCTATGATTGAGGAGGTAGAACGGCTATTAGAAGTGGATGCCATATGAGAGGTGAGCTATCCGGACTGGCTGGCCAACACGGTTGTTGTCAAGAAGAAAAACGGTAAGTGGAGGGTTTGTGTGGATTTTACCAGCCTTAACAAAGCATGCCCCAAGGATAGCTTCCCACTGCCCAGAATTGATCAGCTTGTGGACGCCACGTCAAGCTATGAGAGGATGAGTTTCCTTGACGCATATCGAGGATACCATCAGATAGCAATGTACGAACCCGATCAGGAGAAGACGTCCTTCATCTCCCCGAGAGGGCTCTATTGCTACAAAGTTATGCCATTTGGGCTACAGAATGTTGGAGCAACCTACCAGAGGCTAGTTACTAAGATGTTCAAGGATCAGCTCGGCAAGACTATGGAAGTCTACATCGACGACATGGTAGTCAAAAGCAAGTTGAAGCCTGATCACCTCGCTGACCTGAAGGTAACTTTCAACATTTTGAGAAAATACAAGCTAAAGTTAAACGCCTCAAAGTGCGCCTTTGGAGTCAGCTCGGGGAAGTTTCTTGGGCACTTAGTGACTAAAAGGGGGATTGAAGCCAACCCAGATCAAATTACGGCTCTACAAGGCCTTCAAAGCCCAAAGACCACGAAGGAGGTCCAAAGACTGACAGGAATGGCAGCAGCTCTTAATCGCTTCATCAGCAAGTCCTCAGACCGCTGCAGACCTTTCTTTCAACTTCTGAAGAAGAGAGAAGGCTATGAGTGGGGAGCCGATCAGGAACGAGCTTTTCAGGAATTAAAAAGCTACCTATCATCACCACCATTACTCTCTACTCCAGAAGCTGGGAAGCGGTTGATACTATACTTAGCAGTATCCGACCATGCGGTTAGCTCGGTCCTCTTATGAATAAAGGGGACGGAGCAGGCTCCAGTTTATTTCGTGAGCAAAACGTTGTTGGATGTTGAGACACATTACCTACCACTGGAGAAATTGGTATACGCTCTTGTTGTGGCATCAAGAAAGTTGCCCCATTACTTCTTACAACATCCCGTCACCATATTCATTGAATATCCACTAAGGGCCTTGCTCACGAAGGCAGACTTCTCTGGAAGAATCTCCAAGAGGTCAATAGAACTGAGTCAGTTTGACCTCGATTATCAGCCTAGGACAACAATCAAAGGGTAGATTTTAGCAGATTTCATGGCGGAGTTTACTCCAACAGTGGAACCACCACCACCAATTCTCCACGAGACAGAGCAAGTTGGTAATCCCGAGCAGCCAACGAAGGTGGCCGATCTGGAACCAGACGAATGGAGGCTTTACGTTGATGGGTCAGCCTACAACAAGGGATCTGGAGTAGGAATTGTGCTTTTCTCTCTAGAAGGATTGGCTCTGGAGCAAGCACTACGGCTGGGATTCAGTGCCACTAACAATGTGGCAGAATATGAAGCCCTGATCGCTGGACTAAAGAGTGCCCTAGAACTCAAGGTAAGCAAATTGAGAATATTTTGTGACGCACAATTAGTTGTTAATCAGCTTTCAGGGGAATACGCTACAAAAAGCGAGAAGATGGCTGCGTACTCAGAGGCAGCCAAGGATTTGCTTGATAGATTCCACAAGATCCACATCCAACAGATCAGCTCGGGTCAGAATGCACACGCAGACTCACTGGCTTGCCTGGGATCAGCGGTCAAAACAGAATATCGCCGCACGGTGACAGTGGATTATCTGGGCGAACCAAGCATTGGCCGAGCGGTGGAAGTCGTGATGGAAACAGAGCTTGGGCTGAGCTGGATGGACCTGATAGTGGCATACCTATGAGATGGGACCTTGCCAAAAGACAAGAGGGAGGCACACAAAATGAAGACCAAATCAGTACGCTTTTGGCTCTCTCCAGAAGGTAAGCTTTACAGAAAGTCTTTCCTTGGTCCATACCTATTATGTGTACACCCAGCTCTGATCCAGAAATTCCTTCATGAAATTCATGCTGGAACTTAAGGGGGGCACACTGGTGGGAGGACCATAGCCCACCAAGCAATATCCCAGGGGTATTGGTGGCCATACATGCAGGAGGATGCGAAGGCCTTTGTCAAAACTTGTGAAAAGTGTCAGAAGTTTTCCCCTTTGATCCGAGCACCAACTAAGGATTTGCTACCTTTAACCAGTCTGTGGCCATTCGCCTAGTGGGGATTGGACATCGTGGGTCCTCTCCCTATGGCAACAGGGAAACGAAAGTTCCTACTTATTGGCACTGACTACTTCACAAAATGGATAGAGGGGGAAGCCCTTGCCAAAATCACGGAAGCAATGGTGGAAAGATTTGTGTGGAACAAGATAATCACAAGGTTTGGAGTACCCTACTCCATTATCTCAGATAATGGGTCCCAGTTCGGCAAGAAGTTCAAGGCCTTCTGTGCCTAGTATGGCATCAGGAATTACTACTCAACCCCTAGCATTACCCTTGAGTAAATCCATGTGCAAAGGCCTCAAATAAAACGATCTTGAAGAGTCTCAAGAAAAGGTTGGAGAAGAAGAAGGGAAGGTGGCCTGACGAGCTCCCAGCCATGCTTTGGGCATACAAGACCACCCCACGGCGATCTACAGGAGAGACGCCGTACTCCCTTGCTTATGGGACAAAAGCAGTGATTCCTTTGGAAGTTGGTTTGCCAACCATTCTCACTACCCTCGTAGAATTAGGAGGCAACGATGAAGCTCTTGCCGAGCAGCTCAATCTTGCTGAGGAAAGGAGGGAGCATGCACTTATCACCTTAGCAGCATATCAGGAACAGCTACGAAGGAGCTACAACAAGAAGGTACAGCCAAGGGAATTCAAAGTGGGGGATCTACTCCTAAGGAAAGTCTTGGCCAACACCAAAGTAGCCACTGATGGGAAGGTTGGACCAAACTAGGAAGGCCCATACAAGATCGTGGGAATTGCTGGCATTGGGGCTTACCGTTTGGCCGACCTAGATGGAGACCCAGTTCCACGGCCGTGGAACGTCCAGAACCTTAGGAGATTCTTCCAGTAACATGTGTGCATGATTACGAATACAATCACACCTCTCTTTGGTGAATATGAATAAATTCACACTTGTTTTTAGTACCAAGTTGGGATTACGAATAAAATCACCAACATTAGTTATTCAAGTTTCTTTTGATATTTCTAGCATTAATGAAATTTTACTTTTTCTTAGCATGATTAATATGAACCGAAATTTCTACTTTGCAATTTGGATTCCTATTGGGGAGCAGAGAATATGTGTATGCAAAAAAAAAAAAAATCTAAGTATGAAGAAACTTGGATTTGCAACGAGTATTGCAAAAAAATCCCTAAGTATGAAGAAACTTAGATTCGCAACGAGTATTGCAAAATATCCCTAAGTATGAAGACACTTAGATTTGCAACGAGTATTGCAAAAAATCCCTGAGTATGAAGAAACTTAGATTCGCAATGAGTATTGCAAGAAATCCTAAGTATGAAAACATTTGGATTTGCAACGGGTGTTGCAGAAAAATCCTAAGTATGAGTAAACTTTGATTTACAAATCCTGAATACGAAAACACTTGCAGAAAAACGCTCAAGTAAAACATTCAAAGTATAGGACACCAGTGTGTACAACATCATAAAGGGCCATAGTCGGCTAGAGATAACCACGCAGGGTCAGAAGAAAGAATTACAGTAGACAGGCATCAAGCCTCTTCACCGAGCTGATCAGCATCGGTGGCAAGATTGGGGTCAGAACCATTTCCTCTAGCAGAGCTCTCAGTGTTTCCTCCTTCTGTAGCAGTGAGGTCAAAAAGGGGATCTTCAGTGTGGGGCTTCTCAGAGGGGAGCACGGTTCGATCCGGCTAGGCCTGAGTATCAGGGTGGACGTTAGCAACAGCCATCTCGCTCGACAGCTCCATGTTAGTCCAATGCGGCGAACACTCGTCCATGCCAAGCTTCTCAAGGCAGCGCCGCCAAGCCGCACCCCAGATAGCATCCTACACGGCTGGCATTTGTGCCTTGTAGTTCTCCGTGACCTCCAGGATGGCTCGGTCGTACTCCGCCTCTACCTTAGCCTCTGCGGCGGTTAGCTGATTGCTCAGGTTGAGCTCAACCACCTTTGATCTCTTTCCCAGGTCAACGTTCTCCCCCCTAAGAGCCTACACTTCAGCTCGGGTTTCCTTGAGGAACTGGGAGTACTGGGCGTTCTCCTTCTTAGCCCTCTCCGCCCTTTTTTGCTCTTTCTTCAGCTTCTTCTCAGCCTCTTTTTCCCTCTCAAAGCCTACAGAGGCCTTCTGCATGATCTGAAGGTGAAAAACAAGGCAAGGCATAAGTTCGAAGAAAAGTTCAGGATACAATGGAAGGAAGCAGGAGAGATTAATTTACCTTGGCGCTAGACTGGAAGATAGACTTCATCAGAACTTCATAGGTGTTGCTTTTCTCCCTCTCCATGTCATTGGGGAGGAGGGCAGCTCTGGAGATGCCGAAGGCCACGTCGGTAGAAGAAATCTTATCAATTGCATTGACAAGAGTACCATCAGGGTGAGCAAGTGCAGGGGCCCAAGGCTGAACCAGTGGTGGAGAATCAGTCACTGGTAAACTGATGTCCCCGGTCCTTCTCCTCTGAGGAGGGGGTTGGACCTACTGGGGACTCCCCGCTGGCCTCTTCTCCCTTTGACAATCAGTAAGGGAGGGGGACGTTGATTGGGGAGCTTGGATCATTTGGACGGCAGGGGAGCACGGGAAGCTCCGCCGAGATTCAAATGGTCCAGGAGGTTGATTGGTTGAAGGGGCATCTCCGTATGGTCTAGAGAAGGGGAGTAACCTGGTGAGTCGTCCGAATCTGCTAGTTGGGTAGCTTGCTCGGCAATCTCACGGGTAAGGGTACGATAAATGAATGCCCCTGGTCCTTCTTCTTCTTCCTTTTCCTCTGCTTCTTCTTCGGTTACTCTGCCGGATGTGCTTGGCTCTACGTCAGTACGAACAAGGATTGGGATGGCAGTAGGGATCTCTGGAACGTGGGCAAAGGTGACTTGCCCCTGAAGGTCCTCAGGAGCTTGGGACCATGATGACCTTTGTCTAGCACGGCCTCTGCGGGCACGAGCCCGTTCTCGATCGGTTGGTCGGCCTGTGGCGATCATGGAAAAAGGTGGCGGCCAGGCGTGCCTTGTCCTGGGCTCTCTAACTCATGATATTACCCCAATAAGACAGTGTGTATCCCAACAACCAGTGAGCTGCACGTCCAAGCCCTACAGGAGTCGGTTCGAAACCGTCGAACCAGAGGGCCTTGGCAATGTCCTCGCGGTGGAGCTTGCCGTGGATCAGGCGGCCACTATGGTTTAGATTATCCGCTGCAAAGCAACACAAGATAAAGATGGTCAGCTGCGGCTTGGGGAAAAATAAGGAATAAACTAGCTCGGGAACAAAAATACTAACGTAGTTCGCCTGCGGTAGTGGGGCAGGCAAAGCCAATGATCTTCCCCTCGGCATCTCTAGGCTGCCATTGCTAGTAACTTCCGAGATAGTCATCTACCTCTCCCTTTGAGGAATTTGGTAGATCAATGATGAGCTTCTGTTTGGGGTCCCTAGCTTTGAAGTAATAATTTTTGTGCTCAGTAGGGACTACACTATAGAGATAGTGCAAATCCCACCAGTCAAGGTGAAGGCCGAGCAGCCCATTAAGGGCAATTGTGCCCATAACCACCCTGACAAAGTTGGGGCAGAGTTGCATAGGATTTAGCTGGCATCTATTGCAAACCTCCCTGAAAAAAGGGTGTAAAGGGAGCCTAAGGCCTCCCTCAACTATGAAAATCAAGGGGATGTGGATCTTGTTTTCAGTTTGACCTTGTTCCCTCGTATCATTTCTGTTGTCTAGACGGAATTGAATATCGGCGGGAATACTATAGTTTCGACGAAATTCTTCTTTTTTCTCAGGGGTACTTAATAGGGCTCTGTGCATACACATTTCTTCTGAGAACTAGGGTTTCACTGTTGAAACCCAGTGGGAAGAGGAGAAAGATGAACAATAAAAAGGGGAAAAATCAGGAAGGGTGGAAATGGAAAGGTCACTTACGTGAGAAGATAGACCTAAGGATGACTCACTCCGACAGTAATGGCGGACGGTCTCCGATGAAGGCTGGAGACAAAGGGGCTTCTGTTGTAGAAAGCTTGAGTGTCGCCGATGGTGAACGAAGTTTTCTTTTTTCTCTCTCTTGCTCTTTCTTTCTTCTGAAAAAATGAGAAATGGGAGAAGGGGAGGGGTTTTTAGGGAGAATAATCATTATCCCGCCCAAAACCCCATAAAGTAGGGTGTGACGTACGAGAAACGTCACCCCAAATCATCCTTTGGGCTTATTCGAGCCACCAACGGGTCATTTCGCATTTAATGCAAACGACATCATGGCCTCCCACGTGGAGGGAAGGCGTGCGAGGGATGCATCAGGAGTCGTTGAAGCTCTGTGCACTACTGACGAGAGACAGTAGCAGCAGAGCTGGGGAGCAATTGGAGTGGGTAAAATCTGATTACTCTACTATTAGGCATAGCACGTGTTTAAAATGACCGCCACAAGAGGGTGAGTAGCTCGGCACCACATAGGGAGTTCGCGAGTCCCTGTATCGAGCTAGATTGACCATGAATAGGATCAGAAATCAAATTAAATTAATACATTAGAATGCACTAGCTCGGCGTGAGGCATAAAGGGATGCCCCCGATATACCGAGCTAGGAAGGCTACGAATATAGTTTAAACGGCATTTTGGAATACATAAATCAGCTCGGCGTGATGAGCTGAGTTATGTACGGGTTATTCCAAGCTATGTAGAAGCTCGGCACCGCCACGAGATGGGCGGTGAGACATTCCAGAATATTCTACAAGTGGTTCCTTATGAGATAAGGAGCAATCCCGTCGTGTGAGGGATTAATATGAACGTTCCTAACGTGGATGGGAATAAACCCCATATAGGAATGAGTCCTATATGGAAAGAAAGACTACTGCTAGACGAGATCTAGCAATATATGGAAGCTGTCCCTTGATAGGAAAGTCCTATTGAGAGAAGGACTCCTAAAGAGAATAGGAAACAGTGGCACGAGATGCCTAATGTGAAGGACATCTACACCTATAAATACAAGGCAATAACCGTGACAAAAGGTACGCTGTGAAACTTATTTTCCATACTAACAGCAGGACATCAACAGATTTGGAAATGTCAAACATTGGACCAAATGGGGGAAGTCCAGTAAGAAACGACATGTCTAAAACTGTAGGGCCCATCATTCTGTAGTTAAATCGGAAATAGTTAAATGATGAATCCCAAAAAGCTAGGGCAGCATGGATGAGTGCAGGGTTTTGTGGAATACCATTTTGAAGCAGTGAGATAATGTGCCAGGTTCCAATCTCCTCTAAATGAGCCCTCTTATATTTCAAAATATGCTCAATCCATTTGCCCCAATAATTATCTTGAACTGGCCAGCATACGAAGTTTCTGGGAGGCCAATCTGCAAAGTTCAACTCTTGATCTTTTATAAGTTTACCTTCTTCTAAGATAGGATAGCATGGCATAAACTTGAGAGGAAGATCAAAGAATGCAGGCCCTAAGATGTGGGTATCAATTCTATCAGGATTTGTTATAAAGATCTGGTTATGTAAATTACTGCCTGAGTTTGACATTTCCTTTTCAACATATCTTCGAGAACGAGGCGAAGAGGTGTCCATTTGAATATCACTTTCAGAAGCCATGGGTACAGAGGTATGAGAGAAAGAGAGGGAGAGCAAAGCGTTTTGAAAGTTGAAAGTGAAATGAACACTTTGCAAGCCCTAGATTTATACGATACGAGGAAACGATACAGCGGCTTGGGTCAAATATCCGTTTAAAAGTAATTGGGCCTATAATTATTTTGGCCCAAGTTTAGATTTCAAATTGTTGTTTGATGGTTATTTCCAAATCTTAAATTATTTCAAGCTTTAAACCATTTTTGGTTTATTTTCATGAAATATACTTTATCAAGTTATTCTTAATAGTTCGAACTGGTTTAAAGCATAGTTAAGTACTTCGAAAAGTATTTGAAAAGTGCAAAACAAGCCATAGAAAGAACTAACACTTCATTAAAACTTAAAATACAAGGAAAGTACATGCTATGAAATCCTATGACACAGAGGAGAAACTAAGCATCTACTGGTGATGAAACAATTGTTGGAGTAGGAATGACTTGGAAATAGTGAGGAAAGCTCCGAGTCACTAAGGCATGGAATCTTGCCCAAGTGAAACTGAAAAATCCCTTTTCCATCATTCTAACCCTGTTCTCTTCATCAATTTTGAGTTTCTTCTCAATCAGTGGCCTGATTTTCAGAACCAGGGTCTTGGCTTTGACTTCAAACTTGGCCAACTTAAGAGCATTCCTTTTCATATGGCTTTTAAACCTCCTTCGAAGCCTCTTAGAAACGTTAGCGGGCATTTCGAAGGAATGCCCTTTCAGGTTTTCCACCTTTTTATGAAGTTTGGAGATTTGATCATGAAGTGCTTCGTAATCATGAAGGTCTTGATTAAACCCAAACGAAGCAGTGTTGTTCTTCATCCACATTCGAAGTAGAGGAAGCTGACTCAGAAAAGAATGAAGAAAAGGGCTAACTTGGATGTTACATTATAGAGTCTCGCAAACCCATAGAAAGTTCTTATAAAGTACATCCTCTTCAAGAATGCCTATATCCAGAAAAGCAAAAGCAGCCAATAGTTCTTTGGCTTTGAGGGAATCAGAATGGGGATAAAGAGAATAAGAGAGGTCAGCATGAAAAGGAGTAGGGTCGAACTTGATATTCTTTAACTCTTGGAACCAATCCATGTTCTCAGGAAGGTCTCGAAGAGAAAGATTGGCAGGATCAATGAAATCTCCTTCGAAATGAGGCCTTCAAACCTCATGCAACCAGTATATAAATTGAGTACTGGCCTTCTGCTTAAGTTCTCCATATCCAGCAAAGCCTGACCTTTCATCTTCATGGACTTTAAAGAAGCCAGGAGCAAGACAAATGGCAATGAGGCTATCAAGCAACATTATGTTAGGATCTCGTCTGAAGAAAGGGGACAAATATCTGCTCATAGCTAATGAGCGATAGTGGCTCCAACCTTTGTAGCTAGCAGGATCATCCATTTTTACCACCACTATTTCAGATGGTAAACCCCATAGAAAGGGCTTATGAGTAGAAGAAGTTGGAGGATTCCATGGGTCAATAGACTCAGAAGTTTCTACTTGAGCCACTATGTAAGATCAATCCCTTCGAATCTCACCAACAATTGGCATGATAATGTTTCAAGTATCAGCAGAGATTGGGTCATTAAGAACCAAGTTTTCAAAGGCATTTTGGGTGCTAGAAATATCAGCCATGGTTGAATTAAGATGAAAGTTGGTTTGCAAAGTAAATTGGTGATTGATTTGTACCAATGATTAAGTCTTTTTTATAAGCAGAATTTTTAGTTTGAAATAATTCAAATTCTGGCGAAATGGAGAATGTGGGCGTTAACTACCCACTATCCATGAATCTCTCACGAGAGCGAAGAGATTTAATGATAACTGCATCATGGGAAATGACTAGAACTGCCAATAACTTTTGCTTTGGGAGTTTACAGGAATTCGAAGCGACAAAAGACACATTAACACTTGTTCAAATCCCTTGAACAAAGATGTTAATGTGGGGGGTATGTTTACATATAAAATTAACCAGTCCAATAATTAATTGACACGTAATCAAAAGTGCCAAACGTTGGCAATTACTCGTCAGTGAAGATACACTGGATTAGTAAGATGAAGTTGATTAAATACGATGTCGTATTACTTCTTCATTTAGAAAGGCAGTTATTGGCAGTTACGAGCCATTACTAAAATAAAGATTGGCTTCGAAGCCATGATATCAACTGCTAAGCACACAAGCTCCACGTGTAAACTTGCGAAACAAGGCAATTGGTAGTTAGAACACGTGGAATACTTTTCCTTAACATGTTGAGCAAACGTGTAGATTTAAAGCTTTTGGAAGAAGAAAGGATTCAAATTCAGACGTGGAGAAAGAATAATTGCCAATTCTCAGAGTGGATGTTAGAGTTCAAAGCAAGCCAAATTCAAATTCATGGAGCGGGAAGTTCAAACTACAAGCAACGTCTATAAATAGAAGAAATTGAAGAGTGAAGACCCCCGGACAAATCTTCAACAAACAGCTATCAAAAAACTGATGATTGGTTTGTGCATTGGCAAAATAGTTTAGGATTTCGGACCCAGTTCGAAGTAGTTTAGGATTTCGAACTCAGTTCGAAGTAGATTAGGAAGTATATTAGGAATTAGATTAAAATTTATCTTGATTGTTCTTGTAACAATCACCCCTATCTCGGTTGTTCTTGTAACAATCACCTGTTCGAAGTTCTGTTACTCTGTATTTGAAGTTGGAGACAATTTCGAAGTAAGTTTATCTTTGATTCATCAATCGAAGTGTCTTGTTTCTTTATTGTTCTTTGATTTCCTAACTTTATTGGTTTGCATTTCTTCACTTATTAAGAAAAATCCTCTTAATTGAGGTAATTGAACCAACAAAACACAATCGCCTGATTAGGTTTGGTTTTTCCAAAGTTAATCTGAGGGAGGAGATTGAAACTCTCTCTGGCACACTCGCATACAATTATTTTCCATTGCAAACAAGTAAAAAGAACCAAACACATGTATATAGATGGCTAGCTGTTACAGTAAAGACCCAAAAATTTCTAAAATGTTTTGTTTGAAACAAGAAAGTGGGCAATTAAATAAATTTCATTTCAATAGTTAAATGTGGGCTTAATGTGAGAGATCATTTAGTTTTGGACTCGTTTGAAGCAGATTAAGAAGTTGAGGGGTGTGTGTTGTGATTGCACCATATAAGGAATCTTGGGAGGGAGAAATAAACTTTCTCGTAAATTTTCTCCCTCCCCTCCCAAGAGCAGCAGGCCCTTTCTCTCCCTCCCCCTTTTGGCTCCTCTTTCTCTCTCTCTCTCACGCACACACACACAAAATCTACCTGAAATACATAAAACCCACATAGATCTCTAGATCCTTGGTGCATACAACATGTAGACTCGGGATTTGTGTGCTTAGAGCTTGAAGAGGCTGATTTTTGGTGGAATCTAAGTTTGGAGAGGTAGCGTTTGGTTCAAGGTCTTGATTTGGAGCTTGACCACTTGGAGGTAGGGGTTTCTTCCATTATTGCTAAGTGTTTATCGATGTTGTAGTATAAATCTCCAAGTTGATCATGTTTTCCTTTAATCTTGTTGAGAACCCAACTTTCTAGGGTTTATATGTGAGATCTTGTTAAATCGTTGTTGATTATTTAATTCCTTTGTCTTGATCGAAATCTATCTTCTCCTAGTTACATATTGATTGTTGGCACTTGAAATTTTTGAGTTTGAGCCCAAAATGTTGAGATTGGGTGAAAATGTTGAAATCAATAGAAATCTGTTTATGTTCTGGATTTCGGTCCGGACAGGAATTTCTGACCGTCCGGACAGTTTTGGTAGACTAGTTCCCATATTTTGTTTTGCAGCTACGATCCTCCTTTGATCCTTGTTTAGCCCTACACAACTCGTCGAAAAATATGAGATTCCAACTTGGTTTGTTAAAAAACACACTTGACTTGTTGATTGTCAACTTAGTATAATAAAATGGCGTTTGATGGACATGTGGTGTAATGCAATACACAAGATCGACACGATTGAAAACGATGTTGATTGATATTTGGTAAATCAAAAGAGATCGAAAGTTAAATGACAAAGTGGTATGGTAAGACAAGGCACTAGGACCACCAATCGGTGTGTTGCTAGGAAGGGTTTCACGAGGCCCATAAGTTTGGAAAAGAAGTCCCTTGAGTCCCATAAGTCATGGAAAAAGGCTAGTGGGTTCTAACCCTGGATGTTCATTTCATGAACGAAAAAGGTGTGAAATGTTGTTGGATACTTGTAGGATACTCGTTGGGTACAGGTAGGACACGTGGATACTTGTAGGATACATTGGGTAAAGGTAGGACACGTGGATACTTGAGGGACATATGGGCATTCGTAAGACTTATGGACTCTTAGGAAATATATTGCGGACATCTGCAATAGTGATTGACGATGAACGGGTTTGAATATACCTAGAATACTTGTTGAAATGTACGGGGTTACGCATACTCGGAGTATTTGTTACGAAATGTATGGGTCGCACATACCCGAAATGTTTGTTGTGGAATTTACGGGGTAAACGAAGCAACTTTATTCCATACTAACTCCCCTTATGCCTTTTGCTGCTCCACAATGTTCTCTCCAAAACAAAAGTGAGTGAGTGAAAGAAACCCAACCCACTTTACCTCCCCTTATCATGAAGATATGGTGAAACTTTAGTGGCCCACTATTTTCAATCTCAACTAAACAAAACCGAATGAGAAGCTCCTGATCTATGGTGCAGTCATAGCTTTGATCGAGCTAGTAACAGAAAAAAATATAGGGAACCCTTAAGGGACTTCGGTAATTTTAATGAGAAGTTTGTGGTACCGTAGGGGAGGCTTATGAGTGGTGTCAGATACGATGGACTAATCTTCGAGAAAGTACTTATAAATTGAAAGGGTTAAACATGTAATAATGAGCCACGCGGGCGGTAAGAGAAACACTTGGTAGTCGATGGGTTGAATCTAACGTTGTGTGAGTATGTGTGTATGTGAAGAGTTGCTAAATTCTAGAGTTACAATAAAGTCATGCTTCTTGATTCTTGATGACGTGTCTTTAATTACATTGTGCTTCCTCTTCATTACTTGCCATTTCATCCATATATAGAATTCACATAAGGAAATCCCTATGGGGTAAGTGAATGCTCACCCCTTCCATTTGCAGGTTACTAAGGAGTATGAGTTGGATTCTTGAAGTGCGTGACATTTTGTGTGCATAGCATGAAGAGTTATTTAATCATTTTGTAACCTTATATAGTTATATTTGAAATATGAATTAGAATTCAAATCATTCATTTCTTTTGACTTCGGAAAGATGTATAAAAGATGTATAAATTGTCATGGCATGGGGAAAACAGGAATCCGATTTAAAGGTGGTTGTTGGAAATGAATCTTGTACATTGTGAGGACATCTCTTTGGAAGCACATGGGTGATATTCACAGGTTTACTTGTTGAAGTTGGTCTATTTATTATGTTGAATATCGATGGCGTGACAATTATGGAGTATATAATAAAATAGAATTAGGACGAGAGGATGAAGATAGTACAAAAGAGAGAGAAAAGCAGGGTTATTGGGTTCGGGTTTGGGTAATTTTTGTTATTTCTTTGTTACAGTCCCACAATATATAGGAACTCTCATATAATTGTTGACTATGAAATGGGGCCAAATCACGTTATTTTTTTTTTCTCATTTTTTCTTTGTGTGTGCTTAATATGTTACATAGTGTGGTTTTATTTGAGTGGCACCCGAAATTCCCAACACTCTTGTAGAGAAAGAGACAAGAAACCCATTACAAAAAATACTACCCCAAAATATGAGTAATTTTTTTCTGTACTTCTAAAAGTTGATCGACATGTTCTCTCTTTTTAATTAAGGGTGCGAAAATTATTTTCCAGCATGTTTTAATTTTCATTACAAGTGCTAATTGTCATGCCCTCAACTTTTAAATGTAAGTAATAAATATTCCTCCAATTAAAATAATGAAAAGATACCACTACAACAAAAAAGGCTTTATGGGGCATTCATAACTTCCTCAATAAAGGGCCGGCTTGTTGGGGCGTTTCACCTGTTAAGGCACTACACCTTAGTGCCGAGTGTATCGATGTTGCTATGGATGTAATGCGGCCCTTCTTATGAGGCACTTTGAGGAGCTTCAAGAGCTCTTCTACGCTGCAATTCTAGGTGCCCTATAGAGTACTTATTAAGGCATTCAATTGAGGCACTTTGAGAAGCCTCAAAAACCTTCTATTGCTGCACTTCTAGGTGCCGCATATACTCCTTATCGAGGCATTTTCTAGTGTTGTCACAGAATTTTTGAAATTCATTTTTAATACACTATTAAGGCATTCCAAAGTGTTCACGACACTTTTTTGGTATTCTTAATGCACTACATTCAAGCAAAGACAATAAAATGAAATCTATTTAATCGGAATTTGTATCCCACCCATTCCAAAACAAAATAAGGTATAGTCATTAACTTCAACAAAGAGTGTCAAAAAACTTCATAAGATCCCAAAAAAAAAAAAAAACTTCATAGCAATCTCTTAATAACATGAAATACCAACTTCAAAAAGTTTTCATCAGAAATCTAAACCAATACCATTGAAGATGCAACTGTATACAAAAACTACTAGTAAAAACAAAACAAAAGCTACAAGTTCAGCATCCATGTGACATAACTCTGTCTACGATGCATCTTCCAACTCATCTCATCATAAAAGCAACCATCATCATATTTCTCTACCTAATCAAAACAAAATCACATACACGGTTTAAAGTCTACTACTCTGAAGTAAAGTAAAAACAAGACAATATTGGGCATTTACGTTATTCTCAAAATCTAACAACAAACAAAAGTCTATGGATAGGAAAAGTTTATGATGCACACAATATTTTTCCCCAATTCCTCATTTGAGACTATGCCTTTCTCTGTGAAGCAAGTAATGAACACATGTGCCCACGATGAATCATGGCCAAGCATTTTTGCCTTAGTGCATACTAGAAGTTTATAATCTCATATTGCATAAATTTTTTATTCTAGTCTGGTTAAAATAGTTTACAAATTTAGACGATTACCTCAACCTCTCTTAGTACAACTAACGGAGTTTTTCCCATCCAGTAAATGACAGCTTGCCCTGCTTAACTAGACTTGTTTTTATCACTAACTTTCTAAAAAAAGGTATTCATGAGGTAAGGAAATTTTTTGAGATAACCGAAATTGGTAAAGAGTAAAGGTCATGTACCTTCTCATCTTCATGCCAATACTTAACAAGTTCTTTCCATGGATCACGAGAACTATGTATTTGCTCCTCAATGGGTAGCTTAAATCAAAGTTTTTCTTCTTCACCATAGTCTTCCAGTTCCTCCACTTTTCCAAAATTGATTTTAAGATCCATCTTTTATGACCAGGAGATATATGAAACTTTTGCTACAAATCCACAACATTATAGATTATGATACATTTTTAGCAAGCTAACAAGTCTAAATTTTGAGGATGTAATGTACTCTATGTTCAAACTTACCAGTACCAATGCTAATATGTCATCCTTATAAACTTCAAACATCTTGTACTATGTCTTATAGTGGAGAGGCACATACTTACCATTTCTTGCAATAGTTCCTAAAAAGTGGCTAAAAATGTTTCTATTACAAGTGGTAAGGGGCATGACCTAAAAACAAGTTAATGAAGAAAATAACACAAAGTTGAGGTCAGAGACTATTAAAAAAAAGGAATCAATAGTAATCAAGTTATAGAAAACATAAATCAAAATAGTTGATAGGTGAGATTTAAGAGTAATCAAGTTAAATCAAACATAAATCAATAGCAATTTGCTGCATGACCTTTTACACCTGTAACTTGTAAGCTACTCATGGCTGCATTCTAAGAGAGTTTACATTTGTCTTAAATCTGGGTCATTTTCTGAGTAGTTTATTTAGCTGTTTCCTCTTTACATCAATTGAGAAATGGTCTAGCAGCATTTGGAAGTTACAAATTACAATACAAAAAGAAACTACATTTTTCCTCCACCTTCACAATTCAATCCCATTGTTGAACCCTACTATCAAACAAGGCAAACATCCTCATCCAAGGACATAAACAAGACAACCCTCTTAGAAACTCACTTATAGGTCAAGCAAATAAACAAAGAATTGATAGGCGAAATTTGTATTTTTACCATATTGGAAAAGAAGGAAAACCCTAACATTTGTAGAATCCAACCAAGGCAAAAACAAACTTATCCATCAAAAATCAAAGTTAACACATCACTGAGTGCAAAAATAATCGGCCAAGCAAAATGAAAAATCCGTTTCATACTCGATTGATAATGCATCCTCAAATGGGTATTTAGGTTTTCAGATCTAAACAGTAAACTAATAAATGGAAAATATAGATGGATACTTACGATCGAAACAAAATGTAAAAACCAAGAATTCTCCCCACAATCGAAATGGTCGCTAACAAAAATTTGTGTTCTTTTTCACATTGGCACATCCCAAATGGGACTTGGGTATGAGCTAAACAAACAATAACTTACGAAACAACATTAACCCCATATGCCGAGTCAAGCAATCATAAAAATTCAACACCAATCCTCTTCGAACAGAAAGGAAACATACCCAATGAATGGCATCTTGCGGTGAACTTCAGAGTTGCAACAGGGTATACGAAAGGACGATGGTCGCCTGGTCAAACTAGCGATTTTTTAAAGTTAGGTCAGGAGTGGTGGAGGGAAGAGATTTGGGGATTTTGGTTTGTGGAGGGCGTATTAAAATGTTTTTGGAGGGAGTATATATTAAACTTTCACGTGAAAAAAATTGGGGAATGGAGGGAGTAAGGTATTTGTGTGTGTCTGGGAGAGAGAGAGAGAGAGAGAGAGAGCAAGTATTTGAGAGGAAATTAATTATTCAATGTGCTTGTGTTGTGTAATTATTATGTTCAAATTGGAAGCTAATTGTAAGTGATATTTTTATAATGATTAATCTGAACCATTATAATCACACGTCTCACAAATTCTATGAAAGTCACCAAAATCAGAGATCATCATCATATATTAGTGATTGTATGATCGATTACATTTAATGCACTCGAGGCACCCGAATAATTATAAAGTACTAACTGGCCCCACCCGAGGTATTTTTATTTTGTGATCGGAATAATCTATCTTTTACATTACACACATTAGATTGTTCGTATCGAGAATAAAGTAAATCATATCTCACTGCAAACTTGAGAGGGCATAAAAAAACTCGTTTGTATAATGCAATTGTGTCCCGATCAAGAACCTTTGCAAATCCAATCCATCCAAAATTTTACGATAATGATTTAATCAATAAACACAACAAAAATCAATGGTCTCGGTCATCTTGATTGTGTTACTGTACATTCAATTACCACACACTACTTAGTTTGTTGTCAACTACATTCAATGTATAAATTTTAAAGGTCATTACCAAGTCAATTTTTACAAATTGTCAAACTGAATAATTAGAACTCCACGTCTCATTGATTTCCCTAGTGTCACCAAAATAGAAGATTGTTGGATATTAGCGACTGCGTGATCGGATGACATTTAATGCATCCCAAGCCATTAAAGTCCTATAGTTGACAACCCATGCTCCACCTAGGTCTTTTTTTGTGATCGGAACCGTTTACTTTTTACGTATTATGAAATCCACCAGTCATACAAAAAACTAAGTGGATTGTGTATCAATACACATTTAATCAGAAGGAAAGTATCATTAGAAAAAACAAATTGGGTCCCAATTCAAGCTTTCTAAACCCGATCGAAAAGAAACTTTACACGGTTAAGATTTCATTAATAGGAACAACAAAATCAATGGCTCGATTTTTAAAATCGTTTTGGCATATTGAGATTTGCAAAATATTATCAACAGTTCAATTGTTAAAATAATGTGACGGTTGGAAAAAAACTACTCAAGACACCTCTTGAGTGACATCGTTTAAGGTGTTGCAAAAAACAGTCCTATTATACCATGTTTTGAGGCACTTAGGCCAGCCCTATCAGATAAACATTTAAAAAAAAATTAAATTAGGGTGTTTGGTTGCCCCGTTTGAGTTCAAAAGTGACGTCATTTCATGAATTGCAAAAACTGCCCTATTAGACCAAGTTTTTGAGGGACCTTTGGTATTCCTATCAGATAAACATTGAAAAAATAAATGCAAAAATCCAGTGTCAAGTTGGAATGCCCCATCAGGAGAACACAATGTAGCACTTAAAAAGGGAATGGCTAGTTATCATACTTGATGAGGCCATTTCTTAAAAGTGCCCCAAAATCACCGTTTTGTTGTAATTGTCACACCCTCAACTTTAAAATGTAAATAATAAATATTCCTACAATTGAAATAATGAAAAGATACCATATGTCAATCAACAAAGTTCTCATCACAAAGTTACATAATACATGTCCACTACCTACGTACACATCCCAAGAGATAACATAACAAAAAGTGTTTAAAGTATTACATTCATCCAAGTTAAAAGATAATGAATTGAGTTACATATCCATCTATCAAAAGAAGTTTTATAAAGATGAATGGATAACTCCCAAATGTACGCTTTCAAAAAGGTTGAGATGCACTCCAAGGATTTCATATCAACAACAACAACAACAATAATATAACCCATTTAGTCCCCAATAATTGGGGGTATGGGCGGGGGATGGATAGGAGACAGACCTAACCTTTGGTAATAAATGCACAAAGTGGCTATTCCCAGAATACCATTGAAACAGATGGATTTGAGACAGACCTAACCTTTGGCAATAAATGCACAAAGTGGTTGCTCAAAAATACCAATTAAAACAATGGTCTCCCTATACCATTGAGTTTGCTGCGGAATCATGCCCTCAAATCAAAGCCAAAAGGCATCAGAGAGGGCAGACCCAAGAATCATTTTGATTTATGTGCAGCATTTCATATCACTTCTTTAATTTGTATCTGAAATTAAAAGGGGGTGAGCATTCACTTCGCTCAGTAGGAATTTCTTTAACCGATTCTATGTGAACATGAGGTAAATTATGATGGGGATGAAACATGATCCGATTACTGACATGTACACAATCAGGATAATAATAATATTTGACAATGACGTAGCCCTAGGACTAAAGGACTTTCCTCACACATGCACACATTTACACCCACACAATTGACCATTTACATCTAGTCGTCAATTACTAAGTTTCTTCTTACCGTGGGAGTAACTATCACACATCCAATATGCACAAGTTTCTAGATAATTTCTTTTAGTTTAAGCTACCAATCCCAAAACCACCCGTAGATCCACCTCTACCATACAATAAATTACTCGCTATAGTTATCAAGGCACTTCATGAGTTCTCTACAATCCCGTAGATCATCAAACCAGTATTTTAGGTACATGGGATCCCATAAATCATCAAACCAGTATTTCAGGTACATGGGATCCCATAAATCATCAAACAAGTATTCCGAGTACATGGGTTCCCGTAGATCATCAAACAGGTATTCCGGGTAAATGGGATCCCGTAGATCATTAAACAAGTATCCCGGGTACGTGGGATCCTGTAGATTATTAAATAAGGTTCAAAATCAAAAAATTTGCTACCAATAATCAAAATACAAGTAGAGAGAGAGAGAGAGAGTTGTAGACACCCCAATTTTGACTTCAGAATGATCCTAAGCATCCCCGATGATGAGGAATAAGCCAAGAACAATAATTAAGGCTTGGACAAGACGTTCAATTGCCCAAGAACCCCCAAATACTCACCAAAATAGCCCAAAAACTCAAAACAAAGAAAGAAGCTTTGTTGGACCTAAGCACTCAAGTCCATCCACCTATGCACTCACATTCAGGTGGGACACATGGCAGATTCCTACAAAAGCAATGACGAGATTTCCTGTGAATCTGATATATTTTTGCCACTATATCACATATTGAGATGCCCCAAATCATACTAATTACATTCCTAGACCCCTAAAACTAAGTGCTATCCTAGCTCCCTAAACCAAGTTAATTTTAGATTTTCTCTATAAAAAACTGACATTTTCTCCTTGTTTTCTCTCTCTAGAAAAAAACCACTAATCATCAGACCATTCTCTACCATTTCTCAACCCTTCTCCTCTGATTCAAACCCAAATCATTCACATCCATAGCCAAATACTTCATTTTTAGTACATTTTTGGCCTAAATACCTTTAAAACTCCACCAAAAACTGTCATAAAAGACCATCTACAGTCAGATAGGTATAGTTCCAGAGCCATGACATCCCAAAATCCACACCTCATCCCATATTTCTTCAAAAGCCCTTGAAAAATCTCTTGAAAACCCTTGTTTCTAGCCTAAAAACTCACCAAATGCACCAAAACTTTACCCATCAGTCGAGTTCTTGATCATACACCTTCATCTTGGTGTCACTCCACTCCAGAAACTCATCCATAGGTTGTGTCTTCCCAAAATCACCATAAAAGTCCTTGTTTCAACTCAAAAAGGTAGAAATACCTTGTCAAAATGTTGTTCTTGTTTCTTGAGGGAACCTAAAAGGTTTAGACAAGTTCTTTATACCTATTCTGAACTTACTAAAGGTTTAAAGTTCATAAAAAATGACTTCTTAAAGTTTTTGGTTCGAATGGGTAGGTTACATCTGAGCACTTAGATTCATTGAATTGAGCACTCAGGATCCCTGACCTAATCACTCAGGTCCATCAGAATGATCAAACTTTCTTCCTTTATATTATGTGTTTTGACATTTATTTTGACATATTGTCATGTTTGATTCATTTTGATGGCTGTTTGTGCTCAAATGGGGGTTGTTTTCACTCAAATATATCGTCGCATCAATGTACAAAAATAAGCTTTTGAAAGCATTTTCTTTTGAAAATAAAAAGGAAAGTTTGAAAACAAGATGAAAAGGGGAAAAGCAAATCTATTTTTGATAAATGAGCCATGAATGTTTGCAAATAGTGTATTATGATTGAAAACTCAAAGGTCTAGCTCTAAACTTCTGAACACTGAAATTAGTCCATTTGAGTGCTCATGTTCCCCCATCTGAGCACTTAAGTCCATCTAGACTATCATCATTTTTCACTCATATATCTCTTCTATTGGTTTTTGTTATGTTTGCTGTTAGTTATATTCTGTCAAAACTTTCCTATAAAAACTTTAATCATCATTTTATACCAATATAGATTTGCTTATGGCTTGTTTTGTGCAAGAAGTGCTATGAAAGTGTATTTTGAAAGTTTATTTGTCTTGTAAAAAGAGATTCATCAATTTAAAACATGATAAAATACGAGGAATGAACTCATTTTTGAGAAGGGAAAGTAAATCAAGGTCATTAAAGAGAAAAGTTTATTTGTGTATTTTGGCTATCTGAGCACGCAAGTCAGTCAACTTGAACACTTAGGTTAGCCAATTTGAGTGCTCAAATCAAAGTCAGCTAGCAGATCTATCTTAGTTCTAGTGGTCTTTACCTGTTACACTATGTTCAATATAACCTTGTCTATGTTAACCATGTTGCATTTCAGTATATTCATGATTAAAATTATCACGTAATTTCATAACTTAATAGACATCATATGGTATTGTTCATGTTTGAATTTATTCTTGGTTCATGTAAATCAATGTTTTTGCATGGGTTCTACATATATAGTTTGTTTTATGCATCCAAGTATATCTCACTTTGTACATATTGCACAAGTATCCACCATCTCGTGTGCATCTTTGTTTGTACCTACATTTACTTATTTCCCATACTCCATTCCCATTTTTCATGGTCCAAGTTACAGAATAAACATTTTACAAATCCCATAAATGCTAAGTAGTGACCGACTCTCGGGTCGGCCTAGACGGGTGCCATAACATCCTTCCCCTCTCGTAACCAAGCTCCCGAACCTAAGATATTATGGTGACGACGGACTGGTTTTAAACCTTATTCAAAATAAGGCATGAGTCATTTGAGTTTGGTTCCTCGGTACAATCCAACAAAACCCCGGGTGGCGACTCTAAATAGAATTCCTTGGAGGGGTGTCCACAAGAGTATCATTTGGTATCAACAATTTCAAAGAAACAAGAATTAATTCAAACATATTACCCACTAAACCCTAAATTTTTATTCAAGATTTGAGAGAGAGAGATATCAAACCTAAATACAAGTAACAATCATACATACAGACCAACAAGAAAGGAGGACATCCCTACCTCAAAGTGGTTGAGCTCCAAATCAAGAAATCAAAACCTAAGCTTTTCCAAATCCAAACCCACCGAGTTTCCAAGCCATAACATGTGATTTCAGGTCTAGGTGTCAAATATGGGAAGCATATGTGATGGATCTATGTGGGTTTCATGGGTTTTAGGTTGATTTTTGGTGGGAGAATAAGAGAGAGATGGAGCCAGAGAGAGAGAGAGAGAGAGAGAGAGAGAGAGAGAGAGAGAGAGAGAGAGAGAGAGACGTTGGAGAATTTTCATGTTGAAAAAGAAGAAGGGAGAAAAATGAAACTTTCTCTTTCAATTTGCCTTATATAGTCTCATTACACTGGGCATATCTCTACTACGACAATGTTTCACTTTAACCTAAATTATCGAGTCCCCTGTCTCTTTAAATCCCTATATTTCAAAATGTTTTCATTTTCGCACAAACCCCAAGTTAAATTTTTTTTAAAAAAAATTGTTTTAAAATTTTGGGATCTTTCCACAAACCATGCATAGTTCGGTCTCATTTGATGTGGCAGTGACACTCAACTTGAGCACTGTTATTTCGTTTTAAAACCTAATACAAGGCAGAGAGAATTTTTACGCAAACCTTTTTAATGAATGCATTTTATTCAAGATTATTAATGAAAATGTCTGTGCTTAATTTTTTTTACTATAGAATAAGAAATGAATTGCATTCATAAGAAAGGGGAGCACAGAATCATTAACTTACAAGTAAATAAAAGTTATATTTCTTCCAACTTTCTTGTTTTCTTTTTTTTTTTTGATCAGCAAAGAAAGAAATATATTGATCGAGGAGAGAGAAAACAATACAAAAACAAGCCGAGGACAAGGAGTGAGACGAGAGTCAACAAGACCCACCATCAGCAACCCAAAGATAGCCATAGGTAGCAACACAAATCAAAGCATTCAAAAGGCAAAGGAGTTGAAAAGATTTCAACTCAAACACCACCCCAAGCTGGCCCTAAAACTATACATTAGAATTTGGTGCCCCGTTTAACGCAAGGACTGGATAAGTGCAGGAAACCTGAAGATAATGTCGTTGCTACAAAAATCCTTAAAGCCTTGAAAAGCCATAAACCAATTAGCGACTCTATACTTTATGATCTCTCCTACTGCTTCCCAATTTGGATCAATCCCCTGAAAGATAAGATCATTTCTGACTTTCCATACACTCCAAATCACAGCAAAACTGGATAACTCCCAAAGAGCCTTTTTACTTCTCTTAAATTTCCAGCCCTGCCACCATAAGAACAAGCTCTTAATGGACAAAGGAACCACCCATTTGATGCCCCACCAGTTGAGAACTTTGCACCACACAGCCCAAACCAGTTTGCAATGGACAAAAAGGTTATCCACGGAATTTACAAAGGCAATCGTTGAAATCAGATAGGATACCCAAAGAGAATAAATATTCTGCAGTTTTAACCTTTTTCCCACATTGCAAACCAACCCAGAAATTGTACTTTTGGAGGAGCACAATTCTTCCATAAAAGTTTGAATTCCCTTTTAACACTCCCTAACCCAGCTTTACTGCATTTATATAGTGAATTGACCAAAAAGGAACCTGAAGGATCAGCTGCCCATATAAGTGAATCTTCCCTTTGTGAATGAAGTTCCACAGAGTTTAAAAGAGCCATCAAAGAATTCCATTCCTTTTATTCCCATGATAAGATATTTCTCCTTAACTCCAAGTTTACCACTAGATTTGACCCATTACCATGAAAAACATCAGCCAGCAGCACCAACTTCTGGGAACTTAAACTAAAAATTCTAGGGAAAGTCCTTTGCAAAGACACATCCCCCACCCATACATCGGACCAAAACCTCACCTTTCTCCCATCTCTTACCTGGATTTTAGTATTAGACAAGTATATTCTCAACAGATTTTCATCTCTTTAACCGACTAATAAGATATCCCTCCATACTCTAGATAACATCCTATTCGGTTCCATGGAGGGAAACCAAGACAAAGCATCCAAATTATATTTGCTACAAATCACTTCTCTCCATAAACCATCCTTATCAACCCCAAATTTCCACCACCATTTAAGAAGCAAGCTTGCATTCATTAATTTCAACTCCCCCCTCCCCAAAGAAATCTACTCTGAATTTTGACCAATTCCCTTAATACACACTCAGGCATTCTGAATAATGACAAATAATAAATTGGTAGTTTACCTAATACAGAGTTAATAGGTTGATTCTACCTCCAAATGAAATGTGTCTTCTTCTCCAAGTTGCCAGCTTTCTTTGGAATCTTTCAATGACAGCAATCCAAGTAGACTTTTTCCTAGGACTTGCCCCAAGTGGTAAATCGAGGTACTTCATTGGGAGAGATTGATGAATGCAGCCAGGTGATCTGCAAAAGAATTTCAATTCCTCTTTTGAAACACCCACCCCACTGACCACACTTTTTTGGAAGTTGATCTTTAGACCAGACACAGCTTCAAAAAAGGACAACGACAGCTTCACATTAATTAGTTCCTCCAATGAAGCATTACAGAAAACGATAGTATCATCTGCGAATTGCAAATGAGGACCAGTTGCTGCCACAGAAATTCCTTTGATTAAACCCAACTCCTTTGCTCTTTTGAAAATAATGTTGAGACCCTCCACTACTAGAATAAAAAGAAAGGGAGATAGAGTGTCCCCCTATCTTAACCCCTTTTCCATTGTGAATTCCCCAGTGGGTGAACCATTAACCAGGACCGATACAGAAGTAGAATGGAGACAATCCTTCTGCCAGAGACACCACTTCGATGGTAATCCAAACCTGTCCAACATATCGAATAAGAAATTCCAACTTAAATTATCATATGCCCTTTGGAAATCAAGTTTTAGTAAGATCCCTTTCTGCCTCTTCTTCTTCCATAAATCCACAACTTCGTTAGCTATGAGGATAGCATCTTGAATGTTCCTACCACCTACAAAAGCAAATTGTTCTTCAGAAATAAGTGAAGGGAGAACCTTTTTAAGCCTTTTAGCCAACACCTTAGCTAAAATCTTGTAAACACAACCAATTAGACTAATGGGTTTATAATCCTCCAACTCCACAAGACAATCCACCTTTGGAATCAAAGAAATGAAAGGCTTATTAATCCCTTTAGAAATTTTTGCATTACTATGGAACTCTTGAAACAACTGCACCGCATCTCCTTTAATTGATTTCCAACAAGTCTTGACAAAGGATAAGTTGAATCCATCAGGGCCTGGGGCCTTGTTCCCATCACGAGAAGCCACTGCTAGCCAAATTTCCTCCTCTGAAAACACCTCGATTACTGCTTCCCCTTGAGCCGAAGCTAGCCCAAACTAGAATAGCCCTCCCAATTTAGGTCTAGTAACCCACTCCTCCTTAAAAGCTTTCTCAAAGTATGCTAGTTCCTCTTTCTTCACTGACTAAGTTCATCAATACAGATCCCATCCTTAGAAATAGAATTAAGCAGATTTCTATTATGTCTTTCATTTGCAGTGAAATGAAAGAATTTGGTATTTCTATCTCCTTTCATGGACCAATCCAATCTCGACTTTTGCAACCAAATCTTTACAAAATCAAACATAAAGATATATGTTTTATATAATATATATACCTTGTAACACCCCCATGTTGACCACTAGCCCAGTACCCTGATTTGATCCACTAGCCACACCACATGGCCCAAAATGCTTATGCCCAAGGTACTAGTAGTAGCCCACATGGCTTGTTATATACCCAAGACCACTCATGTAAACAACCAATGTGGGACTAAATACCATCTACTCCAAACTTAGGGTATCACAATCCTTTTATCTAATAAATACATCACTTCCAAAAGTCAGGATTAGTTGCTCGTATTTGCTCTAGAATTACTACAGTTATCTGAGTAGAAGATACCACCAAACAAACTATAACTAATTTAGTGAGCCATTTGCAAGAACGACATGTGATTATCACCGGGCCACGCAAGCTAAGGAATGACATGTGCCTGTCACATGGCTAGGCAAGGCATCGCACACATGTGCTTGCCATTGGGTTAGGGAAGACAAGGCATGGCACACATGTGCTTGCCATTGGGTTAGGGAAGACAAGGCATGGCACACATGTGCTTGTACCCTTCTATCAATTCCTTTAATTAGTTTCAATTGCGATCATATCCCCTAGAACCCAAAAACTTTGATTTCTCATTAGGTGCCAAGGGAGTCATAATTTTCCACATCCAAGAATACAAGTTGCAACTAGAGGCCATGATGACCGCACATCAAGTACAATTTACATGAACGTAAGGAGAAACGTTTAAGTGTAAAATGGTCTGGAAATTTATGCCTTAGTTTTGTTTCTCACTTTTTTTCTCTGAACCTCCTCCGTTCCCATGAAATTAAGGAGATAAGAGTGGGAGGGAATTGGAGTGGGACGAATCAGAGCGGGGAATAGCCGAAAAAATAACCGATGTACTCCCAAAATAGCTTGTGCTTCTTAATTACCGAGCTAGGCAAGGCATGGCATGAAATTTTTTTTTTCCTGCAGGAAATTGAAATCCATTCATAAAGAAATGGGAAATTTGACTTTAAGCAAGTCACATAGCCAAATATACCATTGGGAGAATTAGATTCAAGGTCCAACTTCATCTTTAGAATGTTTTGAGCAAGTACGGAGCCAACATTTTACCTTTGTCGTAGCAAAAATATATTTACTTAGAAAATTTAGTGGCGGTGAATCTATATAATTAATTCAGGAATAAATTTCTATTTTATATATAATAATTGTATTTTTTGAAAACCTTGTGGTGGAGACCGCCACTGTTTGTCTTCCTTTCGCTCCATCCTTGGTTTTGAGATAACCTACAACTGCCTCCCATTATTAACAACTTTCGAGCATTTCCCCAAGCCAACATAGAGAGTGTGCAAGAGAGATCAACCCAACGAGAGCGAGAGATGGAAATGATAGATCGAGGAGTTAGACATGATTGATGAAAAGTTAAACTTGATCAACAAGTGAAACAAGTGGGTTCTCAGCAGCCCAAACAAAAAATTGTGGGTTACTATTGAAATATCAAGCAAAGACTTTTTATACTTCCGTAATTCATTTTTTTGATTCGCATTAAATATAAGTTTATCTTGTATTTGTTTTTTCTGCTTGTTAAGCCTATAAATAGGCGTGTAATTTGTTAGTTTGATATCAAGTGTGGAGTAAGAGAAAACATAAATAAAATTGTGAGTGTTTGTTCAAATCTCTTGGTGAGTTTCATACATGAAAAATGTGTGATCTATACTCCTCCACCCAACAGTGATGACCAGAGGAGAAGCTTGTCGTCATAGTCATTGGATAGCGGAGATAGGTTCAAATTCGGAAAGGAAGGGATGAGAGAGGACGAGAAGGATTTCGTTGTTTGTGGATATAGAGTAAGTGAGTTATATTCCGTATATAACAATGCACGTGCTCCTCCTTATTGGTACAGTTTTTGATTGAGGTGGAGTCAGACTGTCAGAGGGAATTAAGTTCTTTTTGTAAAATTGGCCGGTCAATTTTTCTTGGCCCGCCAGAATTATGCCTGGTTAAAGTGCGTGCAAGTTAACTCGAACATCCGATTAGCAAAAAAAAAACTTTCCTTTTCAAAAATTTTAAAGATATATAGTGCTATGTGATTACGTTCTCGGTGATTTTCCTATCTTTATCTTTTTAGTACAAATGCAGCTATCCCAAACTCCCTATACCACAATGATTCACAAGTATCAGTAGCTCTTATTGTGCAGCACATACCACAAATGGATTTGAATGAAAGAGAGAACAACATCAGACAGAACATACAAGCCATTAAACCAATCACCATTTCCAAGTACACCACTTTTTACAAAAGAGGAAAAAATCAAACAGCCAACAACAGACAGTCGGCTCAAAGCCATATTGCTTCAACTCTACATGGACCAACCCCATAACTTAATTATTATTAAGACCAAGAAGGACTTAACAGTATTTTACATAAAAAGCACACCAGGTTTTATTTTTGTATAAGCCCAGCAAATGATATATAGCCATCAAATATTGTCATCTACAGATCTACTCCATTTTCAGCTCTCATTCGCTCTAAGAATGACTTCCCGTCGAGCTTACGAGAGAAGAAATCACTGACGTAATTTTCCATTCCAACCCTTTTGAATAGTGGAGGGTTTTGCGGGTCTAAAAGGGTGGCTGATGGTCCGACCTCTGACTGGAACTTTGGATTGAAAAACATAGCAAGGGATATTCTCTCCTTTTCCGAATTCACAGTTGCCCTGTGCTCAATGCTTTTGTACAGACCATTGCTGAATATCTGCAATATCACAAGATATATGAAATGTAACACTACTTGCAGAGTACGCATGCTCGCATGCATAAACTTACTTCCTACTTCATGTTATAGTTAAATAGTTAATATTCTCATGATAAAAATGAAAAGGTCATTTCTTCTTTTTGTTCAGCAATGAAAATTTCCGGAACCATAAAGATAAAAGACGAAATCGAGAAAATTTAGAAAAGAAAAGCATTGAGAGAGTTTCGAAGAGTAACAAAACTAGCTCCCCTAGTGCTGCTACCCACTAAAGCTCAACTACCCATATTATTTATAGAAAACACAATAAAGAAAAAAAATAAAAATATGACAATATGCTAACTAAAGCAAACAAAACTAAATACACAACAAAAAGACATCCGTGTAGGTAGTGGCACCAACCACTAATAAACACTGAATGAAATGAGAGTGCAAAAATTATTTTTCAACATGTTTTAGCTTTCATTACATGTGCTAACCATAGTTCGGTCTCATTTGATATGGCAGTGACATGCAACATGAGCACGAGTTTTTTATGGTTCAGATTGTAGAAGTTGAGCACGCATCAAATGATTCTAAAAAATATTTATTAAAATGTTTTCAAACTTAGGCTCCATTTGTTTAGAAGTCAAATTTTTTTGGTAAAATATTTTTCCCATTTTCTCTTGTTTGGTTGGACAAAAAGTGCAGAAAATATTTTCCATGTAAAATATTTTCCATCATAGGAGCATGATTGTTTTCCTCTCAAAACTTCCATAAGTCATTTTTGGTTGATATCCCGTTTTTACCTCTCTGTAATTCCTGCCAACTTGCCAAGTCACGTCCCAACCTCTCGTTCAATTCTTGCGGATACAGTATACACATATTCAAATCAGACAAAAGCTAACTCTGTAACCAAAATTTCTCTCTCCCTCTCTCTCTCTAGAGTCTAGATACAGTATACACATATGCATGTGAGTATATTTGTATCTATGAATATGTTATGTATTTGTATTTATTCATGTCTATCAGTCTATATTTACACAAAGGTAGATTCGAGTCAATCAAAATTCCAAAATATAGGAAATTTGTTTTAATATGAATAATTAAAGTATCAACCAAACAGCTGAAAATTAAAACGAAAAGATCATTTTTCGTAAAATTATTTTACAAGGAAAATGTTTTACGCTGTAAAATATTTTACTTCAAAACAGACGGAGCCTTGACTAATGTTGAGATTATGGATTTTCCCGTGCTTATTTCAATATAGTTTTTTTCTTTTTCCTAACAAATGAGCGCGTGGCAAACCTCTAAGACGTCTCCCACGTTAACAATAAAGGCATCTGGGAGGATATTGACAGGAATCCAAATCCCATCTCTTTTAACTTGGAATCCTTGGACGCCATTAACTTGGAGAAGTATGGTGATGCCGGTAGCATCGGAATGGGCCGTAAGGCCCATCACTTTTTTGGGCTGTGGGCATGGAGGGTAGTATGTCATTCTCACTGATTGCATCCCATCTTCAAACATCTCCTCTATTGCTCCCTTGTCTATCTTTAGAGCCTTTCCCATCAACCCTAAAAGAGTCATGGCAAGCTTTTGCAACTCTGACATGTAAGACTCCAAGGTTTCCCTGCATGGAAAAACAACAAACATGTAACTGCGAAAATCAAATTACTTGCCAATTTTTATTTTTTTTTGTAAGCTTCGAATCAAATAATTTTGAAGTCAACTGTTTGATATATATAAAACAAACACACAATTACACATATTCACACACACACACACACAAAGAGAGAGAGAGAGAGAGAGAGAGAGACCTAAGTGAAGAAGGGAGCTCTGGGAGGAGGTGTGCCTTCCGTCTAGTGACAGGATTGGTGATCATGTAAAATCTATCTGCCCAATCAACTGTTTGATTTTCATTCTTGAGTATGGTTTGTCCATACCCTTCAACATCACCTGCCTTTATCTTGTATCTCATTTTCTCTTCCAAAGGCAGATTGTAGAATTCTTGAACTTCATTTTTCAGTTTCTCGACCACTATAGAGCTAACTCCATGGTTCACCAACTGCAAATTGACATTATCACCAGTTTCAGTACTAGTAGTGATAGGATACACCTCGTAATCCTTTTATATGCACATGCACATCTTATTATATCTATACTTCGATTATAAGTGGTTGATACGTACGTGTTACTAATCTGTTGAGACTTTCAAACTCCTAATTCTACCGATTTGGTAATCAATAAACAGGGTGATATATATTGTCCGATACAAGCTGATACGTAACCGTTTCATAGATATTAATATATATCCAGATTCCAGATACTATTATTTATAAAACTTTGTTGGAAAAATTAAAGTTTCAATTTGTGATGGTCAGAAAACCTGAAAGATGCCCCAGTCTTTGCATGCAAGGTGCAACTTCTCTAGTTCAAGATCTGTTGTTTCGCCCGAAACTAATTTATCCATGTCAATCGTAGGGATTGTTGGCAGGGATGATCCGCGGGAGGGAATTGAAAGGTCTTCATCAAAACAAACGTAGTGCTGCGGGATTAGAAGCATGGGCTTTTTGGCAAGCTCCTGAACACTCAGTGAACTCCCTATGCAAAGTGCTTTTGGTGATTCCATTGCTTAGAAGTGAACCTAAAGAAGCACCTTGGTTGGGTATTTATAGAGATAAGATGAACGTTAAAATTTTGTTACTAGAACATAATAAAAGTAAATTTATTCATCTATTTGAAAATTTTCATTTAACACTGTGAGTTCTATTATTTCAGCCCATATATAAGAGCATCCACTATGTAGATGTTAACTTTTTATATGCTAAAGCCTCCATATATATGTAGCTAAATTCAGAAATCATTTGACTTAGTTAATATATAAGTTACGTAATGAACTCATTACTCACGTGAAGCATTATGGGCTAGCAGAATAACTTTTTCATTAAATCCCAAAAGCTCGTTTTGAATTGCATATACATATATTATTATGAAGTGCAAAAACATCTATATTTTTGCTACCTGCTCTCTCTCTCTCTCTCTCTCTCTCTCTCTCTCACTCTCTCTCTCTCTGGTAATTCCCAACAGGCCAATTTCAAGGAGTAAAGTGGAGCAAATTAATTCTTTTTGAACAAATAAAATTTGAAGGATTCAAATAAAATTAGATTTCGATAAATTACTCTTTACTTTTGGTGGAAGTTACCAGTTGATAGAGAAAATTAAATAATGTCTTAATTTGTTGGGAGGGTCCAAGCTTGAATGACTAGAAGGTTGGCCAGAGTTGGCCAACAATCTACTATCTTATTGTTTTCTTTGTCAAATATTAATACATCGATGTGTCAAATATTCTACCACTAAAGTATTGTGTTGTATTGAGTTCTAAGGTTGAGTTCATTGAATTCAATTTGATCAGAGCTGTTTGGTGCACAATTTCAATTTAGGGCTTTTTAGTGCACACATTTACGTCATGTCGAAACAAGCATTAGTTTAGCAAGTTTTATTCTCTTATAGTATTCTCTCTGAATGTGTACAAGAATCCTTTAATTATTGCACATGCAAAGGAACTATAATTTCGACTTGACGGGGTCAAATTAGAGGGGGGAAAGTTGGATGGAATTTCTTTTGAAAATAATTTCAGATCTTCTTGTTGTTGTAGAAAACTTTTCAAAATTGAAAACCTGTTTTTCTTTCACTGATTTCAGTTATATTTTGTTCATCCTGGTGGTTAAAATTAAATAGTTGAGCTTACTGTTCAATTTAGTCCTTTAATTTGCTGGTGATAAATATTTATTCTGGTTTAATTTGAATTTGGACTCAACCAGGATAATAAGTATATAATAATCCAAAATTTATCGAGGAAGTATGTGGTATAAATTCTCATTTAATGAAGTTCTTGTCATATTAAAACTGAATTTGATCCAAGCATTTAAATCATTTATATCTTTTAGAAACATATAACGAAATTATACGAAAAACGTCAAAACCTAATAGTTCAATGAGAGAGAGGCCATAACCCGGTCACTCCTCCTACTAATTCTTGTAAGGTCTTTTTATTACAATTGTCAAATCAACTGATTTGACAATTTTTTAGTACAAGAATACCAGAAAGACCTTAATGAAAACTCTATGGCCATGTGATAATAAAAGTTATTTACTTTTGGAAATAGCTACAATACATACTACTTATTTGGGTGTACCATATACACCTATTGTATAGTCTAGATTGTGTCATCTCATCGACAATCGTAACATTTTTTAGTTTTTCATAACTTTTCAGTAATATGATTCGTAATATTTTTTATGATTCGTAACATTTTGATGTGTCTCGTAACTTTTACAAAAAAATTCATAACTTATCCAAAAAATTCGTAATTTTTACAGGGGTGTGTATGATACACACCCAAATAAAGGGTGTGTATTGTAGCTCTTTCCTTTACTTTAACAATCAAGCACACACTTATAAATCCACATCGAATTAGTTCCCACTATAAGGCCGCCCTTGTTCACACATACACTTGAAATTACTCAATAGTCTGAAGCACCGTCACTAGGTGCTCTGAATCACCCATAATTACACATTCTCATGGGATTCATGATTAAATAATATATACCTCACATAAATGCGTGATTTTAGAATTGTTCGGAGTACCACGTGACGTTGCTCTTAATTACTCCACACGTGCGTACGTTTCTTTTCCTTGCCATTGTGATCTAAGAAACTCCACCAAAAAGATCTGGTGAGACGTCACCCGTGGAACGATCGTGCATCAAGTACGTGGGCAAAAATCTCTCTCTCTCTCTCTCTCTCTCTCTCTCTCTCTCTGTGTGTGTGTGTTGGTTTACCCAAATTCAAGCAGTAGGTTATGAATGGTGGGTAAGTCGTTTTCATTTGAATGCTACTACTATTTCCAAGAAGTTCATGCATTAATTAATCCCCACCAAAGGGAAATTACAGAATGAGGACAGCAACAAATAACAATCCACCTGTTTTGGACATGCAATTGCTAAACCTTCCATGCCAATATTAATATCAGAATTATAATTTGCGGTAACTTACAGAAACTCTAACGTGCGCTAGGTTTCAGTCAGCGTCAATTACGGCTAGCCAGTTGTGAGTAATAATTACTAGTTAACTGATAGCTCAAACAACGTTAGATGTTGGATGTAAAAGAGCCACTATTGAAATTGAAAAGCATTCGACACGGATCTGGGGTGCTGGTGATTACCCCTCAATAGCCTCCCTGGTGATCGCATCTGAGTCGTCTATCTTGGCAATTGAAGGTCCGGATTTTTCCATGGAAGAGTTAACTTTTTCATGGAAAAATCTGTATCGTCCAAAACACTTTTGGACAGCTTGTATGCAATCACCAGGGGCACTTTCCAGGGCAGATCACCCGCACCCCTCTTCCATTTGACACATTTGATTGTTCATTTATTCCTAGCCATTTTCTTAGTGAAACTTCTACGGCCGAGGCAATCTCAAACGAGTTTCTATAATCAAGTTAAACATGAATCAATAATCAATAATACAAGAATAAATTATTTATGTTTACATATCAAACTGAACCAGGTGAGTATATATGTATTACGTCTTTTGAGATTAACGAGGTTCTAAACACTGTTCGAACTTGATTTGCTTACATAACAAACCGATCTTCAACGAACAAGCACGAGTTCATACTTGAGTAAATTAGTTTATTCATGGTGGGATGACTTATGGTTTTTATGATATCCTGCAACTTTATCCATTGAATCAAAAGGGAGATTCATGCATGAGTGAAACGGAATGGATCAGATGAAATCTATTTATCAATAGACATAAACATCGTATTTGGTGAGTTACAATAAGAAAAACAAGTGGTTTGGGTGAATTGAAAAAATTAGTTTTTGGTTTTGTCCTTATTCAAAAAGATTTTACATTTGTTGGTTTTCGGTCGATTTTTTATGGTTTCTTAACTTGTCTCAACGAGAGGAATCTAAAAAGTATAAAATTATTAGCCAAAATTAAAGTTTCAAACTTAAATTATAAAATAATCCAACTTTTTTGGATTATTTTTCGTTTGTATTCACAAAACTTTAAGTTTGGCTAATAATTTTATACTTTATAGATTTCTCTCGTCGAGACAAGTTAAGAAACCACAAAAAATCGACCGAAAACCAACAAATGAAAAAAAAAATTGAATAAGGACAAAACCAAAAAATTAGTTTTTTCAATTCACCCAAACAACCCTAAGTCAAGCCACGATTTAAGCTACTATACACTCCTGGTTTGTGAGCTAACAGATAATATTTATTTGTTAAACTTGTTAATATGGATGGCCGAGCTGTTATTTTCATCGATTCCGTGTTACATTGGTTGTTCCATTTTTTTAAGCTCCAAAGTCTTAAACAACGTGATTGAATTAGCTGAGGAAATTATTTTCAATTAACATATGGCTTGACTTCTGCTATAGTTGTCATATTATGGCTACATGAACCACGTTTTTCGATTGAGACAGTACTCCATATTTCTTGTGATTATAAAAGTGGCACCTATGTGGTTGATACGTCATGAATGACAACTTCAGTGGGAGAAAAGCGGAGTGATTATTCAGTGTTCCTAGAGCACCACTGCATCATGTGGTGCTCTCGAGTCCTTTGGTATTATAACATATTTGTGTAGCGTTCATGCATATACTTAGTCCCAGGAATATGCGGTGGTAGAGGCTTACGAAATAATTTTCCATAAACACATGGGTTGACTCATGCTATAATTGTTATACTACGGCGCCTACATGAAGCAAGTTTTTCAATTGAGACAGTATTCCATATTTATTTTGATTATAAAAGTGGGACCTATGTGGTTGATATGTCATGAATGACAACTTCAGTAGGGGAAAAGTGGAGTGATTATTCAATGTTCCTAGAGTATCCTTGCGTCATGTGGTGCTCTTGAGTCCTTTAGTATTACCACGCATTTGTGTAGCGTTCATACATATACTTAGTCCCAGGAGGCTCTTGAAGATAACTTGACGGTGCTCCAAGAGCAAGTAACAATTTTTCGGAAAGTAGATATTATACTTGCTCTCACGGTGGTTTATGTTACTCATTTTCCTTTCTCTGGGTTATCTTGTTGGGCTGAGCTAGTGGTCTCTAGCTAACTGTGTCTTTTGTTTAGGCATATCTCTTTTGCTTTCGTCTTTATCATTTTTTATCATTGTAATCTTTGCTTCGAGTTACTAAAATTTATTTTGTCTAACAAAAAAACAAAAGGTCATTTATAAAACTAAATCAAGTCTTTCAGTAGGCTTAAGCCAAAAAACTTTCGAAAAATTCAAGATATTACATTTCATTCATAGTAATGGTCGATTTCGTAGATCTTTTCACGAACAAGCTTCGACTAAAGTCTAGAAGTGAACTCTCCAATACAAAAGGGAATGACGTCAAACCATTAGGATACCTGGTCAATATACCCAAACCTCATCCTGTATGTCTTTTAACCGTCCTCAAGTACATAAATGTTTAGATGTATCGAGAAGAAAATATATTTTTTCCTTTTAACTTTACTTAAGAAGTTAATCAAAATCCATTATTCTATTACCTCCTCAATGCAATATATTTTTTTTTTTTGATAAGCAAAGAAATTTTATTAATCATTGAAACGAATTACAACGATTAAAGGGATCAAGCCAAAGCAACAAATGCTAAGCAAGGACCCAGGGAAAACAAAACATGCACAAGTTGTCAGGAAACCAACTAAGAACAGTAACCAGAAATACAAAATTATCTGCTAGAACTTGGAAAGAAAAAAAATTGTCGGGAGAGTAGAGTTGTGTCGTGACAGCCATCCCATCTAAACCATGCAAACCCATTTAGATATAACCACCAATCTTCAATGTTACTAAACCAGATCTCATCATCAGAATCGAAAAATCCTTATAATCCACCGATAAGTCAGACAAAGTGCTTTAAGTCCATAGACCACATTATCTAACAGTGTACCGTAGCAAAACCCAATTCTTCTCAGTGATTGAACAAACTCAATAGTTCACAAGCTATTGAGCTTTCAATTTCCTTATTCCATCTAAACATCTTTCCTTATTCCATCTAAACATCTCTTGAAGTCTTCAACAGTATATTCATTTAGTTTATACACTGTTTTGGTCCAGATAGCATTTGTAGTTTTAATTCTATCAACCAACTCCCCAATTTCCACCACCTTATTTCTGAACACAATTTGGTTCCTTTCAAGCCATAAGAACCACAAAACAGCGTAAAAACTGATGACCCAACTTGCTTTCTCGACATTTTTGTAACTAAAAGACTCCCACCAACACATTAAATCATACAGAGATTAAGGGCAGACCCATTTAGTACCCCACCAAAGCATTACATGAGACCATACATGCCATGAGAAGCTGCAATGGAGTAGAAGGAGGACAGTCATTTCCAGTTGAATTTGGCATAAGGAGCAAGATCCCATCAGACCCTCATCTTGTTGGAAGAAATTTTGTTTTGCAATCACTTCTTGTAGCTAGTTTGTCATGCATTGCTTGCCAGGAGAGAATTTCGACCTTGAAGGGGCACACATTCTTCCAAATCAGCATGCATTTGGGTCCTATAGGATTCACTTCTCCAGACACTTGTTCCCACTTTAACAAGACTTAATTGTGAAAATTCCAGATTTTTTATCCCATCTCCATCTAAGTTCATCTTCCCCTCGATTATGGATCATAACATCTACCAGCATTTGTTTAAGTATATCAACCAACCCTTGTTCCCATTAAAATGAGTTTCTTCTTAAATGCAAATCCCTAGATGAGGATAAATTGTCATAAACTTCACAAAGTCTTGCATGGCTTCTGAGTTGAAAAAATGAATAGATGTGGAAATAACTTATCCAACTTCATCTCACCAATCCAAGCATCAGTCCAAAAAGTTGTTGATTGACCAGACACAACTTTAATGTAAAAACCATCAGATATGATCCCAGCAACTTCCAATACCTCACATGTCAGGGAGGTGATATCACTCCAGATATGAGAGAAGTTAGAGATATTAGATGGACTACAAGGTAGACAGTTTGTTTCCTCAATCCCATACTTCGCCTTAATTGTTTTTACCCATAAAGTTTCTCTGAACCAAATCTCCACCACCATTTACTGAGTAAGGAAAGATTTTGAATTTGTAGTTTTTTGATACCCAAACCAACCATTTGTTTGTTTAGAGTCATTTTATTCCATCCCACACTACAACAAATTACATAATCGACGACTAAAATTCCCGACTAGAAAATTTTAGTCTCTAATTTCTATACAATTGCCGACTAAATTGATTTTGGTTGGCCAATTGTGATTTTAATCCCCAACCAAATTAATTTAGTCCGGGAAAACACGTTTTTGCCGACTAGAATAAATTTTGGTCTGGGAAAATATGGCGTGAAGGACATTTTTTAGGGGGAATTTAATTACCGACCAAATATTTGGTTGGCAATAATTTTTCAAAAATTTAAAATTTTAAAATTAAAACTGGCGGGGGGTCATTTTTATTTACCGACTACAAATCTAGTCGGGAATTATTTAGATGATATTTGCCAACTAAAGTTTTAGTTGGCACAAGAAATAAAAAATTGGCGGAAAATATTTTTATTTCCCGACCAAATATTTGGTTGGCAATAATTTTTGCACGAATTTAAATTTTACAATGAAAATTGGCGGGGGGTTATTTTTATTTACCGACTAAAAATCTAGTCGGGAATTATTGGATGATATTTGCCAACTAAAGTTTTAGTTGGCACAAGAAATAAAAAATTGGCGAAAAATATTTTTATTTCCCAACCAAATATTTGGTTGGCAACAATTTTTGCACGAATTTAAAATTTTACAATGAAAATTGGTGGGGGGTTATTTTTATTTCCCGACTAAAAATCTGGTTGGGAATTCTTGCATGATATTTGCCAACTAAAATTTTAGTTGGCACAAGAAATAAAAAAATGGTAGAAAATATTTTTATTTCCCGACTAAAAATCTGGTCGGGAATTCTTGGATGATATTTGCCAACTAAATTTTTTGTTGGCACAAGAAAGATGCATGAGCCATAGTTGTTCCACACACACATGATCCAACCCATTGCTAAATAGAATTTTTTGTATTTTACAAATTATTTTAGGAATCGAACCGTTTGTTTCGTTATTTTTGGATGAAAAATCAATCATTTAAATTTTTCTTCTCGACGAGTTCAAAAACTTCGTCGATCAAGACGCAAATGTTTTCTTTTAAAGGTATTTTTTGTCCGATTAAATGCCTAACGATACACGATCTTCTTAACTTTTTGTATAATTGGTGGTGTCTATAATATGTAAAAGTTAAACGGTTCCGATCGCAAAAAAAAAAAAAAAAAAACTTAGGTGGAACTTGGTTTGTCCATTATACGACTTTAAAGCCTTTGGATGCATTAAATGTGATCGGATCAAGCGAGTTGCCCATATCGATGATGTCCACTTTTGGTGACACTAATAAAATTAGCGTATGTAAATTCCAAATCGGTTTAGATCGACTATTGTAAATATTGAATTGGTGATGCCCTTTAAATTCTATACGTTGAATATAGTTAATAGCAAACTATGTCTTGTGCTATAGTTGAATGTATTGTAGCCACGTAATTGTGATACAATTAATTTAATCAAGACCGTTGATTTTGTTGTTCTTATTAGTTAAATTATTGTCGTAAAACTTTGGCTGAATCGGGTTTAAAATGTTATTGATCGGGACGTGGTTTCATTAAGTAAATGAGTTCTTATGTCCGATCACACGAGCATGATATAATTATGATGATCGAGACCGTTGATTTTGTTGTTCTTATTAGTTAAATCACTGCTATATAATTTTGGCTGAATCGGGTTTCAAAAGTTCATTGATCGGGACGCAATTTCATTAAATAAATGGGTTCTTATGCCTAATCAAGTGTGTAGCAATACGAGAGTAACTTTATTCTCGATATGAATGATCTATATATATATATATATATATATATATATATATATATATATATATATATATATATATATATATATATATATATATATATATATATATATATAATTTAAAAGATTGATGATTCTTACAGCAAAAAATGCAATGTCCCGGGATGCATTAAAAGGCGAAAGTCCAATAGTTTTTTAGTATTTTTAGTGTTGCGTTATAACACACGCAAAAAAAAAAAAAGTATTTTTAGTGTTGCCGACTAAATTAGTCGGGGAAATGGGGGTTACAATTTTGCGGGAATTTAGAATTTTGGTGAAAATATTGGCGGATTCGAGTAATCCCCAACCAGTGTTTTGGTAGGCAATTGTAGAACACCCCCAATTTCCTTATTCACCTAGTCTTTTTATACGAAGTCCTAACAGCACCTCCAGGACGGCTGCTACTTCCCCATCCTTGGCGCCCCATTTCTCTCAGACCCTTTGAAAATTTCAATCGATATACTTAGAACGAGTGCCAAATTTCTCAATTATTTTTGTGCGAGCTAGTTTGAAGGGATCTGCTGTTATTGTAGGGTTCTGTTCAGTTCAGGTTTGGTGATTGATTTCAACGTTGCTCTTACACTTCAATCGTTGCTCTTAATCTTTGCAAATCCTTTCTCTTTATCCGTTCTGTAAATAGTCTCAATCGATTCTTAATCGTTTCAATCATTTATCCAGCCTTCTAAATCATGTTTCTGTTCGCAAGACTTCTCAAACTTCAGGTATGCTCATTTTTCTTTATTTTTCCTCATAGCTAAGTGGTACCTTCAATCCTTACTATTGACCTCGTTTTTATTCCCTCAGTCCCCAGATAATGATCCCAAATTTCAAGAAACCCTAACCAGGGTTGATTTGATATTTTTATTGTTGCCCAAATCTAGGGTTTTAATCTTCATTCACAAGCACGGAATATCATTTTACGATTTGCACAAACTCTGCACTTAAATGGTTTAATGATCCTTTTGCTGTTGTGATATTACTTTGTTTGTGGCCTTATGGTTTAATATGAGAATCGAAAGTAGTATTCAGTTGATAAATGTAGGTGCTGCAAGGTTGACCTGAGGTGCGTTTGACACTGACTTGCGAAACGTAACAATCTCTTCGGATTTGCCCAGATTTTTTAAAGGGTTTCGGTTAACTTTGTTGTGATTTCTGTTTTGATTTGTTGAAGAACAATGGGGCTTTTGGTTTGATCCAACACTTCGTTCCGAACTAGTGGCAATGAGGCTCAAATTTCTATATTTGGGATTTGTAATGGAACGTGACTGGTTGTCTTTATGGCATGTTAGATTAGGCATATGCTCTACAAGGCATTTCATGTATATATTGTGTCTGACTAGTTTGACCATTTAATATGAAAGAAAAACCTATGCTCTATCAAAAGAGAGAAGTATTTGGATTTGTCGAAGACAATCAAGCAACTGCTGCCTTTTGAAACTTAATGAAGATTATGGTTCTTTGAGAATGCGACTTTAAATTCTGGTGTTAGGAAGGGACATTAGGTCTTTCCCCAATTAGGTATTTTCTTCCCCATCTAGGTCGTGGGTTTTGCTTCACGGTATGTTTCTTTTCCTTTGTTTTGTCCTGTTGATGGTTTGATTATGTTGGTTGTTACCTAATTTGGGGGTCATTGCGAGTCTTCAAGTCTTCTTTTAGATTTTCGTTGTTTAATTTTGGATATTATTATACTGATGTTTCAAGACTTAATTCAGAGGATGTTCTTGGTTACTTGCAGGTTGTTCTTTCGTTATATGTCTGACTAGGCAAGAAGCCAACAAGGCGGTGAATGTGTGTCATAATAAGAGACCCTACCACACCTATGTCGTGACCGAAACTAAAGTCTTGCCGCTTGTAAGTGGTGTTAGGAGTATGTTTGATACTAATTTCCTTTCCTTTGTTAGGGGAGGCCCACCATATAAACCTTTAGTACCATAACAAAAAAATTGCTAGATAATTCATGGCAATTTCAAATGAGGGGAGGCCTTGGCCTCCTTTTGGCCCTATGTAGTTACATCTTTGTCTGTATGGCATGGCATTTGTACAATAATTTAACTTGGTATGTTGCCCCTCTGCTTCTGTTTTGGGTACAGAACATCTTATTTGATTTCTAATTTCAATGCTACCTGTTATTTTGTGTCAAATTCAGGCATTTAGCCAGTTGCAAGTGAAGTATGTTGATGGGGAATTGGAAAGGCTAGGTGAGATTTACTTTTGATTGTTTTGTACTTATGTTATTCACGGTTGGGATGGTTCTTATGAACCGTCTTTGTCCCCTCATTATCATTTTTTATCCATCAATGATTTACTCATATCTTTCGATCCTATGTTATGATTTTTGTTGTAGTGTTGTTTCTGATGAGTAGAAATCTATATTTTGGAAGCTTCAGCCTTGAGCAATGGGATACACTTGTTCATAAATATTAACGGTGGATTGTTCTTTCTTTTTTTTCACAGATCGACACTTTAATGGAGTATCCTGCCGTTCTACTTTTGGTTATTAACTAAGAAGATCAAAGCTGGAATTTGTTTGACGATTCTACATGCTAGGATGTTTTTTGGTTATCCGTTTGTTGAACTTGAACTTTTAAGTATTTTGTGGTGGGTTTGGATTTTTTATTTGCCCTTGTAAGTTGTAACGCTTAGACGTGTTGTTATTTTAAGCCTTAGGAACTTGGATACAAGTTGTTTTCTAAGTATTTGGTGGACATCTTTATTTATTAATGTTAGAATTTATTTTTGCAAATTTATTTGTTTAGTACAAATACTACGATGACAGGAAATTAGATGGGGAAATAAAATTGGGATTTAAACATTTATCATTTGGGAACAAACTAATGCAAATAATTACCAATTAAAGATTTTGTAGGCGAAAGTATGGCATTTCCCGACCCGTTTTCTAGTAGGTGAAACTATGGCATTTCCCGACCAGTTTTTTAGTAGGTGAAATTATGGCATTTCCCGACTAGTATTTTAGTAGGTAAAACTATGGCATTTCCCGACCAGTTTTTTAGTAGGTGAAAGCCTAGGCATTTCCCGACTAAAAAAAGAAATACCGACCACGTTTTTGGTTGGGAACGGTAGTCGGCAAATGAACCTCCTAGGCCGACTAAATACTTTTTGGGAAAAATGCCGACTAAAAATCTAGTCGGGAAAGCCTTTTGCCAACTAAAATGGCTACCATTGCCGACTAACCCCGTTAGTCGGGATTTTTGAAAATTCTTGTAGTGCCACCAGGTGCATCTTTTTCTTGTCAGCTGTGTCCCCCCACAGAGATGTCTCCGAATCTTCTCTAATCTCTTGACCACAGTTTTTGGCATCTTGAACATTGACATATAGAATTGAGGTAGACAACCCAAAGTTGATTTCACCAAAGTAAAAAATTGATGTATTTCCTTTTCCATAGTGCCAGTTTCTTTTCAAACCTTTCAATGACTGGATTCCATGTAGCTACTCTTCTAAGGTTAGCACCAAGAGGCAACCCCAAGTTTTTTTTTTTTTTTTTTGGCAAAGACACTACCCCATATTCCAACAAATTTGCAAATGACTGAAGGGTCTGCTCTGGAACTCCAAGACCACAAAGTTTGCTCTTTGCAAAATTAATTTCCAATCCAAACAGAAGTTCAAAAGTTCCCAAGATACTCTTGATAGCATTAACTTCATTCATATCGCACTTACAAAATATAATTGTATCATCAGCGAATTGTAAGTGAGAAATGATAGGACCATTGATTCCTATAGGCACTACAGAAATAATTCCTTTAGCTTTAGCCCTCTCAAATAGAACAATTAGTCCATCGACAACAACATTTAAAAAGAGTGGAGAAATTGGGAGAAATTGTGTCACCTTGTCTCAGTCCTCTTTCCATTGGTATTTGATTAGTAGGTGAACCGTTGATTAAGACTGACAAAGATGCGGAACTAACACAAGTTTCAATCAATAATATCCATTTCAGACCACAACCCATGTTTTTAAGCATTTGAAACAAAAAGGACCAACTAACACTATCTTATGCTTTTTCAAAATCAAGTTTAAGAATCAGACCTTGATGTCATTTTGTCTTCCAATCATCAATGATTTCATTGGCAATCAATATACCATCCAAGATTTGCTTACCATTTAGAAATGATGCTTGAGTTTCTCCAACAAAAGGAAGCACCTTTTTGAATCTGTTTGCCAACACCTGTGAAAGCAATTTGTATAGCCATCCTGTCACGCCCTCAAATTTGATAAACCAAAGATAAATAAAATCCACGTAGGATCAACCCAAGTCAAACATCTTCCCATAGAAAAGTCAAGTCAAAGTACAATGAGTTCCCAATTAAGGTACCCGTACCCATGCAAAGTATTCAAGAGTTAAGAGTTATTACATAACCAAGTTTAGTCAAAAGATTAAAGGAATTAAAGTTATAAGATCATCTCCCCAAAATAGATTAACGATAGAGAGGATAAAATAACTTCATGATATGCGTCCACACACCAAGCATTCCAATCACGTGCCTTGCCAAGTACCTGAAAATGATAGGTTGAGCTCACTGCTCAGTAGGAAAACTTTTCTACCAGCGCTAAGGGTATAGAAGATGAAACATGCACATGGAGATGTGATACACATGAATGAATAGGCTAACATAGACCAAATAGATTGACTTGATCATAAAGTATCCAATAGGTGCCCTAAAGATCGAATCAAACCCAAGTGTCCATAGATTTTCTCAAAAAACGTTACAGTTCAGGTCGTAAGTCCAGTCCTTTCAAAACATAGTCATTTTCATAAAATATTTCCTTTTTCATCTCTTCACAAATAACCACTTATTTAAATAGGGAATGAATCCCTTTGCCGGATTTCTTGGGCTCCGAATACCCCTGCCGGATTTCGTGGGCTCCGTACACCCCTGTCGGATTTCGTGGGCTCCGAACACCCATGGCTAGGAACGCACCAAATGGTGGCCCTAGAATAAACAAATTATCCTTTTCAAAAGTTTATCAAGCAATCAAGTGTCCAAAAACATCCATGTAATTCATTTAGTTCGAAAGCTCGAAGTGTGTCAGTTGTGGCAAAGTTAATATGTGTCCAAGAATGTGAGAGATCATGACAAAACATCATTCATACCACGATAGGTTACCAAAGCTTTGAAGTCAATTTAGGAGGCTTAGGAAAGACCAATGAAGGCCCGGAGCAAAGGAACATAAAAATAGAGTTGTGAACCTCAAAAGAACCCAACACCTTCATAGGAAAAAAACACATTTCTCTAAAATTACAAAGGCTATAAACATGAGACCAATTGGGTTTGAAAGTAGGCTCATAGAGCTTTCCAACGGTTCAAGAATCGCCTTAAACGGAGTTCGAACGAAGTCGGGGCGTGCCCACGAAGTTGGGTCAATAATCTGCCAGAACAAGAGGAGTTTGGATTGATCCAAAAGTGTTTGGATCGATCCAAAAGGTCTGGATCGATCCAAAAAAAAAAGTCTAGATCAATCCAAAAGTGTTGAGTGCAGAACAGAAGGTTTTGGATCGATCCGAACAACTTTGGATTGATCCAAAGAGGTTTCAAACACCATCAGATTGTTATGGATTGATCCAAAAGGGTTTGGATCGATCCAAACAGGTTTGGAGCGAAAATTTGACAGCTTGTTCCAAATGAATGGGGCTTCAATCCAAGGCAAAAATGAGGTTTCAAACAATAAATAACCATAGAAGAGGGATATATCAACAACCAATTCATGGATTTCTCAACTGAATACACAAAATCCAATCTCATTCATTATCCAAAGTCAATTCCATGGAGATAATCAAGTTTAACAAGAGTTTAGGGAACAAGAACACAAATAATGCAATCATTCAACCAATATACACTTAGAGGAGGTAGAAGATTGTTCCCTACCTCAAAGGTTGAGCTTCAAACTTGAGAAAATTGAATTCTTAGATCCCCAAGTTGAAAAATCCCGTTTTTGAGCTTCAAGGTGCAAAAAGAGTAAGTTTCGGGCTTCAAATCACGCGTAGAACAATATTCCAAGGTCAATTTGTGAAGGGGTTTGATGGAGAGGGAGATTTGTGAGCTTGGAGTGGTGTTAATGGAGGAGAGGAGGGGCTAATTTTTGAGAGAGAGAGAAGTGCATTTTTAAACCAAAAATCAGTCATACATTACATATATATACACTTCAAACTTAAGAAAATTGAATTCTTAGATCCCAAGTTGAAAAATCCCGTTTTTGAGCTTCAAGGTGCAAAAAGAGTAAGTTTCGGGCTTCAAATCACGCGTAGAACAATATTCCAAGGTCAATTTGTGAAGGGGTATGATGGAGAGGGAGATTTGTGAGCTTGGAGTGGTGTTAATGGAGGAGAGGAGGAGGGGCTGATTTTTGAGAGAGAGAGAAGTGCATTTTTAAACCAAAAATCAGCCATACATTACATATATACGCCCCTCTTATGCACTTACACCCCTCATGTTCATAGTATATCTCATAAAGACCCAAATGCAATACTAACCTCACATTGACCCTATATTATTCTATTTTCATTTCTTCACACTTCCCCAAAATCATTTCCGAAAAATTATTTAAAAACACGGGTCCTTACACATCCCACCATACTAATAGGTCTGAATTCTTTGAATGAATTTGCCCCATCCACCTTTGCAATAAGTGCCACAAATAAGTGTCACAAAAGTTTTGTTGATTTCATTGGAAAATTTGGCACTAATGTATAACTAGCTCATTGAAGAATTCCATCACATTTGGTTTTATGATCTTCCAAACCTTTTTGACAAAAGCAAAGTTGAAACCATCAGGACATGGAGCTTTAAAAGAATTGCATTTCTTGATGACTTGGACAATCTCTTCAGAGTTAATGGGGAATTCCAATTCCAAGTTGCTTGAACTCTAAATTCTTCTCACAAAATCTCCATTAAAATCTAGCCTCCTCCAACTCTGCTTCTTGAAGATCCTTTTGAAATATCGCTCCACCAACTATTTAATTGAGCTGGGTCGTCATAAGATACCCCTTCCCATTCTATCATTCCAATGAAGTTTCTCTTGTATCTATTATTAGCCATGATTTGGAAGATTAAAGTATTCCTGTCTCCATGTTTAATCCATCTATGCCTTGACTTCTGTCTCCACAAGGATTCCTTCATTTTCATTTTCTCCTTCTCCCAAAACTCAAGTCTACATATGTTCCTTTCTTCTTTTTCCAAATCAGTGAGGGTACTGACTTTTGCTTTCAAGTCCAATTGATGTAATATTTCCTTGAACTCATCCACTTTTGAATTTAAATTGCCAAACTTAGATTGATTCCAAGTTTTCAATCTGTCTTTCACCTTCTTCAATTTCTGCATAATCTTGTACCCAACATAGTTTCTCCTCCAATTATTCTCCGACCCATAAGAGACATTAGGTTCACAACAATCTTTCACTATATGAATACATTTTTGTATAGATTGCCAAGGATTTATGAACTTAAAAGGTCTTGGACCCCAATTTTTCCCTTCGCCACTAATCATAATAGGACATGGATCAAAGATTACACTCGGTAAACCCCACTGGAAATTTTTGAATCAGTCAAGCCATTCTTGTGACAACACAAACCTATCCAACCTTGACTATATGTTATTTTCCTGAAAGTTTGATCAAGTAAATTTTACCTAGCATTGGTAAATCTCTACCCTCAACCTCATTTAAAAACTCCTGAAATTCCCTCATGCCCCTATCCACTCTGTTACAACCAATTCTTCACCAATTCCTCTAAGCTCGTTGAAGTCACCACCAATGCACGAAGGCAATTGCCATCTAATCTTCAGATCAATCAACTGTCTCCAAATCAACCTTCTATCGCCATAATTGTTAGGAGCATAAATATTGACAATAACACGAGAAAATTCCTTCAAACACACCTCTAACAAGGATAAAGTTCTTAGAATTTACTACTTCATCTGCTGAAAAGACCCTTGAGTTCTAGATCGTTAAAATACCTCTTGAAAGCCCTTCAGCATTTGTAACTGCATACTTCATTTCTGCATCATACCACATTGTCCTTAATGGAAAACCATCCACCTGGTCCAACTTTGCTTCTTGAATAAATAGAACGTCCGACTTTCTCTCCAAAACTAGCTTGCTGGCAAATCTTTTTTTGACATTGCTTGACATACCCCTAACATTCCAAGAAATTAGTTTCATTTTTATTCAAAAGAATTCTAGAGGTACCCAACCAATACAAAGACTTCAATCTAGTCTTTGAGCTCTCCTCTTAACCACCATTTCGTCACTTTCATGATGAACAACCCCTAGCATTTTACTGACATTCACTGCTTCTTCGAAGCCCTTAATATCCTTTCTTATCGTGGCCCTTTTTTCTATGGCTGTTCATTTTTTGGGAGTTGACTTCTCAATTACAAGCCCATTAATATTTGTTTCAACCACTTCATTCTATTTGGTAATTAATAGTTCTTGACTAATCTCTTGGGCTCCCAAAGTTGTTAGGTTTAATAAGGGACCTGGAGTGTCCCCAACAAATGACCCTTCAGCATTTTTTTCACCAGCATCCACAGGAAAATCATTCAAACTAGGAGACCGTAAAATGCTCGATACAACAATCCCCTTAGACTTCTCATTATTATCAAATACCACCTCATTAAATAAAACATTTACCTGTGAGGATCCCCCTTTTTCCTAATAAGCGTCTTTAAAACTGTCACCCGAATTGTTCTGCAAATGGGTAGAATTATGTTCCTTATTCTGAGCCATCTTTGGTTATAACTCTGTCACTGGGTTATTAACCATTTGAATAAGCTTTACTGACTTATCAACCATGGATAAAGGCCTCTCAATACGATCATCTTCTTTTGCTTCACGACAGTGGATGACTTCTTTGGTTGGAAGGTGATGATTGACCTAGTCTCTTATTGATTTTTCATTGAAGAAATCGTCAAAATCTTCCTCCCAAACCCCCACTTTGTAATTTCTTCCTTTAACAACAATATTGATCCAGTTGTCAATTTTGACAGAGCAATCTATTGCTATTAGCACTCTGCCAATATCAAAAGCTTCTTCTTTCAATGTTTCCTCATCCAACGTAATAACCTTTCCCCACAATTCTCCAATCATTTGAATTTTGGAGCACCCCAGGCATTGAGGGGTATCCCTTTACATTTGATCCAAACCAATCTAGGTTTCCCGGCTGCTTGGCCATTCCATGGTTTGAAAGATTGAAACCACCCCTTGATTAAATTGTTGTTCAAGGCCATCTTTCTGTCTTCCTTTGACTTTAAAGTGACAATCCTATTCAATCCCCCCAAAAGTCTCAAAACTACATCACTAAAGTTATTTTCAATGAAAGCTTTCTGGACCATTTCAGTAGTTGTGATATCATTAAGTTGAACTACAACACTTTTGGACAGCCATTCAGAGGCTGTGGGTTGTACATTGATAGAAATAAGCTTTTCATCATGTTTGACAACCTTATCAGGGCCTCCTGGGGAAAAAACCTTAACTAGACAATAAGGTGCTTTATCAGGCTGGGACTTCTGCACAAATTGATGATAACAGGCCGTCACAGGCTAGGATTTCTGCACTAATTTATTGGCTTTCTCAACCTTGTCCTTAGGCATAGAAGTAGTAATATTTTTATCATAACTTGCTCTTTCGACAATCAAATAACGGTTTCCAACCCATAAGCCATTGGCTCTAGAAATCACAACATCCACTGCATTGTCACTTGAGTACTTGATGAATCCAAATCAATTACCAGTTCTTTGACTTTTTTTGTTGGGTAAGAACAATTCCAACACAAAACCAAAGTTTCCAAAAACTTTTCTTAACCAGGGGATACCAACGCTATTGGGAAGATTGTCCACAAAAATTGTAAAAGAGCTACCTTTGTTGAGACGATTATGAGCCTGAATGAAATTTGACTTTGTCTCACTTGAAAGACGCTAGTGAAGACGACAATACATGATGCACGAAAGAGGAATCAAAGGGAAAGCATAAAAACGGTGACGGGATGCCCAGAAATCTATCATCCTAATCCACAGATCCACCATGAAACTTCCAACACCGTGAATATCCACCACGGAGATCTATAAGTATCTTTTAAATCCAAAGCTGAAACTCAAACCCCAAAAGATCCTTCGAATCAGTTCGCCCCTTGTGTAGTTGATCAAAACCTCATCAAGCGAATCAGGTGATGAGATGCCAGAAATACTTTCATCCCGATCCTTATCTGCAGGCTTTTACCATTGCATTGCCGGCTATGGAGGTCAAGCCGACGATTCTCAATGTAAAATATTATAGCAAAAATAAAACACTTAGATGGATTATGGACTAAATTTACGGAATCCTTTCAATATTGTAGCCACCTGTTGGAGCCCTCTGTATGGTCCTCACAAATCCGGAAATTTTGAATGTTCTACCAACGATGCATCAAAGCCGAGCTCACTCTCTCACTCTCATAACCAATTGTTTGAATAAACTCATTGATCCCGAATTCAATCCAACAGCCTTGCTCTTGGTTGATCAATACCCCGTTGCGACATCTTTGGAGACCATTAGCCACGCCTGCATTGTGTCTCGTCTTTGTACTTCGTCAACTTCGAAAACTTTCGATATTTTTCTTTTGCTTTAGGGCGTTGATGAATTAGAAATTTGGGAAATTTTTTTTTTTCCCCCGGAAACATAAAGAACTTTATTATGAATGAGAGTGGTCCAAAGGCCGAACATCAGCATGGGCGAGACTAGCAAGATGTTGAGGTATATGACCACCTCCCAACACTCTAATCTAGCACCTAGTAGGGCTTTCTTAGCCAAAGAATGAGATACTTATTAGAAGAACGCTTAACATGAATAAAAGAGAAAGATGAAAATAAGGGTGCAAGCACCAAGCAATCACCAAGAATATAACGGCAGTCCGAGAAGCATTTTCCATCTTAAGTTAATGCTTGAACCACTTGTAACGAGTCACCTTCGACAATGATGTTCAAGAATCCATGATTGGATGCAATTACAAGAGCTTTGTGAAAGACCAAAGCTTTAGTGGAATGTGGAGACATAAACCCGACAAACGGAATAGAGGCAGACCCCAAGACATCACCAAGAAATTTGGGAAGGTTGATGAGATGGAAATTGAGATTGCTCTGAATTGAATTGGCTGGGTGCAGTAAATGGGCATTGTGTATTCATAAAATATTGAGCAAAGAATTCCGCATCAAAAGAATTGAATTAGTGGTTCGGTCGATTAATTGTTTATGTTTGGAACTTGTTTTATATGCTATACTACAGTAGCAATTTTTTTGTGAACGGACTCATGAATATGGGTGAATAAATTTAAAACTGACCAATTTTGCAACAACACTATTTTCGGAACAACTTATCCTTATTTTTCGGAACTTTCAGAATAAAAACTATTTTAGGCTTGAGGTCCTGCTTAGAGTTAGCCACATTGAATGGGGTAGCCAAAAAGCTTTATGAATGGACACAGTCTAACACATACTTTTAAGCAAGTGGTGGCTAGCTTATACGGTAGAGCTTTTGGATATCCCACACTGTATCCCGGAATGAAATCATGTCTCATTCTCCCCTCCACCCATGTAATAGATTAGAAATGATGAATGAAAAATAATACTTTTAAAAAAAATCCACAATAATCTATTTTCTTTTTAAGAATAAAAAACACATAATTAATTTTTATTTTTATGATTTCTTGAAGATCCTTGTTTAAAAAAAGTGTTTTACTTCCACATTAATTATCTTAAAGTAGCTATGATAAAATCAAAATAATCATATGCTTCATACAAATTTATAAATTCCATCATCATTTTCATGTGTGAAATTAGTAAATTTTTGTTAACAAGAGTTATTGATAGTAAAATTAAGAAGAGTAAGTAAGAGAAAAATATGGGAAAAGCTGAAACGAGCCTCCTTGATTTACGTTTTGAGACGAGATCGATAGTAGTTACTGCTGGAAAATGAATCCTAGAACCCAGTAATTATGGAGGACCAGGGGGAGGTGTTGTGCACTTGGGTGCTTTGCACCATGTTGTGCACCTCTCAGCCATCCGATCATGTTTTGGAAGGCCCGGATGCATTTGGCAATTTTAATTTATTTTTACCAGCAAAAAATCAAAACACATTCGAGCCATCCAAAACACAATTAGACAGGCAAAGTGTGCATAGCACGGTGCAAAGCACCTAGGTGCACAACAATTATGAGTATAGATTACACAACAAAAATCAATGCATGCCTTACAAGGCGGGATTAGGGCTTACCTCTCATCAATAGACACAATCGTTGGTTGACTTGTTTTTTTTTAGAACTTGATAGACCCAATTTGTAATATCCCTAATTTTTGGTAAATAATTTATTTGCTATTCAATTGTTTTTCTCTATTTAATTTGAAAATTCATTTATTATATTGTATCTACTTTGTACCATAGTATTTATATGCATGTACTTATGTATATCTAATTTACTAGGCCAAGTACCACATATCTATACTACAAAATCTCCCTCATTACTTCAAACACTATTCCATCTCCACTCTCCAACCAAAACCCTATTTTGTTCAAACCCTAGTGCTACCAATAGTGTAGAAGTTGGAACCATCATGGCCCTCCATTAATGGGAGATTGTGAGAAGATTTTACACACCCACACATGGATGGGTTTTGCATGTGGGAAAAACACTACTTGTTCCCTAAGTATTGACACATGCAAGTTCATGCTAGTACACTTATATAACTAGCACAAAAAATTCCTTTATAAGTGTGGATTTTCTCCTACCCCTATTTTTCTATCAATTAATATTCCCTCATTAATTAAATAGCATATATTTACTCATTAATTCTTAAGATCTCTAGGGAATACACCTAGATTCCCCGAGATACTCCTAGATTCCCCTAAGATTCTCCTAGTCTACTATGCTCATGCCTAATTATGTATGCATATATATATGTAGAACTAGTACCCAAAATCCCCTAAAACAAAATTGGTCATGCAAACCATAAACACTAGCTTGTATACTAGATTTTCTCCTAGATTGTTAAAGCCCTAGATACACTAAGTACAAACCCTAAGATTTACTAGGTACTTAGGCTATTGAATCTCATGATGAACTTAGGATTTGATTCTCCAAAAATTCCATGATTCTTGGACCATTTATTGAGCAATAAATGGTGCACATGCTTCATTGTTTCCTCACACCATCTCACTCACCAACCTTGTACTATCTAGAGAGAGAAGCTCTCACATTTATTTGAGTTTTCTCTTGAAAACTCAACTTGTTCTTCCTCATTCATCCTAAGCCGCCACTCTCCACCACCAAAGACCCCATTCCAATCCATATAGTAGTAGAAAAGTTAGTACACTACTACAAAATGCATAAAGATCACGGTCTTCTGGTATAATCTTTCACTTTTAATCTCACTTGAAAAACCATGATCTAATCTAGTGTGATTAAAAGTCCCCATCTTTCAATCACGGTTCTAGACCGTGATGAAAACTCATGAAAAATTGTGATTAAAAAAAATTGTGATCTTTGATAATATAACATCTCAGTTTTGCCTAAAAACCGTGATTGTTTACAGAGAAATCATCTCAAGTTTTAGTAAAACCATGATTAAAAAAATTAGAAAAACAGTGACGAAAAACATTTCATTGCTAATTCCTATAGGCATCTAAAAACTACCTTAATTGCCAAACTTGCTTCCATCTAGATTTGATTCTTTGACATCTTGCACAAGACAACCAACACTTATCCACTCTACCAATTATGCATTTCATTATGTTGTTGAACGATTTAACATTTATAATATTTTTGCATGTCTTTCACTTGCCCATATTACTTTCTTGAACATTAACTATAATTTATTTGGCTTTATGTACTTTTATAGTTTCCAAGCTTGTTTGAGAAAGTTTAATTTTTGGTTACAACGACATTTTCTTTGGTTAGACACATATTCTATGAGTTTCTGACAATAATTTTTTTGGTTTAAAATTGATGTCCCATCTTCCTATTCAACAAAATTCCCTTCCATCAAAATATCTAAATCCCTATTCTATTTCTTAGCATAATTGTGACCCTCCAACTCAATAATTTTTATCAAATTGAAACTGTTCTCCCCATAAAATTTTACTTCCAATAGTTCTCCAATATCCTGACATTCTGAGCTTTCTTTAGCAAGATAGAAAAAATAAGAAAGATCTCAGTTTTTGTAAAAAGTGATAAAAAAATAAGAGTTAGATTTTTTTTTATCACGTTTAAGTACATAAACCGAGATGATGTACAGTTTTAATCTCGGTCATATATAAAATTTGATTAAAAATAAAAATGAAATTATATCATCTTACTTACAATCACACTTTTAAAATGACTGAGATTAAAGTTCTTACTTACAATCACACTTTTTTAAATCACTGAGATTAAAGGTTAATTTCATTTTTATTTTTAATCACATTTTATATATGACTGAGATTAAAACTATATTTCATCTCGGTTTATGTACTTAAACGTGATAAAAAGTCTAACTCTTTTTTTATCACGTTTTTTAAAAAAAAAACTAAGATCTTTCTTATTTTTGAAGCGTGATCTTTATACCTTTTTGTAGTTCCATTCGAGGGAATTCAACATAGCTTCCGCTTCTTCCGACTTACCCTCGGAACTATTGTAGTTTCTCAACCCCAAATACTTGAGTAGTTATTCTATCCTACTTACTTCATAAATATAGTATTTTGCTTAGCCTTTATAATGCTCTACTTGAAAATTTTCTAGTCATTACTAACTTGAAATGATTTTTAGAAAAAATTAGTCGATGGTTCTTAAAACACTTTCTTAATACCACATAGTAGTCGTCATAATGACCGTTAATAATTCGACTTATTAATTTTTACGTTGTTAAAATGTCTGATTAACTTTTGAGAAAACACTTAGTTGACTAGTTTTTTTTTATAAATCACTTGCCTACGGAATAACGACAAGGATGAGATTTTCTTAAACATGACTACGTAGCTATTCAGTACTATTTCCTACTAACCCTAGATTGGTTTTCAAAAAGAATCGCGTAGGAAAAGCTATGATTTTTTGTGACATGTTTTACGAGAAAGTTTCTTTGATTTGAAATGTGATTTACGAAAAGTTGTATATTCGCGAAATGAGTTCTATGAGGCACATTGCAAATTCACCAAACAAGATACGATAACAACATGACATGGTTTTCGAGTAAATGAATGAATAGTTGATGACGAGAAATGAGACGAGAATGAAAATGGATTGATTGAGTCAAATTGAATTGAGTGCAGTAGTGCAGCTTAAGTGCCACCCCAACTTCGCAGAGAGAATTTGGTGGTTAGGGCTAAGCATGTACAGTACATGGTGGATGGACCTTATATCATGTTAGTGTGCACCGTGATACAAGACAGCCAAGACTATATTCGTGTGTGTCATGGGGTGGATGGACCTTGTATCATGTTAGTGTGCACCTTGGTACAAGGCGGCCAGGACCTCAAGCGGAAAGGTTGGTGACCATCAGTTGAATGGAAACAAAAATAGACCAATAACTTTTGTGAGATGGACTGTAGGCCTGGTGGTCAGAAGTAGTACCATAGAGTGGAGTGGCTGGACTGTAGGCCCGGAAGGCAAAAGTAGTCCCACACTAATAAATTTGAAGAAGAATTATGACATGGCAAGATAATACGAGACATTTCTTATTTACATGCGTGTGGACGGTGCCATTAAAAAAATGATTTAAGAGTTGCCGCCCGGGTTTTTATTTTGAAAATGGATTTATTACCCGTGGAACCATTAAAAATGATTCGAAAAATAATGACTCTCATGCAAATAATTTTGGCAAAAGATTAGGCTTGTGAAAAATAGAAATTTCTGGGTTCGGGAGCCAGGTTACAAGTGGGGAAGGTTTTTAATTAAGGCACCCCGCTCACCCAATTAAAAATTGGTCTTTACTCAAAGTTTTGTGGGATTTTTTAGAAAACGTTTCATTGCTTAATTTCTACTTACATAGGCAGCATATGATAAATGGAAGGACAAATGGTTAACATAAGAGAAGATTAAGCAAATAATAATATTTTAAGGAAAAATTACTTCACTAAATGTCTTTTTCTCTTTGTTTTTCTTTTTCTTTTTTTAAGGAAAAGGAACATTACACTTGTCATGCAACTATTACTGTGAACATTTTGGGTGACAAGTTTTAAGCAAATTTTGTTTTAGGAGTTTTGTACTCCCGACTGACATGTTACAAAAGGTTTGTAACATAAACAAAGAGGATAGCCTTTTTTTGGATATACCCAACATCCTTCTTAATCTTCCATATTATCGACTAATCTGGAAGCTTATAGATATGGAAAAAAAATGTTTTATCAAAGGCAATACTGCCGTGCGGCAATGATAAATACGTATAATGACAACTAACGAAAAATTAAGGAACAAGACATTCGTCAAAATAGAAGCATGAAATCATTACATTTTGGTACTGCAAGGAAGGTATTTAAGAATCCAAATTTTCCTGCTGCACGGAAGTGTGAGTAGCCATACCGCAATACCACATGAGGGGGGGATAATTAATTTGCAAATCTGTTTTTCTAAAGCTTATGAAGGAAATCTTTTTTTTTCATGGAAATAAATCCAACGTGTCAGTAATTTAATAGAATCAACGGGCATTTGTAATCTTAATGTGGGGAAATTAATAAGTATTTAATAACGTGGAGCTCGAAATATAATCGAGATAAATATGGGAGTGCAATTATAATTTTTTAGTGGTGTGGATTATGATTTGTGAAATAAGAATAGAATCCAAGTGGGATTAGGTTTTCTTATTTACACAAGGAGCCCAGATTTATTTCTCCTCAGGTCCCTACTCTAGCCCTATAAATATATCGTTATGTTCTCTAGGTCTAATAACCATCATTCAGAAAATTAGAATAGAGACTATGAGAGAGAGAACAAAGAGATCACGTGAAAGTCCAAACTTGGCTATGTGATCGAGATATAAGGGAATACTGCAGAAGATTATGAAGTACTATCGAGCAGAGTTTGATGCGTACAATAATCAGGTCTGTCAAGTTCTAAAATAAACAAGTCAACCAGTGTTCGTGTCTACAGATGAGAGGTAAACCCTAATTCTGCATCGTAGGGTTTGTGTTTAATTTTTATTTTTTAATTTGTACGCGTAATTACTGAGTTCTGGGATTCGTTTCCCAACAGTGGTATCGGAGCGGGCTATAATCATGCATATGGATTAAACAAGCCATATTGTCTGTAGAACATAGATATAGAACTGTGCTAACTGTTGTTTTGCAGAGTTTTAGTTTGATCTAACGTCTGTTTTGCAGAATCGATTATCCCACTATTATGGTCACACATGTTTTTGATTGTGTGATTAGATCCCACTGCTTGACCGACCAGGTGACTAGGAATAATACGAATAAAGACGCGTCCCAAGCGTAGGACTCTTGACCAGTGTAGCACAATAAATTTGGAAGTACCGGAGTCGAACCACAGAGACGGCTAACGGTGTTTGACTCAAAGTGCGGAGTTTTAGTTTAACTAGCTCTTAGGTAGCCACCCCTTGAATTGATGAGATTAATTAACTAAATTACTACGCTAATTTGATTGAACGCAGATTAATAAAGAGAGTACAGCTGAGGGAACCTAGCGTTCGCAACTAGCCTAACTGATATTTACTCGGGCCACAATTTCTCTTTTTACTGATTTTAGAATAAAAGAAAGGCTTCCTAACAAATGCGCACCACCTATCACCAGACTCCGTGCACATTCGAATTCCGGCGATGCCTAGGTTTTGTTTGTTTGCAAAGTTTCTGCTTCTAAAATTGCCCGAAAATTAAGTAAATTTGGCCCCGAGGTGAAACATCATTTAGCCTAGCTACGGCACGCCTTCGCCCCGCAGCCGCACTCTAAACAACTACTCACTCATGACTGTAATCACTGCAGAAATCCAATTAAACCTAGATCTAGACATGCTTGAAGAATAAAGATATAAAAATAGGAAACGATACCGTAGATTGCAAGAGAACAAAAAAACTTGATGATCAATACCAAACTGAAATCTGAAATCTGGAAATCTGGAACAAGCTTGAATGTAGAATACTGAAAGAAAACTGTAGCTGAAGCTTTGAAAAGTAAAAACCTAAAAATAATACGTGGATCCCTAATCTGAGTTGTAACAAGACTATTTATACCAATTATCGTAATCCTAAAGAAAAACGAACGAGAATCCCAAAACATTCCACGTGAAGACCAAACGATGACGTTTACTAGGCATCCTAGCCGCTCGGTAGCGCTACCATAAAAATGGGGTAGCGCTACCGCTTCGTTATCTTCCACGTTGACCGGCTGCTCCTCCCGTTGACCGTTAACCTCTTAACAAACCGGTAGCGCTACACCACTTTTGGTGTAGCGCTCCTAATCCTTCTGTTCACTTTTTGGACCTTTTGTGCCAATCTTGAGCGCTCTAAAGAATTAGTGTAGCGCTCTTGATGGATTATGATCACTTTCACGCGAATTCCACTTCATCCTTACTTAGTCTCCTCAACCTACGTGCATGCATTCCCAATATCTCGAAATTAGCGCCCACATCCCTAGATTACCTGCAAATTACGCTCAACACGCAAAAACACCACGTGCACATATCAAATGGAAAATAAAACTCAAAACGCACGTCTAACATCCTAAATTACCCTACTTAGGCGCTCAAAAACAAACTTTCCACGCGTCTATCACCCACGCTTTGTAATTGTTTTATGTGTGGCTACTATTACTGTTTTTTATTACAAGTTTAGTTTTGTAATCTGTAATAGTAGTCCAAAATACTAAAGGCTGTGCAGTTTACTCGGGAAAAAATTTAGATCCGATTTTTCTTGCCTAAGTATGGTTGAATTTTGGTTTCCTTGATTGATTCAAAGTATCTAAGTCTTCTAAATAAGTATTGCTCAAGGATTTCATGTTTTGAAGGTTCCTTATTGCTCAAGGATTTCAAGACTCGAAGGATTCCTGATTGCTCAAGGATTTCAAGACTAGAAGGATTCTCTATTGCTCAAGGATTGCATCTTTGACCATAATAGTTGGGATACATATTATTTATGTTTCCTTATTTATGAATATTTGTATATTCATATTGTTTGCATGTGTGATAGTTTACCATATTTGGACAACATGGTAATATTTGGCCTTTGACCTAGATCACGGTTTTTTACAAACATGCTAATTTTGATAACCCTCACAAAAATTTTAAATAACTAAGTGGGAGAGGGAGTTTATTTTTTATAAATCTCATGGTCTCCATTACTAGTATGTAGATGATATAATTAAGTTTTGGATGTTGTTTTGAGTACCTTCCTCCCCATCAGACAAAATTAATTATGACATCATCGGTACTTACTTCTTTAGAGGATAGCTTCAAGATAATTGTTGTGTGGACTACTCCTCCATTTGGGGTAGTTCATTACAGAACAATAGATCATGAGGCTAGGTAATGGCATACACTTAGCTATATATAACAAGTATCCTCTCCATCTGAGTCACTGCTTTTATTTATAGAACCGAAGCAAATTAGCTATTTAAAAGGTTGTGCCTATCTACACGAATGATGAAGAGTAGTGGACCTACCCATCGAGGTATAATCTTCACGCTGTGTAGGGTTGCTAATGTTCTTCTGTTAATAGACTGGTTGAGGGAACCAATTTAATAGAAATACAAAAAGTTTTTCCCTTTATAATTGTTGTTATGTGATTCTTAGATTCAAAAAATGGACTCTTTGAATCCACTAGTTGACAGTGTCAACAAAATTTACTAGTCTTAATTATATTAACTAGAAAAGGATCTAGATATTGTGTCGACTGCTTAGGGAACCAAATTTGTGTTCACTGAAGTATGCTCTATCAAACCCACTGAAATTACAATAGAACCTGAAATCTAGTATATAAGGATTGGGTTACAACTGATGAGATGGCGCGGTGTTACATTTTAGCTTCTATGTCTAATGTATTACAATATTGGGATCAGTTTTTTGGAAACTGCCTATGACATGATGCATAACCTAAAATAAAGGTTTAGGGTGCGGCTAGGCAAGTTGCAATGTGGTATTTGAGGAATTAATCATTGGTGAAGTAACCTAAGTAAGGGGATTATATTCTAAAGATAATAGGTCTTCTGAATGAACTACAAATCCGAGGAGCTAAAATCAATGGGGAAACCCAAGTTGATATTGTGCTCCAATTGCTTACTAAGTTTTTTTAGCAGTTCTGCCTGAATTACAATATGAACAAATGCATTTTTATTTGACGAAACTGTTGAAAGAGAGTTAAATTAGTCAAGGGTCTTTTTGTTAATAAATAGTTAACTGTGAGTGTAGTTAAGAGGTTTCTACTTCTTAGCCGAAAGGCAATAAGAAGCAGGAAAAGGTTCAACAACAAGCCACAGTTCCTCAGACAATTTATGAGCTTGGAGGTAGAGTGAAAAAGTCAAACGGTAAGTGTTTTCACTATAAGCAAAAAGGACACTAGAAGAAGGTTATCCGAATTATCTCAATAAATTAAATAATAAAGGAAATGTTTTTCACTAGTAGTTGAATCATCTTTAGTGGTGTTATCTACCAGTACCTGGTGTGTAGATACGGTTGTCACTAATCATGTTTGCAATTCATTGCAAAGGTTATAGGAAACCAAGAGACTATGTGATGAAGAGATTTATCTACATATGGGGAGTGCTACAAAAGTAGTAGCAGTTGCAGTAGGCATTTAATTTCAAGATATTGTCTTTATGATCATTGAATTAGGAGAAACTTAGTTTCGGTTTCTAATTTGGTTGTAAATGCATATTTGGTTTATTTTTAATAACTCTGTGGTTATTAAGTTAAATAAACATTTTATTTGTTCTGGTTCATTAGATGACAATCTCTACATTATTAATGATATCGTTCCTACAATGTAACTAAATAAATTGAATAAGACTAATAGATTGCCATATAAGAGAAAGGAGCCTTATAAGTTGAACAAAACGTACCTTTGACATTTACACCTAGGTCATATTAATTTAAATAGAATTTCTAGACTGATTACAAATGGATCATTGGGTTCATTAGAAGTGGAGGCACTTCTGGTCTGTGAATCCTGGCCTGTTTGGAAGGTAAAATGACCAAAACGTCCTTTTCTAGGAAAAAGGAGAGCCAATGAAACGTTGAAATTGGTTCACTTTGATCTGTGTACCTATGAACATCTGGGATTGAGGTTGTTTTGAGTATTTCAATACTTTTGTTGATGATTACTCAAGACATGGTTACATTTATTTGATACACCATAAATCCAAATGCTTTGAGAAATTCAAAGAGCATAGATCGGAAACGGGAAAGCGTCTAGATAAATGTATCAATACACTACGAGCTCATCATGGTGGCGAATACCTCTTGGAAGAATTTAGGAACTAGTGGCAACAGAAGGGATTACATCCCAGTTGTCTGCGCTAGGTATGCCACAACATAATGGTGCAACAGGAAGAAGGAAATGACTCTTATGGATATGGTGAGATCAGTGATGACTTATTCAAATTTACTAAATTTGTTTTGGGGACATGCACTAGAAATAATAACATACATTCTTAACTTGGTACCATTTAAGCAAGTACCAACTACACCCATAGAACTATGGACTAAGAGCAAAACTAGTCTATAGCATGTTCAGAATTTGGGTAGTCTAGCACATGTGCTGAAAGGGAAAGCAGATAAATTGGAATCAAGGACAAATGTTTGTTTGTTTATGTGGGGTACCCTAGAGGAAAGAAAGTTGCTTTATTTTATAGTACTAAGGATCATAAGGTCATTGTTAGCACCAATGCTTAATACTTAGAGGAAGACTATGCCATAGATCACAAGCCTAGTAGTTAGATTGTTCTAGAAGAATTGAGAAAAAATAGACCAGAACAGACTTCTTCAACACTAATAGTACAATAGGCTACATCACATGAAATTGTTTTTGATATACTAGTACTTTGTCGTAGTGGGAGGGTTATTATTTTACCCAATCAGTATACGTTGTTGGGAGAATCTTGTGATATGATCCCTGAAGAACAACAGGCCAAACCTTAAAACTACAAAGAGGCACTACAAGATAAAGATGCAGAACTTTGGCAAAAGATCAAGAGCACATGTTGTGCTAGCTTAAGAAGTCCATTTGTGGACTTAAGCAGGCATCTAGGTCTTGGAACATCCATTTTGATCAATGTCTGGATAAGTCGTGTGTGTACCAGAAGCGCAATGAAAATGTGGTAGTGTTTGTATTGCTATATGTGAATGATATCTCGTTCATCGGAAATGATGTCAGAGTGTTATCTTTAGTATAGTTGGGGTTATCCAGCTAGTTTGATATGAAGGATTTAGGAGTAGCCAGTCACATCCTTGGGATTAAATTTTTGCAAGATCAAACAAAGGAAGTTGGGATTCTCAAGCTTCCTATATCGATGCGATCCTTGCTCAACTTAGCATGCAGGATTTCAAGAAAGGATTCTTTCCTTTCAGATACAGAGTTAATCTATCCAACGATCAGTGTTTTAAGACATCTGAGGAGATGGAGAAAATAAAGACAGTTCTTTATGCTTCAGCATTAGGAAGCCTCATGTATGCTATGTTGTGAACTAGACTTGATATTTGTTTTACTGTATGCATGGTTAGCATATTTCAGTCTAATCCTGGACAATAAGATTGGACTAGTATATGCATATACTCTAGTATCTGAAAAGGACAAGGGATTATATGTTGGTTTACCAGTTAGGCAGTCTAATGCCTTGTGGGTACACAGATTAAGACTTTATGTTAGATAAGAGTTCTAGAAAGTCAACGTTGAGATATGTGTTTACCCTAGAAGGTGGAGCCATAAGTTGGAGGAGTATCAAGCAATCGTGTATTATTGATTCCACCATGGTGGCTAAGTATGTGGCAGCTTTTGAAGTAGCCAAGAAGCCGTTTGGCTCAAGAACTTCTTAATGGATCTAGAAATAGTATCTTCGATGCAATTAGCAATTTTAATCTATTGTGACAATAGTGGTGCAGTTCCTAACTCGAAGGAACCAAAGATTCATAAGAAGGGAAAACACATCGAGTGTAAGTATTACCTAATTTGACAGATCGTACAAAAAGGTGATGTAGCTGTGACCAAGATTGCATTAGCAAACAACCTAGCAAATCCTTTTACGAATGGCTTACATGCCAAGACTTTTGATAGTCACGTAAAGGGAATGGAAGTGAGATGCGTGACAACATGGTTTTGAGTCTAAGTGAGAGATTGTTAGAAACTTATACTAAAAGCCATGCTTTTATGTAATGGATTAATATTTAATTAGTTAATTATTAATCAGTTTTATCCCTTTTTCATGAGAATCTAGTATGAGAAATGTTTGCATACTATAATTGTATGTTGTGCATGTGTCTTTTATTCTACATAGTAGATGATCCAGTGTGTAGAGTATGGCTTACACAGAAGATTGGATCATCGGTTCTTGTGGAATATAAGTTTTGGTTCACAATCTTAGATGGAATTTGACACACGATCAGTAGGATTGTAGTACAATGTTTTAGTAGGTTTGTCTTGACTACGGGGAACGGTTCTAGTTCTGACTCATTGTGCTAGTACATTTTTGTGTGTATTGAACAGGACCGCAGTCTTGAAAAAAAAATCTATTTCTTTTCTTTTGCTTTCATAGAAACCATCAGCCCATTTAATCCCGAAATCAATACAATGGATTGTCTCAAATAGTCAAGGGGCTAGTAAAACTATGGTTGTTGAACCGAAATTTTTACATTTAGCTAAATCGATCTTGCAAGAGAGTGTTGGACGTGCTAACTCATTCTTTGAACCTTTGAATGACAAGATGACGTAGCTTTAAATCTTCATACGAAACTTGACCATGGCTTGGTGTATGAACAAGCAAACGGGATCGGAGAGTGAATCTTTTAGGGTTTCGTAATTTCTCGGGAAATTTTGGACAATGTTTGAAGTTTTGGTAATTTTGACTGGGTATCTTGTGGTGGCGAGCTTAGAGAGGAGAAGAGTTTGGAGCCATTTTCAGTAGGGTTTTTCAGTGGATTTCCTCATGTCCTTACACCTCAACCCATCTGGGCTTTCATAGTTGGAGCTCAATCGACGTACTCCACTGAGGTTATTCAAAAATGGCTTGATGAACTATGGCAGCCTTCGGCGGCTGCAGGCTCTAGCCTTAGCCCCCTACAACTGAGATTCCCCGCAAAAAATGGTAGGCATTTACCACCGAAAAGTTTCGGCACAAGTTTCAGAATGCTGTGCGGCATTGGATAATGAGGTACGACATTGCCACATTGAGGCACGACATTGCCATGGAAGACAACTCCATACAACAGTTTGACTGTTGATACTAATGCCACACCTTAATCTTATACTGCCACACTCCAGTCTCGTTCTTTGATTTCGATTTTCCATCCTCTAGAGGTTCATACGTTCAAAATTCTCTTCTTATGGTCTCGTTTTTCATCATTAGGGAATTTTTTAAAAATATTCGTGGATTTAAATTGGGGTGTCAATAGTTGTCCCTTTTTTACAAGACTTGATCATCATAATGTGATCCAAGCCACGTCAAAGATATAGACAACCCAATTCAAAAGTCCGGGGGATTTTTAAACGAAAGCAAATGAACAAAAATTGAATGCATATAGTCCTACTCTTTCGAGCTACCTACGTACCTCCTTGTAAGGATCAGACCAGTGTAATTCAGGGCAAACAAGCATGATTTTGAAAAACATCTATTTTGGCCCGCTTCTGCTTAGGCAAATTTTTAATGAGAGGAAAACGAATGATGCTTTGTAGGAAATCATTTTTCACATGAAATAATTTTCCAAATAAATAAATAATTTTTTTTTCTGTGGCACCTCCTACAAAATGGCGACTCCGCTAGGGAAATTAAATTAATCTATTAATTTGATATTGTTATACTTGTGTACAACCCAAAAACTTGTCAAAACAAAAATATCAAGCGTTATTAAAGGAATGGTGACTCTAACTGGGCCTCGCCCTACCATTCTCACTGGAGTTTTTCTAGTTGTTTGTTTGTGTAAAATTATATTTAAAAAAGGGATTAATTTAGATAGTGTAAAGGGGAAAAATCTGGGTATACATCTTCCACGCTCTATGAGATCAACAATGCGCACCCTTCACCGAAACCCTAGCTCTGCCAGACAATAAATAGTGAGAAGCACCCACGCCTCTCGTCGGCGGTGGGCCCTCCGATGCTTAAGTCAGTATCACGTACTAAAATAAGCCAAAGCACACAAAAGCATGTAAATACGAATTACAGCGTACCTTTTATCATAGGCTGAACGTCTTATTTATAGACTCCGGTCATTGTACTCCCCTAGGCCTCTCATGCCAGAGATTTCCTTATTGCATTGGGAGACCTTTCCAATTAGGACTTATCCCTCATAGGTCAACAGGGTTTCCATATACAAGACCTCGCATCGTTTTAGGACTTAATTCCATGTTGGACTCTTCGTCCCATTATGGAATCTCCATCCCGCTCCCTTTAAACTCGGGGTTCGTCCTTTATCACGTAAAGGATCTCTCTAGAACCTTCCAGATAGCCATGCCAAGCTATCCTCTGGGGCGGTCTAACTGCCCGAGCTACAAACTGTGCAGCAAAGCTTTCATTTACTGGCACATGAGGGTGCCGAGCTACCAATAGCTCGACACTTATTACAACTACATCCTTTCGTGATGTTACAGTTCGGCCCAGCTATACACATGGCCCTATCAGCTCGGTATTGCCTTAGGGACCCTTCCCGTGGTACCGCCGAAATACTATACCCTCACGTGGTATTAACGTCGTGCACGTGACGTTGTATTGCTCAGGAAAATGCCCCTCACAATTGCTCCCCAGCTTTAGTTGTTATCTTATGCTCAGGGAATAATGACTAAAGCTCTATGTACTTCTCTTGCTACCCTTTGCATATTCGTATTACACAATCCTTTGGTCAGCATGCTCGTTGCCGCCCAATTGATCTGCCCATTGGCCTTCGCTTGGTGTTTTTTGTGTCTGGGCACGAAGATAGGCTTTACATTGCTTGATGGAATGACGGTGACTTTCTCATAGTCACGAGAAATTTCAATTTCCGAGACGAAGTTGATCGGCAGAGCAATTTTGACTTCCCTTATGTGTTTGGCTCCTCATTTTAGCAAACTTTACTTATTGCGTGGCTTCTCGTAGTAGTACTTCAAGCCCATTTAGCGTTTGTCCTTGTTCGTAAACAAAAACACTAACCAAGAGAGCTCTTCCATTCAATGTGATCCCTGGAATTCACGGTCTAGCAACAGGTAAAGCTATGTGTGGTTTGCTTAGCTTCACCCCTTTAACCCTTTCCATTGCGATCAAGCTCTGCCTAAGCGTTTTCATGCTCGGCAAAAGATCTTTTTTGGTGTCACTCACTGCCTTTTGGCCTTAAGTATCTTCTTATTCTTTGGAGGCATCACGTAGCCTTTCGTTTCCTATTTGCAGTGTATTCCTAACTGCATTGGGAATACACATGTCAATCCCTTTAAACACAAGATTGCTTCTTATCATATAAGAGACCGACTTAGAACCTTCTGGAATGTCTCACCGCCCTATATTCTTAAGGCGGTGCCGTGCTTCCACGTAGCTCGGCATGACTCATACAAAGCTTAGCTCATTCGTGACGGACTTGCACTGGGCTAAATCTTGTATCCCAAAATGCTGCCCTAGCTATATTCATAGCTTACCTAGCTCGGCCTAGCTATATTCATAGCTTATCTAGCTCAGCCACGTCTTGAGGCATCCTTTATGCTTCTGCCGAGCTAGTTCATATGTACCTGATTTACTATCTTGACCCTACTCGCAGATCGGCATAGGGTTAGGGAACCTCTACGCAATAGTGCCGAGCTAGCTACCCTTACATGGTTGTTAGTTAGAGCACGTGACTTGCCTTTTCTGAGGGTAACTGGATTTTAACCACTCCACATTCTGTCAACAATCTAACCATTCATTAGCAAATGTTAAGCATTGCTTGCTGCTTACACATGAGTTTCTTCATACTCAACACAATTCATAAACATCCTCGTACTTAGTGAAGTACTCAAGTTTTCTTTTTCGAACTTGGTAGATTTCGATCATCACCCGTTGCTCATAACCTAAGTATTTTCGTGCTTAGGAAAATTGAAGCAATATTCATTGCTTACGGCATAAGTTTATATATATTTAGCAGCCTCCAAGCAGTATTCGTTGCTCAAGCCGAAATTTTTCGTAATTGGCTCATTTTAATACAATATTCGTTGCCTAAGCCTAAGTTTTTTCGTACTTAGCTTTTCTTTCAAGCAATACTCGTTGCTTACAGCCCAAGTTTTGTCATACTTCACCAAACATCAAGCAATTTCTGTAGTTTGTTACCCAAGTATTTTCGTGCTTGGCAATTTTCAAGCGATATTCGTTGCTTAAGCCAAAGTTTCTTCGTACTTGGCTCCCTTCAAGCAATATTCGTTGCTTAAGCAATCTTCAAGCAATATTCGTTGCTTAAGCCACAGTTTCTTCGTACTTGGCCTCCCTCAAGCAATATTCGTTGCTTAAGCCACAGTTTCTTCGTACTTGGCCTCCCTCAAGCAATATTCGTTGCTTAAGCAATCTTTAAGCAATATTCGTTGCTTTAGCCAAAGTTTCTTTATACTTGGCTCTACTTCCTGCTCTCTAGATGGAGGCAAAAGGTCCATACTTAGCTTATTCATAATTAGACCAGGCTTAAGAAATGATATAGTGAAAAATAACTCTTTGCAAGCAAGATGGAATTTTATTCTTAACGCCATCACAAAGCAACTCGTAGCTGAATGAGAACAATACCCAATATTTTCTATGGAATTTTGTTCATAATTCCACTACAATAACTCGTATCCAAATATTCAAAATATAAACTGCAAAAAGTAATTCTATACTCATCTGTATATTCCATGGCATTGGCACTGATTTCCATCCAATTCTTTTAGGCGATAAGCTTCAATCCGGGCTATCTCTGGAATTTTGCATAACCTTCCATGTTCGGGCCAAGCTTCCTATTTGTGGGATATTCCTGCTGTTCCAACCGAGATCTAAGGTGCCGACTTCAGCCATAAGGAAGTTGATGGTAGCAAGTTTGGACTTATCACCAGGTTGACCCCGTCCGTGCAACCCAATGAACAAATTGCTAACTCCCGAGGTGAGAACGGGATCATTGACATGACTAATGTGCAATACAACACTGGGGGCAACCCCACTCTTGCCACCGAAGTTTGACGGCTGGGGGAAGATGTTTTACACCTATTTCTCCGAACAATATATATCCTGTATCTTTAGTTTCATCTGCAAGTACTCTTGTGTTTGTTTTTTTTTTTTTTATAAATCTGGTTGAAACCCCGCATGACACTAATACTTTGAAACTGGTACTTTGATGCCTGGCCCTTCGTGGCTTATGTACTAGGCTTCTTAAGCCCTTGGTGGCTTCCCAATTTTATGCACAACCTAGCTTATCTAAATATCAAGGTTTCTGTCATACCTGATCATAAGTATTTTCATACTCAAATTTACAAGCCTAAGTATGTTCGTACTTAGCCTTTTTCCAAGTTCGAGCAATTCATTGCTCAAGCC